>OY787642.1:12430000-13030000 GCA_963678965.1 Cruciata laevipes
TCCCTGCGAGTGGTCTTGCCTCGGCCGAACTGTCCTTCGCCGAGGTAGTGCTTACTTTCCGAGCAGTCTCTATGAATGCTGAGTTGCGTGTGTTGTTTTGAGTCGAGGGTGTGGCCCCCTGATGTCGGGTCCCACTGGGTGTGCCAACTGATGCGGGGTAAATCCGCACTAGTAATTGGTGCCTCTGATAGTTGATATATTCGAGGGCTTCGGATGTGGATTGTCAATGAAGTATGCAAACTGCTCGCTAATACTGCCTGACTGTCCGAGTTCCTAGACCTCGGATAGGACATGCTTGGGACCTGTTCGTCCAAAGCCTGCAAAACAAGCTTCCGGAACCACCCGAGGGTAGCAGCTCCGGTTTGATGATAAGATTTCGTGTATTGAAAGAAAAGATAAAACTCTGTATTCAAGAGTTAGAAAACTTACCTGAGATGGCTGATTGTGGCCTCTATTTATAGGCACCCTGGGCCTTATCCTGTGCCTTCTCATCACACATCACCTTTTATACCTCGTTGTGGTCCTAGCCACGTGACTGTACCAGCCGAACTTTCTTCTTAGCTGCCTGTCATGTGCATCGGAAATTTCCAGGAAAGACACCTTTGTTGGCCACCTTCGGTATTATCTTATTGTTTCCGGAAAAGAAAAAACGTAAAAAACAAAATTTTATTTTAAGAAAATAATTCAAAACTAAAGCTTCTAAAGAATTTAACAATGAATAATGCATTCTTGTAATTCATATGACTCATATCCAAAACATATCTATACTGATCATATAACATTGATGCTAGTAAATTACTCAAATATAAACTACTTGAAAAGTAAACATATTATGATAAAGAGGTAAACCCCAACCAAAGATACTAAGAACAAACTCTCCCATTGTATTTTATCTAAAACATGCATTCAGAATGTTTTCTTTGTCCTTGCATCATCCATGTCCTAAACAAAACAAAAAAAAGATATAAATAAATAAAATTTAAGAAGAAATTACAAAGAAGAGTAAAGAAGTAATAATTACAAAAGCATTTGATGCACCAAATCATCAACCAAATCGAGGAGTTTTGGATTAAGCGTGGCGGTTCGTGGTGAGATCTTCATGCGGCTCCAAATTGCATTGACAAGTCTTATTAAGATGAAAAATATGATGAGGTATACTAATTCTAAATCCTAATACCCGAATTAGAAGCGGCAAGGGTATACACTTAACAGATTAAATATAGAAAAAGATGATATGAACTTGTTTGTATGATAATGAGATCCTTATAGAATAATTAACTTGAATAGGTTAGGGTTTTACTTGGGTTTGACTTATTAAGGCTCGGTACGAGTAAAGTTCGTGGATATAATAATTTTTTCCTTATTAAAATTTACATTTTTAAAAATGTAAACTCATGTTCTCTTGATCTTACTATGTATTGGTTTATGTTATTTATGTTTAGTTTACTTTTATAAAAGACAAATTCTTGGGTGAGGCAGACTCGCCCAAGAGGCAGGACCTAAAAATATTATTGTGCAGTACATGGGGTAATTTTTTAAAGAATTTCCAATATTAAGGGACTGATCTGCAAATAATTGAGACATAAGAAAATTCCCCCAAAACTAATCCATATTTCCGGTTCCAAGTAGGGCTGTAAACGAGTCGAGTCGAGCTCGAACAGACCTTTGTTCGAGTTCGAGTTCGAGTTCGTATTGCATGTTCGTGATCGAGTTCGAACTCGTACGAGTTGATATATTTTAGTTCGAGCTCGATTTGTCTGACTTTTAGAAAGTTCGAGCTCGACTCGTTAGCTCGATAAAAAATCGAGTTCGAACTTGAACACGAGCTAGTTCGAGCTCGTAAAAGCATTAATGAATAAAATTTAATTAATTTATATAAAAATTCAATATAAGATTCTATTCGAGCTGCTCGACGAGCCTATCGAGCTGACTCCTATAAGCTCGAGTTCGAGCTCGTATATAAACGAACGAGCTCGAGTTCGAGTTCGAACTGGTCAAACCGAGTTCAAAAACGAACTTTGACCGAGTTGTTCGCGAGTTGTTCACGAACGGTTCAGTTCATTTACACCCCTAGTTCCAAGTTTCCAACTGCAGAATCCCGTCGGCGAATCCCCCGCGCGCCGCTCCGGTGATGCTGACGAAGTATCAACCTAGGTTTGTAGCGGTGGCGATCGAGCACGCGAAGGAATTTCAGCAGTGGCGCTCGAGATCGCAGGCACCAGATTTTCTACTTGCAGCCGCCGGATCTGCAGCCCAGCTCCGATCTCCGACATAAATCGGACATTCAGGCGCTGCGGAAAAGAATCAAACCACCACTTCCAGTGATTCCAGGGCAACCGGATCTAATCCGGCTCTAGTTCATGCGAATCACGATTCATTATTGCGGCGCGGTGGAGTTTTAAGGAGATCTGCATATCTAATTTTCCAGATTAGGGGTTTGGTCTTGGTCGGCAGCTAGGGGCGAATCCAGAAATTTTTCCTTCGGGTAACCTCTAATATAAGGGTAAACTAAAAATAAATTTTATAATATAAAATAAACGTATTTCGGACTTCGAACATGAGTAAATATGTAATTATCAAGTTTCAAGTGTGTACTTTTGTAGAAATTGGCATTGTTTGGCCAAATAATATTTAATGGCAATTTTGACAATTGATAGGTTTAGTTAAATATATTAACTAATTTAAAATTTTGATATTTACAAAATATATGTCAAATAGAATACAAAACTATATCACACATTTATATTATATTACTTCAAATTTATGGTCAAACTGACTCAAACATGCAACAAAAACTATGATGAATAATAGGGTATTTTATTGTAGAAGTTAAAGTATTATTGTACATTTCATTTAAATTTGTATTATTATGTATTTTATTGTATAAGTTAAATTAAGTTATAGTTTTTTCGAATAAGAAAATAATTAAAACAAAACTCACATGTAAAAGTTAATGAAACAATCCTTACCTTACTTGAAATCTAGTACTTAACGTTGTTAGCTGTGATAGAAGATTAGGAAAGGATAACGAGATTTTTTTTATACTTTTAAGTAAAAGTAAAAAATTTAATAACTGTGGTAACCTATTTAAATTTATTGGGGTAACCTATTTATTAATATATATATATATATATATATATATATATATATACCGGTCATATTTTATTTACCACTATCTCCGAACTAGCTGAAACATAAATAAGCTCCTTTTATAATATTAGTAAAAGTAAAATTTTAATTTACTGGAGGTAACTTATTTATTAATATATATACTGGTAATTTGTTTTTTACAGAGGGGTAACCTGGGTTACCAACTAGCTCCGCCCCTGTCGGCAGCGCGGTGGTGGCTGGGGCGGCGGCGAGGGGGTGTTGTAGGGGAGGCGAGCTGGCAGTGGCATGCATTAAATATGAGAAAATCATTCATTATATCATAAATTTATGTTATGACGGTATCACCCAAACATTGCATATAACTATATACTCCCAATTTGTGTTTTAAAATCTACTTACAAAGTTTTAGCTGAAACTATTCTAAATATTCATAGGCAAATTCTCATTTGAAACCTGTCTCAAATGAGACCAAAGATTATATGAGACTGCTATTGATTGAATTTGTCGTTGGTGAGATTTAAATCCGCCGATTTCCTTGATTGAATTTGTTGTTGGTGAAATTGACCAAGGAAATGATCAAGAAAATTGACCGAAAGATCAAGTAAATTGAACGAAAGATCAAATTAACTGAAAAATCAAGGCAAAACAAAAATACTCAAGGATATTGATTGAAAGATCAAACAAACTGACTAAAAGATCAAGCAGAAACAGTAAATGCTCATTCCCCTGCTCTTGGTCTCCACAAGGACAGGTCTCACCTAAAACTTTCTCATATTCATATACTACCATTCTACACAAATTATAATTTCGTACCCTAAATTTCTCATATTCACAACATAATACTAATATTTTATGATTTATACATATAAATTCGATAAGTTAGTCAAACCTATACAACTCATTATACAAGGGACAAAGGGAGGGAGTTTGAGCCTCAATTGCAAGTTTGGAAAACCCAAAATTAACTCGAATTTTGGAAAACTCAAAATTCATGTTCCCTAATGTTTCAATTTATTTACACCCATGCATTTATGTGTATATTTTATGAAAAATGTAATATTTAATATTTTTATATATATGCATATATATATATATAATTAATCAAATGAGCATCCACTCAACTAGTAAAATAATGTTTTTATAATAATTGTAATAATTTCAAATCAATGCAGATAATGCAATAAAAATCATTCAGGAATAAAATATTACCAAAACTATAGTTTATAGTAGCTTAGTCAATTTTATACAAATAAGATGATATTTTTTACTTACTCTCTCACATATGTATATATAATAGCTTAGTCACTTGATAATAATAAAATATTACCTGATCAATATTATTTTACCATATCTCGTTATTATTATAGATAGGGGTGATTAACCGGTTGATCAATCGATTTATTGGTAAATCGGTTTGGTTTCTACCGATTTGTAAAATTAGAGAAGAAATCTATTAACCAACCAATAATATTATCTGTTATATTGGTTTGGTTAATGTCGGTTTCATATAATTTTGACGATTATCCTTTACTTTACTTGCTGCAGACTCGGACCTTTACATATCGGGTCAATTTTTTCTTTTTTAAAAAATCTAGTTTTGTACCCGGAATTAAAGGAGATTGGGAAATTATATTTACTTCCTATCCCGGACCTAAAAAAAAAATACTAGAATAAGGTTTCGATCTCGGAACTATGCTGGGATTCTACGTTCAATCTTCAATTTATGCGCTTCCAACATCGAAACATTAAAATATTTACTCTGGTCAAACTTTAAAAAAGTCAAAATTAAACTCCGATTACTACTTCAACCGGAATCGGGAACTTATAAGGGCAAGTCCAACAGGATCTCTATAATAGAGATTTTCTATATTTTTAGAGTTTTTTGTCTCCAACAGATTTGCTATCTCAATCTCTATTATAGAAAAATGATGAGAGAGAAGATTTCATTCTCTATATATGCATAATGAGAGAGTAAATTTGGAGAACGAAATTTATGGGAATTGAATTAGAATTCCTATTTTTAGTAAATTTTTGAAAAAATATTTCATTTTCTCTCTAAAATCTCTAAAATAGCAAAACTGTTGGATTGGAAGGAAAAATTTATAGCAAATATCACCTTTTTTTCTCTACTTTAGAAAAAGATTTAGAAAAACTGTTGGACTTGCTCTAAGTAGTTCCGAATTCAGAATCTAAAAACTTTAATAGAATTGGGCCTAGATCTTAGAATTATATTACTGATGGACTATGATTTTTTTTGATAAAGATGGACTATGATAATATTGAGAAAACTGTAGTATACAATAATTGTCACTGAGGCAGGCAGCATTATGTAGGGTTAATGGTAACAATATTCTACTATATATGCAAGGTACCATATAGATTTAAATAATGAAGAAACATCAACAGACCATTGAGAGAAATCAAGGGGAAAAAAAGAAAAGAGAGAGAAAGCAACTTCAGTATGGCCCATAACATGTCAACTCAACAGCTCTGTGATGTGATCCTTCTCTCCATTTCCTCCTGTTCTTTTAACCTTAACTTTCTTCTTTTGCCACCCCTTCCTTCAACAAAAACAACAACAATTCTGATAAATCCCAAAGCATATCTATCTTAGACAGAGTTTTGATCAACAGCTCTGCAAGTATTGATCATGGCAGAAGGATCATCTTCATCAAGATCCATTTCTGCTGGTGGTGATCAAAGTCCCACTCCTAGCAGGTATGAATCCCAGAAGAGGAGAGATTGGAACACATTTGGTCAGTATCTTAAGAATCAGAGGCCTCCAGTTCCACTGACACAATGCAACAGCAACCATGTTCTTGAGTTTCTCCGGTATCTGGATCAGTTTGGCAAGACCAAGGTTCACTTGCAAGGCTGCGTCTTCTACGGCCAGCCCGAGCCGCCGGCGCCTTGCACCTGCCCTCTGAGGCAGGCTTGGGGCAGCCTCGACGCACTCATCGGGCGGCTTCGCGCCGCCTACGAGGAGAACGGCGGGCCGCCGGAGAGCAACCCTTTTGCCAGTGGTGCAATCAGAGTTTATCTCAGGGAAGTCAAGGAGTGCCAAGCCAAGGCAAGAGGGATCCCTTACAAGAAGAAGAAGAAGACTAGCTCCACCACCCCTACCAAGGGGGATCATCATGATCATGAATCAAGCTCTTCCATGCCATATTCCTAAATTCCTAATCAATCAATCATATGGTAATTCCCTTTTCTTCTGATTCTTGTTTTTGAATATTCTGATGGTTGAAAATGGATTCAGAGCTTTGAATATACCTTAAAATGCATGGAATTCATTGTACTACATGTTTTAAGGCCCTGAAATCAGATTCCAATAAAGATGCTGTGTTAATTCTTTGTTTTGTTGGGTCATAAAAGTACCATTTGAACCCTAGATCATGCATTGCTTTCCAAAGCACTAACTTGAGTGAAACAACTACTCGATCATAAGCACTGCAAAATCCCAAATACAATTGAACTTCAAGAAACTGTAGTTTAATTATGAAATGAGGTTTGACCCCAGGTGAGTGAAGTCACTGGTGATGAAATATTAAGCATTATTTATCCATTCTTGGATCATCATCAGCGTCGTAATCAGAATAGAATAAGCACTTGGTAAATTTTAGTAAATTTCAGGTGTACGTCAGCCTTTCATTGTGTGGGAATCTTTTCAGATTTTGCAGATTTTGTGCCCCACAGATAGTCATTTGAGGTAGCGGACAGTTTTCTATGGTACTCTATTAAGGAGAGGACAAAACCTACATATTTAAATGGTTTCTTTGCATGATCAAGAGATCAAATTGTGATATTTTGGCCCCATTTTTCCATGATTTCCTTTTCTATTTTACATGGCTTTCACCTTAAACTTTATAATCATCATTACTAAACCTATTATTTGTACGGGAAACAATGTTTTAACTTAATCACTATACTTTAACCTTGATCTCTGTGATGCCAAATTTTGAAATTGTATTCCCAAAGTATTCTGTCCTTTGTATCTTTACTTAGATTTCATTTTGCTGTACCAGATTCGTGGGACATGATAGTAGTTGGTAAATATTTGTCACCTTGCTCTCAAATTTTCAGTGAAAGAAAGAGTAGTCATATGTTTTTAATTTGTCATCAGGTTGAATGATTCTGATGCTGACCAACTCAACATCTTTTGTATTGGGAATGATTTCAATCTTTTTGTATCTTTGCAACATTAATCAAACAAGTGGTTGATAAGCTATTATATGATCTATGCATTAGGAGAATTTGGTGGTGGTTAATGACCTAGACAATTAACTTAAACCCAAGCATAATGCACTCAAAACTCAAAAGTGGGCTTGGAGAGAATATGTGTACACATATATTCTTTTCGTCGGATTTGAAATGAACTAAACCGAATCAAATTGAAATATCCAAGGCGGAGTACTGATTTAAAAACTACACTAAGATTAGGCAAACTGAAATGAGTAATAGGCTAAATCTCATAAAATTAGAATAATCCCACAAGAAATGTGATGCTATACATATGTAATTAGTTGCAAAACATAAGACTAAATCTCTTAGCTTGTCTTCATTCAAGATACCAAAGAAGAAGAAGTTGCAAGAAGGCTCATTATTGTTTTCTTTTGTTTGAATCAATCAAAATTAAGGTTCATTATTGTTAGGTATGCATGTCCATTATTGGAATGAGAAATTGTGATTAATTTGATGAATCAAGTGGCAATTGTCTATATTCAAAGCATATGATTTGAAAATTGAAACTATAATACAACTGTAGAAGACAAAGAAAAGCTAGATAGCTAGCTTGCACTCTCTTTCCATAGGTTTGTTAATTTAGCTTCAAATATATGATTAGGGTATCACTTTTTGTTCATTAAAAATTATATTGATCTTAATTGGTACTCTATATTATTGGAAAGATAGCTCTATTTTCTAGTATAACAAGTCCATGAAATCCAAAAATTCACACACTAGTCATGGTACAATTATATGCAGGAGTAAACTGTATATCTTCCTCGTGGCTATAGAAAACGTCGGTAGATTAGAATACCGCTGTAAAACTGATTAGTGGTTTTAATTAGTTATAAAACAAAACCCAATCATGTGAAGTCTTACTTTATGCACTAGGTTATTTTATTTTATTTTTGAAGATAGCCCTAGGTTATTTTGGATATAGAATTGGAATAAGCAACAAAAATTGGTACCCTTCCTTCTATTCCATAAACAAATATTTAAAAATATTAATTTAAGCTGTAGACTTAAAAATATTTAAGCATAAATAAATAGTTCTATTGCAAATAAATTATTAATTTTAGCTAGAAAATACATTCTACAGTCATGTCATTGACTGTTTTATCTTTAAAAAATTAAATGCAACTAAAACACCTCAGACAAATGTTTCATGTTCCCCAACTTTATTTTCATTTTCTGGAACTTGCATAAAAAATCTGTTCATTTACAGTTCATTATTTGATGAGATGTTTCACGTGAGATCAGTAGTACTCCGATTGTTAGCCAGGCCAACATTATAGTTCAGTACAAGTGACTGTACAGCTTCTGGTATAGTATTGAGACAATTCGGCACCCATTTTCATGATTATGTTTGATTCCTTTAATGGCCAATTATATTTTGTTGTACAATACTACCAACTCAACCCTAGCACTTTACTTCTGAACGTTGCAGTACTCTGCAAAACTTTTTTTTAAAAAAGTAAAATGTTGGTACATATTAATATATTACCATTTGGGTTTTCAGTAATTAATTGCAAGGACATCTGTAAATTAATAAATTTTAGTAACTGGATTGTTGAGAGATGAAATATAAAATGAAATGGCAGTTCTGAATCTCATGTAATGAACTTCAGAGATCTGAAATATGGTAAGAATAAGAACTGAATCATATGTAAAATGATATGTAACTGTATGTATATATATACAGTTATATATATATATGTATATATATACAGTTATATATATATATATATATATATATATATATATATATATGTTCTCAGAGCTCGCCAGAAGAGGGTTTCCTCAGAAACTTTATAAAAAAATAAAGCGAAATATATAAAATGATATGTAACTAATGTATGTATATGTATGTATATATATGTGTGCATATATAAATAAAAGAACACAGTCAGCCCAACCCTACTGTCGGTGTGTGTGATGCCGCGTCTGATTAAAAAGAATAATCTCCTGTCTTTTAAAGAGGCCATCTTTTACAGTAAGACATGCATTCTGATCTCTTTGTCCACTAAGTGTATATTTACTTGTTCTGATAATTATTTTTAAAAAGTGTTACTTTATTTGGTTATGTTTTGTGTGAATTTATGCATGAATCTTTTTAACAAAATATTTACTAAGAGTTTGATATTTAATTGGTAAGTTGCAGGGATCATTTCTAAGCCTGATGGAAAGCTGGAGTCCAAAGATCTTCATCATGCAATGAATAAGATTATGAGCTGCTTATATATCCTCTCTATCGATCCCTGCGCGCGGGCTAGCAAATTATTGGGACCATCTATGTAAAATCTTAAATAACATATTAGTAATATGTTATAAGCCCCATATGTATGTATTTGCTGATTTTACCTCCAATATAGAGGGATATTGATTAATTTATTTCTCCGTATCATCTATGGCTATAATAACTAGCTAGTGGAATTGAGGATCTTATGTATGGTGTAAATGAGAATTTGATTTTATTTGGTTAATTTTAGTCCGTTCTATAAATTTGAATTCATCCAATTTAGAGTGTTTTCCGGTTTATTTACAATCAAATATGAGTTAATAGGATTAGGTTCACTTACTCTACACTTTTGCTATTAGGGTTTTAGGCTTTTAGCCCCTTTCAATACTTGAAATCTCGGGTAGTTCCAGGGCTTTGACGAACAGGTTTAGCCTCATCAAGGCCTCAACCGAATCAACATACCCTTCATACAACAAGCAGAGTTCGAGGGCTAGTACTGATCAATCGACGCAACATCAAACATCAATAAAAATAAAAACACTAGAGTCTAAGAGAAACACAACAACATTGGATATACACAAATCAAATAAAGGAAACCAAATATTTATACGTGGGCTAGTACCCTCGAAATCAAATAAAGCACCAGAGCTACCCGAGAGTAGTAGTTCCGGTGTGATGATGAGATTTCGAGTATTGAGATGAGAGGGCCTAAAACTCTAATAGCAAAAAGTCTAGAATGAGTGAACATGCATGGCACCGTTGATTTCCAGATGTATTTATAGTGGATGTCTTGCTTCAAGGTTTAGCGCCTATGACTCATCCAGATGAGCCACCAATCTGAACTACCAAGCGACTCACCTCACGTGCATGTACGATCGAATCTATCTTCCTTGATCTTCTCACCAGGTCTAGGAAACTACATACTTGGAACTTGCTTATTATGATGAGTCATCAGTATCATCACAAGCCCCCCAAGACAAGCTTCATACCCTCGGGTAAGATAGGATGTTTGTCATCAATTCCTCTTAAGCTTTTCCTTTCTTCCCTATTCCTTTCTTCTGTGCTTCACTTGAGCCGAGGGCTCTATCGTTTCTGTGTGCTTGGTGTTTAATGGGTTTTAATATGTGAGACCCTCTGGTGCGACTCCCCTATCTACCTTTTGTTTGATGACTGCACAGTTCCCAATATTCAACAACTATCCTTTTTCGAGCAAATTAATCATTCTATCTTCCTCTCATACATCTTCCCTCCTTATATTTTTCCCATTCCCTTTCATTTTTCGTTCTGCAATTTCCCTATCAAAGAATACCTACCTTTCCTGCTTTTGCCATATGACCCGTCACTACTCTGGCACTACTACTAGCGATACTGACGATCTTTGTCCCCTACCCTTAAACCGCTCTTGGCTTACCCCTTCAACCCGTATGGAATCTACGTGGGTATTACCAACCTAGGATCATGTTCGGATCTTCTTCTCGTCGTTCTAAGCCTTCCTTGCAGACAGCTCATCTGGGAAAAAGTTCTCGCTCTCAATGTCCTGACACTCTAACTGATCCTGGTCAAAACGCAGGAAACCCATTCTCCTTGGGCATAGTCGAGGCCATGACATAAGATGCCCCGCCCCAGGTCAATCAATCTTTTGGGGAGGTTCCCCGGGTCCGTTCCCTAGGGCACCGATCCAAGTTAAATGACTCTAATGTAAATCCGAACCAGACTGGCTGGTTTATAAATTTCGAGATCTTTTTGAGGACATGTTTGTTCCTCTCTCGATAAACACTGATCGCTTTGGCTCCCAAGGAATGTGAGACTAATGGCCCTGCCTCTCGAGGCCTCACCTTCAATACGATCTTAATCTTCCCTTTCCTCTTTTATTTTCTGAAATTTTGAAATTTTACGAGCTATCTCTGGCCCAAATTCATCCGAATTGGTTTGCTAATGACCTTCCTAGTCAATTGCCGTCAGTGCAATATACGGGAGTCGATGGATCTGTTTCGTTCCTTCTTCCATCTGGTAGGCTCTTGCAGTTTGACCCCTGGGATCTTTACTTTCGCCTCTCGAGTCCTCGGACGCCACTTCATCCGAGGCCGCGGTGGATCATTGAAGGGCATTTTTCTATAACTCGGTGTCTTACCCAGCTCCCGATTGGAACCGCAATGTGGTGCCGAAGAAGGAAGGAATGTGGTTACTCACTAGGCTATGCCGTAGCTACAATATCTTGTTGGATAGTCATGTCTTCTTTCTTCAATACTGGATTCTAGAGAACGGAGGCTTTTACTGGTCCCGAGGAAGTCTTCACATGCCCCTTACTTTACTCCCTCTAGCCTGATCAAGGTTACTCTATTTGCATGCAGTATCCTATATCCCTTCCTTTTCCCATATCCCATATCCCTTTCTTTTCCTTTTCAATTTAATTATTATTTGTCAAACAAATAATAATTAGTATCTATACTCTTAATATTATTGTTAAAGTATAAGTTTATTAAAAGCAATAATAGTTGAGGTCCACTTTGCTTACTATATAAGCAATACACTAGATAGAATTCATGGGAGTGAAAAGGTGTGTACTATTAGACTAAGAGTGATATTTATTTAAGGTCATCATGTTTTTAACTATTTTAGTTTTATGTCCTGCACTTATCTTTTATAATATTTTTTGATGTCACTAAGTTATTAAAAATTAATATTTTTAGGTAATTTTGATGAATAGTTTAGTTAATTAGTTAACTAACGGTCAATGTTTAAATAATTTTGACAAGGGTAATTTTGTTTTTATAAAACAAAATGGTGATTTTAAAAATTCTGAAAATATCAATACTTTAATCTCTTCAATTATTAAATTGAAAAATCCTAAATTTTCAACTTATAAAAATATTTATAAAACAACTCGAACTCGAAGAACACGCTCAAAAAATCCGAGTAACTCAAGAATTTTTTTAATCTCTTCTCATAAAATTCAATTAGAACATACATCCAAAACCTTTTAAATATGTGGGTCTGTGAATCTAAACAACATAGAAGTATAGAAAGGATGATTGGAGAGTTATGGGAAGACTCTGTTCTTCCATTGAATCAGAGAAAGAAGAATATGAAAGTCTTACAAGATAATGAATAGATATAAGAAAGCATATGAAAGTACTAGTCTACCCTTAACCTTATATACATATATATCTTAACATCCCCCCTCAAACTCACGATGCGACAGCAATAAGCATCGAGAGTTTGTCAGACAAGAAACGAAAGCGCGCACTGGAGTGAGCCTTTGTGAACAAATCAGCAATCTGAAGGGAAGAAGGGACAAAGGGCAGTGATATAGTACCAAGCTGCAAATGATGGCGTGTGAAGTGACAGTCAATTTCAATGTGCTTGGTCCGCTCATGAAACACCGAATTACGTGCAATGTGAATTGAGCTCTGATTATCACAATGTAGTGGTGTGGGACGAGTAAGCTTGATTCCAAAATCAGAGAGTAACCAGCGCAACCAAACAATCTCAGCGGTAGTCGACGCCATGGCACGATACTCGGCCTCTGTAGAAGAGCGAGAGATGACATCTTGTTTCTTGCTCTTCCAAGAAATGAGTGAATCACCAAGAAAGATACAAAAACCAGTGGTGGACTTGCGATCATCGGGATCACCAGCCCAATCAGCATCAGAATAAGCACGTAACTCTAATGATGATGAAGAGGGAAATAGAAGGCTACGAAACTGAGTGCCCCGAAGATACCTCAGAATACGAAGCACGGCAGCCCAATGAACCGAAGTAGGAGCAGTGACAAACTGACTAACCACATGAACAGCATGCGCAATATCTGGGCGAGTAACTGTCAAATAAACCAAACTGCCTACTGTTGCACGGTATAAGGTGGGATCTGGCAAAGGAGTACCATCTGATGGAGAGTAGTGAGCATTGGTCTCAAGAGGAGTGTCAACTGTCTTATTATCAGTAAGGCGAGCACGCTCAAAAAGATCAGCTATATACTTTGACTGAGACAAAAGGTAACCCTTAGAAGAAGATGCCACCTCAATACCCAAGAAATAACGGAGTACACCCAAATCTTTCATAGCAAAGTAATGAGCTAAATCAAGTTTCAACGATTCAATTCCATCACAATCATCACCGGTAATTATCATATCATCAACATATAGTGAAAGAAGGATACGCCCCTTACTTGTATGTTTGATGAACAAAGCAGAATCATAAGAGCTGGGGCGAAAACCAAGAGAGGAAACGACAGTGGAGAACTTCTCAAACCAAGCTCTGGGAGCCTGTTTGAGACCATAGAGAGATCTTCGAAGCCTACAAACATGTCCAGGCTCATGCGCCACACCGGGCGGAGGTGTCATATAAACCTCTTCGTGAAGATCACCATACAAAAATGCATTCTTAACATCCATCTGCGAAATCTTCCACTGATAAGCTGAAGCAACTGCTATCATAGTGCGAATGGTTGTCATCTTCGCAACTGGTGCAAATGTCTCATCATAGTCCATGCCATACTCCTGCGAATAGCCCTTGGCAACAAGGCGAGCCTTGTATCTCTCAATAGATCCATCAGACTTGGTCTTAATCTTATAGACCCAACGAGAACCAATATTGTGCTTTCCCAAAGGTAAGGGTACCAAATCCCAAGTGTGAGTCTGATGCAGGGCAGCGAGTTCCTCAGCCATAGCACGCTGCCAAAGAGGGTCAACAACAGCCTCTTTATAGGATGCAGGTTCAGACAAAGAATGAATGGACACGAGGAAAGAAGTAAACGAGGATGAGTAAGAGGAATAAGCAAAATCAGGCTTCTGCGTAGACTTGCAAATACGAGTGGATCTACGAAGAGGGGGAGGATCGATCACAGTGTCAGGAGATGGTAGATGAGGCACATGAGGCAAACTAGTAGGAGATATCGGGGAAGCATCATGGTCTGGAACCATAGGATCATAGTCTGCTGGTGGAATATCATCGGTGCAAACATCAAAAGGATCAATACGAATAAGATCTGGCTGAGTCAAATGATGTGAGCTAAACGGAACCGAGAAAAATGGGATGTGCTCCAGGAATACAACATGACGAGAAAATACAACTTCTGCTTGACCGGATCAAAACACCGATATCCCTTCTGACCACTACCATAACCCAAAAAAACACACAAAGCTGATTTAGGAGATAGCTTAGAACGTTCAACATGAGGTAGGAGAACAAAGCAAGTGCAGCCAAAAACACGCAAAGAAGAGTAATCAGGTGCATATCCATACAATTTTTCAAAAGGTGACAAGCCTGAATTATGTGAGGTTGGAATCCTGTTGATGGCATGCACGGCTGTAAGGGTGGCTTCCCCCCAAAAAACTCTAGGAACCTCAGCTGACAACAAAAAAGAACGAGCAGTCTCAACAATATGACGGTGTTTCCTTTCAGCAACACCATTCTGTTCAGGAGTATCAGTACAAGAGGTTTGACGGATGGTTCCATCAGAAGCTAGCAACTGGCAGAATGCATTAGAAGTGTACTCACCCCCCAAATCACATCGAAAGCATTTAATGACAGCTGAGTGTTGTGTTCTTATGAGAGCTCTAAATTCACGGTAAATCTCCAGAAAATCAGATCTCTGCTTCATAAGAAAAATCCATGTATAACGAGTAAAATCATCAATGAATGAGACATAATACCGAGAGCCCCCTTTGGTAGGCACAGGAGCGGGACCCCACACATCAGAATGCACAAGATCAAAAGGAGCAAGAGATGAAGAAATGCTTCTCTGAAAGGGCAATGCAGAAAACTTTGCTAGCTTACAGCCACTACAATCTGAGATGTCATGAGAGTGCAATTGACCCAAAGCTCCGGTAGAGGCCAAATATCTTAAACGAGATGCAGAAACATGACCCAAACGAGAATGCCACAAATAAAAGTCAGAGGAAGACGGACTTATACGAAACGAAGATAAATCCACACTAGAAGCAACAATATCTGATACTTTCAGCTCATCCAAGACATAAAGTTTCCCTTGCCTACGACCAGTACCAACCACTTTCTGAGATTGCGAATCCCGAACCAAACAAGACGAGGAGGAGAACCATACATTCAAACCCGAATCACACAATTGACCAACTGAACAAAGATTAAGTGTAAGACTTGGAACATGATAGACATCACTCAAAGAGATATGGGGTGTGACAACAGAACCAACACCCTGCAGTGACATGGGAGTGCCATCAGCAGTCAATATAGCAGTAGGTGGTGCTGAGGACATGGTTGCAAAAGAAGGCAAATGAGAGGACATGTGATGAGAGGCACCAGAATCCATAATCCACAAGGGAGAAGAGACACCTGATGAAGCAGGTGAAATGGACGAGGATGACAAACCTGTAGAGGATGACATAACAGGTTGTTGCTGAAACGCAAGAAACTTTTGGAACTGCTCAAACATATACGGACTCAACTCAACACTAAATGACTGAGAAGCATACTCATTACCACCCATCATTATAAACGTACAACTGTCCAAGAGTCCAAACACACCTCGTAACGAAGCACACCAAATGTATCCACACCAAATCCCCACAAGTGCCAAATATCACAAGCACAAGTACCAATTCAACAAAGAGCAACTCTATCCAATTAGAAAAATTCCAAGAGGCCAAGAACAATTTCCAATCAAACTAACTCCAACCAACAAGTGCACAAGACCAATGCGATAACCAAAAGCATCAACATCAACATTCAAAAGGGCAAAAGATCACAAACTCCAACAAGAAGAAAAAATTTCCCCAATTAGTAAATCCCTAATTTCATACAACCAAGAAGCACCTTCAAATTGCCTCAAATCGATAGGAATCCAACAGCCCAAACAACCTAAACAACAACCCAAACGAATTATCCAAACAAGAATGTCAAATTCAACAAATCGAAACTACCTCACAAGGAAGAAACCAAAACTGCACAGCTCTGTCCGACTCAGATTCGAAGTCCTTCCCGACCTCAAAAACCGATCTCCACCGTTCAGATTGTAGACAAATGAGTTGCGAACATCATATCAAAAATTGAGAAAATTCCAACGGTCGGATTCGAAGATAACCTAAATATACCAAACCTGCAACAGTGAATCCGAAAAACACATTCTTCACCTTTTCAAGTTCCAAGAGTTTGAGATTTTGATCCTTTCCAACAACCCACAAGTTTTGCTCTGATACCATGTGAATCTAAACAACATAGAAGTATAGAAAGGATGATTGGAGAGTTATGGGAAGACTCTGTTCTTCCATTGAATCAGAGAAAGAAGAATATGAAAGTCTTACAAGATAATGAATAGATATAAGAAAGCATATGAAAGTACTAGTCTACCCTTAACCTTATATACATATATATCTTAACAGGGTCATCGATTGTTCATGTACTGTTATAATATTTTTGAAGCTGAAATTTTTTTCAAGTTAATCCCTAAAGGGAACTTGAATAGTTATTCACTCCAAATTGTGTGTGGAATAAACGACGTAGTTTCGTATTGACAGTCAACTTAAATATGGTATTTATCAGATTAAAAATATGGAATAATAAAAAGATATTTATATGGTAATCTTTAAATTGGCAATCGTAATAATATTATATATAATCTCAGATGATATATATGTATACCCTAATTACGTCAATTATTGGCTATTTGTAATTGATGTGTTGTATATTTGATTTCAGAAATTAACTAAATGAGGATTCAAAATATTTTATACTACAACCTGACATGTATTTTAACTAATTAAGAACACAAAATATTTGTCCTAAGTACTCTTCCAGCAAAATATTCAAAGATCTTTAGCCCAAGAAGGTTAGTATATATGCATGATCGTTGAGAGTCATGATCGAGATATCGTCAACGACTCTCTGGGTCCGGCGGCCACAGGACCGCGGTTGCATCATCGATCATGCATAAATATCAACAGGTACTTAATTAGTGCTACAAGGGTTTATCTCTGATTGATTGTATTGTACAGTGGGATGTTTTTACTTAAGGCGCTCTTGAGTCAGGGATTGATAGTGTGGTGTTATCTGATCTGATTGAAAAAGTCAAATAATCAAATCTCTGCTCAACGGTGATGCACCAGTTTACCATCTCCAGTTCTCCGTACACCCGTTCACCGGCTGAACGGAAATCCATCTTCTACGGGTTAGTTTCCCTTTCATTATTTGTTTTCCGCACCATGCTATTTGTCATCTTAAATGTATTCATCAGGATCGGAGAATTGAAGTTGTTTACATAAATATATCATTATTTCTATGAATAGAATAGTAATTTCTTTTTTAAAGAAGACCTTTCTGGTTGGAATCTACACGTACAAAGCCCCTCCGATCGATCTGTTTGTGTCTCTCTCCTCCATTGAAGGTACAACTTTTCTTCATCTCCCTTGCATGCAGATGAATACACGAACTTATATGAACGTGAATTCGAGGCCATGACTGAAGACTATCGTTTGTTTTAGAGAAGCCTTTTGCTGAATTTGCTGAGGATTCGCCCCGCGCGCGGTGTGTGCTAAAATATCCATAACTCTATATTAGTGTATATAGAGATCTTTAAGCCATAGTTTTACAATGTCAATATACATTCAGTTTGCAGAAGAATAAGGAAGCTGGCCCTATTTTTATCATAGCCTATTTGATGAATAGTTAATCTCTTTGTTTTATATGGTGGAACTCAATTTAATTGTCATGTATACTGATCTATCATCTTCGTTGTAATATATTGTGTTTGGATGGTTATAATCTCTAAAGGCAAGTGATTGTATATAGGAACTGATTACTGACCACCTAATCTTTATCGAAGGGAAAAATATAATTTTTATTTCATTTATATAATATTTTGTTTGAATAAAAGGGAGACCTATACCAACCAATGTTTAGTATTCCTTTACATACTATGATCATGTGTTATTTTATTATTAGTTGATGGTTTTATTTTCACTTTCACATTTGTATTTTAAAAAAATAATTTTATGTTTTTTTGGTATAAAAATAAAGGAGATAAATAGAGTCCCGTTCATTATATAAGAAAGTTTGTAACTATGTTAATGTATTATTATTATATATTTTATCTATGTTGATTTGTATATTTTTTTCAATATGTAAACATTGTACTGGATTTAGGTAATTTTTGGTGATTCCTTTTTTTATGATTATTAGCATAAAAATATTTTGTATTCTAAATTAGGTTTCTTCCTTTCAGAATGCTTTCATATGTGAAGTTAATTGATTGGTAACGTCATAAATTAATTACCATGTCATTATTATTTTATTTTTATTATTTTACATTTAACTCATCATAATATTTTGTGTACCAAAACATGATAATTATATATCAGATTATTTTTGATAAAAAAATTTTACATCACTAAATGTTTATTCTTCATTTGAAATTTCTTAACAATCCATAAAATTTGATTTAAAAAAGAAACTTTTTTTTTACTTATTGTTTGTTAGGTAATAAAAATAGGGGAAAAAATACAGCATCTTTTATAAAATAGGCACTCTACCATTTTCACCCGGAGAATCTACATTTTATATTTAGATTATTACAAAAAAAAAATTAAAAAAGATAAATTTTAAGAATAAGAAACTAACAATACTAATTATTTTGCTAAAATATAACTATATTTCTATTTAAACATTTTTACATTTTATACTCCCTCTAATTTTATTTTATTGTAACTTTTCTCTTTTAGTAAATTATATTAATTTCATACATAAAATAATTATCTATCCAATAATTTTATGTGATCAAGTATTACAGTCACTATATTTCAATATATTACACTAATAAGTGATCAATACACCACACTTTGTGTGGTGGAGCCAAACTATGTCTGTGGAATACATGAATTGACTGAAATATAATCAGTGATATAATCAAATAAGGGGTTTTTAACCTTATAAGTTTGTTATGTCGATGCCTATATACAAATGAAATATTCGCATTAAGATGATCTTGACTATATAATATGATTGCCTAATGTGAAATTTATTATTATTGTTTTGAGTAATTTTAGAATAGTGGTGTTTTATCGAATTTGTTTGAGTAAAAAAAAAAGATTTTAGCGTTCCTAAATTTGCATTTCATACATTTTATTTATTTTTTAACTTCTAGACTAGGTTATGGTTGCATCTATGAATTTCGGTTCCTTCCTTTTAAAATTAATTATTAGCTGAATTAATTAACTCAATTGAGTTTTGTTCGTTTTCATTATAGTGAAAGACTACCATCTATGAACCCCGTTGGATAAAACAGTGAAACAGACACATAATTTGACTTTGGGGTATAGAGAGATTGAGATCTTTAGACAAGGTTATGGAATGTACTTTGATAAACAAGTTAAAGGAAATTGATTAAATTTGGGTTAATTTAGTCACACTAATTTTTTTTAAATACATAAATTTTCACTTTATTTTAATTCAACTCAATTTAGTTTAGCACAAACAAGACCTAACTGTATATTCTTTTTTCTTAAATAACATTATATCAAAATTTATAAAAATTATCATTTACATAATCACGCAATCTAATAATAACCAAAAGTTCAATTAATAAGTGCTCAAAATTTGCCGTGCAACGCACGGTAGAGCCCTGCTAGTTATTTTTAATTGAAATTGAAAATACTAAAAGTTTGAATTTTCAGGGATTTGTTTAGTAAAAAAATGAATTTTACCCTCATATAAAAATGAAAAGACAAAATGCCCTTTGCCAAATCATCAAAGTGACCTAAAACTGTTGATTAGTTTAGTGATCTCAAACAACATTAGAGGTCGTTTGGTTGGTTGGTTTGGTTGGGAATTGATAATAACTCAAGTGGTAAAATACTTGTAGAATTACTCAGAGGTCCTGAGTTCGATTCTCGCTGGGGTAAATGGGGTGGGATTTTATTGGGGGTTCATTTGGATTATTACCCAATTATTTTTATTTTTAAAACGTCGTTTGGTTCACACTAGGGAAACGGAAAGGAATCAACAAACGGAATGGAAAGGAAAGGAAAAGAAAGGGTAAGATATAAATATTAATTTTTGTTTGGTTCAAATTAGGTAACGAAGTCATATTTCCATTATTGATGGTGGTCGGTGGTGTCCCGAGTGGTGGAGTGGCCGGAGTGGTGGTGGTCGGTGATGGTCAGAGTGGTGGTGGTGGTCGGTGGGTGGCGGGGTGGTGGTGATGGGTGGGTGATTTTTAGCAAAGAATGATTTGGGGGAATCAAACCCAAGGGGGTGTGGGAAATGAGAAAAAGGAATTTTGAGGAATGAAAATTCAATTTTTTCTCAACCAAACACTAACAAAGGGAATCATTTCGTGAAACAAATTTGGTTCTAGATAAGGAAATTCAAACGACCCCTTATAAAAGATAAGTGATTTAGAACCAAAATTGTTTAAAATATGGTGACCTCAAGTAGTAGGAATATTTAAAAAATTATACCTTAAATAGAAATTTCAAATTTTCATTTTTTTTTTAAATTGGGTAATAATCCAAATGGACCCCCAATAAAATCTCACCCCTCCCCTTGTCCCCAGCAGAATCGAACTCAGGACCTCTGAGTAATTCTACTAGTGTCTTACCACTAGAGCAATTTCAAAAAAAAAAAAAATTTTGGGCAAAACCATCCATAAGATGGGAGGATTATATTAGGCTCCTCAAGTCTGTTAAAAGAACAAATACAGAAAAAAGGCATAAGCCAGTTTGTAATACAAGTTGTGAGCTCATAGCTCTTGAAGCAAAATATTTGCTTCCAAAAGAATGAAGGAATAGGCTAACTAGCTAAAAACTATACTCTACTCGATATTCTATAACCTCCGAACTGTTTAGAGAATCGTCGAAACAAAACTCAACTTAGTCAAGAGGTCAAAATAAGGTGAGAGATTATTTACACCAAAATGGATCAGCCTATCATAGTATCATTCAGATTCAGAGAAAATGAGCAGGCTCATTAGTACTTCATATCAGATTCTTCAGTACTCCATATCCGTAGAAAGTGGAGTGTGGAGTGTGCTGCAGCAAGTCCCAGTCAGAAGTAATGTCCCAGAATCAGCAAAGTTAGAAGGCTCATTGATGATAACATTAATGAGCTTCAAATCTGCAAACAGAGAGATCAATCAGTAGTATCCATTCTGAAAATTCTAAGTGAGGGAGTACACATTTGATCTAATCTAATCAAGCCTTGAATTGCACTAGGGAGAGTGGCAAAACTAAAAGATAAGTCATGTTGAGATTGTAAGCATAATTTAGCAATGGCATCAGCAAGCTTGTTGGCCTCTCTATAAACATGCATCAGAGAATAAGAGGATAAACACTGGTTAATTGAGTAAGCAAGTTGAAATAGCTTCCAGTGGGCAGTGATAGGATTTAAAATAGAAGAGATAGCAATGAGACAATCTGATTCTATAATGATGGGTTCAGAAAAACCATTTGCACAGCAGATAGCTAGTTTGATTGCCTTAAGTTCAGCCTCAAGAGGAGAACTTGTCGAAGTATAAGAGCAATTCCCAGAGATAAAATCCCCTCTATTGTCTCTAATAACAGTACTAATGCCAGCATGGAGAGTAGAACTACACCATACTGCATCAACATTAATTTCCAGGCCAGCTAGGGGTTTTGACCAAGCAATTTTAAAAATTCTTGGTTTGGGTGGTTTTTTTCCTAATGGAAGGAAACTATGGTTTGCAATCTCTGAGTCAATGGCAGAGGATATAAAGAAAGGTTTAGCACAGAAAGTCAAAAAAATGAGCTCTTTGATCTGTCTAAGAATACTAACTGAAGAAGCATGGACATTTTCATAGAGCCATTTATTTCTGCTCTTCCATAGGATCCAACAAGTAATGGATGGAGTGATTCTAATAATTAAATTATGAAGAGCACTCATTCCATTATATGTGAGATAGAAAGAGAGTCTTTCCCAAATAGATGAAAAGTTCCTATCAAAAATTCCCATAAAAGCATGCATTTGACTCCAGATTCCCAAAGTAAACCCACATGAATTATAGAAATGATCAATAGAGTCCTCATGACAGCATTTAAAACAATTAGAAGGAAAACAGATATGCATGGATTTAACAATATTATCAAAAGGAAGAAAGGAGTTTATTAGTTTCCACATGAAAACAGATACTTTCTTCTCAAGTCTAGAATTCCATAAGTGATGAATGGAAGAGATAATACCCCTAGATTGTCTGAGCTTGTTGTAGGCTGATTTGAAGGTGAAATGACCTTTGGGATCTAGCTTCCATATCAACCTATCATCTCTGTGTTCCTGGAATTGGGTGTCCTGCAAAAGAAGAATTATATCAGATGAGAGATGAGAAGATAGATGTTGCACAAAGTTAGATTTATCATTGACAAATGTTGCAACAAAGCTATCATGAGTGGGCCAACATCTAACCAATTGGAAGACCAGAAATTGCAATCACCCCTTCCAATTATTACTCTGGAGTGTGATTCAGCCCAAGCATTCACTTTACATATCCTCTTCCAATTGGGAGAGGTTTGAAATGATGCAGGGAGAGATGCTAAAAAGTAAGTCCACATGGCCTCAACCTGCTGAAACTTCCACCACAATTTGACTGAGCAAGTTTCTATAATGGTTGGAATAGACCTAAAACCTAAACCATTTTGGGAGATTGGATTACAAAGGTCATCCCATTTTCTCCATGATTTCTTAGGTTTCAGTTCATATTCACCTCAAAAGAAAATGCTCAGTTTTCTTTGAAATTTTTTAACAATCTCCTTGGGTGGAACTATGACTGCACATATGTGCTGAGGTATGGAGTAAATACAAGAGTTAATCAGAGTCATTTTACCCCCAGTTGAAAGCCCACTAGTGCACGGAGCTACCATTTAAGGCGGTTCCCCATGCATATTTAAGGCGGTTATGAACAGCCTTAAATGGGTGTGCCGTAAATTGTAAAATCGTTTAAGGCGGTTTACAGACCGCCGTAAATTATACATGACTTACGACGTCGTGGGAATTTTAAGCCAGTAACGATATCGCATACATGATTCGAACATCTAGGTATTGATTGCTCGTTCTGACGTCGTGAGACCGTATGACGGCTTTCGATATCGTGTAAAAAACGGTTGCTGGAAATGGAAACGATATCGGACAACTTTTTCACAAAGATACGATACCGTGTTAAGTTTGTGTTCGTTCCCATATTGAGTTCTACAAACGATGTTGTATTCGGAAAATGGATGTATCCGACATCGTGGTCTTGACCTCAAGTCGGACAGAGAAGCGATGTCGAAGGTAAATTTCCAACACATTACGATATCTGGGTAAGTTTGTGTTGGTGTTAATATTGAGTTCTACATACGATATCGCAGATGTTGTACATATCGTTCTGATATCGTGTACATAATCACAAGTCGAACATGAACGCGATGTCGAAGGAATTATTCTAATATACACGATACCGTGTTATGTGTGCCCCGGTGTCAGATTCTGAGTTCGACATACGATATCGCTTGGATTTGATCAAAGTGGTTACGATGTCGAATACACAATAAAGCTATCACATTCTGAATACTATATCGTCATACTGATCGTTAATTCAGCAGAAGTTACAGCGAATAGACAAACGATATCGTAACCCAGTTTTCATTGCATACGATATCGTTTGTTAATAAGTCGCCCACATGACTTTCTGGCGGATTGTTGCCCGACATCGTAACCTAACCCGTCCAGAAAGCCATGTACAATAGTCTAGTTGAAGGACACTATTTATATAGCAATACCGTCTAGCAAACACAACACACTAATAGCCCAGTCTAAGAAAACTATTTATCTAGCAATTGTAGTGGTTTTGGAATCGGAAAAGACCTTGAAAAGTGTCTTGCACGAGCATTGACCAAGTGCCGTGCAAACCGATTGATTCCCTCATTCAATTCGGCCATTGTGTATGAGGTTTGGTCATCCTCGAAAATCTATACAAAAGTTTGAGGTTAATTTGATTATGTGCGCAAGACTTACTCGATCTATCGAATGAAATAAGAAGAAGTAAGTGTAATCTTACTTGTTGTAGATCAATATTGTCCCTTGTGAGTTTTTCAACACACTTTTCGGTGAATAACATGGTGTAGAAGCCGCACTCCCAATTTGATCGTTGTTTTTTGTACTTTGGCAAATGGAAGAAAATAGGATATTGTTAGGCCTTTTGACAAAAATATTTCTGATTCAAATACAAAAAATACTCACCAATATTTGAACGAATCGAAAATGTTGTAGAGTATGATCATTAACTTTATGCATAGCAATTTCCAAGAGATCGGCGAAATCTTGAGGGGGGGGGGGGGGGGGGGGGGTTGTTGTTGAGAGGATCAATCCAATAGACAAGTTTTTCTTCGGGTATCATTGCAACGAAACGCCAATGACTACTATTGTATTTAAAAGGGAAACATAATTAATCCTATATATAAAAAATTATTTCATAAAGTGAATTAAATTGATTGATGATTACCCTTCGATGTATGAACCTAAGAATATTTTCTTGTCTTTTGCGGCAAGTGTAGAGGCGAGATAACCAAGTCGGCTTTCATTGTCCTCGCCCATTAGTTGCATACTTTGGGGGCATAGAAATCCAATCCACTTTTTCCCCGTTTGATGGGAGTTTACAAACATGTACCTTGCATACAAACATGTAGCTTATTAATAAACTCAATAAGCTTAACACACTTGAGTGAAAAAGTTTTAAGGGATAATAAAGAAACTCACATTTGATGTAGGCCTATGATGTTGACCGACAATTGCTCATGATTCCATAAATGATGGATTTCTTCTAAAGGAACCTTGTAATCTCTTCTCATCCCAAAAACACTCGCATTACCCGGAAAATCATAGAATGTGTTTATCTCATGGTAATACACTAAATCATATAACACCCGTACAAAGTGGGGGAGGCCCTTTACAAATTGTACCCTATTTTTAGCTCCGTGATATGTTGGTTTATTCTTAGGTTGTAAGGGTTTTAAGTCATTTGGATTTGATTTTCTTTGGGGAATGGCACTAGAATTCTCATCAACAACTAACCAAATTGGCCAAAGAAGAAAACTACCCAAACATTCCTTTACCCTAATCATCGGGTGTTCTTTAACGGGCAACATAGCCGTTTCAACCAAACACTCAACTATTGACACTTTAACATGGCCAAGTGGAATTTCATTACCATGATGCCTTCGCATTGATGTGTGATAAGTACCATTAGCAATGTGAAGTGGTGGTGCATTGTGTCCAACATCAACATAAAGCTTGCAACGAGGAATCTAGATGGAAAAAACTTATAATTAGAGTAATTTGTTGATTAGAGGTAAAAAATAAAATAAAATTCATATGAATATAGTTAATAGAACCTTTGTAATGGGTGTGTATGGTTTGTTATTGTCTTGAACATCTAAATGTTGATTTGGGTTGACAACCTTTTGATGCACCTCAAGTTGAGCATTATCATCACTATCACAATGAGTATTATCACCATCACCATTTCTATCTTCCGGTTCATGGTTAGATCCCCTTGAAGATGGTCTGAAATCCGGTGATGGGTCTTCTCTGGCGGACTCATCGGACTCGGAGATGACAATTTTTTTTAGGACTCTGGCAACCCTCATCTCCATCTTCGACATCCTTTTGTCTTGCTTTGCCATATTCACATTTTGCCTAGCTATAGTAGCCTTGGCAATTGCTAGCTCTGACGGGACATTCCTGTTAGAACTTCTAGATATGCCGAAAGCTTCCCTTTGCGTTGCATAACAACCCACTCCCCTACTTCTAACCGGGTGATCCTTCTTATTGGTTGCCGTTGCCAATAAATCATTTTTGCCGTTTGGTATAAATATACCTTCTTTCTCTTGCATTTTCAACTCATCCTAAGTATCATCAAAAACTTCCAGCATATGTTAGAGATATATGTTGAAACATTCTTAGTTACATAAAATAGTTACAAGTAGTATTTAGTTGCTACCCAATTTAGACTAGACTTACGATGCCGTATTAACCTATATTCAGAGATACGACATCGTTACATGTATCGCTATGTAGACAGAAATTCCATCAAATTGTTATGCGATATCGAAATGTCATTCGTCAGCTTATACGATACCGTAGGACGGAAACGTCTCTGAATTAACCATTGTCTTTGACTTCTTAAAACATATAACAAAATAACAAAATTTGAAAAATAACCAAGAGTGTGATGAACTCACCATTCTAGAGGCCAATTGTCCACCTTGGGGAGTTGTGTATTGTTCATCACTCTTTAGCCGGCCTGTTATGAATTTGTCATGGCGTGGAATGTCCTTGTAAGCTATAGGTTTGACCTTTGTTAAAGCCTCTTCTTCGGTCATTCCTTTGGCAACAAAGGCATCCTTCTCATTTTCATTCCTTTCGATCGCTATTTTGATGGATAAACCCACATATCTGGAACGACTCGTTGTGTGAGGCATGTCATTGGCTTCGGCGCATTTGATTTTTTTAGCTCGAGTTCCCTTAATATCAAGTTTGAATGTGTTAAACCATCAAAAGGAAAAAATACAAGAATTATGAATATTGGAAAAAGGACACTTACATTGGTTTCATTTTCAAGACACCTTTCTTTGAATGTTTCCCAAATCGAGGATAGTATGTCATTGTGTTTCTCCTGCGGATCTCGCCCTAAGTATTTGCCTCCCTCGAAAATATAGTTTTTGGCCAATCTATATGTGTGGTCTCGGAATGCTTTTGAGGCAATACATAGTGCTTTCCTATGAACGGCCTCCATGTCCAAAGCATCAATGAGAAAAGGTTTCTACAAAACAACAACTCAAATTGTTAAACACTTTCATTGACAAAATAATATATTGGACAACAAAACAATGTATACCTTGCATTCTTCCAAAAGTTTGGTTCTATCCCCCGGGAGCACCTTTCTCCAATCTATAAGTGCAATGCTAAATCTCGTTCTACCAACCTTCCCACACCAACTAGACCACTTTGCCCTTTCCTCGGAATAACAAACTCTCTCGACATCAAACGATAGTGGAGTCAATATTTTGTCCTTAATCCGCATCTCCAATTCCCTACAATGCACTTTAGCTTTTTTTGCCTTTGAATTCTTTTTGTTACCCTCACCTTTTTTATTGGGTTTAGATTTCTTGTTATTTTGTGCATCGCTAGTTTCATTGGGCCTTTTCTTGGGTGCCATTTTATTCCTACATTTCAAGCCAAATAAGTACAAGAGCAAATACCACCAAATAACAACAAACTATATAACGAGATATATAAATAACCTAATTCAATGATAAAAATCAACTACACAATATCATGGTGGTCTAATAGTATTTGTAATAACATAATGTAGTTTTCCCCCACTATAATGTTGGTCTAATTATACAAGAATTATGCAATATACCCTAAACCCTCCTTAAAAACAAATATAAACCCTAGATTCAATTTGATTGAAAAGCAAAATATACAAACCTTTTTTAGCAACACCTTGAATCAATCCTTGACACTTTTTGAGCAAAACCCAATTCAATACCCCCTAATCTAGTGTACCCATACCCAATTAGTGGTTGAATATGGATTAGATGAACAAAATATATAGCAAAGTAGAAGATATTAGTATAAGTTTAGATTTGGAAAAGTTTAATCAAGGTGAATCAAAGATTTGGAACAACATTGGTAAGGAAGATGATTTGAAGAAGAATTTTGGAGGGAATAGGGTTTGGGGAGAGGTTTTTGGAGCTTTGAATGCTATTAAATGCGAATTGGATTTGGGGTTTTGTGGTGTTTTCCCGCAAGACCGGCCGTTGACTTGCATTTAATGCGGCCTGCCGAAAGCCCTTACGATGTCGTATGTATTATTTCTAACAAGTTACGGTATCGTACACAGTTACGACATCGTGTGTTGTTAATATCATACAATTTGATATGAATCATAAATCTTTTATAGTGTTATAAAAATCTTTGGAAAGCTGTCAACTTATTTTAATAATATATTTGTAGTGCAATTTTAGTGTTAATTCATTGTAATTTCAAGTTGATTGATAGTGTTATGTACTACGTTGTCATTATATAAAATCAAATAGTCATTTCATTGTTAATTCATTGTAATTGTTAATGAAATATTCTTTGCTATCAACATAAAATATTATGAAGTTATTGTTGTTTTAAATTTCTACTGTTATGGTATGCACAGTACAGTAACCATTGAGATGACATGGTGATTGAATACTATGATAGTAGAGAGTGCATACAACAAAGTAACTTATTGATAGCAAAGAATATTGCATATGTTGAAGACAACTATGAAAAGCTTACAAATGTAAGTGACTCTTAACAGAACATCCACTCAGATTTCCTTGGATGGGGAGATCATTAATACTCCACATCAACATAGCTTTAATCTTAACCTCTTCATCTCCTCGACTACCATCAAGCACGTCTACTCCCATGGAAAAAAACAATTGTAGTTCTTCAATGAGAGGGGCAATATATACATCAATGTCGTTTCCTGGTTGTTTGGGCCCAGATATCATCATAGATAATAGAACATATTTCCGCTTCATCATTAACCAGGCAGGTAGGTTGTACATTACTAGCATCACAGGCCATGAACTATGATTGCTCGACAAATTCCCATAAGGATTCATACCGTCAGTCGATAAACCAAATCTCACATGTCGGGCTTCGCCTTTAAATTCAGGGTACATATCATCCATTTTCTTCCACTGCTCACCATCTGAGGCATGACTAATGATGTCATCTCCTCCTCGAACCCTATCTGAATGCCAAGTGAACAATTTTGCATCTTCGGGGTTAGCAAACAAACGTTTCAAACGTGGAGCAATCGGAAGATACCACGTCACTTTTGCGGGTATTTGCTTAGTACTCGTAGTAATGTCTTCTTCACCAACTACAATTGACCCACCAGTCTTTGGTTTGTATCTAGACTCACCACAAACACGACAATTATCCAATTCTAACTCATCATCCGTTCTATACAACATACAATTGTTAGGGCATGCATGGATCTTTGTTAATTCCATTCCCATCGGACACAAAATCTTCTTCGCCGCATATAAATTTATTGGCAACTTATTTCCAACCGGGAGCAATTCTTTAACCGTCGCCAAAATTTCACTCATCCCTTTATCGGTAATACCGTGTTTTGCCTTCAAATTCATCATCAACAGAGTTGCACCCAAAATACATTGCTTTGTACCCACATACAACGGCGTCTCTTTGTCACTAATCATTGCGGCAAGAACTTTAGGTTTATCAACAAATTCCATAGCAACATCATCAACCAATTCTTGTAGACAATCATCATACTCCAAAGTTTCATTACCATACTCAATTACTTCTTTCAAATTGTCATCAATATCTTCCCCATGCCATATCCATTCGGTATACGTTGGATTGAACCCCCGACAAATCAAATGTTCCCTTATAATCATTTCATCTTCATAAGATGCATTATTTTTACAATCTTTGCACGGACATCTAACACCCTCAACGTTATTCACCCTTGCATCCTCAAATCCAACACTTATAAACTCATCAATCAAATCACGGTACTCAATCGACAACCTTGCATTTCTACTTATAATTTCCCGACGATCCATTAATCTTCACCAACTCCAAGGTTTCTAATACAATGCATACAATAATCACCCAACAATTTCACCAAGTTCTTTCAACCACAAAACCCTAAAAAATCACAACGCAGCAACTACTCAAACTAATGCTCAAAACAAACGTACAAACAAATCAATGCAATTTTCAAAATAAACTTAGCATAAAAAACTAACCTTTGAGTCCAAATGTTGGTGTTAAACAATGCCCATGAATGAATGATAGAAGATTTAGCTCTAATTTGGTTTTTCGATGAATAACAATAAAAACTCCAACAAAAATATCACAACTTTTTCATATTGACGAGCACAGGAGAAGGACTACACGATATCGTGTCGTAACTCGTTTGGAATACAGACATCGTATGTGGTTACGACATTCATAAAAACAATACGTCTGATATCGTATTCAGCTAGGCATATAATGTCATTCTAATCTCCATATTTCGACGTCGTGTTCTACCCCTCATAAGACATACGATATCAGGTTAATAGGCATTCGACACTCATGACTTATACATATGCGATATCATATATCGAGTTTATATAACACACGATCCCGTATCCATATCTACAAGCTTTCATTACAAAATTCAGTGATATACGACATCGCAGAAATATATACAGAAACTATACGGTATCGTAGTTAGTTTAACACACATACGATGTCGGGTTAATAAATTTTTGACATTCATGAACACTATCGATGCGACATCGTCATATAATATACACCACGCACGATACCGTATAATTGTCTACACCTTATCATTATAAAATAAAGTAGAATACGACATCGCAGCTGTGGATCGATACGGCTTGCGATATCGGGTTGTGAAAATACTTCGGCGGTTATAACCGTCGTGAAATATATGTCTAACCGCCTTCTCTGGGGAGGCGGGATCAACCAACTGGAAAACCCATCGAATTGGGTTACGATGTCGTAAGGGGCTTGTATTTAAGGCGGTTTTGAGCTTTGGCGCGAAACCGCCTTAATTTCCTGCCTTCTATACCATGTTTTGCACTAGTGGCCATTTGTTTTTCCAATTAGAAAGTTTCTGATCAATGGTTTCAAGTAGTGGTTGAAAATGGATATTAAGAGCTTTACCTCCAAAAATGGGCATTAAGAGTGTTACCTCCAAAAATGGGAACACCTAGATATTTAAAAACAAAGCTTCCTATTTTCATATCTAAGGTTCTTTTGATAAAATTGATTTGAACAGGAGAGGCATGTCTGCTGATAAAGATGTCACTCTTACTATAGTTAATTTTCTGACCAGTGACTTCCTCAAATTTTAACAGAAAAGCCTTGAATCTAGTCAAAGTTAATCTGTTAGCATTTAAAAAAACAAGGGAAAATTTCAACAAAGGGCGTTATGAGAATTGAAATTCCTACTTTGAGCGTAAAACTTTCATAACTCCTATTTAGCGCATGAAATTAATTTAATGATTAAAATTAAAATTAAATTACTATTCTACCATTATAATAGAAAATTTTAGTAATAGGAACTAATTTGTCAAAAAAATTCTTATTTTTATTAAATTCATTTTAATTTAATTCAGTTTTAAAATAATTTTTGTTGACGATATTTAAATTTTAATTTAGTTTAGTTTAATTCAATTCAGTTCAAGCTAGTCAAGCAAAAATATTTACTCGTTGATATTTAAATTCAAGGAGTCTATTTTTGAAACTGAAATTCAACGAGTCAATTAATATTTTTTGTTGTGGACTGATTTGAACTAAAATTAACCGAACTAAACTAAACTAAACTAAACTAAATTAAAGAAATCTACAAAAATACGTATTGAAATATAGTCGAAGTAATTTTGATTTAAGAACTTATTTGAACTAAAGTGATCCGAATTCATTCGAATTTGAGTTAACTTCATGAAATTGAGCTAATTTTCTTTTAATGAAATTGATTTTTTTTTGTCAAACTAGATATTTTTAACTTTACTAAACTGAATTTATTTTTCACATGTATTTTTACTATAAAATAAGTAAGTTGAACATGTATTGAAATGTGGTTTTTTATTTAAAGGGTAGAACTGTAACTTAATTATAATTTTAACCATTAAATTAAATTCACACCCTTAATAGGAATATGAAAGTTTTACATCCTTAGTAGGAATTTCAATTTTTATTACGCCCTTTGTGGGAATTTTCCCAAAAAACAACTGTATCATCAGCATAACTTAAGTGATAGACTTGCATGGCATTGACAGGAAGATCAAAATACTGCATTTTACCATTTTGAAAGGCAAAAGATAGACTCCTGGTGAAAGCATCTGAAAAGATATTAAATAGGAAAGGAGAAAAGGGATCTCCCTGTTTGATACCTCTTGTAGCTTGAAAAAATCCAACAGGCTTACCATTGATGAGGACAGAGAACCATGCCTGAGAGAGATTCTGCATGATTCTAAAAATAAACTGGCCATGAAATCCAAACTTCATAAGTACTGCCTGTAAAAAATTCCACTTAACCCTATCGAATGCCTTCCTAAGGTCAAGTTTAATAATGCAATTAGGATCCCTACTTTTCCTTTTGGGAAATCTGACCATTTCTTGAAGAAAGATGACATTACTAGAAATGTCTCTTCCTTTCATGAATGCAGATTGATTAGGAGAAATGATCTTTGACATTAAAGGCTTAATCCTCTCCATGAGTAGTTTAGAACAAATTTTGTTCAGAACATTGGAGAGACTTATATGCCTATAATCATCAAAAGAAACAGAAGTGTCCTTCTTTGGGATAATGGTGATCCAGGTACTGGCTATCCCCTTAGGGATTTCCTTGCCTTGTTGAAATTCTGAAACTGCCCCAAGAAGATCAGAATTTATAGTGTCCCAGGATTTAATGAAAAACTTGGCAGTAAAGCCATCTGGACCATGACTACTATTTTTATTGAGTGAAAAAACAATCTCCTTAAGCTCTGACAGTGTGACTGGACTGAGGAGTTCAGGTTGTCTACAGCTGTGATGAGCTTTGGAATTTGGCTAAGGAAGTGAGACTGAAAGAAATCACTCTCAGAGGGGCTATCATCAGAGAGGAGTTGCTGATAATGGTGAATAACTTCATTTTCAATATCCGCTATATTATCCAGCCAAATACCATCAGAGCTCTTGACTTTTGTGATGCTAAGTCTGCTCTTTCTTTCTCTAACATAGTTATGAAAGAATTTGGTATTGTTATCTCCCTCTTTAAGCCATTTAACTTTAGCTTTCTGTTTCCAGAAGTGTTTTTGTTCATATAAAGCTCTAACTAGTTTGGCTTGGGAAAGTTTTAGTTTCAAAAGTTCCTCAAGAGAGTTGTTAAGATCATAAGCAATTTCTTGAACCTCTAACTCTCTCTCTGTTTTTTCAACATTTTCATGCACATTTCCAAATTGATCTCTATTCCAGACTTTGAGGACTCTTTTCAACCTTATCATTTTAAGGAAAAAGCCCAAAAGGCCTGATTCAGTCATTGGTAAATTCCAATTATCATTAATAACAGAACTGAGTTCAGGCATTTTATACCAAGTGTTGAGAAATCTAAAAGGTCTAGGGGAGGATAAAACAGAGCTACTTATGGTGAGGAGCGGAGGGTTATGATCTAAGGTGGCTTTGTTAAGGATTTGAATAGAGGAGGCAGGGAATTTAGTATTCCATGTAAAAGTGCATAAACCTCTATCCAATCTCTGTCTGGTGGGAATTCTTCTCTTATTGGACCAAGTGAAGAGATTCCCAACAGTGTTGATTTCCTCTAATGCTAAGGAATTGATAAAATCATTAAAGTCTCTAATACTACCTAATTTAGGTGTAGAATGACCTTTGTATTCCCTTATGGATGTAATAGCACTAAAGTCACCAATAAGAAGAGAGGCAGAGTGAGAGTAGGACTCAAGAGAAGACCATAAGTCTTTCCTCCCCTTTTTAGTTCTCAGACCATAGACAAAAATAGCATCCATGTCATTATTAAGAGAATTACATCTAATATTAACATGTAAAAATTGTAAATGATTATGCAGTAGAGAAACAGATATGTTAGATGACCAGAATAACCAAATTTGACCAGAGCAGCCATACATGCAATTATCAAAATGGAGTAATTGTTTATACATGTCACATGTAGAGTTATCATGCATTGGTTCAATGATACACATAAGATCAAACCTATATCTAAGAGACAAGTTAACCAATCTATCAAGAGATGTTTCCACCCCTCTAAGATTCCAAACAAAAAACTTAGAATTGGTGTAATTCATGAGGAAACTTCATTAGTGCTTTTTGACCTGGTCATTATCCTATTTAACTGAGTCACATAGGAGGTTTATATGTTTTTTGACCATTTTTTGATTATTTTTTTTAACCAAATTATCAGGAAGAGTGGAGCTTACCATTGATTCACTTACCTGTGAAGAGGACTGTAAATCATTTGCAATGTGAGGCTTCTCAGTTTGGTCCTCAAGTTCATCACTATCTTCAGTGGCAAGTACAGGAAATCTGTTCTGGTATTTTTCTGCTGAGATTGAAAGAATTTTTTAGCAGGTGAAAGGGTATTGAAAGGAGAAAAAACCTTACTCTGTTTGGTCATTGAAAGAGTATCGGAAAGGAGAAAAAACCTTACTCAGGAGTTACCACTGGGATAATGACTTGTTCATAACAATAAGCTCAGGGGTTACCAATGGGATATTCACTTGTTCATCAGGCAAAGCAGATGGGATTTCAGAATCAGTAGGCTTAGAAACCTGAGGTGGTTGAGGATTTGGAACTGTTTGCTCCTTGGCTTTAGGCACATAGTTTTTCTTAGGTTTATGAAACCTATGGAACTGAAGGAACTTTTGAGCACCCTTTTGAGCCTGAAGAGTCTTAGCCTTCTCTTGGGCAGTAACACTAGAAGGACCAGCATTTACCTCTTTATCAAGGGGTATATTATCAATTGGAGATGGATCCGCTGCAAGCTTGCTAGGCAGTTGCTCAACCATTTTAGACTGAGGCCCCTATTATCTAGGTCTTTTAAGCTCAGGATGCAAAAAAAACACCGATCCTCACAATGTCCAATACATTTACAGTGGTAACAGTAGTATGGAAGATCTTCAAACTCAATAGTTAGCTACCCCATATTCTATCTCATCTTCCTCTACACCCACTATAATATAGTTAGGTAGTTTCTGTTTGACATCAACCTCAACACAGATTTTAACCACTGATGGCCTAGATAGAGTAGATGTTGCAATATCCATTTTGATAAACTTTCCTATCTGATTGCCCATTGGCTGGATCATTGCATGATTATAGAAGAAAATCGGTACCTTTGAAATGTTTACCCATACAGGAACAATAGATTATTCTGCTTCAGGGGAAAAATCCATTGTCCATTTAAGAACCTTCATAGCAGCGCCACTGAAACTCCATTTCCCTTTGAGCCAAAACCTCTGGTAATCTTCCTTAAGTTGGAACCGAATCAGAATGTGTCTGAAATCGATTGAGCCGAGCTGGTATTTGCCCTTGAAGTCAACTGATCTGAAAACTTCTTGGAGAGCTTCCATGGTTGGTTTACCTCGTGCAAATTTGCCAATTAGGGCATTCTGGTAGTGGATAACAAGTGATTCAGCTTCTTTGCGGGTGACGATGCAGGCAATCTCTCTCTTGTAGAGAGTTTTGGGGGTGATTTCGGGGTTGGATGGTAGAGTTGTGTTTAGTGGTGGAGGACGATTTGCCAGAACGTTGAGAAAGGTTCTGTCAGGGCTGCTCCCACCGCAGATCGGCGGAGGCGCCGCCATGGCTATGGAGGAGACATTGCCGTTTCAGACCGTTGAAGTGTCAGAACGGTCTAATTGGGATAAAAAAAATGGTGTCGGAAATTGGGAATTAGGGAACAGTACCCGGAGAAGATAGAGAGAGGTGAGAGCATATGCTTTAAGAGAGAGAGGGGAAAGCATCGACTTCAAATGTAGAGTTGAGAAAGAGCTCAAGCAAGAAGTCAAGACAATGAGTGAAAGGTTCTTGGCAATTTCAAATTTCATTACACCTTTTATAAGAATATTCTCTATTTTTCGATTTTATTGTTTAAATTACTTATGTAAATAATTTTAATAATTTATATTTTAATTGAATTAAACTAAAATATTCTAAATTGGAGTAAATTAGTGTTGATAAATGGTTGTTATTCTTTTTAAAAGAAATTACCAATGTACCCCCAGAACCCTAGTACTATGGGCCAAGGCCCATTAAGAATTTGAATATCTTTTTTAGTATAATAAAGAGCATGCGGCGAGTCCTTTCGCCCTCTCTCTAAATCCTAAGAGCAAGTCCAACAGGTAAGATAAAATTATTACTAAAATATATATCCAAATTGGGGATTCTCTATATTTTTTGAGCCCTATCCAACAGCTACTCTATTTTGCATATTCTAGCATTTATTAGTACACTAATGATTATATGAATTGTATCGATAATAATTAATTTTATCTATTTTAAAATTTAAATTGATATAAACAAGGCATATAAATTGGTAACATTCAATTTTTTATGATAAGAATAGAAACTTTTGATACAAATAAGGAATTGAAATCGGTAGCATTAAATTTTAGAGGCTCAAACTCATCCTCTACATTTACCTATCCAAATCTTCTCTCTTCTCTCCATAACTATTTTCGCTATTTTAGCATAGTTGTTGGACTTGCTCTAAGAAGTTATTTTCCTCCTCCTCTTGCCTCCTTAGATCTCCCTCTCTCATGGTAATCTCACAAGACTCGGATTATGTCGCCATAATTGACGAATTTATCTAACTTGCATCTTTTAATTAAGAGAATGATGTGCTTGTGCCACTCAATCTCTTAAGTCGTTCCTTTGGATACCTCTAGCATCGGTGTGATGTCTTTGATAGCCTTCAAAATCCCCGAAACTGATACTATCCTTGCAGTACTGGATCAACTTGTGACGTGAAGGAGGAAAAGAAGTGTTTGATTAATTGATGGGTTGCATCCGCATCACAAAGCCCTTTCAATTCAAGAACTTCAAGGTATGGTTGATGTTATATTCCACACAACTTTTCCAGTCCCTAATCCCGATCCAGATCAAGTTGGAATGGTCGATCAGTCCGATTAGTCACCAAATCTCTACAAGATGTTGATTGAGATGGTGGTCCAAAGATTAGTCCAGCAAGGAAAAGCTCTTCCTCTTCCAAGTACCAGATGGGTAGATCTATTAGACGAGTTATTTGGCAAATTGATTGTTGATAAACTCATAGCCTCAAATCCCACACTTGTTGAGATGGTAGGACAGCCTGAGCCTAAGAATCTAGTTCCAAACAAAAATTTAGTGCATTTTGTCATTAAATTCCGCCATCGAGCATTTATCAAGTGATGATACCACATCCCTAAACCACATGATGGGCACCAGTTTATTGGTCAAAACCCCATATTTGGTCAAGAACCAACCATTTTGCAATTGTTACCATCTTTAGCTGAAAGGCCAAGTTTTCTATCTTACACATTGGTTCATAGGAGTGCACAAATGAGGCAGATGTTGGGTTGGAATTCTAACACTCAAGAAACCCAAGGCTCTTCCTGAGAATTTGAGATTCAATCGATGGTTAAGTTAAGTAGTTTTGATGATGATAATCTTGTTCAGATTCAGTAGGTGTTTTTGTTTATGATGATTGAATGTATTAGTTTTTAATTTTGAGATTTGATATGGGAAATTCTATCTTTATGTTTATTTGAATGAATAGCATATATTCTCTCTATTTGGTCCATGAGTATGATTCTTCTTTTCTATGAAAGGGTTATGATTCGGTGGTGGTTTTGGATGACGACATCATTCAAAGCTAAGCTCAGATATAAGAGCAAGTGTAGCAATGGATAGGGGGATGGTTAGCAAATGGGGAGGGGAGCAAAAATAGTCACAATAATAATAAGGGGTGGGTAGTGTGTAGTTAGGGTGAGAGAAAAGGAGTCGTGCGGGTAGTGTGCAAACAAATCAGAAATGAGGGAGAAGGTGAGGGTCACCTGAAAGCTAGGCCAAATTGATGCAACTTAGGTGACATGTGTCACCCACTGATTGGGACATGTGTCTCTAGTTGTATTTTTTTAAAAAAATTCCAACCGAGACACGTTTCATCAGGGAGCGACACGTGTCCCAAACGGCTATTTTTTGAAATTTGACAAATGATCATGTTTTCAAATCTGCCCAAATTTCACCATTTTTATCATAATTTCCAACATTTTCATTCTATAAATAGGTCTAAAACATTTTATTTATTCTCACACTTCTTCAATTCAAAATTTCATTCAGTTCTTCTCTAAAACTCTACTTTTTTCCAAATCTTCAGTGGAACCAATTTTCAATTTCTTCGCTGTAAGTATTTCTCACGTGTTAATGTAGAATGTTAAATTGTTTCATATTAATTCATAGATGTGCTCTTGCGTGTGAAAATTACTTGAATGACTATTGATTAGTTTTTTTTAGGTTAAAGCCACCTAAGTGGTGGGATTCTTTTATGGGATCCCAAGCCCAAAATAAAAATTATTACAACATCAGCCAGAGGCTTAAAGAGAATTGTATGTCACGAGAAATAAAATTTTTAAAAGGCTAATCCAGTGGTTTGGAAACAAGCTATGTAGTGTCACAAAACTCCTGAAGCAAAAGAACTCGTTTCCCAAAGAAAATAAGAAGAAGTACCCAAGACTATGAGCAACTTATTCTCGATAAATAAAAATTTGTGAGTATGATCAAACTTTCTCCAAGGAAAAACACAAAACTCAAGATTACGCTCATACTCTCGAGCAAATAGTTTGTGAAGGATGTCTGATGCCTGATACCTAATAGTTTGTGAATTATATTTAACACTCAAAGCGTTTCGACCGGTATGCTGTGTTCGCTTGCTTAATCGGTCACGATAGCTATCTCGATGAAGAAGAAGGTTTGGGGAGGAGAGAAAGAGGAAGAGGTTAATCCTAGTAAAATAATGAAGAAAAAGGAAAACAATAAATAAGGAGTCATTAAGATAATAAAACTCTTTATTAATTTTTAACCATTAGATTAGAACTAGATCAAAGGCTAGGATAATGAGTAAAAATAAGCAAGTTAATTGAACCCATGTCTTTAATAAGACTTGAGACCTTGTAAATTTTAGGAAAATTTCCATTACGGGCATAATAAGAAGTTAAATTCCTACTTAGAGCGTAAAACTTTCATAATTGCAACTAAATGCGTGGAATTATGTTTATAGTCTTAAAACTAGTGAAATGACTACTTTAATCTTTCATTATTTTTGCAACCATTATTTAGTATTTAAATTCTATTATTTTTAATTCTATAACATCATTCACTAAAGGTCATTTTAGTTGAACTAAACTAAACTGAATTGAACTAAGTTGTCTAGAAAGAAGTGAAATGAATAATAATTATGGTTCGTTAATTTCCTTGTGAACCAGTCAATTTGTGGTTGGATTGATTTGAAATGAATTAAAGTGAACTAAACAACATTGGACTGAACTGAGCTAAGCTGAACTTAACTAAACTAAATTGAATTGAAGTGAACAAAATTAGACGTAGGGAAACATAGTTTAAGTAACTAAATTTTTATTGACTCAAATTTAGGCGGACTAAATTAGTTGAATTCAAGTGAACTTTATGAAACAGAGCTATTTTTTAAAATAAATTAGGTCTGAACTAAATTTATTTAAACTGAACTAAAATTGGTTTTCATATATATTTTTTTGCTACATTATAATGTGATTTTCTACTAAAAGGTAGAATAGTCACTTAAACATTAATTTAACCATAAAATTTATTTCACACCCATAATAGAAATTATGAAAGTTTTACATACTAAATAGAAATTTAAAATTTTAATACGCCTTTAATGAGAATTTTTCCTAATTTTTCCTAAATTTTATGTATAATTTTAGTTTGGTGTATTGTTAATAATGTGGGGCATATAACGTCATTAACGTGTAGTGACGTGCTTGTGCCAATACGCACGATTCATGCGGCACGAAGATAAAATTTGAAAAAATAGGTTGAAAAGTAATGAAATAAACTCAACAAAACTAATCTGAACTCTAGTAAATTAGTCTAGATGAGTCCCTTTTATCATGAAAAATCTTCATCTAAATTATATTCATTTAAATCATTTTAACTACATTAGTCATGTCTTCATAAAGAAGTTGACCTGTTCTTGATTTTTTTTTTTTTTTAAAGTATTAGTGTCGTATGGAATGGGAAAAAGTGTAGAAAATCCGCGGTGAAAACCAAAAATGAAAAAAAAGAAGAGAGGAGGAAATGAAAACAAAATAAGCAAGAAAGAACGACCTCCCTCCTCCCGTTCCAGACCAGTCTTGGCCATACAACAAACAAGACGTCTGATTTCCGCCTACTTGTTGCTAAACAAAGAGGTACGTGAACTGTTTACCTTGTTGAATTGGGGTTCTCTTGACACATAAATTCTTGGAGTATGTTTTTGTGGTTGTTCTAGCTACTTGGGGTTGGGGAAATGGGACTAAGAAACTAAGGAATTCAAAGAGTGTTTTTTTAAGCTTTAACTTGGGGGATGGTTTTCGTTATGATACTGTCCGTGTGAACTATGAAAGGGATGCAAGTTTATTAATTGTTTGCTAAAGACCTATTAAAACTGATTTGTGCATTGCCAAATTTTTAGGTCCGGAATCTGCTTGTATATTTTCGGCTAGCAAGAAAGGCAGAGACGAAAACAACTACCGTCGTGGTTGGCGCTGATCCCTGATTAAGGTTGGTTTCATATGTCACTTTTTATCCAGTACATTTCATAGGAGGTCCTCTTAGTCTTTGTTTGATTCTATGCGAGTATAATTGCTAATGTAGGCGTTTGAAAGAGTAGAACTAAGGACAGTAGTAGCACTCCCTCCGCGAACTAACTGAACCTTGAACTTTTGATAATTATGTTTGATCCTTCATATTTTTCATCAAGGTCATAAGTCACAAAAAGTTGATATTTTGGAAGTATGCATTATTACGAATTTAACAAGACCTTACAGTCAATAGCATAATTACTTAATTCAATTTAATGATTATCTGACGAAATGAATAGTCAAATTGCAACTTATATGCTTGCTGTGTTGTATTTTTGCTTTTTCTAGTTTGGCATAGAATGATAAGAAACCATCTGGTTTTATCTTTTTCTAATTTGCTCAAAGATATGCTAGTGTTCTTTGAACTAGCACATTGCATCACTTCGTACTAATATGTGGTTTTGTTCTTTCTTTTTCTGCTATCTATCAGTTTTAGCCATGACAAGTATATTGGCTAGCAAAACATGTATTTGGTCTCCGGGGGATCTTGAGTATTTACACAAGGGTAGAAGTTGCCAGAAACCTGGTCTGAAGTACTCAAATATGGAGCCTGGTACAAGAGATCTACATTCCTTTAAACTGCCGTTCCTCGTTAGTGGACACAGTCATTCTACTAGGAAGTTCAAACCAGTCTTCTCTGGTACACTTGATGGCGAAACAGATCCAGATGACTCCTCTGAGGAAGAAAACAGGGATGAATCTACCAACAACGAAGCTGAAGCTGTAGGTTCCTTTTACTCTGTTTTAAAGCTATCTGGTTTAGGTTTTTTGTTATATTTATTTGTTCCGATGTCACAAACATTATTCCTTTAAAGTCATAAATAGATTTCCCATCTCTCTTTCTGTGTTTGTACTTGTTGCTACTTTACTTGCATTGCGAGCATCCATAGGACCATATCAAGTGTGGCTTGATGCTGTCACTGAATTGACCACATACAAGAACTTCTGGGTTATAATTGATGAGTTTGTCACATTAATGCTAAAGGGACTGTTAAACACTTTCGTATGAGATTGACTAAATGAGCTAATCATAGTTTGTCATTTTTGTATCGTGTTCTTTTGTATCTTTGTTCTCATGCTGGAAGATAACTTGTGTGCAGTATGTGTCCTACAAAAGTAGAGGTTTTCAATGTTCCACTAATGATTTTGTTTTAGTTCTTCTTGTCTGCTTTCGTTATGTGGTTTGTGTCATGCAGTAACCAGACCAGTGATTGCTATTCTACCTAAGTTGGTGTAATATGTAAACACTTGTGTTCTTCTAGTATCAGTATATCCAAAACTTTAAATTTATTTTTGCTTGTATTGTATATATTGTAGTTGATTGGCTTGTGCTGGAGCAACTAGCTTTTTCTCCCCCCAGGTGAATAGAGAGATTCTCAGGGAAAAGCTTGAAAGGATTGTCGGAAGAGACGACTCAACTTTCAGTGGGATAGATTTGGCCACTCTTATACGCAACAATTTTGGAAGGTCCTATGATGTTCAATTAATTAAAAAGGTACTGGTATTCATGTTTCTCTTCGTTGCCCTATCAATTCAATTTTCAGCCACTTTTCCTGGCCTTAAGTAAACAAAAGACACCTTTTATGGCCTATAGTAATAAATGAAAAGATTAGTTTCTAGTTGGATATGATACGGTATTCGAAATCAATAGTGTAAATGGATCAATTTATGCAAAAATTATCGAGACTGGCGTGTAAATGAACGTAAAACAAACAGAAGACCACAGTATACTGTGAACAAAATGAACTTTTTGAATATAGAGTGTGTGTGAATATAAAGTGTAACGGCATATAATGTTTGCTGGCATACCCAGTGTAGTATCCAAAAATCCTAGGATCCATTATTTACAATGATATAGCTAAGAATGTAGAGTATATTTAATATGGATATAGATTTACAGAACCATGATTTCGTCAGCAAGGGAATTCTAAGCTGTTTAGGGCAGCCCAAGTTAAAATGAAAAGGAAGGAAAAAACAAAAACAAAAAAAGTATATAACTGGGTAAGAAAAATATTTTGGTCCCTTTCAAATTCTGGGCCTGGTGCGTACAGCTCATACTGCCCTTGAGCCAAGCCTGAGTATGGTCTCCTGGTTCTGTACAGCATATAATATTTTTTTACAGCATTTATGGAACGGGGTACACACCCTCTGTGTGTGGTGGTAGCCCCTAAGCTCATCGATACACCTTTAGAAGGACACTTTAGCTTAAGTGATCCAATCGGAACTTAAAAACCGACAGTGAAAGAAGCTACTGTAGGTTGATAGCTTAAATGGTTAAATCTCAATGCTCATTGCATGGTATATTGATGAAATACCTCATTTGCGTATGAAACTGATTACCTATGCTACCTCCTTTTATTGGATTATATTATTAAATAAAATTTCATTACCTATATTTCCCTTTTCCGGCTCTTAAGTTTGATACCAAATGGATGTATGAAACTTTTAGACTTTTAGTGATATTTTGATTTAATTTCATTTCATGCAAGTCTCAGGTTAGAATTAAGGAGAAGGAATAAGTGATTATTTCATAAGATTGTTGTGTCTGGAGGTTTTACAAGGCTGATATTTTTTGTGCTTAAATGCTCTGTAGACTATACTACAAATGTATGCTCTGACTTGTGAAGTATCTTTTAAATCTTGGTGGGTAAAAATTATCTGGACTGAGAAAGAAAATTTGAATTGCTCAAACCTGTTGATCAGTTGATGCAGTTGGTAGAGAGATGGCTGGAGCTAAGTATCATTTCAGTTGCTCTTGGAACTTTTTTTTGAAATATACTCTTTAACCTTCAGTTTAATGAAAGTGTCCAATGATCCTCCCCAAAATCTAATGCATTGAATATACTGAATTATCAGTGCGTAATGGTATTTTCAATTGACAATTTTCAGTGAATATCACTCAATTCATTAATGGTACTACTCCTGTTACAGAGTTACAGTAAATGGATAGAAATATAGAGAAGTTGCCCTGAGCTAGTTTCTGTTCAAGATGTTGTTTGGGATGTCCATCAGGGTTTGTGCTTTCTTTATAGCTTGTTCTATATAGTTCTTCAGTTCTGAAATGTAAAACAAAAATGAGCTTTGTTTTGATGTATGGTGACCATCTTGGTGCTTTTTGATGTCAAAACACTCAGTCTGCTTTCCCCATGTATTTTATAAGATGTTTACATTATAGCATCCTATAGTGGCATGAAAGCGTAGTTGTACCATAACCCAAACTTTTATAACTCTTTGCACATTCCTCTTGCAATTGTTAGCTTTGAATATGACCATCATATGTCGTGTTTTAGTTGGATTACTAAATCCATATATTCATTCTCTCTGTAGGAGTTCATGGGAAGGAATCTCCTTGCACTAAATGTCATGTGGAAATACAGGGAGCAGGTTAGTTCAGTTCACCATGCTCTTTCTTTAAATTTCAGTATTATGCATTCCAATATTAAGAGACATTCCTGTAATCTATCTACTAAAAGTACAAAGAGCTGTGGTATATAAGTGATCAGTGTATATTCTGGTCGGATCTCTAAATATGAATTATATCCACAGTTAGCAATGCCAACTGGGCTCAAGTCACCCATGTTATGGCCAAAGTGAAAAACATGTTATGTATATGGTCCTTGAGATCTTTTTCAAGTTTGACACGCTATAAGCATTCCCTTGAATTGTAACGGTTTTGATGTAATTACATCGGAAAATAAAATGCCCCGCTTGCCATTTTTGGTTTCTGGATGCTTGTCTATGTTATGGAATACATTTGATTAAGTTAAATTGCATTTTCAAATAAATGAATATATTTAAATTGTGCAAAACCCCTCCACACCAGTTGATGATCTGCTTTTAATTGTGTGACTTTAATGTTGGAAGTTACTTTTGCACCACTCTTTATTTTTTACCACAACCAATATTAGTAGTGAGTCTAGTGACCATCTGATTTGCTAATATTTTATGCTTGAAACTAGCTCATTGTTTCCTGCCTAAAACATGCTCATTTAATTTTCTCAGAGATCCTTCCCTTTGACTGAAGAGGAGTATATTCTAAGGCTTGATGATGTCGCATATACATTAAGGTGCTGGGGAGCTGTATCACACGTTCGGAACAGCCTTGAAAAGTTGAGGGAAAAGGAGAGGCCTCGAATCGGGAAGGTATAAAAAATATGTTCAAACAGAAGTAAGATAAAAGATATATTATGTGCATGCAGTCATGCACCACTCTAAATAATCAACTGTATTTGTATGTATACTTTCTAAAAATTTCCCTTTCACATAAAATCTCAAATGAAATTTTGCCTGCTGTGTTGATATATTTAGTTTTGGGAAATCACTATAAAGGTAGAGAAGTTTTTAGCTTTGTCCAACTATTCCCGATCCTGACAACCTTTTTTCAGCCTCTGCTATCTTCCATCTGCTTCCCACCCTCTTCTCAAAACATCAATTGCATTCTTCTTGAATTCGCTCTCTACCCTGCATCCCATTAGAACATCGTCTAAGGCGCTAAAATGGGAACTCTGCTTCTTGCCTTCACTTATTTCATATATTCGTCTACTTTGCTATCAGGAACCACCCTTTTTAGTCTTTCTTATTAATCATTGAAGGATGTGAATAATTTCTATGGTGCATATAATTATTGCAAAGTCTCAACATATAATCAGATTATGAAGTCTTAGCATTGCCCTTTTTATTCTTGTTAAAAATATAACTCCATGCTTTTGAAAGATACTTTACCAGTTTAAGCAGGCTAATGCAGTAGGATAGTCATAATTTGTGGTTCATTAAACTAAAGTAAGGAACATTTCATGCATCTTCTCAGGCCATTAGCATTTTCATCGACATGGATGAGTCTGGAGGCCGTGCAAATGAATGGATTTACAAGTAGATTCCATTGGGGGGCCATTTGTTCCGTTTATGCTTCTGCGATCTGCACAAGTACATATATCATATGTTTGATGTTCAGAGAACGCCCTTTTCCACCAAAGTGGCGCATTTAGGTTGGGAACCAGCAAGTTTTGGTAGAAAATGTTGGTATGATTACTGAAACCAGGGCTGCTACCTGACTGTAAATAGTTGGAGGATGCTTTCATTCATTCCTAAATACTTGTATAGCTTTTCTTATTCTCATAGACCATAGCCATTACCCAAAACTAGATATAGAGGTCGTTTGGTTCATGTGGGAATTAAGTTCCCATGGATTTTGTAATTACGCAGAATTTAATTCCTTTACAAAAATCCTCAGAATTTGAAAAACTTGTTTGGTTGCATGTGCGGATTTTGTTATTACTAGTATTTTATTTACTATCTGTTGTTTGGTTAACTTCACTTGATTCTTTAAAATCTAAGCATTTTGTATTTGGATTTTTCAAAAACAAATTCAAATTGACTCAACCAAAATATCACTAATTAATTTTCATACAATATCTCACTAGAATCTTTAAAATTAATTTATTATTGTCTTAAAATAAATCGAAAATACATTGAAAATAACATATTCCACTCGAAATCTTGAGCATACATCGCCAAATATTCTAGAAATCTAAAAACAAAAATAAACATATAAAAATTCATATATTTATAGGTAACATACCCTGAACATAGGTATATTTATAGTGTTCGGGGAAACTGGAGAAGAAATCAACTGGATTAAGAGCCATCTTCTTTGAAACAGTAATAGGATTAACATCCATATATGTTCTAATGAAGTTATGTACCAGAGCACATGCCAATATTATTTTACTCACATATGAAGTTGGTTTTCTTAATGTTCATGGTAATAACCAAATCAATTTTTCCATATATGCAATCAATAAAAGTAAAAATAACTAAAAATATGAAGTAAAATGAGAGGCAAATAAAAATTTACCGTGTAGAAGTGGAAAATTTCCGCGCCAATAATGAGATAAATCGGTAAAATCGTACAAAATAAACGCGTATTTATTTTCTACCTAGGGGGTTGGAGGTAACAAAATTCCCTCGTTCTATGGGAAATTGAAATTCCGCGGAATTTATATTTGCGACGTTTTGGTTAATTTACGTCAACCAAACAAGCAGTCCAATGTTAAAATCCTCGTATTTGGTTATTACCTCGTTTCGTACGCATACCAAACCACCCCATAGTCATTATATTTAATGTAGTGCAACAAAAGCAACTGAACATGTATAAATTGTCATAAAATTTTAAATTTCAAGGCATAAATGGATAACATAAATTAAAAAATAAGGGGATTGTTGATGTAAAAGTTTTAGTGATCTAAACAGAACTGAAGTAAAAGTTAAAGTAATGAAATATAAACCAAAAAGGGAAATAAAGTTGAATTTAACCAAAATCAGTGATGCCTTTGACTGGAAAAGAAAGTGTTGTTATTTGTAGCCCAAAATAATAGGTGAAAAGACATGAATATCCCTTGTTTTAAATATTTTTGAAAAACTAGCATACTTATAGGGGTAATATAGTCATTTGTAGTGCTACATTTAGCAATTCAGAAAAAAAAAAAGTTACAGATTAGGTCTTCTTTCTTCACAATAAGTTGGAAATCTTATTTCAAATTTGCAATCATACTTATGCAAAATTAACACAAATGCTTATAAAGTTGAAAAGAATCAAACACATAAATTATTTTGAAAACTGTAAGGGTAAGATATTTTGAGAATATAATAATAATATTAAATCAAAGAAGAGAATTTAGAAGTGCCACTTTACAAACAAAATTAGGATACAGGTATTTTGCCCTTCAACTTTTTAAAATCAAAATTATCATGACTTAAAAAAAAATTGGCCCTTGAACTTTTTATAAGCTCAAAATTATTTTGTACTAGTTTTTATGTGATTTGTAAGATAAAGGAGAGAGACCGCTTATTTTTTTATGAACTGAATTGAAATGAAGTGAAATTTAATGTATTAAAAATAGATTTTGCTAACCTGAATTTCATTACTTATTGTATATTTGTTGAATTGAGATGAATTAATTAAATTGAATTTCATGAGAACTATGCATAAAGTCATATTTTTAAGAGATAGTATGAAGTGGAATGGAAAATAATCTATTATAAAATAACTAATACTAGTAAACTAACTTATTATTTAATTATATATATTTTTTGAAAAATATTTAATTATATTTTTGTTGAACTAAATTATGCTATTAAAAGCTCAATGGCACTCTAGTTTGTAACTGTTATCTCCAAGTTATCTGAATAGTTTTCAGTTGATTTCAATTCAGTTTAATTCATTTTTGATAAAATATAATTTAACAAAATTTAGCTATTTTATTATTTTTTTAATACATTAATTTTTTATTACTTTAATTCAATTCAGTCCGGTTTTAAAAAATAAGACGAGGAGGACAGAATCAAAATAATGATTCTTCTGACCCTCAAGAGTTAGTTGGAAAAATCCTTTTGTTTTTCTCGGAATCCATGAAAACGAATCGGCGCAGTTAGATTGGGTGTGATAATGGACTTCACGGCCTCCGCTTCTACCTCCAACGGCGCCTCTCCTCAGGTCTTTAACTCTCCCAGTTATATTTTTGCATAAAAAATCTATCTAACTTGAGATTTGAGTATCAAACTTAGGTGTTGATTTGATTCATTCCTTCATAGTGCAGAGTAATAATTAATTACGTTGAAAGAAGATGAAGAATCAGTACTACTTTGCAGTCTGTGATATTACCTGTCTCAAGCTGCTTTAAAACTGTTCATTAAGTCAAAATCAGTTAAAATGTTATATTCTTGAAATCTAATTGGATTCGTTGTTATTCATATATCAACCTTTACGTCATTTTTAATAAAGTTCTGTTAATGTTACAACTTGAAGTATTTCTGTATGAACTAGTGCTCACTCTGGATGATTTCTCTAGGATCATCACATAACTTGTATTGAGGAAGATCATGAGGCAATCTGTTGGGGCTGTGGAATCCATCTTCTAGTTCCCCCTGATGCACCTGTTTTCAAGTGCGGCTGGTGTGGAGCAATAACCAACAGAAACGCTGCCAAATCTGATAACCGATATTACAAGTGGAGACGTTTGCGAGATAGATGTTTTGTGGCACTCGTTCTAATCTTCATGTTTTTAATAATATGTAAGCTGCCAAACTATGCCTCAACTAACCATGCATATTCATGATTTATATTGTAGCTAGCTGACTACTAGCTTGCCTGTTTAGAGGAACTGTGTCAAGCTAGGTCGAAGGAGATATCTTACTAATATTTCCTCTTTTTTTATGGTTGTTTGGGATAGATTCAGATAACAGTATTTCGATATTTTCTACATTTCTTACGAGTGGTAGTTTTTAATGTAATTAATTTCATGATAGTGCAGGTGGTGGCATTTGGGCAGTTTATCCTGTTGTTTTCTCCATCAGTATTCTCTGTGGGATATTTCACTTGACAATTACAGTGATATTATCGATAGCTACATTATCTTCATTTGGCACCGCATCATTCACTTCTCCTGGTGCCCCACCGAGGATATTATGGGGTAGCTACCCAGCTGTAGGCAAAGGGGGACTTGAGAACTATACTTTTTGTAATTACTGTTCAAAGCCAAAGTCATCAAGGACACACCATTGCCGTTCATGCGGAATGTGTGTATTGGACATGGATCATCATTGCCCATTTGTAAGTACCATAAATCATTTCCAGACTATAATGCGTAAATTTTTAGTGAATTTCTTTTTTCCTCAATGCCTAAAAATTGAGATAATTGTAGCTCTGTGATTCCCAGGGTCTAGACTTCAAATTTGTATGAATAGAATTGTTTTTAAAGTACTATAGGTGCTACTTATAGATTTGAGTTGCAATAATTACCTTTACTTTGCTTTAGGAACTCACTAAGAGTTGGTTAGAGTTCAAAATGGGCAAAAATAAAGCATGCATAAAAGTTGTATAAGTTTTTTAAGAAAAAAACAAAAAACTCACCAATAGTTGGGAGATTTTATTAGGCACCCCAAACCTTAATAACCCTAGTGTATCAGATACTACAAATAAGAGCATTACAAAAGAAATAGCCAAACTTGAGACTGATCAAGTTTGCTATTGAGCACCGAAAGTACTTCCAAAGAGGCTTGAAACTAGTGCAACTGTGTGAATTCCGATGCTAATATCTCCACCTGTATGTGAATACTACATCAGCCAGACTTTACTTACAATTTCAAAATGCCTGAAACCTAGAAAGCTACGAATACAGCCTAAAACTATGTACTTAATCCCTAAGCTGATCCGTAGAGTGAGAAAGATGTGAGCTTAGAATGCCCATCCTAGCTTTGGAATTCAAGAAGCCATCCTAGCTTTGGAATTCAAGAAAGCCATCCCTTCCATTGAGAAGAATTACCTTTCTCTAATTTGAGAAGAATGCCATACCTGATTGGCTTAAGTTCCGCATTTAGAGGGATGTAGCATTAAAAGGTCTGCAGAAGATATCTAACGTATTACCAGATTTATTCCTTAAAATAAAACCAGCCACTGCACCTTAAGGCTTAAGCCAACATTCAGTATTAAGTCATTGAATGGTTTACCCTATCTAGTAGTTAGTACTTTCTTCCCAATTTTTATCCTGAAAAAAAGGTACTATCCCATTTTTACTCCAAAAGGAGTCATGGTCATCCCATTATTATTATATTATAGTAATAATTATTCCAATGGAACTTTGGCATTATTCCAATACATCTGAGCTCAAACTTCTAGGTTTATAGTTTATATTTTGCTATCATGATCGGTTGAGAGAATATTATACAAATAGTGTATTATACATCTATTACACAGTTACTATCTGACTAGTGCCATTGTGTCGATGTTTTATTCTACAAAAATTCTTCCCTGCTTCATTATATAGCTTTACAATGTCATATCCTATAACCCAGTTAAGATCATTCCCGCGAGTAGCTTTCTTCCTGTTTTGTTTATTTAACTAGATAATACCCGGGCACATGCCCCTTAATTTTTGAAAAATTAAATGTAAAAATTTAGAAGGAAATATAGGATAATGATTTAAATGTTTCGTATATTTAACTGTACATTTTCTCACTCGTGATGTATATTATTTCATTAATTTTTTTCATGTTTGAGTCTTAATCTTATAAATGATTATTTAAGTCCTCCATACATCATATCCACCTCTATTTATTTTATTTTTCCCTTTCAATGATTATTAGAACAATGCATTTTCTTAAATACCTGCCTGACACATGTTTTTGTTTTAATGCAAGATGTACACTATTTGAAAAGCCTGATGAGTTTTTCTTATTGCTATTACACTGCTGTTAGGTTGGAGCCTCGTGATTTTTGATGTAGTTTCACAGTCTTTGCCTCTTTGGGTTCTGAACTTCTGATTGAGTTGATATTACTTACAGTTATTATGAAAAAACCCTGGAAATTTATCTAAATTTCTAATATACCATTTTCTTCAGTCAATGTAGCAATTAATCTGACAAGATGGAGATTAAGCTGCCTGGATAGAAATATGAAATTTTCCTAGCCTACACCCAAAAGTAGATATAGGGAATTAACAATTATACTTGAAAGTTGGTTTAAAGTTCAGGTAGTGAACGTTTAGTGATATAAAAGCTTTACTTTCAATTAGTAGCAGTGTACAGTTTCTGATTTGTTACTATTGCATAGTGGACCATATGAGAGGATTAGATTTGAGCAGATTACCCTTTGTCTGCAGATTGGGAATTGTGTTGGTGCAGGTAATCATCGTTGCTTCATCATCTTTCTAATGTCAGCAGTAACAAGCACAGCATATGCCTCAATGTTAACTGCGTATGCAGCACTGCGAATTTTGCCTCCAGCTGGTCACGTGGCTGGTCAACCCTTAGACAGAGTGACCTCTGTCGTATTGACCTTCAGCTTCTTGAAAGAGATTATATTTTCCTTGCTCAGATCCGCGGTCCTGTTGACTCCAAGAGGCATTGTTCTGGTTTACTTGTTCATTGCCAGTGTGTCCGTGGGTATTGGTCTACTTGTACTCTTATGCCAGCAGCTCTCTTACATATATAGGGGGAAAACTTATCTGAGCCAACTAAGTGCCTCTGACAGTGAAGGTGGACAAAAAGATTGCAAGAATTTTGTTCAATTTTTTGGTTGTCAGAGTGTTGAAGTAAAATATTTTCCTGCCTTTTGGAATTCGGTAAAAAAGCACAAGAAATAAGGACATAGAGGTTTGTCAAACCCACCCTCACCTTTTATTTACTGCAATGGTTTCCCCTGTGTGTTTGTCTTAAGTTGCAAAAATTTCAGGTTAATAAGTGTAATTGTAGCAGTAAGTGACCAGCTTTGGGAGGACTTTATAATTTTAATGGTCAGGGTGATTACCATATATCTAAATTTTAGGCAATATAATGCAAATTCGTGTGGTGCAATTTTCCAGTGCTGCTACAATCAAAAGTCAGCACCATTTCCTTTTTAGTGTAAAAGTTGATGCAAATGCACGAAATTGTCAAGCTTGTGTTCCTGTGGCTGCATGTAATTGATTTTTGCCTTTCTTAATTAATATGGCAAGATAAACACCTCTAGCACTTTGTAGTGAATTTAGTTTAGAAAAACTAGCATTTATTTGAAACTGATTCAGGTTCTTGATGTTATTAACCCCATTTGGCATTTGATTATTGATTTCACTAACTCGTAGCATTTTCAAAATTCCAGGCAGGATTTTCTGTGGAGATTCCTGGCATTGTCATCTGTTTCATTGATGTAGTTTAACTGACATCTACTTGTAGTCTGCTGGCTGATTTTCGGATAGTTTTCCGAGGATAAGGATATAGATGTATACAACTCACGGGCCAAAGCACAAAAAGTCCATCATAACTTCTCCATTTGAAAGCTTATTTGCCATGAAATGGTAAAAAGCCCTTCAGATGACATCAGGCAGCTTTGAAGCTTTCAGAAGACCGTGTATTTGCTTGCTGCACAAGCACGAGAATAAACAAGAGTCAAAAGAGAGTTACAAAACTTAGTCATGCTGTGTTGAATTTATGACAAACTCACTAACATTCAATCATAGCTTATCCGATACAGATAGAGAGACCCGTTTAAAATGCTCTTCTTTGATGGTGCAAGGGATACTTCTATCTGAACTCTTGTGGTTGGATTCAAGTCTATCTTGAGCAGCTTCATTTATCTGCATAAGAAACCAGCATTTGAAGTTAAGACAAGACTTGCAAAAGCATCATTCATTGCCTAGAAAGGAAAGTGTTTGTAACGAGAGGGGAAAAAGGCAGAGGGATCAGTTTTACTAAGATTTTCACAATGATCTTTTCCAATTGATATCAAATCTACTCCGGCATCTATAGGTTTTTCCGTACATACATAAGTTTTCCAAACCTTCCGGGTCGAAGAACAGCCTTGTCCATGACTTCAGGCCTGGTGATGTTCAACAATGTAAGCTTTTCAACATTTAAACTCATGCAGGAGACTTAAGGAGAAGCAATCAATAGAAAAATCATACGCCAATTACATAAATGCCCCTTTCACCAACATACTTTTTCAGAAGTTCAGGACCCTAAAGAGATTATATGCAACAAGAATAGGCAGATCTGGGAATTGTTTCTTCGTAACCAAAATAATCTGAACTAAATTATGTGTTCTTAAAAAGTTTCTTCGTCACACCTGGAAATCGATTCTTCGTAACCAAATTATATGTGTTCTTAAAAAAGTTTGCTCCAGCTTCATTGGCAACACCCTTTGCAATTAACGTGGAGTTCCTGAAAGTGAAAAAAGAAATATACAACTGAATAAGCCAACAAGACGAGATTTCTGCACAGAAAAAATTTAACTGTAATAGAGTGTATATTTATTATTTTGCATTAGCAAACGCATGTTGAACCAAAAACACCCAAGACCGGATCCCAGTTTAACTCTAGTAATTCAAGTATTTGATGCTGCTTGAAGAGTTATATTATTCAACAGACAGAGATGTGCATTGTATTTTTTAAAATTGTGCATTCTTATTTTCTTACTGTAATTTTAAAAATACACATGTATCATTAGACAAACAGTTATATGAGGCAATCTTATGATAAGGCAAGACTTGTTGTGTATTTTAAAATTGACCTAATTAGTTTGGGCCCAAAACTAGTAGAATTAGGTCATGTCTTACCATAAGGTTGTCTTATAAGAGAGTATCTCGTATTATTATGACAATGCACATCTATTATAAGGTTAATGCATATTAAATGGTACATTGGGGTACCATATAACGATTGTATTTACTTACCCGGACTCGAGAAACCCAATACGACCGACCCAATCTGATATGACACGTAACCGATTATAACCCGAAAATCATTAGGTTCAATCCGACCCAATCAGAACCGATCTCAACCCGACAATTAATTTTAACCGATAAATTTTGACCTGAATCCGACCTAACACAAATCTGAAGATTACCCAAATCCGACTTAACACGGACTTGAAGATAACCTAAATTTGAAGATGAATTGAATCAAGTTTATCGTTCATAGATAGTTAATCTTTAATTTTAATTTAACCATATTTATTTTTAATTGTTATTATACTAATCTATATAATTTACTAATAAATAATAATAATGTTCAATTTCTTGTTCTTATGACCTTTTTACTTTAAATTTTTGTTGCGCGCATGAGCGATATCTTATACAATTATTTTTATTATTTGGGTTATAAAATATAAAAGATCAAGGAAATAAAGTGAAAAGATATTGCCCAAAACCTAAAAGATCAAACCAAACAAAAGTATCATGCCCAAAAACTAAAAGATCGAACCAAATAAAAGATCAAACTCAAGTATAAAAACATCAAACCCAAACAAAAATAACTCAAATAAAATATAAAAAATTGTATAGTAACCCCCAATCTTGGAGAAGGATGGCAAGCTTTACCTGGTATTTGAGCATGCTAAGTGCACCTTGGAGAAGTTGGTCAAGTCAATAGCCAAGTCAGTGGAGCTTCAAAGTTTTTGGAGAACAGTAAATATCCTTTGACACGTTTGATCAATATTCTAAGGGATGTGGTTAGAGGAGTTGATCATCTACACTCTAATGGGTACCTACATTGTGAGATTCTTCCAAGTAATTTCAAGATATTTGAGGGCTTTATTGCCAAGATAGGTGGTTTTTGGTGTTGTGAAATAGGGAAAGACAACCAGAATGACATTCAACAATTGGGTAAACTTATCTCCTTCTGCATCCATCAAGGAGTTGATTATGTAGATGCCAAAAGCTTGGATGGGAATAGGGTGATCTGAAGGATTTGATCCAAGAGATGGTGAATCATGATTTACAAACGAGACCCCTATCTGTTAACCAAATTTTGGAACATCCAGTATTTTGGGAAATTCAATCATGGTACTTCATAGGCTACAAGGGATTCTAGAGCATGTTAATATACATGAGTCCGTTTTCAAGAAATTGAAAGGAATTATTGGGGAAAAACACTTTGCAGTCGATAAAAGTGGATGGATTTCTAACTTCCCTAGTGATTTGCTACAAAAGGAGTTTTATAAAAGACACCTAGATAAATTCTTTGTGAAAAATATTTTTTTGAGTAGTGCAGAACCCCATCTCTCATTATCATGAGGCAGACAATGCTAAGTTGGCCATCGGTGGGTAACTCCTAAAAAATATATCGAAGAAATCTCAAAAAGATTTCCAACAACATTAATGGGATTGTACAACACGATGTTTGAATATTATGGGGAAGCTGACAATCTCCAAAAGTTCTTCACTTATAAGAAGAGATAATGATGGACTAGGTGTTCTCCATCATTTAGAAAGAGCCAAGAGCCCTTGAGGCAGGATTGCATATTCTATTCATAAAAAAGGTTAGTCTTTCATATTTTTAAAAATAAATAAATACCGACAGCATTAATGGGATTGTACAACACAATGTTTGAATATTATGGTCAAACTGATAATCTCCAAAAGTTCTTCACTTATAAGAAGAGACAATGATGGACTAGGTGTTCTTCATCATTTAGAAAGAGCCAAGAGCCCTTGAGGTAGGATTGCATATTATATTCATCAAAAGAGTTAAAAAAAAATTGTTTGGAGCAAATTCCCTAAAAAAAAATGTTCTTCACTTATTATAAGGGGCAACGCCCCTTATAATAAGGGATCTGTTGGACTTGCTCTAATTATATTTTATCAAGCTAAGAGCATCTACAATGGTGGTATTTTGGAGTCGCTTGACAATTTTGTAAAGTTTGGAGCGATCGTCGTTGTTGCAGATCCACGTATTGCAAAGCGATGTAGGCTGAGCGACTTCGCTTGACGCGGGAACATTAAATGTTTGTTTTGGAGATTATATATTTTACGTGCATTGTAATTGTGTTGGTATGTTTGTTCATTTTTTCTCCATTGCGCACCAAAATTACAGACGATATATACCATCCATATTTCACACACAAACGATATACCATCCAAATTTCATATACAACCAAATTAAATTTTACATATGACTTAAACATAATAAATAGATTTGGATATATTGTATACTTATTAAAAATGATTAAAAATATAATTTATATATTATTTACATAAGAGAATTATGAAATATTTATGTTTACTATGATTATTATAAATAAAATGCAAATGATAACATAGGTGTGAATAAGTTTCGACTCATATACAAGAAAAATGATGAATATTGTTGAAGCTATTAAATTAGCCTTACACATTTTATAAAAATTGTATAGATAATTGAGATTATTATAATATCTAATCCTTTTTCTTTAAACTAAAGTTTAATACTTCATCAATTTAATAGTTTTTACTTTGATATTAAACATAGTTTTTAATAAAAAAAATATTTACTAAATAATAGAATGTACAATAATATAATTATGTACAATAAATTTATTTTACATAGTTAACAACGTGTGGAGCCTGCTAAGCTAATCATTAGTGTAGCTTACCATTGAGGGAGAGCGTAGCTTGCAAACTCAATATCTTGAAAAAGTGATGTGGCATTTCAACCTACAAGGAAATGTGCCGTTGTGATGCTCTAAGTTGAGTCTTGTGAGTCGTTTGGTATGCGTAAAACTATGTGGAAATTACAGAATGTTAGGATTTTGGATGGTGTGTAGTTGTTTGGTTGACAGAGAATACATAAAATGCATGAATTTACGTTTACGAAACGCATGCAATATTTTACATAGATAGTTCACAAATTCTCGATACTTTTACGATATTATTATTTATTTTTTTACACTTCGCCGAATTCTCGGTTCAAAGAATTACAAACTCCATATATTTTCAACCAAACAATTTTACCAGATTGTGAGAATTTTGGCAAAAAAATTAAAAATCAAATAATTATAAATTTTGTAGGAACTTGATTCTTACGTGAACCAAACGATCCCTTCAAGTTTAATCCAATGATTATTGCAAATATTAGTGAGTCAACGATCCCTTCAAGTTTAATCAAATGATTATTGCAAATATTAGAGATTTGACTCACTGCTCTTGAGAAAATTTTAGACTCTACTGGACTTTCTAACCCACGTAAACTATAACTTGATAACCAGGATAAATGAATCTTTATTTTTATTTTGAAAATGATAAGCGAAACTTGAATTTCTGCCTATTTTAGATAACACGGTGCTTATCGGAGGAATTTTAATACTGTACTCTTTCTCTCTCTAGAGCAAATGCTCTGCCTTCTCTCTAAGAACTTATTTTCACGCGCCCCCCTTTTTATCACTGTAACGGCAACAAACGGATAGATTCCCCCGATAACGGTCGAATCAATGGCGGCTCTGCCATTGGAACCGCCGCTACCACCCTCCCAAACCGCTGAACCTATCATTCCGACCACTGAACCCAATATTCCAACAAATCCAAATCACTCCAAACCCATACGCAACTACGCTGCCAAGTTTAAATCACCTATCTTCTCCCCCCCGAAGCTAGACCTACATCCGATCTATTCTTACAAAGGGGAAGTAGCAGTTTTATACCCAGATGAAGAAATCGACCTTATTGCGGCTCCATACTCAAGGGCTTTGATCGGCAAGTTCACTATGGGCCGGCCGGCGATGGTTTTCCTGAGGAAGCAATTTGAAACAATTGGCTTTAGGGTTCAACCAGAATCGCAGCAATGGATGCAAACCATGTTCGAATCACCTTCAATTTAGAGGAAGACTATCACAGATGTTGGTTAAAGCGTACTTGGCAGCTTGGAGGTGCAGTCATGAAGGTCCTGAAGTGGACGAAAGATTTCGATTACGAATCTGAATCTTCACTTGCACCGGTATGGTTAACTGTTGAGTTTCCCCCTGTTCACTTCTTTCATCCAAATGCCTTAATTGATATAGGAATTGCATTAGGAGAGTTGTTGTTTGCTGATGCTCCTACTCAAGCCGATCCACAAAATCTAGCTAGGCCTTCTACTATCAGAATCTGTGTCGAAATGGATGTCTGCAAAGATAGGCCCTCAAAAATCAGATTAGGCTCTTTGTCCAAAAACAAGGTGTTCTCCTTAACTTATGAGGAGGTTCCATCATACTGCAAGGGATGTAGAAAATTGGGACATTCTGATAAGGAGTGTAAGTCAAAGGAATCCCAACCACAAAAACTCACTCATTCCAACCTTCATTTGAACAAACCCCAAGCCAAGGCCTCTGTTGACACCTTCAAGGCTGTTGTTAGAAATGTTGGAAAAGCTATTCCCAACAATGAACCAAAACCTCAGAACCACCAGCCAAATAATCCTCACAATAAAGGAAAGGGCAAAGGAAAGATCAACAATCCAACTCAGCAAATTCCAAAGGCATCATCCTCAAAGGTCTCAGTGTCAAATAGTTTCTCTCTACTGGAAGTTGAAGCAGTGGAAGTTGAGACTGCAATAGTGGAGGTTGAAAAGGCCAATGAAGAACCGGTTTCAATGGTGGAGACTGCAATAGTGGAGGAAAAGGCCAATGAAGAAACTGTTTTAATGGGAAGAGGGACTGTTTCTGAACCTGTGATGGTAGAATCAATAGTGGATGAAGTGATGGGTATACAAGATGGAACTATGGGAACTGCACAAGCTTCTTCAGTGGACATATTAAATACAATGGATACAGGAAAACTCATGGAATCTGTGATAGGAAATACTTTGGAAAGGGATACTACCATGAATGGAGCATTAGAACTGCTGGATGGGGATAAGAATGTCAACACTGACATCTCAGTTCTAGACATCACGACAGCAGATTTGGAAATGGCACAAAAGGATGATATTGAGATAAATATGGGATTCAACACAGCTCCATCATCACCACAAAGACATTCAGTCAACCTCTTGTCCAGGGATGATAACTTTCTAGGGCAACTCATCACAGCCCCTCTGGAAATACCATCATTGGATAGGCTTTCAGATACAGATGATAAGGAGGAATTGGAAAACAGAAGAACTTTCTTTAATGCTCCACCTGCACCCCCAATCATCACCCTGAACTCTTCGCTAGCTCCAATAGAGGATCAACGGAAGGTCACTCATGCTATGATAGAGGAAGAACTGACACAAGTTTCAAAAAGCTTGGGGATCCCTCGACACCAGCCAAATGATAGTGAAGATCAACCTTCCACGCCAATGCTGTCATCATCAACAACAGTTGGCCCTTCAAAGGTAAGGACCAGCAACAGGTTAGCTTCTAAACAACAAAATATTTCATGATGATAAGTACAATCATATGGAATGTTAGAGGTTTAGGAACATCTTCAATAAGACTGGCTAAATTAGTCAGGAAACACAACACACAATTGCTAGCTGTCATTGAACCTAAACAACCAAATGAGAAAAAGGATTTTTTTCAAAAGTTTTTAGGTTTCAAGCACTGTTTACACACTCAGCACACAAGAATTTGGATTTTTCATTCAGAAAAAATCCAGATCCACAAAGTTGGAGAAAGTGTTCAGTTTATCAATCTTGATATAACTATCCTACCTCTAAACACAAGATTTTCCTTCGTGGTAGTTTATGGAGACCCATATTGTCCCAAAGAAAGGAAAAAAATGTTTAATGAAATCAGAACCATGACATTTTTAAATCCAACTCTCATTGGTGGTGATTTTAATGTAATAAGATCACTATCTGAGTACCATGGTCCTTCTGTACCTGCCTTACCCCCCATCAGGGATTTCAATGAGTTTATAAATGATATTCAGTTTGAGAATCTAACCTCTGTAGGGAATGAATTCACCTGGTGTAATGATCATAAAAGGCCAACATCTAAAACACTGGACAGAATTTTAATTAATAATTTACTTTTTCAGTGTTTTAGAAAATCTACAGTGCAAGTTTTGAGTAGAACTAACTCTGACCATGCCCCATTACTAGTGGAAATCCGAACAGAGGGGGATACAAAACCAAAACCATTTAGGTTCCAAGACATGTGGTTTCTCCGAAAAGACTTCATGGACATCATTAAGCTTAGCTGGTCCCAACCTCTTACAGAGCAGGGACAGTTAGGCTTTGCCCTCAAACTTAGGAGACTTAAGACAGCCATAAAAAGCTGGAATAAGGACAAGTTTGGGAACATTGAAGAGAATGTCCAAAAAGCAGAAGAGGCAGTACAAACTCTGGAAATTCAGTATGACAGAACCCATGCACCTCATGATAGATCCCTACTGCACAAAGCCTTAGCTGACCTAAAGAGAAGCCTCCTAGAAGAACATACTTTCTGGAAACAAAAATCTAGGTCAAGATGGCTAAAAGATGGTGATTGCAACACTGCATACTTCCATAAGAGTGTGAAAGAAAAGCATAGCAGGCTTGGTATCCATAAAATCAAAAATCAATCATCTCAGTGGTTGGAAGATGAGGATAGCATTGCCAATGAAGCTGTAAATTTCTTTCATACTCTTCTTTCTGATGAAAACACTGATAGCACAGGTCAAAGCATGAGCTTCCTGCTGCAATCCATCCCTAGAGAGGTAACTGATGAAGACAATCAGAAACTGCTAACCCAAGTCTCAATGAAGGAGACAGAAGCAGCAGTTTTTAGTCTTGGAGCCTTTAATGCTCCAGGGCCTGATGGTTTCACTGGTTCATTCTTTAGAAATGCATGGGAGGTGATAAAACAAGATCTCATGCAAGCTGTTCAAGAATATCACTGTGGGATCCAAATACCTAAATCCATAGGCAGCACCTTCATTGCCCTGATACCAAAAAATCCCAGCCCTTCATCTTTCTCTGAATTCAGGCCAATAAGTCTCTCCAATTTCATCAACAAAGTCATGTCAAAGATAGTTGTTGATAGAATTAAACCCTTGATGCCCAAAATTATCTCAGAAGAGCAATCAGCCTTCATTTCAGGAAGGGACATTGCTGAGAACACATTGCTTATGAAGGAAGCAGTGAGGTTCTTAGATAAACAGCAGGAATCACTCAACTTGATTTTCAAGTTAGATATGATGAAGGCCTTTGATAGAGTGTCTTGGACTACTCTGAATACACTCCTTCTCAGGCTAGGCTTCCATGGTCATATAGTGAAAATCATCATGAACAATATAAATGCAGCCTGGTTCTCAGTAATCATAAATGGCAGTGCATATGGTTTTTTCAAACCCACAAGGGGACTGAAACAAGGGGATCCCATGTCACCATTTCTATTCAATATACTAACAGAACTGCTGACTAGAAATCTCAAGCTCCAATTCTCAAAGGGAAACCTCTCACCCTTTAGAACACCTTCTGGCTCACTCCAGCTGACACAGCTGTCCTTTGCTGATGATACAGCTATTTTTCTAAAGGGAACTAAAAAATCCCTTATTAATATAATGTCATTCCTGGACATATACCAGCAAGCTACAGGACAGAAGATCAATTTCAGCAAGAGCTCCTACTTTGCTGGCCACAAGATGAGCTCTGTTAAGAAGAAGGAGATAGAAGAGATTACCGGCATGACACAAGGGATTCTTCCCTTTGAATATCTAGGGGTTAACATATTCAAAGGGAAGAAGAAGAATATCTATTTTCATGGAATAATAGATAAAATATCCCATAGGCTTGAAAACTGGAAGAACCAATGGCTCTCTAATGGGGGAAACTGGTCTTAATCAATCATGTCTTATCAGCCATACCTCAGCACATCTGGGCTGTGTATGCTCCAACAGCACACATCATTGAGGTAATAGAATCAATGTTCAGCAATTTCTTCTGGGGAAAGAAGGACACAGGTCAAAACAAAAAGCACTGGGCTTCATGGGAAAAGGTGACCAAACCAAAATATGCAAATGGACTGGGAGTGAGATCACTACAGTCCACAGTGGAAGCCTCTTCAATAAAAATATGGTGGAACCTCCAGCAAGGGAAGTCTCTTTGGGCAAAGTTCATGTGGTCTCTTCCAAACAACTCAAAATCTTCTGAGTCATGGAGCAGGTTCAGACTAGTCAACAACCATGCAACATCCAATTCACAAATTTCACTGGGAGATGGCTCATGTAGCTTCTGGGAAGCAAATTGGACAGGTGAGGGAGCACTGATTGATAAATGGCCAAATGCAATACCACCTATGCCTTTTTTGCAGGTTAAAGAGCTGGAAAATGAGAAGAATACACTGCTACCATTGCTCAGACCTCATCTGGAATCCCACATAATGCAAATAATTGAAAAGGGGCCTCAATTATGGGAGAACCAAAAGGATGCTCTGATTTGGAAGCCTCAAATATCAGGTCAATTCAGCACAAAATCAGCTTTCCAATCATTGACACCAGATTTTACTCCACTCAGATGTCACTCCAAGCTTTGGAGCAATCAGGTTCCATCTAAAATTTCTATATTTGCATGGAAATTGCTTAATACTTGGCTTCCCTTTGCTAATGTTTTAAGAAAGAGTGGTTTTAACATAGTCTCTAAGTGTCCAGCGTGCAATCATGTGGATAATATGTCACATTTTTTCAATTCATGCCCACTGGTTTTGAAGTTGTGGAATAGAATGCATGCTATCATAGGATTGCCCAGTCTCAAATTCATAACAATCTTTGATAGATTTGCATATTACTGGTCCAGTAAATCGAAATCATCTGTCACTCAGTCTCTTCTAGTTAACTTACCCATGATTATCTGCTGGGAAGTTTGGAAGAGCAGAAATAAGTTCCTATATGAAAATGAGCAGTTTCATTATGAGGCTATATGGAAAAAGATTGCAAATCTTTCTTTCATGATCTACACTATTAAACCATTATGCATATCTCAAAACTCTGATAAGTGCTATATTACTCAAGGGATAATACCTTTTCTTCAGAAAAAAAGAACTAGAATCATCAGAGTCATTAAATGGAATCCTCCTGATAGAGGTTTTAAGACAAATTGTGATGCTTCATTTAGTGATTCTGAAAAGGCTGGTTTGGGATGCATAGTTAGAGATCATACTGGAACTCTTATTTTAGGAATGCAGGATTATGATAACACTGCAACTTCACCTCTGCATGCAGAATTCCTTTCAATTTGTGCAGGCCTCCAATTATCACTCCAGAAAGGATTAAACCCATTGGTGATGGAGACTGACAGTTTGCAGCTCATTCAAATCATCAAAAAGGAACAACCTCCACCATGGCCCATACGGAATCAAATGATGAACTTAATCAAAATCATGGAGGAAAAGAGGATCAAGATCACTCACGTTTACAGGGAGATCAATTTAGCAGCAGACTTCCTAGCTAAGAAAGGAAGGGAATCTAAACAGAAATTGGTATTCTCACAATCTGAAATTCCTCATGCTCTGAGAGGTATTCTGTTCACTGAGAAATCAATACCTCACTTTAGGAGGTTCAAAGCCTAGAATGCAACACTGGAGCATTTCTTTTGTATAGGCAGTTTTTGGATCAGTTAAATGATAGCACTCTCCTCTCCTTCTAATTGATTTTGGAAAACCTGGCCAAGATCACTTCACCATAGGGGTGTAGGACACCAAGGGAGTATGGTGATCCAGGGATGGTGAAGGTATTTTGGAAAGTTTTCTTATAATCAACTTCACGGATTGAAAGAGTGCTTCTACTTATTAGTCTAGTTGCAATAGTTTTTCACTAGATATATCTTTGGATTGTAATCACTCGGAACTGATGTTTTCGGTTTTATTAATGATGCTTGGGGAAGCAATAAACACCCCCCACTTTCAGTGGTTCTAATTAAAAAAAAAAACACGGTGCTTATCAATAAATAAATAAATAAATGAGAAAGTTTTGGGTGAGAACTGTCCTTGTGGAGACCAAGAGCAGGGGAATGAGCATTTACTATTTCTGCTTGATCTTTTAGTCAGTTTGTTTGATCTTTCAAACAATGTCCTTGAGCATTTTGTTTTGCTTTGATTTTTCAGTTAATTTGATCTTTCGTTCAATTTGCTTGATCTTTCGGTCAATTTTCTTGATCATTTCTTTGGTCAATTTCACCAACGACAAATTCAATCAAGGAAATCAGCGGGTTTAAAGCTCAGCAACAACAAATTCAATCAATAGCCGTCTTATATAATCATTGGTCTGTCTCAAATGAGAATTTGCCTAAATAAATATAATAGCACTGTGTATATATAAAAAAAACCGTGTAACGGAAATTTCCAAGAAATATAATAGCACTGTGTATATTAAAAAAAAAACGTGCAACGGAAATTTCCAAGAAGAAGAAAATACCCACTACATTGATAAATAATTATTAAATACTAAAGGGAATGATCATTTTTAATATTTTGACATTACTGACCCAATAAAAAGCACATATAATGTATCACCTCATACACCGCTACGTCCACATAACAAAACTCTACAACATTACTTGACAAAAGTACAAAACCATATGGATGAAAGTTAGCTATATTTGGGCAATATTTCCAAAACAGGCCTAGGTTTTCAACACCTGAACAAATCATCTAACTGTACTCCTCTATCAAGATCAGCTCACAATCCTTTGAATCAAGTCATCTCTTGTAACCACCTGTCGTATAAGACAGAAAAATGGTTCACATTCATTATTTCCACATATAGCTGAGATATTAACACACAATCTTTAACAGATGAAAAACAACCTTCTATGCATGTAGTCTGACAAACTATAAGGTTGATTCTAATTATGTGTTGATTTCAGAGAATAAGTATAGATTGAATTAAATTTCTTGGCGATTTATTGTAGTTGGTTCCAAGACGTTTAAACTCAGGAACTATTGGTATATACCAGATTTACTTCTCTAGAGCCTCATTAAGAGTCATGTCAATCCCAAACATATCTTCTAGCTACACCCTGAAAACTTTCTACACCCTCATTAAGCCTCATTATAGTTCAAACCATGAGTCCCTGAAAGCATTTTCAGGCTTCTGATAGGTCTAATTCATGAGCATGATTAAAGCTACACCACAATAAAGAGCACTCGGTAGCCGAAGCAAGAGCAAAAGCCTCCAGTTACTTAAAGGAAGCTAAATGGAGCTAAGCTCATTTTTTTAATATTATCTATTCTAGCTTAAGCAGACATCTTTAAGTGCAGATGACACAGAGTACCTTGGTTTCAGCCAACAAGAACAATGCGTTCCATTTGCCAAAACACTAAATATACAAGAAGGTTTTCAGACAATAAAAATCCAAAGCCCAGATTATCAATTCAACTCATATTGCAGGTCCTAAATTAAGGAATCTAAGAAGGAAGAGGTTTAAGGTTGTTGGTGTCCTGAATCAACCCTTGACTGTTGCAACAATCTAAGCAGATAAGAAAGCCATCTGGCATTAACACTCTATAAATCCTGACGGTTTTATATCATTTTGGACTTTCACATTTCCAGGAAAAAATCATAATTTATTTAAATCTAATAACTGGAATATATGCTTAAAATAGGCAACCTACAAAAGTCGAGCAAGCAAACACAGATCTATTACACATCAACATGGGCATAATATTTGCAAAAATTTCATCCAAATCAACGTTGTTATAATGCATTAGCGATCAAGGAAACATCTGAAACTTAAGCAAGGAGAGAACATCAGAGTGTCCTATAATCTCACCAGATGGCAAATTTCCGTTACGTCTCTTCAGCTTCTCGAGCTCTACCTGGTACTCCATAAACAGCTTCATCCTCTGAATCTCGATATCCTTAGCAAACTGCATCCTCTGCTTCTCCAGCTCCACCATTTGCCTCTGCTTCTCCCCCTCAACCTTCGCATACACCTCAGCAAAACCTCCAATCGCCTCCGCTATTTTCATGAACCCTTCCGCCACCACGTCACCACCGCCACCGCCTGACTCCACCGTCCTCTTCCTCTTTCCCGCCCCCGACGCCGGAGTTGTGGTTGTGGCCGTCCAATCAGAACCTTCGCCATCATCCTCCACCACCGGTTTAGGCGCCAGCCGCTTCGACCTGAGCCCTACCGGCACGGAAGACGAGAGCAGGGGCAGAACGGGACGTTCGCTCTTCACCTGGGTGGTGGAGCTTCTGCTTCTCTTCGCCCTCGCCGCCGCCAGAGACGGCGTTGCGGGATTAGATTTCGGGAATTTCTCGCCGATGAAGCCGTCGAGGGAATCGAAGAAGGGCCAAGTGGAGATGTGCCGGCCGTAGGAATTCAGGGACTTCTGCTTCTCGACCTTGTACTTCTTCTTCAAGGTGTCTATGCGGTTCTTGCACTGGATTTCGGTGCGGTGGTCGTGGAGGGCGTTGACGGCGTCGCGGATTTCCTGCCAGTCTTGTTGACGGAGGCCGCTGCGGTTGAGCTGCAAGTGGTGGGACCCCCAGGAGTCGATTAGAGTACGGGTGGCGTCCTCCGTCCAGATGTCTTCTCGGATGTGAACAGACGGAGTGCGTGTGCTTGAGGGGCGCGCCTTCAGGTTCGGGAGGAGTGGCGTCGGAGTGGGGTCCTCTTCGTCGGACATGGATGGAGAATGGTGGGAGGTGGTGGAGGAGGAAGGGTGGTGGTTTCGGCCGGCGGAGTGAGACGACATAGCAACGGTGAAAGAATGAACGGCCGGTGAGTGTTGTTTCTGGGCGGGTAGAGTAAAGAGGCACTACTGGAGTATTGGGTTAAGGGTTTTTGGGCTTTAATTTATTTTGGATTTCTTTTTTCTCTTGGTTTTCATCCAAGTGACTCTGATAAAATTCTTTTTGCAGGTTTTGGTCCATACTCTATCATGTATCCTGCTCAATTATCTTGTGGCGATGGGATTAGTGTTCCAAATTATGTTATTAGACATTCTATTTTGCGACGATTTATCTGATTCTAGGCCGATTTTATGTGTACAAATATTTGGTTGTCGGGATTAAGATTTAGCTCACTAGTGTTGGCTATTGAGGTTTGGATGGGTAATGGTAGGGGTGTAAACTAGCCGAACTTTGGCCTTATCGAAGTTTGGTTCGTTAGCTCGAATTTGTTCGAGCTCGTTCGAACAAGCTCGACTGCCTTAATTAAAGCTTTAAAAACTTTTTATATTACACTAAAATCTTTTAATTTATACATGATAATACATTTCTATATAACATAATTATAGGCTCCTTAAGCTTGTCAAGGAGCCTATAACATAATTGATAATACATTGGTAATCAAGCTGGCTCGAGCTTGGCTCGTGTTCATCTGATTCGAGTTTGGACCAAACTTTTGTCGAACTGTTCACGATTTTCTCGCGAACGGCTTGATTCATTTACACCCCTAGCTTGATGTTTATCCGAGGTTGGTGACGACTAAGATAGGACTGTAATAAGTGAGTTTCGGTTGTTGAATGTGAGATTTGAGTTGCAAGGGTTGGGATTTGGATCGTTCATAATGAATTTTGGGTTGCAACTGGGAGCATGGTTGGAATTTGTAGCAAACTGGCAGGGAAAGTGATGGTGGTGGTAACTTGTGATAAGTGACAATTGTGGTCCATATGTCGTGCGTCTTTGAAACCAACCCTTGATGCTCTTACTTTACTGGCTTTGTAAGTATGGGACTTACGAAGAGATCAAGTGGAGTAGAAGTAAAAAATGAGACTAAATGAGAAGGGTTCACGTGTTCGAGCTGTTAAGTCCAACATTACTGAATTTCAACTGAGTCACCTAGTTCGACCCTGACTAGTTGAAAGTGTGCTTGGTATGCACCAATATTACTTATTATCCATTTTGCTCTATTATAGATTAGTTAGAGTAGCTATTGCATTGACATGAGTTCACACCCCTGAAGTAGATTTCGAGCATCAGTTTGCTTTCGTTTTATGCTGGGAAATGCTTTCGGGCATCATGTTGCATACATACGGACAAGTTATCGGTTGAGGATCCATGATTATCCTCTTATCCTTTGGATGATTTCAAAAAATTTAAAAAAATATAAAGATGAATTCGGGTTGTGTGGGAAAAATGGAGTTACCTAGAAAATGTATACTAGAAAGTGGGGAAAAACTAAATGATGCGGGGGAAATCCGCACTAGTAATCAATGTCTCGGATAGTTGATGCGTCTGAGGGCTTCTGGATGTGGATTGGTGATGAAGTATGCAGATTGCTCGCTACTGACTCCCGACTGTCCGAGCTCCTTGGCCTCGGATTGGACCTGCTTGAGACCTGTTCTCCCGACGCCTGCAAAATAAGCCCCCAGCGCTACCCGAGTTTTGTTGATCTATTTCGATCTTTCTTCTACCTTTCCGAAAACGCAAGCCGAATTCCTGGCATCTTTGGTTTTGCATCTCGTGTTCCCAATGCCCACTTTATCCAGGACTTCGTCAATTATCCGAAGGGGTGGTTAGTGGACGGTCATTATTCTTATGACCATCTGACCTATCCGGTTCCTAGGTGGAACCGCAATGTCACGTCCTAGGACCAGGTACCTTGGCTCCCTGACAAGCTACGCTCGGATCATGAGACTCTGCTGAATAGCCCAGTATACCTGTCTCAGTATTGGATTCCTGAGAACGGGGAGTTTTCCTGGCCTTACGAGGTATATCCTACTGGGTTTTCTCTGCTCCTATCGCGCCATCTGGCCCGCACAAGGTTACTCTTCAAAACTCCTTCTTTTATTTCGATGATTTATTTCCCTTTTTCTTCGTGTTTTCTTCCTTTTTCTAATCTATTTTTCTTCTCTTCTAGTGCCCCGGTCTCTCCCAAACGATCCATCTCGCCATCCAGCTCCTGGCTCTACCGTCTTGCCAGAGTTAGACGGCCCGAGCCCCCAGGTGAGACTTTGCTCGTGGTACTGGTTCAGTGGTTTCTATCCCTGTTCCTTTTCCCGACCTGGTCGGCGCCATTGTCGAAGATCCTCTGAGCTGCAGCCGAAAAAGACCTAGGCCCGAGGCTCTAATTCTCCAGTCCACTTCTCCTCCGAGGGATGCGCAGTTACAGATTCCTAGATCTGATTCCTCGGTAATTTTCCTTTCCCTTTTGCATCTTGGTTTTACGCATTTTATCACTGATCCCTAACCTTCAATGCTTCAAGTATCTGAATTTTCTTCTAAAATACTCAGTTCGGCTTACCTCCGAGATTTCCTTGAATCCACCTACCAACGTCACCTATCTGCTCTTCTGGCCAAGGAAAAACATCGGTCCTCTACCTTGGCTTAAGAGTTGGATCAGAAAGAACTCCGCATGGCCGAGTTAGAGTCTCGCCTGTCCAAGCTCGTGCAAGAACTACAACCTTGGAGGGATGGTTTAAACCTCCGTGAATACAACCTTGCTCTTTAAGAAGAACTCATCCAATCCCCTGAGTTCGAGCAAGTTGTGGAAGAAGTTTTGACCGAGTCAAACAACCACCAGACCACCTCGGTCTATAAGCAAATGCGATGATGGGTTCCCAGGATGCCCAGGCTCGACTACCGAAGAAATTTCTATAATCCTGGCGCCGAGCGATGTTATCATTATAAGTTCCGATGCTTGAGCAAAAAGACCTTGGATCAATTGACCCCCAAAGTTTGGGAAGCTCTCTGTTCTGATTCTCCTCCTCTTTCAACTTCTTCTCTCCGAGCTCTGGCTATACCGAAGAGACCTCTATCTCCTCCTCCCAAGGATGATAGGAACTGCAAGGGGGTCTGCCCTGTTCCCCGTGGCTACTCTGAATACTGCACTCACCCTGTCTTATATGGGTTTGGCGTGGGTTATCAGGATGGTCAACCGAATGTAGTTTGCAAGAACCCTCGGTCCCAACTTCCCGATGTTGTCTTGCCTCCTGACTCTTAATTATCCCTAGCACCTTCCTTTCCTTTGTGTTCTTGTTCGTTTAGCAATTTCTCTTTTCCTGTGTAATACCTAACAAAAGAAACTTTTGTTTTGCTTTCCCTTTTCCTTCTATGCATCATTCTCCCCTAAATCTTAACTTATGTATCTGCGTTGTTTACCATATGTATATGTATTGTTTATTTGTCATCTATCCCCCTTATTCTCCCCCTCTAGGAGCATCAGATGCAAATTCCTATACTTGTTGGCCGATGTTCTAAATTCACTATAATATTGAATGTTCAAGGATTTTCGAAACATATCTTAAAGTCCTTTCTCTCGTGATCCAAAATTTTGACTGTCCGAGCCAAATCAACGAGTCCTTCCCCCCTTCTTGCGAGGGTAGTCAACTGACTGCCTGTAATCCTGCATCCACCATATGTATTTGGAATTGTCCAGTCTTAAATTTGTCTTGTACATTCATTGGATGGTCCTCTTCTTATGAGGGCATCCATCCGAGGATTTGAAAATCTTAAAATTTTAAAACCTTTAACTCTTCTTTATGCGTTCATCGGATGGTCCTCTTCTTATGAGGGCATCCATCCGATGATTTGAAAATCTTAAAATCTTGAAACCTTTAGTTTCTCCTTATGCATTCATCGGATGTTCCTCTTCTGATGAGGGCATCCATCCGAGGATTTGAAAATTTTAAAATCTTAAAACCTTTAACTCTTCTTTATGCGTTCATCGGATGGCCCTCTTCTTATGAGGGCATCCATCCGAGGATTTGAAAATCTTAAAATCTTAAAACCTTTAACTCTTTTTTATGCGTTCATCGGATGGTCCTCTTCTTATGAGGGCATCCATCCGAGGATTTGAAAACCTTAAAATCTTAAAACCTTTAAAACCGAATTCCTTAATAAAAAAATCCTTCTTTTGCGGGGAACCATTGTGGGAGCAACCCCGAGGTCCCGACTTCCTATTACAAAGTACTATCCAATACTTAGTAATTTTTCTTCCTAGGGCGTATCCACACCTTTTCCTTTCCCGCAAAGCATTATCCAATACCTTGCATTTTTTTCGACGTATCCACGCCACGTACCAACAGACGTATCCACGCTATTGGGTTAAGTGTATCCACACCACATTACTCTTTTCTTTTCTCAAAAAATTCCTAAATATTTAAAGGGTGGTTTACCTGATTCAATTTACTTCCATTATCACCTCGACCCCCTTGCATGATGGCTCTTTCTCTGTGCTTTCCTCATCCGTGTCCGAGGTATTGGCACTCTTCCCCTTTTCTAGTACCTCTGAGCATTTCCCCTCCTTTGTTTTCCCCTTTTCTAAGGGTGAACCTTTAATCTTTGCATTCCCTTTGCTCGTCGACCCTTGATGGACTGCCCCTACAGCCCTTCTTGCATCTAGGATGGCCGTTAGCATGCAACTTCTTGCTATGGTCTGGCACCCTCGGACAGACGCCACTCCTTGCTCCGTTGGAAATTTCATCGTCAATAGGTAGGGGAAATTTACCACTCGAGCCTGTGTCAGCCAGGGCCTATCGATAATTGCGTTGTATGGAGAAGGAGCGTCTATCACTGCAAAATTGTACAACGCCGAAGTCCAGCGGCTTCTGTCCCTGTCGTCCACCATGGCCACTCTAAGGGTGATTATGCCGAAGGGCATCTCAGCTTTTCCAGTGAACCCTGACAATGGTGACATCGGCGGCCTAAGATTCTGCCTTCCTAATTTAAGCTGATCGAAGCAGGTGACGAACATGATCTCCACACTACTGCCATCATCTATAAAAACTCTTTTTATAGCAAAACCTTCTATCTCCGCCGTTACCACCATCAGATCTGAGTGCAAGGCCTGAGTAGGCACCGCATCTTCTTCGAAAAAGTGATGGTTTCACTAGGTCGGAAACGTTTACCTGGTTCTTCTCCTAGCGGCACGGACCTAGTCTGGGCTTTCAACGCCGTCACCGATTGGCAGCTTTCTCCTACCATCCCACTGATAACATTTATCATTCGATTCGGGATGGGCTCTCGGTCCTGAGCTACTGCTACAATCTGATTTGGAGCTTGGTTTCCATTGTTGTCGTAAGCTTGCTCCCCTCCTTGTATCCGACCTTGGTTCGGATACTGGTTAGCGCCATACTAGTTCGCTTTTCTCCATTTGTTCTTTCCGAAATGCTGCTGCCCTTTCTTCCTGGCTTCGGGAGCAACACAGTCTCGTAACTGCCATCTCTCTATCAGCTTTTCTATTTCGTTCCTCAAGGTGCGACAGTCGTCCGTGGTATGCCCATGAGATTTGTGATAAGCTGATGCAGATGCAGTGAGCGAGACCATTTGATTGATCTGATGAAATAATTCATTAGATACATGTTTTCTCTTACCAAGGTTTTTCCTCCAAAGAGAGGTTTTTTCATCTTGGCAAGATTTTATTTTCCTTATAGTTGTAGGATTTGGTTATTGTTTTCTTAGATTATGGGTAGGATTAGGAATTCTATTAGGGTTATAAATATTGTTCTTTTCATTGTAATAGGCAGACTTTGAGACTTTGATAATAAAAATACGTTGATTGTTGAACGGTGGTTCGTCATCAGATTGAAGCTTTGGACTGTGTGTTCAATTCTAAGACTTGGTTGTGGTTGCCCCAGGGACGGTGGTTCTTGGTTCTCCAGGTAATTATTTGACGGTTGTTAGGTAATTATCATATCCCAGATAATTATTTGACAACTGTTGAATAATTATCTTATCAAGTTCGTGTTTATTTTGCAAGTCCGTGTTCCTAAGTGATTTGCGTGGAAAATTCACATCAAATTGGTATCAAGAGCCCAGTTTTTATGAATTCTCATTCATAAACGGTCATGATTGAAGACAATGGTACTAGTGCACACTTAGCCCAATTGGTGGAGTTAATGAAACAAGAGTGGTTGGAAATTCCAGAATTTGGAGCCATTACATATCCAAGTACTTATTTGGAATGGATTAAGTGTGCTGAAAGAGTTTTTGATTTCAAAGAATATGTTGAAAGAAAAAAAATTCAAGAAAGCAGTTCTAAAGCTTACCGGGATTGTATGGTTATGGTATGATACCTTAAAATATAGACGAAAACGTGAGGGAAAATCAAAGATCGACTCATGGACTAAGTTGAAGAAACATCTTGATAGAATATTTTTACCTTGTACCATGAAGAATAAGTTGAATCAAGATATACCAAAATCATCGGTGGCAGGTGAAGAGGAAAAACAAGAAACTATTCCATGGCCGTTGTCATATCCAAGAGAAGGTTTGCAATATCGTAGTGGACGGTGGAAGTTGTTCAAATATGGTTTCCAGCATAGTGATAGAGAAATTGAAGCTACCTGTTCAAGACCATCCAGAACCTTACCGACTACGATGGCTTAGTGATGGTGATGAAGTAACAGTTACTCATCAAGCTTGGATTGCATTTGCGATGGGTGGTTATAAGGATGAAATTTTGTGTGATGTTGTACCTATGGGTGTGTGTCATCTTTTTCTAGGATGTCCATGGCAACTTACTCCTGAAGTTCTACACTATGAGAGGTCCAATGAATACGTGATTACAAAAGGGAACAAAAGATTTAAGCTTATTTCTTTGTCACATCCTGAAGTAACTATCACAAAACACACTGCTCAAAAACAATCTTTATTAGTCAGTGAGGAAGCAGTTGACAAAGAGCTTGATAGTGAGTTTAGTTCTATGGTGAAATCGTCGTTGGAAAAATGTAATGATGTGTTTTCCAAAGAACTGTCTGGTTTATCTTCAGATAGGGGAACTGAGCAACAAATTGATCTTGTTTCTAAAGCACCTTTGCAGAACCAATTTCCTCATGATATTGGTGATGGTGTTTATGTTAGCACTGACAATCAAAGAAGTTCTCTAATGATTGATGATATGGATTGTGATAAACGACAAGTGTTTGATTCTGATGCTAATCGAGCTAATGTTGTTGATAATGATGGAGAGGATACTGAGAAGTATCATACTTTTCTATTTGATGGCAATATCAATGATAATGATCATGTTGAGATCTACTCTGACCTTTCAGTCTCTAATGTTCATGATGATGGTATTAAAGAAGAAGACCTTGAAAGAAGTCGTGAAATATCAATATTTAATATTGGTGTAGAGAATGAAGTTAGAGAGAGCGATCCAGTTGTTCATTTTCAATATGAAGGTGCTGGAAAAGAGATTGTTCCTTTAAGGGATAAAGATGAACTTCCGAAGATGGAAGCTCAGAGACTTGTGGATGTTAAAGTTGAAAAGAAAGTACTTCATTCTTGTGTTGCTGGAAGTGATGATTATAAATTTGGTTCACGAGAAAAATTAGTTCCAACATTTTCGCGGAATGGTCATTTTCTTGAGAAAGATAAGCTATTGAGTCATGCAAGATCTACCTCTAATGATTTTTACATTGTGATGGAGCCCAAGGAAGTTGAGAAAAATCAAGATAAGTTGTGTTTTCCCATCCGGAAAATATTTCTTGTTTTTGATGAAGGATCCCTGAGAGGCAAAATCCGAGGTAGAATTTATTCTAATTCAAAGATAATAATGTCAGCTGGAATGGGAAGCAACAAGTGTGTCATATTGCAGATTTTTGGAAGACATCCACATATCTTAGTAGGAGATGAAACACCTCAAAATTTTAGGCATGTTCTCATTGAAGAATGGGAGAATGGTAAAAGCTCAAAAGATATGGTTGTCAAGCTTGAAAAGCTATTGTTGGCACAGTTACATGTGGTATTTACAGCTACTGAATGGGCTATGGAGATTGAAGCACGTGATGGTGGTGGAACTGTTTTCAAGTCAAGATTCACTCTACAGTGGTCAAAGTTTAATTTGTAATGGTATACATACTCTCTTACCTAGAGCTGAAGAGGTTCAAGAATTGAGGACAATTATTTTCAAAGAAGGGGAGTATGATGCGGATGCAGTGAGCGAGACCATTTGATTGATCTGATGAAATAATTCATTAGATACATGTTTTCTCTTACCAAGGTTTTTCCTCCAAAGAGAGGTTTTTTCATCTTGGCAAGATTTTCTTTTCCTTATAGTTGTAGGATTTGGTTATTGTTTTCTTAGATTATGGGTAGGATTAGGAATTCTATTAGGGTTATAAATATTGTTCTTTTCATTGTAATAGGCAGACTTTGAGACTTTGATAATAAAAATACGTTGATTGTTGAACGGTGGTTCGTCATCAGATTGAAGCTTTGGACTGTGTGTTCAATTCTAAGACTCGGTTGTGGTTGCCCCAGGGACGGTGGTTCTTAGTTCTCCAGGTAATTATTTGACAGTTGTTAGGTAATTATCATATCCCAGATAATTATTTGACAACTGTTGAATAATTATCATATCAAGTTCGTGTTTAGTTTGCAAGTTCGTGTTCCTAAGTGATTTACGTAGAAAATTCACATCATAAGCGCACCACTTCTTTGCATTCTTTTTTGACGGGATTCCTTGAATCGGATGGGGATCTCCGAATAGGTTCATGTATACCGTTAGATCTCCGAACGTGGCTTTATCAGCGGCATGTAGATCTTTACCCTGGATTTCCCAGTCACCATGGCTCCTGAATACCTCTTCCATGTCTCTGGTGCTTTATTCTTGTCACCTTTTCCCGAGAAAAGACTATCATTATCTTCCTTCCTTTTGCAGGTCGCATCATTGACAGCACAGTATAGTTGTACAACGATCTGGAGCGCATGGAAAGTGCTAGGGATATTTTCCATTAGTTTTCGGAACAATGCCTCATCCTTTAGGCCGTTGATGAATCCACTGATAACAGTCTTCTCTTGCTGTTTCCTATCTGACACCTGCATACTGTCGTCCATGTACCTTCTGTAGTACTCCATTGGCTCCTCAGAGGCTTTCTGCTTGGTTGCCAGCAGTTCGGCTAACAGCTTTCTTGACTTCTTCAATTGAGAATACATGTATAGCAGGGCTCGGCTAAAATCATAGAAACTTCTTAAACTTTCCCTCGGGAGAGAGTCAAACCATATCAGACAGTTGCCTCGGAGGTAGCACCCCAGCGACTTGCACCTCAAGTTGTGCGAAATATCCCTAGATACCATTAGATTTTGATATGTCCCTACAAATTCCTCGGGATCTGTCTCTCCGTTGTAGGTAGGAAATCCCTTCGGCGGTCGTAATCCTTGAGGCCAAGGCTCGGCCAAGATTTCCGGGACCCAAGGGAAAGCGGGCCTCGCCCCATTCCTCCAATGAATTTGGATCCGAAAGGTACGCATCCTCACTTCTATAGTATCTGTCCTCATTGGTTCTTCCTTGATATTCTCCTTGATATCCCCCTGATATCCTCCTTGATGTACCATCTTGGTGTCCCTACTCCAGTCGAGGTCATCGGATGGCTTTGGCCCTGCACTCCTGTTGTCTGATACCCTCCTGAAATTCCCACGTCATAGTATCCTGCAGGTAGCTTCTCATTGGGTAATCTCATCGGGGTAGAAACCAAGAATCATGGGGTTGCAAACGAAATCTCTGGCAACGCCGAACCAGGTGGATATGTCCATCCTCCTTGCCTTGCGCTCCCGTGCAAATGGTTCGGCTGGAAGTTTCCTATCTCGGCACCGGCCAATGGTAGGAGGTAGCGTGCTGGAACTGACCAATATCCTTCTCTCTGGCTCCCTTAACCTGTCCAGAGCTTCTAAGTCGATCACCGGTCTTACGGGCGGAGCTGGTCCCCCTTCTTGCTCTCTCCGATGTTGTATCATCCATTGATAATATAACTCCTTATGGGCCATCATGAAATCTAATGCTGACAGATCCTCACCCCTCTGTCTTGGATTGCTTTGAGCTGCCCCTATCGACCTCGAATTGTTTTGTACCGTATCCGTCTACCTTGAGTTATTTCGAACAGTCTCAGGCTCTCAGCTTGCCCTGCCTCAGGTAGTGTCCCCTACCTAGTTCCAAGGGATTGTCCTCGTCCTCCTCCTCTTGTCCTTCTGTGACAGGTACCCCCTCGATCGGGTTTTCGGCTGTGTTTCTTTGTCTAAGCCCTTCGGCTTGCAGCTGCAATAGCGTAGGATCTTCCTTGTTCTGTATTACCTCGTCCATGTTGGCCACCGTCGAAGCCGGGGTAGTAGTAGATTTGCGAGGCCGACCTGGTCGGCGCTTTGTGGTGTCTGTCATGACGAACGGAAGTAAGAACCCTCTAAGTCGGGTCCCACTGGGCGTGCCAACTTATGCGGGGGAAATCCGCACTAGTAATTAATGCCTCAGATAGTTGATGTGTCTAAGGGCTTCTGGATGTGGATTGGTGATGAAGTACGCAGATTGCTCGCTACTGACTCCCGACTGTCCGAGCTCCTTGGCCTCGGATTGGACCTGCTTGAGACCTGTTCTCCCGAAGCCTGCAAAACAAGCCCCGGCGCTATCTGAGGGTAGTAGCTCCGGTGTGATGATGAGATTTCTTGTACTGAAGAGAAACTGTATTCAAGAGTTAGAGAACTTACCTGAAATGGATGATTGCGGCCTCCTTTTATAGGCGTCCTAGAGCGCCTAGCTCGACCATTTTTCCCTGCTGACTCATCATTCTTTTCCTCCTCCTCACGCATACGCCACGTGATACTGTACATCCTGTATCTCGCTTGAGATCCTCTCACGTGCCCATGTATTTACCTGGTAATTTCCTTAAATAGCTTAGTCATCGCATCTCCCATGACTGATGACGCATTCTGTATCATCACTAAAAATCACTCAACCAAACAATAGCAAAAGACCCATGTGTTTAGCCCCTGTTTGCTAGAGTGTTTCTATTTTTTTATAAAATTTTTTTGGTAATAATCCAATTGAACCCCCAATAAAATCTCACTCCTTCAATTGCCCGCAGTAGGAATTAAACTCAAGACTTGTTGGTAATTCAACTAATGTCTTACCACTAGAGCAATTATCAATTATGTATATCACTTTGGTTTGGTTAAATATATTTATATTCATTTTAGATCAGTTCAGTATATTAACTTTTCTTCAATTCAGATAAATGAATTAAAAATTTTTAGTTCGGTTAAATAAATTTAAATATATCTCAGTTTACTTTTGTTCAATTAAAAAAATAAACTTTAACAAATGTCCTTACTCCTTCTAATTTGCTAGCAATCTTATTTTAATTATTTTTTATATTTTGAACATATTTTTCACCCACTCATTCATATGTCTTTTAATAAAAATGTATAATAAAGTGATTTATTATAAGAGATTCGAGACGAGTGCTACAACTTTTGTTCTCTGCGCTCTTACACTTGTTTTTTACCTAACTAAAGTCAAATGAACTAAAATAAAATAAAATTAACATATTAACATATTAAAAATAATTAATTAATTAATTAATATAAATTCTATCAAATTATTGTTTTACTAACTTGAATTAAGAGAAAATGACAGAAGTGGTGCCCACTTTTATAAAATGTTCTCAAAACATTCTCAACTTTTGATGAAATGTACCATTTTAGTTTATTTACTTGTTGATGACCTACTGTTGCAGGTCAATTGTACGGTCAAAGGTTAATGTGTTGAAAAATGATAAAATTATGTTTAGCGGACCTTTTTATAAAATTTAAGAGTGGTATTTATAGAAACTCGTAGGTAGCTAAACCAAAAAAGTATAATGTTGAGAATAGCAAACAGTATATTTTCCCGAGAATCACCAAGCAGTCGGAGAGGCAATTTTCGGAGATACCAAGTAATATTGATCGATGGTTGTAAATGAATTGAGTCGAACTCGAAAACCCCCCACCATGAGTTCGCTATTAAAATTTTCCAAGTTTAAATTTGGCTCAAACTAGTTAATGAAATTTTGGTTAGATCTCCTGTACAATCAAAAATTTTAAACCTATTTCAGCTTACGAATACATGGAAACTTACTCAATTGCTTTTCCATTGTGCACCAATCAATACGTGGACCAGATATGATCAATAAAAACACCCTCTCTTCTTCTTCCCCTCTCTAAACCCTAGCCGCCGGCCAAAAAGAAACCTTAGTTTTTGGCGATTTTCTCATCTCTCCATGATGGGGAGATGGGAAAACAATCGTTTATTTGTTTTTTGATTTTTTTGCTTTAAATAAGTGTGAATTCACACATTAATAGTGTTCTTCGATATGATCAATTAGATCTTGTGTTTATGATGCTCGGTCTGGTTGTTCATGTTGAAGTTTTGTTCGCGATCTAATTTACAGATTGTGTTTCGTGTTTTTTTGTTTCTTGTTCTTGATCTGATGTTGCGGATTGTGTTTCTGTTCGTGATTTGTATCTTTCAAGGGCTGAAAGCCTGAAGAATATAAAGCATGCTTTTATCATGTGGTGTTGCAGTTATAGCAGATCCCTGATTGGCTTTGTGGTTGATGCGTGATGCTCCTCTTTTCCAATCAGATATAGTTTTCGCGGCAGCAAGTTAATTTCCCCGAGGGCGATATTACAATTTTATTGGATCTCTTTAATGTAATAGTACAGACGGATAGTCTGGTTGACATGTAGTTTGGTTACCCTTTTCATAGGTTGGTTTGATTGTATGTCAATTCCACTGTAAATCGATGTTGGGCGTTTCCCACCAACATATGAATGATATTTGATTTCAAAAAAAAAAAAAAATACGTGGACCAGATAGCGTTTCCACCCCACCACCCCACCACCCCACTATCTCAAAGAAGGAAAGTATTTAATTTTAGTCCTCAAGATTTTATTCCGTTACGACTTTTGTTTTACTTCCTAATATTATCTTTTTATTACTATTTTTTTTGAAGCATTATTTTTATTACTATTAATTCTAACTTCCATTACTATTTTTTTGTACTTTTGAACTTATCTTTTACTTAACTCAACTGAAATAAAATATGTTGTAGATTAAAATAGATTTAATTTAATTTTATGAATTTTATATTTTTATTGAACTAAATAACCAAATTAAATCTAACTAAAGTAAGGAGAACCATGCCCTAAAACTGAGTATGAAATTTACGTGGACACATTTCCTGTATAATATATTGATAATATTGTCATTTATGGCAATGAAACTTCCAGACGGGAAGGGATAAAGTGTAATTTAAAGGATAAAATTGTGATATTATTTAGAAAGAGAAAAATCTTCTGAGTTAAGAGAGACTGTTAACGAAGACATAAATGTGATCCATTTCCCATCTACTCAACAAAAAAGCCGTAGCTCAATTTTCCACCTCAATCCACACACACACAGTTGCAATGGCAGCTTGGACATATTGTCCTACTCTCAACGACCTCCCGGACGTGATAGTCTGCAACATCATCGCCGCCGTCTCCGACGTCCGCAGCCGCAACGCCGCCGCCCTGGTGTGCCACAAGTGGCTTCAACTGGAGCGGTCCACGCGCACCTCCCTCACGCTCCGGGGCAACGTCAGCGACCTCTTCCGCCTCCCCAACTGCTTCAGCTCCATTACCCACCTCGATCTGTCGCTGCTCTCCCCGTGGGGCCACTCCCTCTTCTCCTCCGTCACCTCGCCGCCCCTCATCGCGCAGCTCCTCTACCAGACCTTCCCGCGCGTCACCTCCCTCACGCTCTACGCGCGGGACCCGCTCAGCGTCCAGGTTCTTGCCTCCAAGTGGACCCTCCTCAAGGAGATTAAGCTCGTCCGATGGCACCAGCGGCCGCAGATGGGATCCGGCGAGGAGCTGAGCTCGCTGTTCCAGAATAATATGTGCTTGGAAACCGTTGATTTGTCCAGCTTCTATTGCTGGAGCGATGATGTTCCCGCAGCTCTGCCCCAGCCCACGACGACGCTGACTAGTCTTAATCTGCTGAATCCTTCGTTTCCAGAAGGATTCAGATCTAATGAAATCATGGGTATCACCACATCCTGCCCCAACCTGAGGGACCTCCGCGTCGCGTGTATGTTTGATCATCGCGACCTCGAGTATGTCGGGGGTGAGTGTTTGCTGGCCATCCCTGCTAACTGTCCTAAACTGACTGTGGTTCATTTGGCTGATACTTCCGCTCTCGTGAATTCGAGGGCGGATCCTGAGTTTGATGGGTACACTGCTGAGGATTCGAGGATTACCGTTGCTTTGTTGATGGAGTTTTTCGCAGGTCTTCCTCTGGTGGAAGAGGTTGCTCTAGATTTCTGTAATAATGTTAGGGATAGTGGTCCTGCGCTGGAGCTGCTCAAGGTGAAATGCCCGAGGTTGAGGTCGCTCAAGCTAGGGCAGTTTCATGGGATTTCTGTCCCGGATAGTTCTAAGCTTGATGGAGTTGCTCTCTGTCAAGGACTTGAATCTCTATCGATTAGGAACGTGGGAGACCTGAATGATATGGGATTGATTGCCATAGGAAGAGGATGCTGGAAGCTGCGGAAGTTTGAGATACAAGGTTGTAAGAAGGTCACCATGAGGGGAATGAGGACTTTGACGAGCTTGCTGAAGAAGACTCTTGTGGATGTGAAAATATCCTGCTGCAAGAATCTGAATGCAGCCATGTCGCTCAAGTCACTGGAGCCGATACAGGACAGAATCGAGAGGCTGCACATCGACTGCATTTGGACAGATGTGGAGGAGATTGAGGATGATGGTCTTGATCCCAATGGATTGGATGAGGGTGAGACTTCTGCACAATCAGATGCATATTTTGATGATTTTGAGAGTAATGGTAGGAAGAAGGGATGCAGAGTTTCTTGTGATCTGAACTTTTCTGCCATGGATATTGGTGTGGATAGCAGCATTTCATGGGAGAAGCTTCAGTGTCTCTCTCTCTGGATTGGTGTGGGAGAGCGTCTGAGTCCATTGGCTAGTGTTGGTCTGATGGAATGTCCTAATTTAGAGGAGATCAGAATCAAGGTCGAAGGAGATTGCAGGGAATGGTCCAAGCATGAATTCACGCAATTTGGCCTGAACAATATGATCTTGTATCCTCGCCTTTCGAAGATGCATTTGGACTGTGGAGATGCCATAGGATATGCCCACACAGCACCTTCTGGACAGATGGATTTGAGCCAGTGGGAGCGGTTTTACTTGCTAGGGATCAATGAGTTGAATCTAATCGAGCTTGATTACTGGCCGCCTCAAGACAGGGATGTGAACCAGAGGATCTTGTCTCTCCCTGCAACTGGATTGCTTCAGCAGTGTCCTTACCTGAGGAAGCTTTTCATCCATGGCACTGCACACGAGCATTTCATCAACTTCTTTCTCAGGACCCCGAATCTCAGGGATATCCAGCTCAGGGAAGATTATTAATCCTGCACCAGAGAACGATATGAGCACGGAGATGAGGGTAGATTCCTTGAGCCGGTTCGAAGCTAATCACAACAGGCGCCAGATTTCTGATTGAGTTGCTGATGTCTTTGTAATCCTGAAGAGTCTCCATAGTTTTTTTGATTCTGTAACAGAAGCTGAATAATGTATGAGAAATCATACTCTTTTACAAATTCCTGTGGACTGAGTTGGTTTTTTCATCTTTGGCATGTAACCAAACGTTTTTTTCGTCCTGTCTTTTAAATCAGTTGTAATAAGCAGGTTAAGCTGCAATTTTGTACCAAGAGAGCGACGGTTTTCTCCAGCAAAATCTTATCCATTCGGAATTTTAATGTTAAAAAAAAGAAGGTTAACTAATCCAAATCCTCGGTTGGAAAATCAGACAAGATTACATCCTCAGAGCCGAACACATTGTTGACACCTCTACTATGATAAAGAGAGACTATAGGGAGTACTCGCAGTCGAGTTAGTATTTCCTCACAGCATGGACGTTCATGCGGCTCCGCCCAACAATCTGCCAGCAATAAAACACCTTCAGCATTGACACTCATTCCTCTGGAAATAAAATATGGCAAAATCTGAGAGAGGAGAACAATTACCTGCTATAAGCTTGCCAAGAGGCCCTTCGGGAATTTTCAACCTTGATCCCTCATTAGCAACAGTATAAACTACCTAAAAAGTGGCATTAAGACATTGTCATTTAAAGCACCGAAAGAAAGAGGAGCAACAATCAAAAGAGGACAGGCCAACATACCCTCTGAGGTGGTACACCTTCCCAGGGTCTAGCTAGAGTACATAGTTCCCACATTATTACACCGAAACTGAAAATATCACATTTCTCAGTGAAAGGTTCATTGCGAATCAGTTCAGGGAAGCCATCCATTCCGGGGTCCCTGCTGATGAGGAATCTCTCAAATCTGAGTCGGTCCTAATCCTTGAAAGCCCAAAATCACAGATCTTCACAGTCCAGTGTTTATTAACTAGGCAATTTGCACTTTTTAGATCCCGATGGACAATCTTCTTCCGATGTATGCACATTAGCCCTCTATAAGTTCACAAAGCAAATAAATAGTAGCTTAGTACATTAAACAAATTCATAATGCCCCAATTAAAGTTGAATCTTATAGCTTGAATGGTTAGCACACTAAGAAAAACACAACACTTATACTCATCATTAAGCTATTAAAGCTTTAGAGATACCTCATCATTTATAAGTAAGGCAATCACTGGATAATAAAAACCCCATTTCGCACATGATATTCATGCAAGGTGACGGACAAATTAGACAAATTTACCAGACCAAATACAAGATTAGTCAAGGTTAAAGTATTTAACAGAATCAGCCTGTGGACAAGCATATGAAGAATCGATACACTGTTAGGAGAACTAAGTCTAACCACCTACAGAAGGGCAAGGACATTTTTCCATATCAGTAGGGAGTATTAAGCCCCTCAACTAATTAAACATTTTTCATGTACCTGAATGAGAATGAAATTTTTGGACTAGTTTAGAACCAACCATATCCACACAAAAAAGAGTCAACTCCATCCAAAACAAACATTTTTAAAATTTGTCAAGTTCAAATATCCCATGGGACATTGTGTACTTTTGCAGTACAAAATTGACAATTCAACAAATAATCTGATGTCACATAGACTAAAAAAATACCTGCTTATATCACGGAGCATTTTTAGTTTCTTTTGCCAGCTAAGTCTTTTCTTCTGACCACTTAAATGGATCAAATAGTATAATGAACCCATTTCCATGTACTCTGTAATCATGGATAGTCGTGGAGGCCTTGTGCATGCACCAAGAAATAGTATAACTGCAAAATATAGCAATAATCAGTATGTAAATACCAGTACCAGTAAACGCATTATCACAAGTGAATAATTGGTTAAGGTCATTTCCTCATATCAATCTGACATAGAAAGGGGTCTTTCAACCAATTTATATTGTAACATTTGTTCAACTGACCATATCTTCTAAAATAACGCAAGCTACCAAAATAGAAAATAAAAGATAAAGAATCACAAACCAAAGTAACCGAGGACCAGAAAAATACCATTTGGGTGTCGAAGGCGGCTGGAGAAACAGAATAGAAGAGTTAGAATGCGCAAACAAAAAAATAGACTAAATGTTCTTCAAACAGAGCATCCTTTCACAAGTTAAACAAGTACCTTAGGATAGAAATCTCGTTGCAAAAGTCCTCCATATTTTCAGCAGTCAGATCTTGTTCCAAGAAAACTTTGATGGCAACATCAGTTCCATTCCAAATGCCACGGAAAACTTCTCCAAAAAAACCTACATTCATTATTTCCACATATAGCTGAGATATTAACACACAATCTTTAACAGATGAAAAACAACCTTCTATGCATGTAGTCTGACAAACTATAAGGTTGATTCTAATTATGTGTTGATTTCAGAGAATAAGTATAGATTGAATTAAATTTCTTGGCGATTTATTGTAGTTGGTTCCAAGACGTTTAAACTCAGGAACTATTGGTATATACCAGATTTACTTCTCTAGAGCCTCATTAAGAGTCATGTCAATCCCAAACATATCTTCTAGCTACACCCTGAAAACTTTCTACACCCTCATTAAGCCTCATTATAGTTCAAAGCATGAGTCCCTGAAAGCATTTTCAGGCTTCTGATAGGTCTAATTCATGAGCATGATTAAAGCTACACCACAATAAAGAGCACTCGGTAGCCGAAGCAAGAGCAAAAGCCTCCAGTTACTTAAAGGAAGCTAAATGGAGCAAAGCTCGTTTTTAAATATTATCTATTCTAGCTTAAGCAGCCATCTTTAAGTGCAGATGACAGAAAGTACCTTGGTTTCAGCCAACAACATATTAAGACGTGAAATAAAAAGGAAAAGTGTCCCACAACAGCAGAACATTGCGTTCCATTTGCCAAAACACTAAATATACAAGAAGGTTTTCAGACAATAAAACTCCAAAGCCCAGATTATCAATTCAACTCATATTGCAGGTCCTAAATTAAGGAATCTAAGAAGGAAGAGGTTTAAGGTTGTTGGTGTCCTGAATCAACCCTTGACTGTTGCAACAATCTAAGCAGATAAGAAAGCCATCTGGCATTAACACTCTATAAATCCTGACGGTTTTATATCATTTTGGACTTTCACATTTCCAGGAAAAAATCATAATTTATTTAAATCTAATAACCGGAATATATGCTTAAAATAGGCAACCTACAAAAGTCGAGCAAGCAAACACAGACCTATTACACATCAACATGGGCATAATATTTGCAAAAATTTCATCCAAATCAACGTTGTTATAATGCATTAGCGATCAAGGAAACATCTGAAACTTAAGCAAGGACAGAAGATAAGAGTGTCCTATAATCTCACCAGATGGCAAATTTCCGTTAATGAACCCTTCCGCCACCACGTCGCCACCGCCACCGCCTGACTCCACCGTCCTCTTCCTCTTTCCCGCCCCCGACGCCGGAGTTGTGGTTGTGGCCGTCCAATCAGAACCTTCGCCATCATCCTCCACCACCGGTTTAGGCGCCAGCCGCTTCGACCTGAGCCCTACCGGCACGGAAGACGAGAGCAGGGCAGAACGGGACGTTCGCTCTTCACCTGGGTGGTGGAGCTTCTGCTTCTCTTCGCCCTCGCCGCCGCCAGAGACGGCGTTGCGGGATTAGATTTCGGGAATTTCTCGCCGATGAAGCCGTCGAGGGAATCGAAGAAGGGCCAAGTGGAGATGTGCCGGCCGTAGGAATTCAGGGACTTCTGCTTCTCGACCTTGTACTTCTTCTTCAAGGTGTCTATGCGGTTCTTGCACTGGATTTCGGTGCGGTGGTCGTGGAGGGCGTTGACGGCGTCGCGGATTTCCTGCCAGTCCTGTTGACGGAGGCCGCTGCGGTTGAGCTGCAAGTGGTGGGACCCCCAGGCGTCGATTAGAGTACGGGTGGCGTCCTCCGTCCAGATGTCTTCTCGGATGTGAACGGACGGAGTGCGTGTGCTTGAGGGGCGCGCCTTCAGGTTCGGGAGGAGTGGCGTCGGAGTGGGGTCCTCTTCGTCGGGCATGGATGGAGAATGGTGGGAGGTGGTGGAGGAGGAAGGGTGGTGGTTTCGGCCGGCGGAATGAGACGACGGTGAAAGAATGAACGGCCGGTGAGTGTTCAATGTTTCTGGGCGGGTAGAGTAAAGAGGCACTACTGGAGTATTGGGTTAAGGGGTTGTTGGGCTTTAATTTATTTCGGATTTCTTTTCTCTCTGGGTTTTCATCCAAGTGACTCTGATAGAATTCTTTTTGCAGGTTTTGGTCCATACTCTATCATGTATCCTGCTCAATTATCTTGTGGCGATGGGATTATGGTTCCAAATTATGTTATTTGACATTCAATTTTGCAACGATTTGATCTGATTCTAGGCCGATTTTATGTGTACAAATATTTGGTTGTCGGGATTAAGATTTAGCTCAATAGTGTTGGCTATTGAGGTTTGGATGGGTAATGGTAGGGATGTAAACTAGCCGAACTCCTTATCGAGTTCAAGCTCATTTGAACATAAGAAAAAAAATCCAGTTCGTGCTCGAGTTCGCTTGTCTGTGATGAGTTCAAGTTTGGTTCACTAGCTCGAATTTGTTCGAGCTCGTTCGGACAAGCTCGACTACCTTAATTAAAGCTTTTATATTACACTAAAATCTTCTAATTTATACATGATAATACATTTCTATATAACATAATTATATGCTCCTAAGCTTGTCAAGGAGCCTATAACATAATTGATAATACATTGGTAATCAAGTTGGCTCGAGATTGGCTCGTGTTCATCTGATTTGAGTTTGGACCAAACTTTTGTCGAACTGTTCACGAATTTCTCGCGAACGGCTTGGTTCATTTACACCCCTATCTTGATGTTTATCCGAGGTTGGTGACAACTAAGATAGGACTGTAATAAGTGAGCTTCGGTTGTCGAATGTGAGATTTGAGTTGCAAGGGTTGGGATTTGGATCGTTCACAAAGTTCGACCCTGTCAAACATCAAGGTGACGTTCCATGTGCGGGGCACGGGTTCTCCCGCCATGGTTTCCAGTCGGTAAGCGCCGTTTTCGGCGACTTCGGATACTCAGTAAGGCCCCTCCCAGGTTACGTCCAGCTTCTTCTGACCTTCCACGCGGCTGGCCTCGTTTTTTCTCAAGGCCAGGTCTCCCGCACGCAGACTACGGACTCGGACCCTTGCGTTGTACCGCTGTTCAACATAGGATTTGTAGGACGCTTCCTTCAACTGTGCGGCCTCTCTGTTCCTTTCCAGTTCTTCTAGCTTTTGCCTGACTGCCTCATCGTTATCCCCTTGATCCAAGGGTTCGGAAACTCTAGCAGTGGGAACCATGATTTCCGGTGGTATGATGGCTTCGCTTCCGAAACAGAGGAGGTATGGGGTTTCTCCTGTCGCCGTCCGGGGAGTAGTTCTGTAGGCCCATAGGACACTGTAAAGCTCTTCTACCCAGTTCCCTTTGGCGCGAGTCAGCTTTTTCTTGATCCCTTCCACTATCGTCCGGTTTGTCCTTTCGGTCTTACCATTTGCTTGGGCATGCGCCACGGATGTGAAGTTTTGTCCGATGTTATAGCCAGTGCACCATGATCTGAAAGGTTCGTTGGTGAACTGTCTTCCATTGTCGCTCACAATAGTGTGGGGGAGACCGAAGCGACAAACGATGTTCTTCCAAACAAAGTTTGTTATCCGCCGTCCGGTTATAGTAGCTAGCGGTATAGCTTCCACCCACTTCGTGAAGTAATCCACAGCCACCACCAGGAAACGCTGCCTCCCGACTGCCATCGGAAATGGTCCGACGATGTCGATGCCCCATATGGCAAACGGCCATGGTGAAGATATGCTGGTCATTTTTCTGTCCTGGTAACCTGGGTATAGTGGAATGAATCTGGCACTGGTGGCACTTCTTGACTAGCTCACCTGCATCGTCTTTCATCCTTGGCCAATAATACCCTGCTCGGGTAGCGCACAAAGCTAGTGTGCGCGATCCTTGATGTGCGCCACAAGACCCTTCATGAAGTTCTTTCAACACTTGCACGCCTTGCGTTTTGTTCACACATCTCAGCCATGGTTCAAGAAAACCCTGTCTGTAAAGGATCCCGTCTTTAACTGTAAAACCCAACGCCTTTATCGCCAATGCGCTTGCCTCTTTGTCGTTCGCAGGTCTGACACCATGCATTATGAGCCTTCTCAGCGGCGTCATCCAGCATTCCGTGCCTTCCGCTATTAGACTGACACTCGCACAGTCCGTAGATCTAACTGCAAGCGTTTCCACCAGCACAGTTTTAGTGAGATGTCCGCTTGCCGAGGACGCCAGCTTACTCAAAGCGTCAGCGCGAGTGTTCTCTGATCTGGGAACCCGAGTGATGTCGAAATTCTCGAACCCGAGTGCCAAAATCTTGACCATTTCCAGGTACTTCTGCATGGCTGGTTCTCTCGTGGCGTAGGACCCGTTGAACTGATTTGCGACTAGAGCGGAGTTTCCGTATGCATCCACTTTGATGGCACCTAGCTTCTTTGCGATTTCCATTCCAGAAATTAGAGCCTCATACTCGGCCTCATTGTTGGTTGCTGGAAAGTTGAATCGAAGAGCGTATGTGGTCCCTACTCCTCTCGGGTCTGTGACGATCAAACCGGCTCCTGCGCCTTCCACACCGGATGCTCCATCGACGTGCAATTTCCACCAGTCAGTTCTATCTTCATGACTCACACGACGCTTTCTAGCCGGTATTTCTTCAATGGTTGGTCCACCGATCTCTTCCGGCATCTCCGCTAAGAAATCTGTCATGACCTGACCGCCTTTCTAGGTGAGAATTCAATTGAGTGTTCGCTGAGCTCCACGGCCCATTTGGCCATACGGCCGGACGCACCGGGTTTGGTTAGGATCGTTTTCAGAGGCTCATTTGTCAATACTATAACCGGATGGGACTGGAAGTAAGTTCGCAGTCTCCGGGCTGCGTGCACCAATGCTAGCACCAACTTTTCTTGTGCTGAGTATCTGGTTTCTACTCCTTGAAGAGTGCGGCTGATGTAATAGACCAGTTCCTGTACCCTCGACACTTCCCTGATTAGCGCTCCGCTGACGGCTTCTGTTCCTGCAGATATGTACAGATAGAGAGTTTCCCCGAAAGTCGGGGGTGATAGGACCGGCAGTTTATGAAGATGTTCTTTCAGCTCCGCAAATGCTCGTTCCTCCGACTCTCCCCATTGTACTACTCCTCCCTTCTCCACGTTCCCTTTCAAGACTCGTAGGAACGGGACGGTTCTCTCCGCTGCTCTAGATAGGAAACGGTTCACTGCAGCCATCCGGCCGTTGAGGCTTTGGATATCCTTGACAGTCCTGGGCGAACGCATATCAACGTTTGCCTGTATCTTTTTTGGGTTCATTCTCAAGCCCTCCTTCGATACCATGTGCCCAAGGAATTTTCCTTCTCCAACGCCGAATTGGCATTTCTTTGGGTTTAGCTTTAATCCTGTTTGCTCCAGTTTTTTCAATGTTTCTTCCACGTCATTGATCAGGTCGGGGAACTGGTGGCTTTTGATCACCATATCATCCACGTATATCTCGAGGTTCCTTCCCAGTTTGTCTTCGAAGATCTTGTCGACAATCCGTTGGTAAGTGGCCCCTGCGTTTTTCAATCCGAATGGCATCATCCTGTACCCAAATGCACCCATTTTTGTTATAAATGCCGTCTTTTCCGCGTCGGATTCCAACATTGGTATCTGGTGATATCCTTTGTAGGCGTCCAGAAAACATTTTATGGGGTATGCTACCAACGAGTCCACCTTCTGATCGATCAGTGGGGACGGGTAGCAGTCTTTCGGGCATGATTTGTTTAGCACGGCATAGTCGATACACATTCTCCAGCTGCTATCCGCTTTCTTTACAAGCACAGGGTTGCTGAGCCATGTTGGATATGGCACATCAATTAGGACTCTGGCATTCAATAAGTCGGTGACCTCTTGATTGATCGCAGAATTTCCCCCGGACACTGCGGTCTTCTGCGCTGCAGAACTGGTTTGTGGTCTGGGTCCACTTTTAACGCATGGTAGCCTATCGTTGGAGACACACCAGTCATGTCACTTGGTTTCCAGGCAAACGCCGATTTTTGGAATTAAGCGAAGTAATGGAAAGTCCAAGCCTTCGGAACTCTACGTCGCCAAGAGGACAATCCGATTGCAAAACGAGACGATTGAGAGGATAAATGTAGATGTTGAGGACTTGCGAACCCAAGTACAATCAATGGCACAACATATGGGTTACATCCATACCCCCAAAGAAAATGTCGTTGTTGGTGAACGCCGTCCATCATCAAGGGGATCACATCATTCACCGGTTAACGATGAACTCGAGGTAATCAATGGCAATGTTGAGGTAGGGCCAAAACAACCTTTGGAAGGTAAAGGGAAAGAAATCACTTCCAAACCAACCAATCTTAAGGTAATTCCTACACTTACAATGTTAGTTCATTATGTTTCCATTTTTTATCATTAACTTTTAGATTATATTGTCATTAGATATCGACATACAAGCTATTCATTGATGTTGGTCCCAACGAACCCCCTAGGCATGTTGCAAATGGAACTTTTGATCAACAAATGCGCACACACCATTTCAAAGAGATTCCTTTGGGATTTGGTAGAGTTGGGATAGGAAGGGCAATAGACAAATTGGCACTTTTACCAATGCCCGAAGGGGACGCAACTATGGTAGGGCAAGCCGTAGCAAGGTTTGTTATTTGGCCTCTTTGGTTGATAGTTGATGGAAATTGTAATGATATACCCCATAGGAAAAAGTCTCCCGAGTTGAAGAACCCAACAATACCCAAAAAATACCCCACCACTTATAACCCTAAGCAAGAACTTGAATTTCTAAAGGCACTACCTATGTTCGTTAGAACACTATTTGAATACTTGGACCACCAAGACAAAAATTCAACATATCTATTTTCGTGTAACGAGAATGTGTTCGGAGAGAGAAGGGACTTGAGGGTTCCCTTGGATGATTTCAAGCATTTATGGAATATGGAGCAATTGGACTCCACTATGCTATCACTACATCAAACGTAAGTTTTCTCATTATTATATAACAATAAATATTCCATAAATTTAACATTCCATACTAATTGTTTACATTTCCTCAATAAGATACATGTGTCACAAGTCAATGCAAAAGGGAAAAGATTGGATGGGTTTCCTATGTCCCGGATCCATGACTATATTTGAAGGTAGTCCCCCGACAAGTCAACATGAATATCTTACCAATGCACTTCGTAAGGGGAACAAGAAGATATTCATAGGCCCCTACTTACAAGGGTAATCAACTTTCTATATACTTCATTACAAAACTTATGTAAATGTCTTATATAATATGATGATCTTAATTTTAAATGGTGCCCATTGGCGTTTTGTTGCTATGGTTCCGGAGCAAAAGCGAGTGTATTGGATTGATTCTCTAAACAATCCACCAACCAAATCCTTCGCCGATCTTCTAGAGGTGGTTATGCATGAGGTGAATGATAACACACTTCAACCTTTTGAACTAATACAAATAACGGTAAGCAATTTCATTTATTTGCATTTTGTGTTGTATCGTGAATAATCATTGTCTAACTACCATCCTTGTATTTTCAACAAAACAAAGTACAAGAGACAACGATCTAATTGGGAATGCGGCTACTACGCATTCTTATTTGCCGACAAGTGTGTTGAGTCTCTTACATTGGACAATCTAGATCTTCGTCAAGTAGGTTCATTTTCTCCGCCATAATGTATTTCCATCACTCATTTGCTTTACAATATAAGTTGACATGACTTTATTCCTTCCTTGTTCAATCCACAAAACTGCAGATTTTTTAGGATGACCAAACTCCCTACACCCTTGCCGAATTGAATGATGCAAGAAATAAGTTCGCACGCCACCTTGTTATGGTACGTGGCCGGGTTATAGCAACCCCCCTTGTAGAACCATAGGTTTAGGGTAAAGGATAGTTTAGGTTTGTTGTTGTGATCGTAGATGGCGTTTTAATGGTAATTATGCAAAGGCCACCTTTTTTGCCTAATGTAGTATTTTTGGAAATGGTCAGAAAGACCTTACGATATCGAAATAAGTATCAATAAGATATATGCGATATCGCACCTGTATATATACATTTTCCGATATCGAATATATTTTCAGACAAAGTTACTGCATATATTCTTTTCGAAATCGAATATATCTACAATATATGTCGATATCGCGATTGCTCTCGGATCTTGACACAGGGGATCACCCGATTTCTAAAGCGATATCGAACAACATAAAGGTTAGGGTTTAATAACGTACGATATCGTATTTTATATGTGAAGAGTTTCGATATCGAGAACACTTGATCAATCAACCCCAACGTCGTTGCAAACTTTCGGTACAGACAATAATGGATTATAGATTCGAAGTCGAAATCAAATTATGTAGGTTTTAATTTCTTTAATTTATTACGGTATCGAAACTAACGTTAAACCTTAACGATATCGAAAGTTTGATTATTTTGTTTTCAAAATTCACATTATTTGCGAATTCGATCTTTCTCGTACTCTTCATCGAACTCGAAACTACTGTCGGTCGAATTTGCTTTCTGATATCGCAATAGTATTAAACGGTTATCGGTACCGAGAATAAGGAACTATAGATTCGAAGTCGAAACAAAATTATAGTGCTTTTATTTGCTTTAACTGATTACGATATCGATATCTACCTTAAACCCTAACGATATCGAAAATGTGATTAATTTGTTTTCAGTAATCATATTGTGTGCGAGTTCGATCTTTCTCGGACTCTTCATCGAATTCGAAAGTACTGTCGTTCGTATTTTTGTTTCGATATCGCGACCGTCTTAAACCCTTAGTCTGGAAGAAATCGATATCGTAAAACGGGGTTAAAGCCTGATGGCTTTGACACTTGCGAACTCGCATAACAGGTCACCGAAATACTTTGCGAGTTCGAAAAACACTTCGAAAGGACGGCGGTTCGGGGAACCGCCTTAAAAAAACAGAAAATTTAAGGCACGGCCACAGAAGGCGGTTCCTTTGTGCCTTCTGTGGTACGTTGGAACCGCCTTAAATTACCTGTTTTGCACTAGTGGCGTATCCAGACCTTTTCCTTTCCCGCAAAGCATTATCCAATACCTTGCATCTTTTTCGACGTATCCACGCCACGTACCAGCAGACGTATCCACTCTACTGGCTTAAGTGTATCCACACCAAATTCCTCTTTTCTTTTCTCAAAAAATTCCTAAATATTTAAAGGGGGATTTACCTGATTCAATTTTCTTCCATTATCACCTCGAACCCCTTGCCTGATGGCTCCTTCTCTGTGCTTTCCTCATCCGTGTCCGAGCTATTGGCACCCTTCCCTTTTTCTAGTACCTCCGAGCATTTTTACTCCTTTGCTTTCTCCTTTTGTAAGGGTGAACCTTTAATCTTTGCATTCCCTTTGCTCATCGACCCTTGATGGACTGCCCCTACAACCCTTCTTGCGTCTAGGATGGCCGTTAGCATGCAACTTCTTGCTATGGTCTAACATCCTCGGACAGACGCCACTCCTTACTCCGTTGGAAATTTCATCGTCAATAGGTAGGGGAAATTTACCACTCGAGCCTGTGTCAGCCAGGGCCTACCGAGAATTGCGTTGTATGGAGAAGGAGCGTCTATCACTGCAAAATTGCACAACGCCGAAGTCCAGCGGCTTCTGTCCCTGTCGTCCACCATGGCCACTCTAAGGGTGATTATGCCGAAGGGCATCTCAGCTTTTCCAGTGAACCCTAACAATGGTGACATCGGCGGCCTAAGATTCTGCCTTCCTATTCCAAGCTGATCGAAGCGGGTGGTGAACATAAAAACTCTTTTTATAGCAGGTGGCGAACATGATCTTCACACTACTGTCATCATCTATAAAACTCTTTTTATAGCAAAACCTTCTATCTCCGCCGTTACCACCATCGGATCTGAGTGCAAGGCCTGAGTAGGCACCGCATCTTCTTCGGATAAAGTGATGGTTTCACTAGGTCGAAAACGTTTACCTGGTTCTTCTCCTGGTGGCACGGACCTAGTGGGCTTTCAACACCGTCACCGATTGGCAGCTTTCTCCTACCATCCCACTGATAACATTTATCATTCAATTCGGGATGGGCTCTGGGTCCTGAGCTACCGCTACAATCTGATTTGGAGTTTGGTTTCCATTGTTGTCGTAAGCTTGCTCCCCTCCTTGTATCCGACTTTGGTTCGGATACTGGTTAGCGCCATACTGGTTCGCTCCTCTCCATTTGTTCTTTCCAAAATGCTGCTGCCCTGCCTTCCTGGCTTCGGGAGCAACACAGTCTCGTAACTGTCATCTCTCTATCAGCTTTTCTATTTCGTTCCCCAAGGTGCGACAGCCGTCCGTGGTATGCCCATGAGATTTGTGATAAGCGCACCACTTCTATGCATTCTCTTTTGACGGGATTCCTTGAATCGGAGGGGGATCTCCGAATAGGTTCCTGTATATTTTCAGTATCTCCGAACGTGGCTTTATCAGCGGCGTGTAGATCTCTACCCTGGATTTCCCAGTCACCATGGCTCCTGAATCCCTCTTCTATGTCTCTGGTGCTTTCTTCTTGTCACATTTTCCCGAGAAAAGGCTATCATTACCTTCCTTCCTCTAGCGGGTCGCATCATTGACAGCACAATATAGCTGTACAGCAATCTGGAGCGCATGGAAAGTGCTAGAGATATTTTCCATTAGCTTTCGGAACAACGCCTCATCCTTTAGGCCGTTGATGAATCCACTGATAACAACCTTCTCTTGTTGTTTCCTATCCGACATCTGCATAATGTCGTCCATGTACCTTCTGTAGTACTCCATTGGCTCTTCCGAGGCTTTCTGCTTGGTTGCCAGCAGCTCAGCTAACAGCTTTCTTGACATCTTCAACTAAGAATACATGTATAGCAGGGCTCGGCTAAAATCATAGAAACTTCTTAAATTTTCCCTCAGGAAAGAGTCGAACCATATCAGACAGTTGCCTCGGAGGTAGCACCCCAGCGACTTGCACCTCAAGTTGTGTGAAATATCCCTAGATACCATTAGATTCTGATATGTCCCTACAAATTCCTCGGGATCTGTCTCTCCGTTGTAGGTAGGAATTCCCTCCAGCGGTCGTAATCCTTGAGGTCAAGGCTCGGCCAGGATTTCCGGGACCCAAGGGGAAGCGGGCCTCGCCCTATTCCTCCCAATTAGCTTGTCCAAGTGTGCCTCCAATGAATTTGGATCCGAAAGGTACGCATCCTCACTTTTATGGTATCTGTTCTCGTTGGTTCTTCCTTGATATCCCCCCTGATATCCTCCTTGATGTACCATCTTGGTGTCCTCATACTCCAGCCGAGGTCATCGGATGGCTTTGGCCCTGCCCTCTTGTTGTCTGATACCCTCCTGAAATTCCCACGTCATAGTATCCTGCAGGTAGCTTCTCATTGAGCAATCTCATTGGGGTAGAAACCAAGAATCCTGGGGTTGCAAACGAAACCTCTAGGAACGCCGGACCAGGTGGATATGTCCATCCTCCTTGCCTTGTGCTCCCGTGCAAATGGTTCGGCTGGAAGTTTCCTACTTCGGCACCAGCCCTTAAGGGTAGAATGGTAGGAGGTACCATGCTGGAACTGACCAATATCATTCTCTCTGGCTCCCTTAACCTATACAGAGCTTCTAAGCCGATCACCGATCTTACGAGCGATACTGGCCCCTCTTCCTGCTCTCTCCGATGTTGTATCATCCATTGATGATATAACTCCTTATGGGCCATCATGAAATCTAATGCTGACAGATCCTCACCCCTCTATCTTGGATTGCTCCGAGCTGCCCCTATCGACCTCGAATTGTTTTGTACCGTATCCGTCTACCTTGAGTTATTTCGAATAGTCTCAGCTTGCCCTGCCTCAGGTAGTGCCCCCTACCTAGTTCCAAGGGATTGTCCTCGTCCTCCTCCTCTTCTCCTTCTGTGATAGGTACCCCCTCGATCGGGTTTTCGGGTGTGTTTTTTTGTCTAAGTCCTTCGGCTTGCAGCTGCAATAGCGTAGGATATTCCTTGTTCTGTATTACCTCGTCCGTGTTGGCCACCGTCGAAGCCGGGGTAGTAGTAGATTTGCGAGGCCGACTGGGACGGCGTATTGTGGTGTCTGTCATGACGAACGAAAGTAAGAACCCTCCAAGTCGGGTCCCACTGGGCGTGCCAACTTATGCGGGGGAAATCCGCACTAGTAATTAATGCCTCGGATAGTTAATGCCCACTTTTTGATGAAATAACAGATTTGGTGCCCACTTTTATAAAATGTTCCCAAAACATTCCCAAAATTTGATGAAATGTACCATTTTAGTTTATTTACCTGTTGATGACCTACTCTTGCAGGTCAATGGTACGGTCAAAGGTTAATGTGTTGAAAAATGATAAAATTATGTTTAGCGGTTCTTATAATATTTAAGAGTGGTATTTATACAAATTCATTGGTGGCTAAACCAAAAAAGTTTAATGTTGAGAATAGCAAACAGTATATTTTCCTAAGAATCACCAAGCAGTCGGAGAGGCAATTCTCGGAGATACCAAGTAATATTGATCGATAGTTGTAAATGAATTGAGTCGAACTCGAAAAAACCCCCACCTTGAGTTCACTATTAAAAATTTTCAAGTTTGAATTTGGCTCAAACTAGTTAATGAAATTTTGGTTCGAGCTCCAATACAATCAAAGATTTTGAGCTCAAACTGGAGTTTGAGATCGACTTGAAACGCATTGAAATATTTCCTTATATAAAATTTATATTTGCAATATATTATATATATAATATTTGATAAATTATAATAGACTGATAATCTTGATGAATTATAATTATATCGAGTCATCAATTTTTAAATGCTACATTTTTGTAAATTTATAACTTTTTTCTAATAAGTAATATAATTTTTTTTATCACATAACGACTTTTGACTAGACCATTTAGAACAAGTCCAAGAGATACTACATTTTGTAGATTTTGGAGGAAGTATGTAGATTTTATCCCATTATTGAGCTCCAAGAGATACTACATGTGCTACTACAAGATGTAGATTTGGGGTAGTAAGAACATCTCCAATGGTTAGCTATAGCTTGGCTTGCCATGTCACTCTCCAAGCTACCTTCTTCCACAATGGTGAGCTACTATGTCTTTAATCACAAAGGTCCCACATATTTTCTTAAAATATTTTTACCAAGAATTTTTACCATCATTAAAATAAATGATGTATTTATCTAAATGATATATTTTATATTATATACAAATAATATTGGTTAAAAAATAAAATAATTTTTTTATTAACTTTATATTAAAGTGACATACAAATTTTAAAATAAACAAATGATTATAATAAAAATATAGTCTACCAAAATATGACAAAATTATTATAAATGTATGTATATGTCATTTTCAATCTAAGGATTGATGATGCACTTTTCTATCTCGAATTGTTGCATCTCGAACAAGATATTCTTCAAAATTGGTATCATATCCTTGTTGAATATCCCTATCTATGTTTTGGAGGAAAGTCTTCATCAATATAATTTCGACCATCAACAGCGCACAACATTTACAGCCACGGATGGGAAGCAACAGCAAACAACAAGGAATATCCATCAGCAGCGCACAACATCCAGCGTCAAGGATGGGAAGTAACAGCACACCAGCAATATCTCCCCCAGTGACGTGGAGGAGGTGCGGGTGATAAAAACGGTGGAGAACAAATTTACGATAACATACAAATCAAAGTTTAAATATATTCAAAAAGATATTGTTTAACCAGAAAAGTAAATGAATGGTAAATGAAAGGTAAACATGACATTTATGACGGCCGTACTGCTCTGTGCGGCAGTACTGCTTGACAAGCAGTACACGTGGATGGTGAAACAATGGTGAGCAGTGCTGCTGCAAAGTTTGGAATATTACAAGCAACTCCTTCTTTAGAACCATTGGAGATGCTCTAAGAGAAACTCATCTTCTATATGTGTAGAAAGAGAAAATCAATTTGTAGTAATGGAAAATTAAATGCATACACATTGATCAATGCATTCTTTCCTTTTTTAAACCCAAATTCCACTCTCTCTCCTCTCATCTTCAATGCAAAACATTAAAAAAAGTAGAAAATAATATTAAAAATGTTTATAATAGTAATGATAATCAATGCAATAGGTATAGTAACTCTAGGAGATAATCAAAAATTTCATACTACATTTTAACATATCATACTACATCTTAGAGATTTTTATGTAGTATCTGTTGGACTTGCTCTTACCTACACTACAGGTCATCAATAGGTAAAGGAACTAATTGGTACATTTCATCAAGAGTTGAAAATATTTTAAAAACATTTTATAAAAGTCGGCACCAAAACTGTTAATTCATAGAAAAATGGGCACTATTTTTTGTCATTTTTTTCTTGAATTAATTAATAAATAAGTTTAAAGATAAGATGGGGCCGTAGCACATGGTGCACCCACCACCTCAAAGTGTAGCTTGTCGACAAAATCCCCTGATCCCTTAAATGTCCACATGTACCCACCCCCACCCCCACCCCCCACTATCTCCATGATATCATAATTCATAACCCCAACCTCCAAAGAAGGAAAGTATTTCATTTTAGTCCTCAAGATTTTATTCCGTTACGACTTTTGTTTTACTTCCTAATTTTTTTTTATTACTATTTTATTTTTGAAGCATTAGTTTTATTACTATTAACTCTACACTTCCATTACTATTTTTTTTTTTTTGTACTTTTGAACTTATCTTTTACTTAACTCAACTGAAATAAAATATATTGTAGATTAAAATAGATTTAATTTAATTTTATATTTTTATTGAACTAAATAACCAAATTAAATCTAACTAAAGTAAGGAGAACCATGCCCTAAAACTGAGTATAAAATTTACGTGGACACATTTCCTGTATAATATATTGATAATATTGTCATTTATGGCAATGAAACTTCCAAGACGGGAAGGGATAAAGTGCAATTTAAAGGATAAAATTGTGATATTATTAGAAAGAGAAAAATCTTCTGAGTTAAGAGAGAGACTGTTAACGAAGACATAAATGTGATCCATTTCCCATCTACTCAACAAAAAAACCGTAGCTCAGTTTTCCACCTCAATCCACACACACAGTTGCAATGGCAACTTGGACATATTGTCCTACTCTCAACGACCTCCCGGACGTGATAGTCTGCAACATCATCGCCGCCGTCTCCGACGTCCGCAGCCGCAACGCCGCCGCCCTGGTGTGCCACAAGTGGCTCCAACTGGAGCGGTCCACGCGCACCTCCCTCACGCTCCGGGGCAACGTCAGCGACCTCTTCCGTCTCCCCAACTGCTTCAGCTCCATCACCCACCTCGATCTGTCGCTGCTCTCCCCGTGGGGCCACTCCCTCTTCTCCTCCGTCACCTCGCCGCCCCTCATCGCGCAGCTCCTCTACCAGACCTTCCCGCGCGTCACCTCCCTCACGCTCTACGCGCGGGATCCGCTCAGCGTCCAGGTTCTTGCCTCCAAGTGGACCCTCCTCAAGGAGATTAAGCTCGTCCGATGGCACCAGCGGCCGCAGATGGGATCCGGCGAGGAGCTGAGCTCGCTGTTCCAGAATAATATGTGCTTGGAAACCGTTGATTTGTCCAGCTTCTATTGCTGGAGCGATGATGTTCCCGCAGCTCTGTCCCAGCCCACAACGACGCTGACTAGTCTTAATCTGCTGAATCCTTCGTTTCAAGAAGGATTCAGATCTAATGAAATCATGGGTATCACCACATCCTGCCCCAACCTGAGGGACCTCCGCGTCGTGTGTATGTTTGATCATCGCTACCGCGGGTATGTCGGGGGTGAGTGTTTGCTGGCCATCCCTGCTAACTGTCCTAAACTGACTGTGGTTCATTTGGCTGATACTTCCGCTCTCGTGAATTCGAGGGCGGATCCTGAGTTTGATGGGTACACTGCTGAGGATTCGAGGATTACCGTTGCTTTGTTGATGGAGTTTTTCGCAGGTCTTCCTCTGGTGGAAGAGGTTGCTCTAGATTTCTGTAATAATGTTAGGGATAGTGGTCCTGCGCTGGAGCTGCTCAAGGTGAAATGCCCGAGGTTGAGGTCGCTCAAGCTAGGGCAGTTTCATGGGATTTCTGTCCCGGATAGTTCTAAGCTTGATGGAGTTGCTCTCTGTCAAGGACTTGAATCTCTATCGATTAGGAACGTGGGAGACCTGAATGATATGGGATTGATTGCCATAGGAAGAGGATGCTGGAAGCTGCGGAAGTTTGAGATACAAGGTTGTAAGAAGGTCACCATGAGGGGAATGAGGACTTTGACGAGCTTGCTGAAGAAGACTCTTGTGGATGTGAAAATATCCTGCTGCAAGAATCTGAATGCAGCCATGTCGCTCAAGTCACTGGAGCCGATACAGGACAGAATCGAGAGGCTGCACATCGACTGCATTTGGACAGATGTGGAGGAGATTGAGGATGATGGTCTTGATCCCAATGGATTGGATGAGGGTGAGACTTCTGCACAATCAGATGCATATTTTGATGATTTTGAGAGTAATGGTAGGAAGAAGAGATGCAGAGTTTCTTATGATCTGAACTTTTCTGCTATGGATAATGGTGTGGATAGCAGCATTTCATGGGAGAAGCTTCAGTGTCTCTCTCTCTGGATTGGTGTGGGAGAGCTTCTGAGCCCATTGGCTAGTGTTGGTCTGATGGAATGTCCTAATTTAGAGGAGATCAGAATCAAGGTTGAAGGAGATTGCAGGGAATGGTCCAAGCATGAATTCACGCAATTTGGCCTGAACAATCTGATCTTGTATCCTCGCCTTTCGAAGATGCATTTGGACTGTGGAGATACCATAGGATATGCCCACACAGCACCTACGGGACAGATGGATTTGAGCCAGTGGGAGCGGTTTTACTTGCTAGGGATCGATGAGTTGAATCTAATCGAGCTTGATTACTGGCCGCCTCAAGACAGGGATGTGAACCAGAGGAGCTTGTCTCTCCCTTCAACTGGATTACTTCAGCAGTGTCCTTACCTGAGGAAGCTTTTCATCCATGGCACTGCACACGAGCATTTCATCAACTTCTTTCTCAGGACCCCGAATCTCAGGGATATCCAGCTCAGGGAAGATTATTATCCTGCACCAGAGAACGATATGAGCACGGAGATGAGGGCAGATTCCTTGAGCCGGTTCGAAGCTAATCACAACAGGCGCCAGATTTCTGATTGAGTTTCTTATGTCTTTGTAATCCTGAAGAGTCTCCATAGTTTTTTTGATTCTGTAACAGAAGCTGAATAATGTATGAGAAATCATACACTTTTACAAAGTTCTGTGGACTGAGTTGGTTTTTTCATCTTTGGCATGTAGACACACGTTTTTTTTCGTCCTGTCTTTTAAATCAGTTGTAATAAGCAGGTTAAGCTGCAATTTTGTACACTCTTTATCCCATAATTAGAACTACTTTGTAACATGATAAGATGTTCAGTACATGTCTATAGTTGAAGTGATTGATGCAAAGATGGCTTGGACGCATGCTCCACTTTTTGTACCAAGAGAGCGACGGTTTTCTCCAGCAAAATCTTATCCATTCGGAATTTTAATGTTAAAAAAAAGAAGGTTAACTAATCCAAATCCTCAGTTGGAAAATCAGCCAAGATTACATCCTCAGAGCCGAACACATTGTTGACACCTCTACTATGAGTTTCTGTACAGTTTAAAGAGAGACTATATCGGTTGTAAAGTTTTAACATAGGGAGTACTCGCAGTCGAGCAGGCGAGTTAGTATTTCCTCACAGCTTGGACGTTCCTGCGGCTCCGCCCAACAATCTGCCACCCATAAAACACCTTCAGGATTGACACTCATTCCTCTGGAAATAAAATATGGCAAAATCTGAGAGAGGAGAACAATTACCTGCTATAAGCTTGCCAAGAGGCCCTTCGGGAATTTTCAACCTTGATCCCTCATTAGCAACAGTATAAACTACCTAAAAAGTGGCATTAAGACATTGTCATTTAAAGCACCGAAAGAAAGAGGAGCAACAATCAAAAGAGGACAGGCCAACATACCCTCTGAGGTGGTACACCTTCCCAGGGTCTAGCTAGAGTACATAGTTCCCACATTATTACACCGAAACTGAAAATATCACATTTCTCAGTGAAAGGTTCATTGCGAATCAGTTCAGGGGCCATCCATTCCGGGGTCCCTGCTGATGAGGAATCTCTCAAATCTGAGTCGGTCCTTATCCTTGAAAGCCCAAAATCACAGATCTTCACAGTCCAGTGTTTATTAACTAGGCAATTTGCACTTTTTAGATCCCGATGGACAATCTTCATCCGATGTATGCACATTAGCCCTCTATAAGTTCACAAAGCAAATAAATAGTAGCTTAGTACATTAAACACATTCATAATGCCCAATTAAAGTTGAATCTTATAGCTTGAATGGTTAGCACACTAAGAAAAACACAATACTGATCATTAAGCTATTAAAGCTTCAGAGATACCTCATCATTTATAAGTAAGGCAATCACTGGATAATAAAAACCCCATTTCGCACATGATATTCATGCAAGGTGACGGACAAATTAGACAAATTTACCAGACCAAATACAAGATTAGTCAAGGTTAAAGTATTTAACAGAATCAGCCTGTAGACAAGCATATAAAGAATCGATACATTGTTAGGAGAACTAAGTCTAACCACCTACAGAAGGGCAAGGACATTTTTCCATATCAGTAGGGAGTATTAAGCCCCTCAACTAATTAAACATTTTCCACGTACCTGAATGAGAATGAAATTTTTGGACTAGTTTAGAACCAACCATATCCACACAAAAAAGAGTCAACTCCATCCAAAACAAACATTTTTAAAATTTGTCAAGTTCAAATATCCCATGGGACATTGTGTACTTTTGCAGTACAAAATTGACAATTCAACAAAGAATCTGATGTAACATAGACTAAAAAAATACCTGCATATATCACGGAGCATTTTTAGTTTCTTTCGCCAGCTAAGTCTTTTCTTCTGACCACTTAAATGGATCAAATAGTATAATGAACCCATTTCCATGTACTCTGTAATCATGGATAGTCGTGGAGGCCTTGTGCATGCACCAAGAAATAGTATAACTGCAAAATATAGCAATAATCAGTATGTAAATACCAGTACCAGTAAACGCATTATCACAAGTGGATAATTGGTTAAGGTCATTTCCTCATATCAATCTGACATAGAAAGGGGTCTTTCAACCAATTTATATTGTAACATTTGTTCAACTGACCATATCTTCTAAAATAATGCAAGCTACCAAAATAGAAAATAAAAGATAAAGAATCACAAACCAAAGTAACCGAGGACCAGAAAAATACCATTTGGGTGGCGAAGGCGGCTGGAGAAACAGCATAGAAGAGTTAGAATGCGCAAACAAAAAAATAGACTAAATGTTCTTCAAACAGAGCATCCTTTTACAAGTTAAACAAGTACCTTAGGATAGAAATCTCGTTGCAAAAGTCCTCCATATTTTCAGCAGTCAGATCTTGTTCCAAGAAAACTTTGATGGCAACATCAGTTCCATTCCAAATGCCACGGAAAACTTCTCCAAAAAAACCTACAAAATTCAAAATGGATGAGAAAAAATAGCTGACACTTCAGAGAGATAATTCAATTAATTTAGGCTTTACGGTGACCACCTCAAACCAAACAAATCTCACATTTATATCATAGCATTCAGTATTCCATTACTCACTTTGTTCCACCCTAAGAGTCCTACTTGATTTATTTATATTGCAGTCATTTACTCCAAAATATAACCCTGGGTAACACACTTTTAAAACTCTACGCGTAAATTATAAAAAGTCTAAAATAAGACTTATACTTCAAAACAGGACTCCAATGATAAACAGTGTCAAACTTGAAATTTAGAAGAGATAACATAAGCTGTCTTCAATATATGCAACCTTTCAAAACTATAAATAAATAAAATAGATATATAATGATGCTTAAATAGGCTTCAAGAAATCGCAAATGTGGCGTTTCAAGAGTAATGAATTTTGTTCTTTTATCTATATATTCCGTCATCAAAAAGATATAATATGAGGGAATAACTTCAGTTAGTGGAATGTGAAACATACACCTAGAACTTGGATAAATTTCTTAAGCGTTAACTTAACTGGAACACTAAAGTTCAGCATTCATATCAAAGATTTCAGAGTCAACAATTTTAGGTCAGATTGGAACAGTCATGGATGATGATCACAAAAAGCGTTACATCCACAAAAAGGATTCATCCCGGGAAGATCAAACTTTCACAAATGACTAGGAAACAAACTTTCAAAATTACATGTCAGTCGAAACAGCGCAAATAATTCTTACCTATACCAACACGAGTGCCAACTGTTATTTCAGAAAAATCAATATTCCATTCTTCAAAGGGTAGAAGAGGTTTATTCTGGAACATAGGTGATCCCAAAACTTTGTTCCATGTTGACTCCAAGTCTTCATTTAGCCTGTAGTTTGAAGTCCCAGTTCTACTGGTAGTCTGACTCACATAATCGTGAGGTGAAGAGGGCAAGGATATCGCCTTTTGGGGATCCATATTGTCCCGTTGAAATGAGTAAGTGGACGAGCTTCCACCGGATGAGTCACCATGGTTAACAAGGTGAAAATCAGCTACCTGAAAAGAATCAAGCCCTTACATATGAATAGAAAACAAAACACTAAAACTCGAGCCTCATAGATTTCACGTGCTTTTTCTCTGTAACATATTAACGGTATGGCCTTGGAGAGAAAAGGACAACTATTATCTTGTAGGCTATTTACTTAATGAACTAAATAAATTAAAAGTAAGAAAAAAATGAAATCAAACATAAAATAGAACATACATCTTTCTGAGCACTGGATGCAGTATTTCCGACTTCTGCTCCATAGGAAAATGGTCTATTTTCATCTGTTCCTCTTAATAGACGATTCTGCTTCAATGTTTCGTTCATAGCTCGAACAGCCCTATAATAATACATAACACAGTAAGAAATCAATAAAGAAATCTCATTAGCAAGTGTACACTACATATATGATATCATATTTCCCCCTTTAAAATCGAATAAAAAATTCATCATAATATTTCTTTGGTAAACTGCAGTTTTATAAAAGCTAAAGCAGGCTTGAGCATGTAAATCACTACAATCTGAGTAAATCTATCGCCACTTGGAAGTGACAAAAAAAGCTGAAAGGAACATAATACAGACAGAAATATAGTATCTGACAGCAACAAAAATATGAGGATGCACTTTACTCATTAGTAGTAGATACCAGGAAATAGCAATAGAAATGTAATTGCTAATCAACATATCATCACAAATACAATAGCTGATACAATAACTCTAACCTTACTATATCATCACCAATCTCTGGAGTTATACTGATACTTCTTCGTCTTAATCTACGTGTCTCAGGTGCTGAAGCGCCTTCAGACCTACTAAAAGAATGAATTAAGAGTCAAGAAAAGTAGGATAGAGTAAAAGAAATCTACAATCAAGTATAAGTTAATTCATCGAATCTGGTAAAGTCCAGGTGGAAGTTAACGATAGAGAACATTCAGATTTCAATATGCTAAGGTTAGTTAAGGGAATCATAACTTCTTCCCAAATCAATTACAATGTAACCATAGCTTAATCTACGCATCAATATGTTATGTACAAATATGCAACTTAATCAATCTGCAAGCACATTATGGCTTTTGGTGTACAGCCAAATGTCACATAAATAAAGTGATTGAATAATTCATCTATTCCTTCATTTTGCATGCATGCCATAGGTACATATATATAAGTGTTGAAATTGACATCCAAACCAAAAAATAAGGAACTCGATCACAGACCTTGATGTAGATATGTCATCTGAATAATCTCTAAATGATTTGTTGTCACCACTGAGCATAGAACGACCCCGTGCACGAGATGAAGGGTGTTCTGGACTGTGAAAACCGAAAATTTGGAATTTAAGGACTACATGATATGAAGAACTTACAAGATCACCACCAAAACTCTACCACAAAAAAGGCCACAAAGAAATACAAAAGGAACGGGAAAATGATCTCTAAGGAGAGCCCAAACATTCACCGCCATATACACAAAATCAAAACTCAAAAGATTAAGACCAATTCTTGGGTGAGGCAGCCTCACCCAAGAGGCAGGACCAAGTAAACCTTATTTTTGGTGATGTTTGTTGAATTAACACCGAGTTTTTGATGATGTGACATGCTTGATGAACTGATACCGAGGTTTGACGAGTTAGCGTCGAGATTCGATGAGGTTGTAGTGAGGTATGATGAGGTGGAAGCAATGAAATTTCCCCTTATTTGGCCTTGCCTCATGGGTGAGGCTGCCTCATAGGAGAATTACTCAAAGATTAATTAGCCATGTGAAAAAAATCATCCAAAATTACTGTGACAGAAAAGTTGTGAAACACTATCTGCATCGACAATATTCTCCATTATCCCCCTTGGTTTAGTAAAAAAATTAAAAATAAAAAAACTAAAAAAAGCAAAGTCAAATTGAAAGGGTAAGAACAAATTCCTGGTGCATTCATATGGAAGTATCTAAATCAAAATATGGACAAGCACCACAAATTAGAACAAAAAAGAACCTTGAACTTGCAGTCCGTTGTTCAGCAATGACCCGTCTTCTGCTCCTTCTCCAAAAATTGGCAGCAATATTTGGCTCGCTGTGATACGAACTGATGCATTGAAATCATTCAACAACAAAGAAAACTAGTGAGCAATAGAATAGTTTAGATAAAAATTGAGAATTTTATCAAGATATCCACAGTTAGGTTTTCAAGAAATTATGTATTATGTGATGCCAAACAGTACCTCAATTTTCTGTCAACAAAAGTAGATGACCTCAACATCATATTTCTTAGAGAAGGCCCTGCTGCATTTGAAGTTCCTTCTAGTCTCCGCTGGAACTGAAGGCTATCATCCTTCTCAGTACTGCAATAATTCAGTCACTCATCAATTAGAGAATTGAATTACTGGTCTAACTACCTTCTCAGGATGCAATAACTAAGTCACTCATCAATTAGAGAACTGAATTACTGGTCTAACCGCCTTCTAATTCGAAAACGAAAAACAAGTTCACTTTTCTTCTGCCCTTTTAAATTTCACTTTATATTCCTATAACACTTTGACAAATATCTACACCAATAAATCACAACTGACAGCCTAACAAAGGAAAAAGATAGTTTCTAACCTTTCGCGGTCAACTTTTTCTGAAACACCGAATAAAGGACTATTTGGCTCTAGTGGAGAATCACAGGAATCGTTTTCTGCAGAGTCACTCTCCCCAGCAGCAGATACATGAGTCATATAGATGGCTTTGGTTGATAGGGGAATAAGTTGGCCAGGAAATCTCATAAGATCGACCAGAAGTTCCACAGAATTTAATACAACTAATACAGACATATGCTTGTATGAATCTACACACTCAGAATCTCCTTCGGTAGGCAAACCCTGGCAATGAAATAAAGGAAATTAGATTTAAATTATAAAGGAATATGTATGTGACTGGCAATGCAAAATGTATTAGTTATTATCAAATATCAAGTAAGTCAAAGCAAATATGACCGACTTGTACACCATAGGAGATGTCTACTATAATTCGTGCATTATTTAGTGAAATTTGCAAATATTGGGAATATACGCACTTGTAGATGAGGTTTTCATTATGTCAAGAGCCAAAAAGTATAAATGTATAATACATTCTTCCCAGAAGGAACCAAAGTGCTACCAGATTAAGTTGGGTGACGAAAAAGTGCCTGTTGATCCGTTATAGTACTTTGAAGAAAATGACAGTAAGAAAACCTTTTTTTTTTGCTCTATACACCTTGCATATCCTATTTTGACACATGTTCAAATGTTTCTAGGAAACAGCACAGGACAACAAACTTCTAAATCCGAATTGATATGGTCCTTGGAGTTTAAATTCACTGACATATTAAACAACCACATCATTTCATAATTAATTGAAGAGTTAAGACTTACCACCATTAAGCGACTTTCAAGACCAACAGTATCAGCAAGAACTTTAAACAATATTGCTCGAGGACGGCATGAACCGTGCTTTATTTGTCCCAGCATCTGAACAACTCTATTCTCATACAGATGAGAAGTTTCCTCTAATGAGGCCTTTCCAGGACTAAGGTCCAAATTTGGACGTTTATAGAAGTCAGAAACCTGAACCATAAGAACAAGACCAGGAAAAAAGTGTAAATTTATTTTTGACAGTTGATGGATGCATTAAAAAGCTGAGACTTAAACATAAAGGTGATATTCGATATTGGAATCAAATACCATGAGCAAATACCTACAAATGCAAGCAAATGGGAAATGAAATTTACAGGTAGAGCAGGAACTAAAAAATACTCACCAATCCAGCTATCTTCTTTATCATTGCTGGAGGATTTGAAGTGAGACCTTTAACAAGGGCAACAATTAGTTGTTTTAACATAGAAAGCTTTTTATCTTTCTCTACATCCACGATTATAATATCAGGTCTTAAACCCTCCAACTCCAAATTGTGAAGTTCATCCAAGGTAGGTATATCATCAAAAAGGTCCTTCAATCTTTTCTCCTGAGAAAATGGAACAAAACTTTAAAGCTGCTCAAGTAATATGAGAAGAAAAGTAAGAGAACATTAAAAAAAAATAAACGACACATGTCCTGTCCGAACATCGAGGTAAGATATGATCCATACAGTCAAATTAATATGTTAGGGAGAAATGTTTAGTTGTATTTGTGTCAAACCAGTAGTACCTAGGAATGACTGTAACAGTAATTCATTCTCATCAATCATCCAAAAAAACACGATCCGTCCTATATGCTATGGATAACACGATTAAACTTATAGCAAATTAGCAATAGCATTTAAGTTAGAACGCTTACTGGTACAACTGAATAGAAACCATTGGGTATTCGTTCTGACAGCATTCCAGTGCTCCAAAGGATCTGTGATGCTGTCTGGTGTGATGAACTATCATAATCATCTTTACTGATAGATTTCTTTCCCCCGGAATCATCATCATTAGAATTTATGGAAACAGATTCAAAATTCCTAACAAGATCTGATGGCCACCATGAACCACCAGAAGGTCTCTGTTGTTCAGTAGGCCCGGCTACATCTCGTTTCTCTTCCATTTCCGTAAACAGGAAAAATATAGCATCATCATCGCCAAGTCTTAAACCCTTGACAGAGAACTGAGGTCATGTTTATTTAGGTATAAGACCAAGAAATTTCACTTCCTCTGAGTCAAGTAAGGTGGAGGCCATGCACCCTGCACAATGAATATTAATGGGAAATCACATTCACCATCAGTCAAAATCTCATTGTAGAGTAGCAAAAAACACGAGGAAACAAAAACATGCTTCACGTTCATAACCGCCAAAAAGAGGGAAAAATGAGTCGAAAGAATCTATAACCGCCCCATCAATGTGCCAAAACACGCAATAGATCAAGCTACTACATATTGGGCAAAACATTTATGCTACCATATATTAGCAATGTCATGGTATCAAAATGCAACCTATCAATAGCCACATTTGACATCTTAAAAGGGAAGCCACAAGTTGTTTCTTTTTCAAAATTTAAGAACGTGCTTTTACACTCACTTTTTTTCATCAACCCCAGTTATATAATTGGGGGAATGAAACTAAAGACTAGCGAAATTTTTTCCAGAGAACAATTTAAAACATAGGACTCCAGAGCAACAAATGAAAGTGTCTTCGAAATATTCATCTCTACTTCGCCTCCAATAAGCAAGAGAGAAGTATCCCATTTTTCTCTCTCGGGATTTCCAAATCCAACCAAATAATTAGCTCTAAGGACTCAAGTTGAACCACTGGGTATTAAACAAGGTCTTTAGAGCAGACAACAGGAACAACCGAGGCACCTTCTCCTCAATCAAATAGATAAGGGACATTAATCATTAATTATATCGGCCAATATATTTAAAACCCTATGTGCTACCAATGACATGTTGTCATATAAATTTACTATAAAAAAAATTTTAATAATTAAATTTATTGCATAAACATACTAAATCCCGAATCTCTAATTAGTGAACCCTTCCAAACACTTATAAATATTTAGACACATGATAAGTACACACAAATAATATGAAATTGATGGCATGTGATCTACCCTTTTGAGTAATTCATTCAATTTCCGATCACAAGACAGAAAATGCAACTGACAAGTACATTAAATAAACTCTGATTGTCTGCACAACATCAACCACATTTTAACCCTGCCCTTTCCCCAATCAAGGGGAACAAAAAAGGGCAAAAGCGCATCCATTCCAATAAAATTAAATCAATAAAAATTCAAAGATCTCCAACCAAAGACTACTTGGAACTAAACAAACAAGACACGGTATAGCATAGCCACATTTCACCCTTTCTTAATCATTTTTGCTCAATTTTTCAGTTCCTTCAAACACAAATCATTCAGTCCAGTTTATTTCAACATAAATTCAATTGGAATTTGCCACCGCCACAGCAAAAATTACAAAAACGCCAGCACAGATACACACAGCGTATAATTCAGTTAGCGAGTGTGTGATCGAGTGATCGACATCACAGCGGAGATCTCAATACGACTTACAGCGAAATTGGCAATTGCATTTCCAATCCGAGGAATCAGCGACGTGCCCGAACAATCAAATTGAATTGCGCAAACAAAACAAAAAGGCAAAAAAGGGAAATCAACGAAGAACGAAAGCTCCGAAGAATAGAGTGAGGAGGATTTGAAATGGAGTGGAGAAAGCGAGGTCGAAACTGATATGGTGTGTAGTTGTTTAGAGAGAGAAAGTAATTCTAGAGAGAGGGCAGACGAGATGCAAACGAGGTAAATATATGTTGGGAGAAAGGAATGAGAGAGAGGCGGGGGTTGGATTTGAGCATGATATTTGGGACCGTAATTAATGCTATTTGTAACACCGTATTTGGCTAATGTAGCTCCACAAATATCGAGCGAAAAGACACTAATATCCCTTGTAAAGTTGCAAAACCACAAGTCGCATTCAAACCTGCAACTCCCACCACCAACATACCTGCAACTCCACCGCCAACATACCTGCAACTCCACCGCAACCGCAACCCCACCCGCCATCATCATAAGTCATAACCACAACTCCGAGACCGAAATATGATTATCCGCCACGCATCCACCGCCGGCATTAGGTTCACCGAACCCCTCAATTCTGCAATATGATTATTGAATGTGATCGATCCTAAGGATGGACAATTGTTTGGTTCTCCCTCTGGTATCTGATCTGTTTGTATGCTTTTTTTCACTTAGGGTTAGGAAGGTTGTTAATGTTATGAATCACTTTCATTTTGCTATGAATCGCGGTCTGCGTGTTGATAACAAGCTACCTGTTGCAGAAATTTCCCCTAAAAAGCTGCCTCAGCTGCAGTTACACTTGATTTTCTCCAAGAAATTTGAAATTTCACATAACCGGAAAAATGGAAGTTTTTTTTATCCAAGCTTTAAACTCTTATTAAACTATGTCCTCCCCATTTTTTTTTGTCAAATTGTAGACATTGTGTGTTATGGACCTGTGATACAAACTTTGGAAATCTAGTGTGACCTTGATTGAGTCTTTTCTTTAGCCACTGAGGATGATGAGTCTGCAGGTCTGGTTTGTATATCTTCACATCCTCTTTGTTTGAGTGTGTTCATTATTAATGCTCTTGATTTCGTTGTTAATACACTTATTCCCAACTCTATAGGTTCTGGTTTCAATTCTGATTTTGAATCTGCCAATTGTATGCTAAACTATCATTTTGCTCTTTAATTTGTGTTGTTATCTTACAAAGATGGCATTCTGGACGTTATGCTATGAAGGTAATTCTGAAACCAAGGTGAAGGAATAAAGTCCTGCTGAAACTAAGAAAGCCAAAGGGGTGAATGTTTTTGGTACTGGAAACTGGAAAGCAAAGGGTGAAGGTGGAACCAAGTCCTGTCAAAAGTGATGATTATGAAAATGATTCACGCTCTGGTGACGAGAATAGCTCTAGTGAGGAGCTATTGAGCACACCTCTTCTACATTTCACCATAGACGCTAAATATTATGTTCATTTACGTTATATTGTTACGTGTATATATATATATATATATATATATATATATATATATATATCAGAATTTGATACAGTACCATAAAATCTATTCAGCTGTCTCACTCCATTAGTGCATGAGAACTTTGCCATTAGTCCATTACAGTATTATATGTGCTATAGAAATTTATAGTTAGTGGATGTCATGATCTCTAATACCAAATCCTTTGATTCATTTATAAACTCTTGCTTGTGGAAACTAAGCCTTTTGCTTGAACTTGAAAAGATGTTTTGATGTATGTGATTGCATATAGTTCTGTGGAAAAGCTGGTATATTTATTGTTGTCACTATTTGTTTGTGGTTCAGCTCTATATGTGGCTGATAACTTGTGATATCTACACCCTGCTTTCTGAACAATTATATTGCTTGTAGTCAGAATGTATAAACCTATTTGTAATTTTCCACGTCTCGCACTTGAATACATGATATATCTCACTGGGCTTTGAATGCTGAATACTAGCCTTCCTGAATCCTGATAGCCTGACTTTTGTCTAGGTGGAATCTGCTTTGCTAAGGCCTTTAGTTTGTTGGTTTTTCTGCTCTCAGGATTACAATTATTCTAAAGGACAGGTTGACTCCGATGATAGTGATGAAGAGACACCCAAGAAGGTAGCGTGCTTATGCATAATCTGATAGTTTTTCTGGGGTAGGTTGGTAACAATTTCTTGTTTCTGCCTTCTTAAAATTTAAAATTTTGTGCTCATTAGGTTGAATCTGGGAAAAAAACTGGTTAATCTTCTCTTTTCTATGCTGATGAAAAATGGTTATTTTCCACTTCTTTTATCCTGGGCAAGAAAAGTGGACATGTTACTTGCTACTAAGTACTAACTGCTGCTAACAACTGCTGAAGCATGCTAACGAAAACCCTCAGCCTTTGAAATCTTTGGATACTATTTTTGTAAGAGCCTTCGAAATCTATGTAACTCCACATCTCGTTTATGATATGTACTATTTTGATGTACTTGTGTTCACCGGTGGTTGTCCTTTTAACTCTGAAGCTTCCATGGCATTCATCCATCACACAACAAGGCCAAGCTCTACCTGAAAGTAGAGTATGTCGAAATGAAGTCCTAATGGATGCTTTGCAGTATGTGGCAATGTTTTGGCGTGTGCTATGAGAATAGCATAAGTTCCGACATTTACAAAAATTAGTTGAGCCGAATTTGATTTGATTTCCTATTAAATTAAATTGAATTTTTTTCCGGGGCCTAATTAGTTGAAGTATATGTAAAGCTCTTAACTTAATCAAAATGGTGAGAGATGACCTCAAAGTTCTTGAGAATTGCTTTGAAGTAGAATTTTGAATGCCATGTGGTGAGATGACCCTTTTGGGTTGATTCTTCAACCCTTTATTTTATTTTTATTTTTTTTCCAAATGACTTGAAATGAAAGAGTTGGTCTCTTGGGTGACCATCACTATATAGTGACCAGATTAAATTGCACATAGGATATAAGTTTAAAAAACACGGAGGGACCAATTTGCAATTTCAGAATTTTTTTAAAAATCACGCGCTACAGTGTCAAGCCATGCGCTACAGTGCCGAGCCACTACAGTACCGATTTGCTACAGTGTCGATTTGCTACAGTAAACACATGAAACATGAACAGTTTAACTTAAAACATGTACATGAACATTTTAACTTAAAACATAAAACATAAATATTTTAACTTAAAACATAAAACATGGACGTTTTAACATGAAACATGAACACTTTAACTTGAAACATAAAACATAAATATTTTAACTTAAAACATAAACATGGACGTTTTAAAGTGAAACATGAACACTTTAAATTGAAACATAAAGCATAAATATTTTAACTTAAAACATAAAACATGGACGTTTTAACGTGAAACATGGACACTTTAACTTGAAACATAAAACATAAACATTTTAACTTGAAACATAAAACATAAATATTTTAACTTAAAACATAAAACATGGACGTTTTAACGTGAAACATGGACACTTTAACTTGAAACATAAAACATGAACATTTTAACTTGAAACATGAAAATTTTAACTTGAAACATAAAACATGAACATTTTAACTTGAAACATGAAAATTTTAACTTGAAACATAAAACATAAATATTTTAACTTAAAACATAAAACATGGACGTTTTAACGTGAAACATGAACACTTTAATTTGAAACATGAACATTTTAACTTGAAATATAAAACATAAACATTTTAACTTAAAACATAAAACATGGACGTTTTAACGTGAAACATGAACACTTTAACTTGAAACATAAAACATGGACATTTTAACTTGAAACATTGAAGTACACTGTAGTAAACACTGTAGCGCATTGTAGAAAAACACTGTACACGCGCGGAAATACTGTAGCGCGTGATTTTTTAAAAAATTTTTTAAAATTGCAAATTGGTCCCTCCTTGATTTTCTTTATTGCACTATTTATAATTTAGTCCGGTCACTATATAGTGACGGTCACTCCCAAGACTTTTCCGAAATGAAATCATATTTATTATCAAAAAAAAAAGAATAAGTCTTGAAAGTGACCGTCACTATATAGTGACCAAGGTCTGGTTCATAAATATAGAAACAATGAGAACAAGGAGGTCCTTGGTATGCAATTTCTGAAGACTTCATATTTACACGCGCGCGTTCCTTCAGCCTAGAATACTATGTAGGCTTCTGTTTCTCGCAAACAAAATCCATCCCCCAAGAGCCAAGATATTCCCACATTTCCCACCTCTTATCAAAGGCTCAAGCCATTTCGCACTTTTCATCTCAATTTTCTAATTTTTTCGTTTATTAATTACGATAAAATATTCGCAACAAAAATACCTTTATAAAAATGTTCTAGGTTTTATTTTAAAATTCTCATGTTTTAAGTTATAATCTCCATGTTTTAAGTTACATATTTATATTTTTAGATAATTAATACTCCTTCAATTTTTCATATAATTAACTACGTTTCAATTTTTGTTTTTATATTCTCATGTTTTAAGTTATAAACTCCATGTTTTACTTTAAAACTTTAAGTTTTTAGATAATTAATACTCATCTAATTTTTCATATGATTAACTACGTTTCAGGTTTCAAATTCTCATGTTTAAATTATAAACTCCATGTTTTACTTTCAAGCTTCAAGTTTTTAGATAATTAATACTCTCTAATTTTTCATATGATTAACTACGTTTCAGATTTTCAAATTTTCATGTTTTAAGTTATAAACTCCATGTTTTACTTTAAAGCTTCAAGTTTTTAGATAATTAATACTCTCTAATATTTTAGATAATTAACTATCTTTTCAAGTTTGTTTTAAAACCCTCATGTTTTAAGTTATAAACTTCATGTTTTAAGTTACATCTTTAGATTTTTATATAATTAATATATCTCCAATTTTATTATGATTAACCTTTCACGTTTTATTTTAAAATCCTCATGTTTTAAGTTATAAACTCCATGTTTTATGTTACAGTTTCAACTAATACTTCTCCAATTTTATTATGATTAACCTTTCACGTTTTATTTTAAAATCCCCATGTTTTAAGTTATAAACTCCATGTTTTATGTTATAGCTTCAACTAATACTTCTCCAATTTTTATATAGAGTAATTCTCCTATGAGGCAGACTCACCCATGAGGCAAGGCCAAATAGGATAGTTTCAATGTCTTCACCTCATCCTACATCGCTACCATTTCATCAAATCTCAACATCACCTCATCAAATCTCGGTGTCAATTCATCAAACATGTCAACTCATCAAGTCTTGAGGTGCCAATTCATCAAATCTCGTAAAAAAATGGGTTAAATTGGTCCTGCCTCATGGGTGAGGCTGCCTCACCCAAGAATTGGTCTTTTATATATTATTAAACACCTTTCAGGTTTTGTTTTAAAATTCTCATGTTTTAAGTTATAAACTCCATGTTTTAAATTACTATTTTAAGTTTTTAGATAATTAATACTAATCCAATTTTTTTATAATTAACCAAATTTCAAGTTTTGTTTTAAAATTCTAATGTTTTAAATTATAATCTACATGTTTCGAATAAATTAAATGAAAGGAAAAGTTGATCAATCTCTGGCGTAACACCAAAAAGAGGGTGTTATAACTTATAAGAGATGAGCTCTGGTTCAGGATTTTCGTCGAACAACTTGTGTGCGATGTAGCATGATTAAAGAATGTAAGTGGCATGTATGTATATAGCATCACCTTTTCCAATGACATAATCAAATACGTCATTCTGTGATGGTGCTGCAGAAGCCTCTTTCTTACATATTCCATATTCCTTAAATCTATTGCCATAATCTCTCGAGAAATCAAATAAGCCTCAAAATCATCCTCCTGAGCTGAATTCTCCCATCTGCAGTTGTTCTGAATGATGGTTCTTGTTTCCTCGAAGGCTTTCCGAACGTCGGCGTGGTGGCCAAATTTCGAGTTGAGGAGGACGAAGAAGTTGGACGGCGGGAGGTCGATCGGAATTCAGAGAATCGGCGACGATTTTTTTATTCAGGGAAGGGGGAGATTAAGGGGCGGATGAGTGGAATGGAAAAATATTAGCGCGTGTAGCGCGTGTGTATAGGTAGTTTGCCTAATTTATTATTTAGTCCCTCCGTATTTTGCTTAGATTCACTCTTGCAACTTAGTCCTGGTCACTATATAATGACGGTCACTCAAGAGACCAACTCAAAAAAATCATATTTATCTAGAAGAAATTAAGTTTTTAGATAGGTTCGGTATTCCCCAAACGGCCAAACCTCTCCTTTAGCAAGTGGTTAAGGGATTGAATTGATATCAATTCAATTTAGTTTAGTCAAAATATAATTTGATGAAATTTAGATCAATTTAGTTATGCTAATTCTTTTTTTCCAGCACATTTATTTTCACTTCAATTTAGTTAAATAATTCAATTAAATCCAATTTCGTTCAATTTAATTCAATTCAATTTAGTTCAATTCAGCAAAATTAAGCTTAAACGATCATGGCTTAAGGCCCTGTTTGCTAGAGTTTATTTCTTGTTGCACTGAACTGAATTGAACCGGCATGACTGATCAAATTACATTTTCACTGAACTGAATTGAACTGATCTACAGATAAGTTCTGGAAAACAGGGCCTTGCTGAGCTTATTTCTTGTTGCACTGAACTGAATTGAACTGAACTGAAGTGAAAATTAATGTATTGAAAAATGGATCCAGCATGACTGGAATGCTGAATTTCATCAAATTACATTTTCACTAAACTGAACTGATTTACAGATAAACTATCGCAAACAATGTATAATTCTACAATTAAACACATAAATATTCGATCAATCAATAATTCTTCAAAGGTATTCAAAGTGGAACTGCCAAGTTGTCTAGTAGGACAGTCCAGTCACCAAATTCCAATTCCCCAGATTTTACACCTCAACGACCCCTACTGCATGTGTATGGCTATGACTTTCATGGGTCCCCATTATTCAATTAATACTCATCCCAGATTCACATGATCCAAAACCAGCTAGCCCAAAAAGTTTCAAACTTTTTATAGTAATAAAATTCAGCACCAAAGCTAAGACTTAATGATGAGGCTTTTCATAAATAAATTCAGAGTTTTGAATTTTGCAAAAACTTTGTAATCATAACCCATACAGTTGAGAGTTAAGAAGAAGAAAGAAATAAGAATAGTGGCATAATAATGGCGCTGCAGAAGATACTCCAGAGCACAATTATTAAACAAGAAGGAAAAAACCAGAAGCGTCCAAGAAAAACTTGAGTCTGCGAATTTGGTTCTTTCCCTTTCAATTCTCCGTGTCTCTTGTCATTCTTTGCCGCGTTCTGTTTTCATATCGCTTATAGTACTTGTACGGTGCCCAATCATTCCACCGAAAACATCGGCTCAGAAGTTTTGCAGAATCAACATTCTTGATTTGCCAGAGGTATTTTCTTGAGACTAAATATTTTTTTCTGGTTGCTTGAATTTTGTCGTGTGTTGTTTCTTGAGTCCATTGATCATGTCGGTGCGGTTGGATATGGCGGTGGTTCAGCTGTCTCCCGTGTGGAGGTTGAGCGATTTTGTGGGTTTCTTGTATAGTTTGAAAATGAGTGAATATGTTTATTAAATTCCTTTGGTTGCCTTGAATAAGTTCTCTCGTTTAACTCTTTTTTTTGGTTAATCAGGCCTTGTTTGTTTGAATTTGTGGGTAAGAAGAACTTAATTTTGAAAAGGATACAACTTTTGTCAAATCTCATTCAAGAGGTTGAATAGGCTGTTACAAAGATCATTGATTACTTATTTTTTCGTGAAAATGACCATTCAATGATGAAGAATCTGATTGTTGTGCATTTACTCAATCATCATTTAATTGCTGTTTTGCAGTGATTTAGGGCAATCTGATGTTGCTGGGAAATATGATGGATGATAAGCAGCTGAACTTTAGTCGGCCGCTGCTATCTGTGAGACGCAGTTCTTCGACCCCAGTTGTGGAGAAGGATAACAAGAAGAACTCTAGAAGTTTGCTCCCTCGACCCCCTCAGTATAAATCGGACCTAAAATCGGGTCCAATGAGGCACCCCGGGACAGTGCCATTTCAGTGGGAGCGGAGCCCTGGAAGACCTAAGGATGAGAGGACTGCTGAAGCTCATGTTGCCCCTAAGCTTCCTCCAGGAAGGAGTTTGATTGCTAATCAGCAAGATAATGGCAATGTTTTGACAAATGCTGTTTCTGGCAGAAGTCAGGAGAGATATGATGTTTCTCATTTTGATGAATATGGTAGAGGAGTTGAGTGTCATGTGGGAGAAAGGGAAAAGCATGTGGAAGAAAAAAGGGCTGATACAGATGACGAGGATGAAGTTTATGAAGATGCATTGGATACGCTTTCTCGGGCTGAATCTTCCTACTTGAATTGCAGTATGAGCGGCGTTAGTGGATTAGATGACACCGATGTGAAGTCATCTGGAAGAAACTTTAGTGATCCCCAAGCTAAGGAATTCATGATAGGTCGTTTTCTGCCTGCAGCTAAGGCAATGATTACAGAAACACCTCAATATGCTCCTCCCAAGAAGCAGCCATTGACAGTTGAGGACTATCCAAGACAAATGAAGAAGGTGGTAAAGGGAGATAAGGTGCCTCAACTTAGGTATGGGCCTAGTTTTGCAAAGCATTATACCGAATCACAGTATGCTCGTGAGGAAGAAAGTGATGATGAGGATGCTGAATATGACAACTTCAATGCCAAAGCGTGCGGTTTGCTTCCTAAATTCTGTTTGAAGAGTTCGTTATGCCTCTTAAACCCTCTTCCTGCCATGAGTGTGAGGACTAGGGCCACGACACCTTCTAGAAGGGTGCCGGCTGGATCATCTTCTGCTAGTTCTTGTAGCAAGACTGAGAATGAGGTAACTTTTGTAACCCTCCCTCCATTTTTTCAAAAGTTTTGAATGTGCAAAAATGACGTGAAATGTAAAAAAGATGTTAATAAATCTAAAGAAGAGAATTTGATGTTTATTTAACTGAAATGCTCTCTTTGTATCCACAGCATTCCAGTTTTGATGATAGCGAGCAGAGATCGATTGATGGATCTTTAACAACAGAGATACTGGATGAGAAGAATGATGGGACAAATAAGTCCAGTGAAAGAGTTGCCGTCCCAACCATTTCTGCCGAAGAAAAGGGCTACAAGAGCTTTCGGGAGCTATTGGCTGATGACAATATGTCTGAGGAAGTAGATACAGAGAGTCCTGCTGTTGAGAAAACTGTGTATATAGATACTATGCATAGGGGGGAAACTCTGGACCAGAAAACAAGTAGTTTTGCATCAGAGGAGCTAACAGACCTCAGAGGAGACATAGATATGGTTCCTAAGAAGATGGTGGAGGCAAGACTCTTTGAGGATTCTTTACCTGTCAAAAAGATAAGCAACGGTGCTGGAAGAGAAGATGAGGCCAGTTCTGCAATATTTCATGCGCCTGTTGAGAAAACTGTTCCTAGATTGAGAAGGCAGACTCCAAAATTAGGCAGACATGAAAATTTTCATGGAATAAATGCCGAGCTTCCTGTCCCCCCGCCCTTACCAAACTCTCCATCAGATTCCTGGCTGTGCCGCACTTTGCCTTCAATATCGTTAAAGATTTCTTCCAAGCAATGCCAATTTGGGACTGGACAATTTGTGAAAGATGAGGCTTCCAAAACACAATCAGGGGATCCCAAATGGGAGACTATGGTCAAAGCAACTAAGGTTCATCATCAACATCTTAGATATTCTGAGGTAAATTCAAATGTTTCTTGGTTATTCAGCGGATTAAATTTTTTCCCCCATGGTTGTGTAACTCTAGCCCTCATATTGTTCTTGCAGGAACTGCTTGCCGCCATACCAGAAAACTAGAAGCAACCTTTCAACTAGTCCTGCAACTCAATCCCCCGGAGGAGGTGGTAAATATAAAGTTCATAAGCTTTTGTATGGGTTGATATTAGACAAAGCTTAATGCTTTCATCCTACGATTTTCTGTGCAATATTGAAATTTGTAAGTATAAATATAACCAGGAAAATAAAACTTTTGTACAGAGATAAAAGCAAATAGTAGCAAATTGAAAGAAGTATTCTGAAGAGGTTTAATAATAATACAGGTTCTTGATAACTGTACTGTTTGTACATGGTAATGATGATGATGGTTTCAATGATGCTTGTTCCTGATCTGTTCAATCCTAAAATTTACTGTAACCATTTCTTTGCTTAGCAAATTGGTACTCCCTCCGTCCCGTATTAAACTTCATACTTCACTATTTGACACTATTTGCTTTTAAACTTTGACCATATATTTGAATAGATATATTAATATTAATATCATCATATGTGATATCACTAGATTCATCGTAACATGTAGTATTCAAATATTAAATTTTTATGTGCCGATAATACATGTAACTAAAGATATTTACGGTCAAACATCTACATCGACATGCGTGAAAAAGATTTTGTGAAGAATAATGTGGGACGGAGGGAGTATATATGTAGGGTGTCTTAATTTTTGTGCCCTAAATACCACTTTGATGCTTATATCATTAGTGCAAAGCCGCAGTGTGTCAAGTTTTAGGGCATTCACAATGGCAGAAGCCGTAAAGTGTCGGATTTTAGGGCATTTACAAAGGCAGAAGGCTTCGTTCGCCGGATTTGACCAGTCCTACTATATGAGTGGACTAGGATGATGAATGTTACAACTGGCTTGGAAAGTGTACAAAATACAGCACTGGCAAGTTGATGGGAACACTGAATATAAAACATGTAAGGGTATGCTTATTGTGAAGTGTAAAGGGTGCTAATGAGTGCACAATAATAGCTGGAGATTCTTGGGTTTGGTATTGAATGAATGGAAAATGATGTCGGTCCAGATGGACCGTGCCGGGTCCTCAGCCACCTTGGTTGGGTGCCCACATGGGCCGTTGAGCTAACTCGTGTACACGCAGAAAATGCATTGCGATATCGACCTTTGGGGAAGAACAAATTTGTTTGTCAACACTCAATGTTTTGAGTGGTCTATAAATATTAGATGTTAAATATCTTACGTTTTTATTATATGCCTTTAATGATTTGAATGTGTGTCAAAATTTAGCTAACGAAAATGATTCAATTTAACCATAGTTCACGAGAATATAGAAATGTCGATTTTGAAACTCATATCTTTATTAATACATAAGAAAAATCAACAAAGATGATAATGATTAGAAAAATGCAAAAGCAAGATCAACAAAAATGCATAAAGAAAATTTAACACAATTTCCATCCATATAATCTAAATTTTCTGGTGTCATTCCTTTTTAGTTGTCTCAGTGCCATTTTAGACAACTTCTTTACCCTTATCCTTGTGATTTGCTTCGACATGTGGTTGTGGTGGAACATGAACTTCAGATGCCCTTTTTGTACCTGTATCTTTTTCTTTAGAATTCCAATATTCACGCGATTCCTTCTTTGGAATTTTAGCTTGCCTCTCTCTCTGTTCGGCATAGTGTTTTCTGAGTTCACTGCCACTCACATTTTTCACAATTGGTTGTATTGAACTAAGTGGCTTTGGTGGTGGAGGAATAGATGATAAATTATAAAAAGCGTTGGCAGATATATTAATCTGCCGATGAAATAGCTGATGACACCCACAAACAAGACAAGTCAAGCCATCATTTGTGTGCACATCAGACTCAAACTGTTGACATCCAATGGGGTCTTTGCAGGAATTAATGTGGTTTTGGAGAACACACTCTCTATAAAGAATTGTAGGGGCATTGGTATTTGGATTATTATTGATTCCAGCCATGTTAATCAGAATACTAAAACAATTGAAGTTGAAAATATGCTTGGAGGAATGTTTAGAGTTGTTTAGTTGGCATTATTTATAATTGTTATTATTGTTGAAATAAATGTCCTTTGCAACAAATTTTGAGAATTCATAGTAACTATAATTGACTAGTACTACTAAAATTGGTAAAAGTAGCGACAACAGTAATTCAAATCTACTAAATTCGTAGGTACAACAGTTACATGATTTGGTGTATTTATGAAGAAGTATGTGCAACGGTAACATTATACGATACATTTGATTTGTATGCATACATAATTAAAAATTCACCTAATCGGTACGTATAACGGTAATATAATATGATATATTTATAAAATAGTCAAACCATTCATAATGAATATTCGAATATTCTCATGTAATGAAAATTTATACTACTAAGAATCAACATAGTTAAGTGCAACAATAATAATGTGTTTATAAGTATATGTATAGTCAAACAACACGTGATGAATCAATATAATTGTTAAATACAACTTCAATTTTTTTTGAAAAAGAAGTAAAGTATTAGTGATATATATATATATAAAATAGTCAAACCATTCATAATGAATATTCGAATATTCTCATGTAATGAAAATTTATACTAACAATCATCAACACTGTTAAGTGCAACAGTAATAATGTGTTTATAAGTATATGTATAGTCAAACAACACGTGATGAATCAATATAATTGTTAAGTACAACTTCAATTTTTTTTGAAAAAGAAGTAAAGTATTACTGAATATAATAACAGTTGTATTTCTAAATCACAATAAAATTTTAAGTACAACACCGATAAAAACATGTGAAAGAACACATGATTATTTTTACTCTATTTAATTAATAAAAGTAAACATTTCAAATGTTGTTTAAGTTAACAAATGGTCACATACATAATGTAAAATGGTTAGATGGGGAGTTGAGATAAAATTTAGGAATTCTAGATCAAAGGGTAAACACATTTTAAATTGAGAAAATATCTTGTATGACAGCCACATAGTGTGCAGGGTGTCATAGGCCAATACCGGTAATTTTTAGCTAGGGTCAAATTGTAATTATCCTATTTTTGGTGGCACCTCACCAATCACCATCAAGTAACCCCAACATCAACACCCAACCTTACTTCTGGTAACCAAAAAACTAAGCAATTTCTCCATGCAGGTCCATTTTTCTCTTGCAGATCCGTATTTTTACCATAATGCTCCCTGATGGAACCTTATGATTTCAAGCCCATTTTTTGTCTTAACAATATTAGGGGTATTATGGTTAAAATACGGACTTGCAAGAGAAAAATGGACCCGCATGGAGCAACCTCCAAAAACTACTTCGACCCTCAACATCAATACCGAAGGCCCCAACTTTACGCCACTCAACCTCAATAGCGGTGACTCCTAACATTGACGCTAGAGATCCCCAACCTCTCAACTGACCCCCAACATATACACCAGATTCTGAAACCTTACTGTACCCAACCTTTACGCCGACAACATCAATATCAATACTGGAGACCTCCCAACATCACATCCGGCAGGCAAAAACATCCACACTGGAGACCCCAACATCAACAACCTAAAACTCCGACAATCCCAAACTCGGCTTCTGCAACCCCCTAACCTCAACAGTGACAAACCCAACATCGCCTACGACAACCCAAAATCTGGTGACCCCAACTATAATGTCGGAGAGGCAAACCTCACCACCATTTCATCACCCCGGTTAGACTGTTGCCATTGGACCATTGTCACCAATCATTAATGTCAAATCATCATGATCTACGATCAATCATCATAATCAATTGTATGCGCTAACTATTTTTCCAAAAGTGGAACCCTTCGTTCTCTCGAGTGGGATCCCTCATCAACACTTTTGCCTTGATCTTCTCAAGTATGTTTATTTGAGCATACAAAGGGGAGCGATATACTATACTCCTTTTCTTACAGGTTTTAAAGGACGTAGTGTGCTCCAACAGATAATGTATCGACATTATTCTCTTAAGAAAGAGAAGAAGGTTAAAATCGTATTACGTGAAAATTAGACTTTAATTAGATTACATGGATAAGGTGGTGAAAATTATATTAAAGACCCAATTAATGGAAAGAGTTCCAGTTCATGAACTTAACTGTAGTTTTGAAATCGGCCAAAGCTTTAGGTTGAAAAGGGATCGAAGCAAACACCAATTGCTCCTAAAAGGTAAGTAATTCTTTTAGTCAACTAAGACTCCATTGTCTTAAATTTATCTTCAATAAAATTAATATTCGATGAAATTCATGTTGATTCGGTCATGCTTTTTATTTTTCAACACATTAAGTTTTACTTTGGTTCAGTTCAATTCTATTTAGTTCAACAAAAAATAAGTTCAAAAAAACCTGTCCTACATATATATTTTGCATTTCGGGGTCCGGTTTAAAAGAGTTGGTCTCTGAGGAGACCGTCTCTATATAGAGACCGGACTAAATTATATATAGTGCAATCAAGAAAATCAAGGAGGGACCAATTTGCAATTTTTAAAAATTAAAAAAAATCACGCGCTACAGTGTTTCCGCGCGTGTACAGTATTTTTCTACAGTGTTTGCTACAGTTTACTTCAATGTTTCAAGTTAAAATGTCCATGTTTTATGTTTCAAGTTAAAGTGTTTATGTTTCAAGCTAAAGTGTTCATGTTTCACATTAAAACGTCCATGTTTAATGTTAAAACGTCCATATTTTATGTTTTAATTTAAAATGTTTATATTTTATATTTCAATTTAAAATGTTCATGTTTCAAGTTAAAATGTTCATGTTTCACGTTAAAACGTCCATGTTTTAAGTTAAAATATTTATGTTTTATGTTTCAAGTTAAAATGTTCATGTATTATATTTCAAGTTAAAGTGTTCATGTTTCACGTTAAAACGTCCATGTTTTATGTTTTAATTTAAAAAATTTATGTTTTATGTTTCAAGTTAAAATGTTCATGTTCATGTTTTAAGTCAAAATGTTCATGTTTTAAGTTAAACTGTCCATGTTTTATGTTTTACTGTAGCAATTCGGCACTGTAGCAAATTGGTACTGTAGCGACTCGGCACTGTAGCACAGCTTGACACTGTAGCGCGTGATATTTAAAAAATTTCTGAAATTGCAAATTGGTCCCTCCGTGTTTTTGACTTATATAACTATTTACAATTTAATCCGGTCTCTATATAGAGACGGTCTCTTCCAAGACTTTTCCGGTTTAAAATCGTTAAAAAATACAGGGACTGAATTTCGAAACAGAAGTCTTTTTTTCCCAACTCTCATCTCTGGCTACCGGCAACCTCCACCGCCGGACACCTCCTCCGACCGCCGCTGTCTGGATCAGGTCGATAGCTCTTCCGGACTCCCCATTCAGTTTCACTACAAAGGCCTTACAAAAAATAGTCTAGCATAACACAAAACACAATTTATTCATCAAGCTCGCTAACGACTCTTCCGACAATCAGGCGCCGCCGCCATGATGCTCAAGCACGGCACCAGATACAACCGATCGCCTCCGAATTCCGAGAAGCTTCATGAACAATGCAGAGCTAGCCATGGTGAAAAGTGCAAAAGACGAAATTAGATTTTGTTCTTGTCGTCAGTTTTTCCACCGCCAGTTTCCACTTTCCATACAAGTCTATTTTTCCAATATCTTGACATTTTCAAAGTTATAACAAGATTACGAAAATGAGTAAATTGCCTGATACCACAATTTCCCGGAATTATCTCTCTTATTTACATCCTCCATTACTTTCCTTCCTTAACCGTAAAACTCTCTCATACTCGATTCTTCCGGCGTGCAAAATTTGAGAACCTGGATACCAAGCCCTTTGAATTTTTGGGAAAACAGTAATTTTTGTTTTGTTTTGTTTGTGGAAAGACCTTATAGATCTTTCATCTACACCTCATAAACAAGAAACCATTAATTTGCAGAGGTATCAGATTATAATTTCCCAGACATTGACAAGCTGAATGGGAAAGGTTTTTCAGGTCATTATTCTAGTTTCTATATACATTCTATTTACATAAAATTGATGGAATCATGAAAAGATTGCTGCAATCGGTTATCATGTCGATAAAGTTTGATTTTTCAGTTCATACATTTTTGTTGCAGATGCAGAAATTATACATTTAATAAAGTTTGATCGCGTGCAGAAATTCCCACCGCGATGTTGCCATCAGACACAATGTTTGATATATGCATAAGGTAGGTATTGATGATTAGAGTTATTAAATTTACAAATTGAGTAAATATCGATCTTTGATAAATGATGTATCGTTTCATGTAATGTTTTGCAGATGAGTGGTCTTTCATCAGAATATGCATCCAAGATGGACCATAATTCTACAAACCTCATGAGCTCGTTATTCGATTCTGCATTTTCCGGTAAGCAATCAGCTACTACCTGAATTTCAGAAATATGTTCAAACTGAACCTTAACCGAATAATATCCAAATCATGGATCACAGCTTCTACCACAAAGAAGAATGATTCGAAAAGTAATCAATCGATCACGAACCAATCCAGGAGCAATGGGGGTAGTGTTCGAAGCGATAGCCTAGAGAGTTCGAGCAGCGCACACCTCAAGCCCCATACAGGTGGTGATATTCGGTGGGATGCCATAAACTCTGTCTCTCAGAGAGATTCTCTGCTCGGGCTCACTCATTTTCGGCTTCTTAAGCGGCTTGGCTATGGAGACATTGGAAGCGTTTACCTTGTAGAACTTCGAACAACCGACACTTATTTCGCCATGAAAGTGATGGACAAAGGCTCTCTTGCAAGCCGCAACAAGTTACTTCGAGCACAAACCGAGAGGGAGATACTCGGGCTATTGGATCATCCATTCCTGCCAACACTGTATTCTTATTTCGAAACCGATAAATTCTATTGCCTGGTTATGGAATTCTGTAGCGGAGGTAATCTTCATACGCTCCGGCAGAAGCAACCTCACAAACATTTTTCCGAAGAAGCTGCTAGGTGAGATTCATCACTGAGAAACCCTGTTTCTATGCATATTGTTTGTATTTTGCAGCATAATACATGGTTTACATTATATTTTGCAGGTTTTATGCATCGGAGGTTTTGCTGGCGCTTGAATACTTGCATATGCTAGGAATTGTGTATAGAGATCTGAAGCCTGAAAATGTGCTGGTGAGAGTTGAGGGCCACATTATGCTCTCGGATTTTGACCTCTCCCTTCGTTGCTCGGTCAGTCCCACACTAGTCAAATCTTCATCTGTACACGCAGGAAGTGCAAGTTCCAACACCACCGGCAGCATTCTCGACGAGGAAAACGCGATACACGGCTGCATGCAGCCGTCGGCGTTTCTCCCCAGAATCCTCCCCGGAAAAAAGAGCCGGAAGTCTAAGTCCGACTTCGGCCTGTTCGTCGGCGGTGCTCTGCCGGAGCTAATGGCAGAGCCAACCGACGTCAGATCGATGTCGTTCGTGGGGACTCACGAGTACCTTGCACCCGAGATCATTCGCGGGGAGGGCCATGGAAGTGCAGTGGACTGGTGGACATTTGGGATTTTCTTGTACGAGCTTTTGCTTGGAACCACGCCGTTCAAGGGCTCGGGAAACCGTGCGACGCTGTTCAACGTCGTTGGACAGCCTCTGCGGTTTCCCGATTCTCCTCAAGTGAGCAGCACGGCTCGAGATTTGATCAGAGGGCTGTTGGTGAAAGAGCCACACAAGAGAATAGCGTACAAAAGAGGTGCCACGGAAATAAAGCAGCACCCGTTTTTCGAAGGCGTGAACTGGGCTCTTATCAGGAGCGGCCAGCCTCCTCATGTCCCTGAACCGGTAGACTTTTCGCAGTATGCGAGTAAAGAAGCATCATCACAAACAGAGAAGAAGATGGCAGAGATTGCGAACGATAAAAATAAGAGCAATTCTAGTGATCCATCTTATGTCGATTTTGAGTACTTCTAGAACTGAAACCAGTAACGCATGTAATATTTGTAAACTGATCTGCTGATTTATTGAACTTCTCAACTTGATGACTCATTGAAAATTATAAAATGTTATTGATAATGTGACAAATAATGCAACAAATATTTGTACTATTTACGACTTACCATGGATAAGAAGCTTCAAATCTTCATTTCCCATACTGATTTGCACATCCTGAATTTGTTGGGCTAAGGTTGAGACACTGTCGAGGCAAGACGAGATCTCAACCATTTCGAGAGTTGAACTGTTTTCTAAGCAATAAGGCAGCTCTTTCAGTTTTCTGCAACCTTCCAACACCAACTTCTGAAGATAAGGGAGATGATCATCACCAGATTCCGTCCAACTCACAATGTCCAAGGAAGCCAGCTTCAAGAACCTGAGTTCCGGGAATTCCCCTTCTTCCATTTCCCATGTCTCCCCCTTGAACGAATCCTCTAGCAATTTCAGAACCTCGAGATGCTGAAGCTGTCCTATGGTTGAGATTTTACTCCAAGGCAAACGAAGGTGGGAAAGAGTCAGCTTCTTGAGCTTCTCAGGAAAACCGATTTCTGGCTCTATGTGATGTGGAAATGTTCTCAATGGAGACAGATTAAGAGATTCTAGTCGACAAAGGAACTCGGGAACAACAATCTTGTTCATATTTTTTGCATCCGCTCCATTTATTATGATTAGCGCTTTCAGCCTTCTTATATTAGTAAGCTTTCTCAGTTGCTTTTCCATGATGGCCCCAGAAAGAAGTATTGCACCAGAGAAATTTTCCAACACATATAGCTCCAAGGCACTGTCCAGATTCTTAGAAGGCAAAAATGAACCCGGGCGTTTAGAAATGGCACTTCTGATGGAAACATGCCTCAATTTCTGTAGATTCCAGAGAGCGGTTGGAAAGGAAGGCAGTATTCCTCGTGGATCGAGGACAAAAGTTTCCAAGTTTACGAGGTTACCTATGCATGATGGGATGACTTCCATCGTACCTTGAATTGCCAAGTACTTCAACCGAACCAAAAAGCTTATTTGAGTAGGAAAAACACAGCCTAAATCAATCTGCTCAATATCCAGCACCTTAAGAAGTTTGCAGATGTGAATAACAAATGAGATATCAAGCCAACTCGGATCATGCCTTTCTCTCTGAGAGAAGAATAATAGAGAGCGTGCACGAGGACAATATATCTTCGACTCCTTGAAATGCATTGGTTTGGAGTAAATGCATAACCTCCTCAGGTGGTGTGCTTCATTGGAAGCTAAGAGCTCATCATATTCTTTAAGTAGCTGGAAAAACTCTTCTTCTTTGGCTTTTGTCACACAAAAATCATGCAGCAAATCATGAACACGGCAAGTCTTGACCCTGCCTAATGATCCTTTTCTGGCAATCATGACTAAGCTTCTGCCAACTAGATCCATCATGTAATCTGTTGCATCTTCTACTAAGCTCCGTGCCTCGGTCTTTAGGATGAATCCTTCAGCAGTCCATAACTGAATCAACATTTTGACGGAAACCTCTTGGCCTTCCGGAAATGCCCCAAAATAAAGAAGGCAAGCCTTCAAATAATAAGGCAAATGCTTGTAGCTTAACTCAACAGTCTTCATGCACTGTTCAGTACTGGAAATTATGCCTGAATTCAAACTTTCCAAAACTTCCTCCCAGCCCTTCTGCTCCATATTTGCCAGAAGTCCTGCTACAATGACAATTAGGAGAGGCAACCCCTTACAATTTTCAGCGATTTTCTTCTCAAGTTCCTCTAATTCTGGAGGGAAACCATGTCCATTTCCACCATATAACTTTTTCTGCAATAATTCCAAGCTCTCCTCATAAGTGAGTTGACGAAGGAAATGAGGCTCCTGCTGGTCGAGCATAGCACGAGGAACAGCATCACGAAGCCGACTTGTCAAGAGAATCCTACTTCCATTTTAATCGTTTGGTAATGTTCCATCCAAGCCATTCCATACTCGAATATCCCATACATCATCCAAAAAGATAAGATATCTCCGGCCCTTCAAACGGCGCCTGAGATCTTCTGCTAAATCTTGCTCAGTCATATCAAAATATCTATCAGGAAGCACTTTGAGAAAAACTTGTTTTAAGAGGTCAAGCAACACATTCCGCTTGTTGAATACTGGGGAAATATGACACCATGCACGAGAATGAAAATGGAACACAGCTGCAGAGCCATTATAAACTTTTGTAGCTAGAGTTGTTTTACCTAATCCAGGCATACCAACAATTGAAATGACTCGCAATTCCCTTGATCCTCTCATAAGCCTATCAGTAATAGATGTAGCCTCAGCATCAAAACCTACAACTTCATCAGCTACAGGGGCGATCTTTTGTAATTGCAAACGACTTGGTTCCCTGGTTACTTCTTTGGCATTGAAACCTTGTCTTAAGATATCAGAAATCTTCAAGGTATCTGCCTTAATACTTTTGATATCTTCCCTGATGGACTCAATCAATTGTAAATAAGAATCTGGTATGTCTCCGACCTCCAAGTGGTCAACAAGAACCTCCATTTTGTATGCCACCTCTACTATGCAATTCCAAACTGCTTGATGGTCCTCCTGCTCACCGTTCAACTTCAACTCCACAATTTCCCTGAAAACAATTCTCAAGAAAACAAGTTCTTCTGTGATTATTTTGACATGATTCTGTCCATTTGGATCAGCATTTGAACTTGTCAACCCCATCAGCTTCTCTAAGAGAAAATTGATATGAATTAGCTCATTGATCCTGGGAAATCCAACTGTTGTTTTTTCTGCATATTTCACATCGATATCTGCTAGCATATTCTTGGTTCTCTCAAGCAAATCTGCAAGCCCAAGTTCTCTTTCAACATGTCTCTGATACAGCGAAAAGATTATCACTCCAGCATCACAAATTACATCTCCAAGAAGTTCCTTCAGTTTCTCATCAAACCTATTAGGCTGCTCTTTGAGAGCATTTCTCAAGAATCTTAGTTCCTCGTAGAGAAATTGCAGTTGATCTTTCAGAAAAATCTCAGGACAGGAGTCTTTCAGAATCTCCCAAAGATCGTTCAACAGTGAACCAATGAATTTGTTCATTTGAATCAAAGAATCACCATTCCCGGCCTGCGCGTCACAGAGTAGCCTTCTCGATAACTTCAAGCTGGCAAGGACTTGAGTGTAAGTCTGATAAACAAGAGGATCAACAGGCTTAATTTTCTGAAGCAGTTCTGAGATCTTAAGTTCCATTAGCTCCCACAGCTTCTTGAAATCTGAACTTTTTGGATTGATGCCAGAAATACTAGATGTCAAACATGCAGCCTTGACAAGAACAGATTGACTGTGAACTAGCAAGCCTTCCAACGGTTGTTGATCCACATTTTGCAGTGAGGCAAAGTGGATGAAGTTCTTCAAGAATTCCGTCTTCTCTCCCAAGGCCTCAATGGGATCTATAACATTGAATGGGTAAAGTCTAGAAACACCAAAAAGACAATTGATATTAATCAAAGCACCATTAGTTAAATCACTTAGATTCTCTAGAAGGGAATCAGCAATGTCCATGACTCCATTAATAGTTGGACAGCTTGATTGCCATGGGTAATCTGACAAAATGCTATACCATTCACATATTTCTTTGACAAAGGAATCAATCTCGCAGCCAAACTTGTTTATCTTATCATAAACATGCGAAGGAACTCCACCTTTCGGACGAATATCCTGCGAATTCCTGCAAACTACGCGTGTAATCCTGTCTACGAGGGATCCCAGACTGGCGCTCTCACTCGATCTCAGATGAACATCATTTCCCAAATTTCTTACACAAAGAAGGAATGTTCGGAGCTTCCTCAGAATGTATTTCAGGTCCCTCAAACGAGCCTTTAACAGAACTGAAGATGGACCCGAAGAAGAATTCTCCAGCAACTCAATAGTATCCATGGCAGAATGAATTGAAGAAACGACAGTGGAGTCCATCTGGATGTCGCCTATCGAAATTAGCTATACATTGAAATCAAAAGAAAACTCATATCAACTAATAATTCAAGGTAAAATAAAATAAATTTAACAGGCTCCTCATCAAGTTAGCAAAAGAAATGGTATTATCAAAATACTGGACACAGTTTTCTAATTTCATACTTTCAAATGTCTAAGCAGCCTACATGCAGATTTTTCATCAATCCCCAGTTCCACAAAACGATTTTTTTTGAAAAAATTAATAACAATTAAAGCACGAACAAAAACTAAAGCTTAATAGCCAGAAACAAGATTAATATTTGTAATAGCTCATACCAGAAGTAGGAGATTCGACCCTGTGACCGTCGAGGACCGCGATGGAAACTGGATGATGATTATGGACAAGCAAATGAAGAATTCCCAATAATTGAACAAAGCAACGGAGAAACATTACCTTCTGGCCCACAGTGTCCACCATTTTGTTTGTTTGCTCTGAAGTCTCAAGTCTCAACACTAGTAAACTTGCATAAAGCAGCACATTGAATAGGTACCCTTGGTTATGTCAAATGGATTAAGTTATTCAACGAATAATCCGTTTTCATTTACTATTTGATTTATTGGATAATTTTTTTGTTGGATAATTAACTTGGTCATGTCTTTCTAATCTTATTTTTACTAAATTAAACTGAATTATAGTGAAAATTAATGTACTTGAGTAAAGATCAGCATGACTGAGTTAATATGAATTTCATTAATTTATATGTTCACTGAACTTGAACTATTATAATCTGCAGATAAGTTTCAAGAGAACAACACCTTATTATGCGTGTGTTTGTTTTTACTTTTTTGTTACTTTACTTTAAAATTAAGTCATTTTTTCTGTTTGGTAAGTTAAAAAAAGAAAACTTTTAAAAAAAAGTAAAAGATGTTTTCCAGGGAAAAGTAGAAGTACGTTTACCCCAGCTTTAAAAAATAAAGGTGGTGGGCGAGAAAAATAAAGGTGTGTAAAATATGTCTATGTTATAATTGTTAAATTTATATGTTTTTAATGTGCAGGAGAATAAAGATTATGGAAGGTTTAAGAAGAAGGGAATCTCGCCAGAATTTGAAGAGAAACTCAACCGCATGTTTAAGGGAACTCCAGCCACTGGGGAAAATGTGTACATACCCGGTGCATCTATACCTTTGCCTGAAACTACGATTGACATCGACGATCAGGAAGAAGTTGAAGAGAGGTATAGTTCAGATGATGCAGCTCATTCTTCTAAAAGGAAAAAAGAAAGGAAAAGATAAAGAAAATTCCCCGAAACAGAAGGTAGGCGGTGCTGCTCTGATAGGACAAAAAATTGATAGACTTGCCGAGGCCATTGAGAACAGACGCAAGGGTTCAAGTTCAACAGCCATTGATTCTAGTATTGATGGTGTGATGAAGGATGTCAGATCATTGCCTGGGTGTGAGCACGAAACTAAATTATTTCTCTTTGCAACTCGACTATTCCAAGTGACTGCGAATAGGGAAATGTTTTGCTCTATGCAAGGAGATGACATGAAGTTAGAGTACCTAAAATTTGAATATGAGAATTAAACTACTGTTTAGACTTATTTTTGTTTAGATGATATTTCTAGTTCATTTTCATTTACTTTCTTGTTAAACTTGACATTGGTTGTGATCAATTCATTTTTGTTTGTGTGTTTTGAATTGTGATGTCCATATTTTTTGGTCAAGTTTTAAAATTGAACTACAAATTATACATCATTTACCCATTGCAATTCCTGTGTACAGGTTTGATTGATTGATTCTTGAAATGTCTGAGACTAATTCTAGTGAAGATGAAATAGAAATTGTAGCACAAGCTACTACTCCCCTTGCTCAATATTATTATGAGAGCTATGTTGATAATCCTTGCATGACATCAAGGCAAACAGGTAATAAATGGGTGATGGAGGTTTTAGAAGGACATCCAATCCGATGCTACAACGAGTTTAGAATGCATAAACCAGTTTTTTATCGTTTATGTCAAGAGTTGGAAAGTGAATTTTGGATCCTGGGATCGAATAGAATTAATCATATTGAAGTCGTGGCATTAGTGCTTCATATTTTAGGTCGGGGTTACGGGTTTAGGGGAGTAGCAGAACGGTTTCAACATTCTAAGGAGACCATTAGTCGGTATTTTGATGAGGCTATAAACCTATTGTGTTCCTATGGAGATAAAATTATCAAACCCTTGGACCCGGAGTTTAGAAATGTTCCTCAAAAGATACTTACAGATTCAAGATATATGCCATACTTTAAGGTAATTCTAATTTGTATAGTGCTTATTGCACATATTTTACAAATTATTTTGTTTGATTTATTTCCTTTGCTTTCAGGACTGTATAAGGGCTATTGATGGAGTGCATATTCCCGCTTCGATATCTCCTGCAAATCAAGTACCATATATTAACAAAAAGGGTGAACCAACCCAAAATGTGATGGTGGTGTGTGATTTTAATGTGCATATTACATTTTTATGTGCTGGCTGGGAAGGATCTGCTCATGATACAAGGGTGTTTAAATTTGTTCTTCGTAATCCAAATTCAAATTTTCCCAGACCTCCACAAGGTATACATAATTTTTTATTGTTATTCTAGCATATATATGACGTGTGTTTGAAATATTCGTCATTGTATGTAACAGGAAAGTATTATGTCGTTGATGTGGGGTATCCACAAATCAGTGGATTTTTAGGACATTATAAAGGACTAAAACAACATTTTCAACAATATCGAGCGAGAGAACCTAGAAATGAGAAAGAGCTATTCAACCAGAGGCACTCTTCTCTTAGAGGCATTATCGAACGCACTTTTGGAGCTTGGAAAAGGAAATGGCGTATTTTGAAAATTTTGGAAGGTTACTCTTTCCAAAAACAAGTAAAAATTGTGATTGCAACCATAGCTCTCCATAATTTTATTCGGAGGTATGCCGATTATGATAGACATTTTGACATTGATGAATATTCAATTGACATATCTGGTGATGGGATGGATGATGACAATGATGACGACGATGGTGATGATGACATAGAAGTAAATAATCGTCATGGATCACAAGACATGATTACTTTGCGAAATGAAATTGCTCAGAGTTTGTTGCAATCGCGTGGTGGTAGACGTGCATAAGGTAATTTTATTTCATTTGAAAGGAACTAAGTGAAGTTTTTTTTTTTAATCTTTTGTTGGCTTAGTACTTACTACTTAATAGTAAGTAGTAAGTTAACATGTATATACATGTTAGTATATATATTTTGGATTTTGTACGGTTCAAATGCATGGCGGCGGTGTGGAGATTGGAATGAGTTATTCAATCAAACACATTTCAGTGTAGTTGCTGAACTTGATGGTTTAGGATCGTGGATGGGATTTCTGAAATTGATGTTTTCATTATGTTCTTTTCACTAGAGATCATATTTAGATGATAAAAAAGGGATCATCAATATCTGATGTTGGATAATTTATTTGGTTAAATTTATTATATTTGTTTCAAATTTTAGTTTGGTGTACTCATATTTGTTTCAGTTCAGTATAGATCAATTCAGTTTAGTATATTTATATTCAGCTTATAATCTTTACATTCAATTCGGTTTATATTTTATTAGTTAAGTAGATGTTTTGAATTGTAAACACTTGAATGCATCAAATTTTCAGTTTAGTATACTTTTATATTTTTTAATTCGATTTAGTTTAGTTCAGTTTTGTCATGTAATAAATAGCTCGGTAGAACAATCTTAGGCAAATTTTTGTTAGGCATTACATGTCTAAAATAGTCATTTTATCAATTAAAAGCACTTTTAACTTTAAATGAGCCAACCATTCCAACTGTTTTTTGTTCTAAAAATAGCAAATGTAAGCTACTTTACCAAACACTAAGGCCCTATTTACTAGAGCTTATTTCTTGATGTACTGAACTGAAATGAACTTAATTGAATTGAACTGAATTAAAATGAACTGAACTGAAGTAAAAATGATGTATTGAAAAATGGAATCAACATGACTGAATTAACCTGAATTTCATCAAATTACATTTTCACTGAACTGAACTGAATTGAACTGAACTAAATTGATTTGAATTGAACTGAACTGATCTACAGATAAGCTCTGGTAAACAAGGACTAAAACTACTTTACTTTCCAGCCAATTCCTATACTATACACTAGGGGTACCATGCGCATCGTACCCCCAGACCCCAATGTGTAATTATTAATTACTTTTTATTTTTACGTAGAAAAGTAAAATGTATTTACATTCCACGTTCGACCTTTTTAACCGCTTATTAAAAAAACTACAAGGAACTTTTAGAAACCGTGGACGTACTAATTTATTGGTAAATCAGAATTTCAAATTTTAAAAGGGATAATTTTAGAGATTCACCGGAGCCTGCACGATTACCACGAAACTTTTGACACTCAATTACCATTCGGAGTTTCAATAAAAGTTTGTTGAAAAATACCGTGCAGTTGGTGAACAATGATGCAATCCATGGTAAGAATCTTTGATTTATAAATTAAATAATTTTTTTTGTTTTTTTGTTATAAATGTTTGATTTTAAAAAGAAAATTTAGGTCGATTGTAATGTTGCTTTTGTAGTTATGATTGCTGACATCATCGTTCGTCGTGGAAACAAATTCCGAACAGTCGCGGTTCGAGAGGTAAATCTCTCTTCGGTTATCATATTCGACGGGGAGTTGGTATGCGTATGTGCAATTTTGTATAAATAATTGTGCATGTTGGTGCAGTTAAAGGTGCAATTTGTAATGAGTGGATGTGTATTTGATATAGATTTTGAAATTTAGTATAGGAAAATGTGATTGTCGTGGATTTGTTCCGTGATTGTGCATTGGTGTAATTAGGTATAAATAAATGTGCAATTTAGTATTCTTCAATGTGCATGTGTAGGTTGAATGTATACACGGTGCAGTTTGACATTAGTGATTGTGCAATAGTTATAGGTGAGTGTGGTGGGATTTAGTACTGTGAATGTGCAGTTGGTGCAATTAGGTGTATATAAATGTGGTTTAGTATAATTGACGTGTAAGCTAAATGTATATAATGTGCAGTTTGACTTAAGTGATTGTGTATGGTTATATAAGATGTGGGTGTGTTTTGTTACGTGAATGTGCAATTGGGCAAATAAATGTACATCATGTATAGGTTGGATGTATATATTGTGCAGTTTGATCTAAGTGATTGTGCAATTCAATGTAGTTATATGTGATATAAGTGTGGTTTGGTACGTGAATGTGCAATGTAGTACTGAATGTGTATCTTGACATTTGGCGTATTTAAGTGGGAATTTTTATGAGTAAAAGTGTTATAATTCATTTGACATTACTGCAACTGCAATTTAGTATAGTAATATATTGTGCAGTATATGTGGTGTTGGCTTCGTTGTACTTACCTCAACCTGTTATACTTCTGTTAACACATGACTAATTGGATAAAATTTAAATTTTTTGTTTGAGGAATTCAAAATTGAAGGTGACTGGGAAACCAAGAACTGGGAAGAGAACGAGCTGGAAGGAGGAACCAAAAAAGACGAGGAGGAACCAAAAAAGACGAAAAGAACTGAATTTCCTAGTTTGAGGAAGGATGTCACTGAAGAGATTTTAGTCATGCTTCCATTTTTTTTCCCTCTTCATTACGTAATATGATAGTTTTTGGTCAAATGCTCAATTTTATTTACTGAAATACACATTTATAATAATTTAAATGCACAATATCAAACTCGGTAGTTAGAAACATGATTATACATTTTTTTTCAAATTATTTACCTAAAAACCTATCAATTAAGTTAAATGAAAAAAAAATAGTTTGGTGTATTTTTAAAATGCACTTTCAGTATAAATATATTACACAATTTAAAGAGTAAGCATGCACATTAATATTATAACTTCACTTATGATATTATTAGACTGCACAATGCACATAATAAAATGCACAACTCATATGATAAATATGCACAATGCATTAGACATAAATAGAGTGCACAATTCAAGTACTTAGCAAATTATATAGTACATTCTAATTTAATGAATCGTGCATTCTTACGTATAACATTGTGCATTTTAAAAGTTATTATTATTATAATAATAATATTAAAATTTAAATATAGCAATATTCTAATGCACATTGATAAATAGATAATGCACTTATCCCACACGGTATAAGAATTGGTATGCATTTATACAAAAACGAGTGTGCATTGACTAATTAGAAAAAAGACCCATAACATTTTAAAATGCACTTCTAAAATAAATAGAATGCACAATGCATACCATTGATATGCACATTACAAAAAGTTGTAACGGATAAAGAGAAGTAAGGATTAATATTCAATTTCTTTTAATTGTTCAACTTAATATGTTTTTCTGGATTTTTTTTTAAAAAAGATTAATGACTATTTACGTGCCGATAAATCGTGGGCTGGAATTTGGTTACATACATTTTGAATTTTAAATTAACTGTAATTATGCTTTAATTAATAATTTGCAAAAAAAGGTCTGGGGGTACGGTGCTCTACGTACCCCCATTGCACGTAACAATTTGCGCTTTCCAGCAGCTTATTCTCACAGAGAAGTAGAAGACAACTTTACTTATAAGCACAGCTTTACCAAACAGACCCTATATCACCTAATTAATGGATTGGATGGAAATGAATAACACATTATCCATTAGGTTTGAAATAGATTACCTATTGTATTGTCTAGTTGATAAAGTTATGAGCTGCAGCATGCAGTTGTACCTGAACTCCTGAACTCGCCATTGAGAATGTAATCTTTTTACTATAATGAAACTGACTTGTTTGCATGTTGAAATATATTCATTGATCCTATTGAAGATTAGTAGATCCATGTGGTCCTTAATCCTTATAATGTAAATTTGACATATCCTTGCAACACATTTTTATAGAATCAAATTGGGTAGTTGACTCATTAGATAGATTAACAAGTGAAACTAATACGAGTCCGTCTTTTATTTATTTGGGGAGGAAGATAAAAGGATTGATAGAACTGGATAGTATATGGAATTTCCCCATATTAGACTGCTAAACTCTAGTTTGTAGAATCTTTTATTGCTCTTTCTTTTGCATTCACTGGTTGGAAGCTACAATTTGTGAGGGCTAAGACTAAGAGGAAGGAGCTCTACGAAGAAATACTGGTACTTGGAGTAATCTAGATAATCTAGATATACTGGAACAAATTATCTTGATGTAGTTGTTAGCCAGTAAGAATGGATTCACCTTCTAGAGGATAAATTATGTTCATTTTAAAGACTCATTAAACCATCTCTAAAAGTGAATATTTCTTGTGAGTTTAAATTGTATTTCACTTGTCGATTTTCTAAATTGTATTACAAGGTAGATATATGACTAAATTAATTTAAGATCGTATGAATTTTCATACTTCATTTTCCCCTACTAGTAGCATTATGTGTTCTTATAATTAACTATGCAAACATGTGCACTAAAATTTAAGATCGTATGAATTTTGCCTTTTTATGGTGGTTTAAATGAACATATACATACACACATATATTTACATAAAGTAGAGAAAAATGTTGAGCACATAGTATTTTATGATTATATATTGATTTTTCTTTGTATCTCGTTGACGTTTACCTTGTATGATAGTTAGTGTTATGTATTATTTGTTCAATTTCACCTTATTTTTATTGTAATTAATTGATGCTGATTTTTTTTGTAAAATGTGTATTTTTTATGACATATGTAGAAAATAATCTCATGTCCAACGTTTAGACTGGCTGATATGAGAGTTTGTGATAAAAGTAAAGTTTTTAAAAATATTGCATATATAAATTATCAATACAAAATATTTAGGGTAGATTTCTATTAAGGTGTGAGAACAATAACATTTTTATATCATCATGGAGGCAAACTTGGATATGAGATGGTTGTTGTAGATTCTGGGAGACAAACTGGAAAGATGATGGCCCTCTCATTGATACCCAATATAAAACCACTTATGCTTTTTTTTTTTAATACAAAAATTTGAAGGGAGGATAGGATACAACTCAAGGAAAATCATCAGGACTTCTTGATATGGAAACCACAAGCTACATGCCAATTCAGTATCAGGTCAGCTTTCAAATCTTTGCAACCAGACTTCAATCCTCTCAAAAGCCATTCCAAATTGTGGAGTAATTAGGTTCCATAAAAAAATCTCCATATTTATTTGGAAACTCCTAAATACCTGGCTCCCATTTGCAAATGTATTGAGAAAAAGTGGTTTAAACATTGTTTCTAAATGTCCAGCATGTAATCATATTGATAAAATGTCCCATTTTCTCAATTCTTGTCTTCTGGTGCTAACTCTATAGAATAAAATGCATGTTGCACTAGGAATGCCTCTGCTTAGATTTGTAGCCATCTTTGATAGGTTTGCTAACTGGTCCTGCAAATCTAGGTCGTCACTCAATCTCTCTTAACCAATCTTCCTATGATAATCTGTTGGGAAGTGTGGAAGAGTAGAAATAGGTTTTTGTATGAAATGAGAGTTTCCACTCTAACAATATTTGGAAAGGATTCTAAATCTTTCTTTCATGATATACAATGCAAAACCCTTATGTTTATCTCTCCCCTCTGATAGAACTTACATAACTCAAGGGATTATTCCCTTCCTTCAAAGAAAGAGACTCAAAATGATTAAAGTCATTAAATGGAATGCTCTTGGTAGAGGCTTTAAGGCAAATTGTGATGCCTCATTTATTGGCTCTGATAAGGTTGGTTTAGGATGCATTGTTAAGGATCAGAGTGGAAATGTAGGCTTGCAAGATTATGATGATATGCAACCTTATCTCTGCATGCAGAGTTTCTCTCACTTGCTGCAGGTCTTGTCCTATCACTTCAGAGGAGCCTTTACCCATTGATGATGGAGACAGATAAATTGCAACTCACCCAACTCATCAAGGAGCATCTACCACCATGGTCAATTAGTAACCAAGTTGTGGAGTTGATCAAGCTCATGGAGGAATAACATATTAGCATCTCTTATGTCCACAAAGAGGTCAATTCAGCACCTGATTTCTTGGCAAAGAAAGAAAGGGAAAGCTAGCAGAGACTTCTCTTCTCTTAGGCCACAATCTCTCATGATCTCAAGGGGATCCTGATTACATAACAATCTCTCTCTCTCTCTCATTTTAGGAGAGTAAACGCCTAGAATGCACCATTTTTATCTGTTTTTTGCACATATAACATTCTTTTATATAAGCATTTTTTTCTAACCACCCTGTAGTATCACTTCTCCTTCCTTCTGATTGATTATGGAAAACCTGGCTTAGAATCTGAACACCACGTGAAGGCTGCAGAACACCATGGGGTAGGTGATCCAGGAAAAGTATACTAGTTATAATGATTAAACTCATTAAACTCTTGGATTTATAATGATTACGTTTAGTTAATGAAACTTGGGAAAGCTATACACATTCCTACCTTTGGTGGTTTGAACATTTTGCACTAATGAAATTAAGGTATCATGTCCACCATTAGACACTTTTTTTAGCTCGTTTACCAAATTTATCATTATCATTAACAAAATTAAATGTGCGTCTTTATAACATGAACACGATATGACTTTTTAATGTTGGTAAAATTTTTATACAATGTACTTCATTAAAGTTAATTAATAATATAAGTTGTTTTTCAAATAAAATAAATAAATAGTACCCTAGGATCCAAGGAGGCAAGGACCACATATAAAAATGAATACTAAAATTCATAGGGATATAAAATAACAATAGAAGATGAGTATTAATGAAAACGAAACGCAGCATATATTAATTTAAATTTGTTTTATGACCGCCAAAATGAAATAAGATCAATGGCCTCCACGGGCTGCTCCGGCCACAGCATCTGCAACACCTCCAAAAACTGCTCCAGTTCCTTTACCAATCTCACCAACATTTGCGACAGCACCTTTCGAAGCCTTAGCCACACTTTCTCCACCTCCCCCAATGCCTCCTACAATCTGTTCAACAGCCCCTGTAGCTTCTGTTCTCTGCGAGAAAACTGATGTCGAGAAAATTTTAAATTAATACTGTCAGGTTAACATCTACACATCAGTCAAAATGTAAATTCGAAATTTATACTTACCGATGATGAAAAGTACGGCAAACATTAGGACAATGCTGGATTTAGTTGCCATCGCTCAAGTTTCTTCTTCTACAAAAATTCAGCTGCCTACATACAATTGGGGTGCCCTGAATTTATAGGGTCGGGGGAATAAACTAGCTGTGAATATATAGATGAGCAATATTAAGAGTGCAACATACATGTCTCCCCAGATCAGCATATAAGACGTGGTAATTTGTTGCATTTGTTTTTGTTTACTGATCATTTGCTAATGAGCTGTTCAAAATATTCGCCAACTCATGCTATTCAGTTATTCCTCCCGCATGTTTTCTCCACCTTCCTAAACATCATGCTCTCCCATTACCATCTATTGTTGAGCTTGTTTGCGATTACTTGTTTATTTTTAGAGAAAACGATCAGATACCCCCTAAGTTTAAGTACTCAGGTACCGAGTTTTTGAAAAGTACTTCGGTGCCTCTGGATTAACACTGAATTGACACTGACTTTGTATATCGTACCCTGAAAAAATGTCGGTTAGAGCTTATAGCTAGGGATACAATTTTTACAAAGTAAATACCGGTTCAAGGGCATCTTAAGGTTTTTCAAATACTTAAGGTACATGAACACTTAACAAAAACAAAGCACCATCCTATCGAATTGGGCTCACGGAATTTGACTCGGGGCTTAGCGAATCTGAGGTTCTTTTTTCTTGCAGTTTTGGGAAGATAACAAAGTTAACAAAGCAAATCTTGCTTATATACACAACAAATACTTCAAACCTAGAAACATAATTTCCAGTATAAAACCCAATCCATCATCCTAAGAAGATATATGCTCAGCCTCAGATCAAATGAGAGATGAAAATCTTCAGGTCTGAATTTCCCAGGTCTGTCTGCATATCTTGAATTTGTTCCACCGAATTTGAGATGCTTACTGGACAGGAGGACACCTCAATCGCTTCGAGGGTTGAAATCGTCTCGGACGAGAAGGAATCTCTTCCAACTTGAAACAGCAATTCAGCACTAACTTTTCAAGATTTGGAAACTGATCATCCGATCGAAGCTGTCCATCTGACAATGTCCAATGAAGCCAATTTCAGGAACTTGAGATTAGCAAATTCGTCCTCTTCCATCTCCCAAGCCTCCCCTGAAAAGGCTCCATTCACTAGTTTCAGTACCTCCAGCTTAGGAAGCTTCCCAAATGTCAAAATTTTACTCCAAGGCAATCCGAAGAGAGACAAAGTAAGCTTCTTCAGAGTTGCAGGGAAACCAAACACGTAGTCAATGTGTTTCTTGTCAACATCAAATGGTGATACATTAAGCGATTCCAGACTGCTCAGAAACTCAGGTACCATAATGCTGACACATCCCTCAGGATCAACAATGTCGACTTTGCATTTCAACTTACGAATGTTTGGAAACATTCCCACTTTAAGCTCAGCCACGAAGAAATGATTGCACCAGAAAAGCTCTGCAACTCATATAAAGGAGAGCATTCATCCATATCTTCAGCGGGTAAGCTAAAACCGACAAACTTGCCATAATCTTCCCTTATGTAAAGATGCCTCAGTTTTCGTAGTTTCCAGAGAGGACTCGGCAATGAAACCTTCTTCCCCCGAGAATCCAAAATAAAGGTTACCAAGTTTGAAAGGCTACCAAATGACGAAGGGATAACATCCATCTCACCTTGGATAGACATATATCTTAACTGAACGAGAAGTTCCAGTTCATCAAGAAATACAGGTCCTAAATTGATTTGTCTAATATTTAAAACCCTGAGAAGTTTGAAATCAAAAAGTTCTCTTCTCTGGATATAACTACGCAAAAATCACGCAGCAAATCATGAACACGGCATGCTTTGACACCACCGATGGATCTTTCCCTGAAAACCATTACCAAACTCCTACCAATCAAATCCATCAAGTAGTCTGCTGCAACCTCTTCTGAGCTCTTGAATTCAGTTTTCCGGATGAATCCTTCACAAATCCACAACTCAAACAACCGCTTCACTGAAATCACAGTATCTTCAGGGAATACATTAAAGTAGATAAAGCACGGCTTCAAATGATCTGGCAATTGTTTGTAGCTCAGTTCTAGTGTGTTCATGCACTGTTCTGTAGATGAAATGATGGCTGAACTCAGGCTTTCAAGAACATCACTCCAACCCTCAGGCTCAATATTTGCAAGAAGTCCAGCCAAAATGATAATTGTCAGAGGCAAACCTTCACATTTATCAGCAATTCTCCTTCCCAGCTCAAACAATGATGGAGGGCAACCATTTCCTTGAAACAACTTCTGCTGCAATAGCTCCCAGCTCTCATCGTCAGTGAGCTGACGTAGAAAATGAGGCTCTCCATCTAGCAAAACACGCGGAACAACATCATGCAGCCGACTTGTCAAGATAATTCGGCTTCCATTAGAATCATCTGGTAATGAACCTTTCAAAGCATTCCATGCTTCAATGTCCCACATATATATCATCCAAAACAATGACATATCTCCTTCCCTTAAAGCAGCGTCGAAGCTCTGCAGCCAAATCATATTCATCCATGCCTGAGAAATTTTTGGGAGCAATATCATTCAAAAGTTCAAGTAAAACTTTCTTTCTGTTGAATTCCTGAGAGAGAGTCGACCAAGCGTGGACTTGAAAATGGTGCATGACTGAAGAATTATGGTAAACTTTTGTGGCAAGAGTTGTCTTTCCCAGCCCTGGCATACCAACAATAGAAACAATACGCAGTTGCTTCGATCCTCTGGTAAGCCTACCGATGATAGATGTTACCTCGGCATCAAACCCTACAATCTCATTGTTTGTTGGGACACTACTTTGGGATGGAACGTGAGTAGATGGTGAACCGGTAACTTTATTGGCCCGCTCTTCCTTTATCTTGTCAATGAAAACCTTCAAAGAAAATCAGCCCTTAAGATCTTCAAGTCATTTATGATGTAATCAAATGAAGCTGATAAAGATTCTCGGGTATCGCCAAGTACCAGCTGATCAATGAGACACTCTACCTTGTAGGCAGTCTCCATAGTACGATCCCAAAGAAGTTGAAGTTCCTCTTGTTCCTTTCGGGACCCTGCGATTTCTCCCAAAAAGGATCTCAAGAACACCAGATTTTCATGGATAGCTTCAAGTTGACTTTCAGCATACGAATAAGCACCCCCATTTGTGAGGTCCACCAGGTTTTCAAGGAGAAAATCAATGAATCCCAAACTGATCAGTCTTGGGGAGGTTGAAAGTTGATGTTTGTGGAACTTTCTCACCAAATCCTACCCTGAGAAGATTAATCCTCTCTAGCAAATCATTTAGGGGAAGATCTATACCAACATCATTTTGATAAAGGGAAAAGATTAAAATTCCAGCATCACATATCACAGCTCTAGTAAGTTCCTTGGTTTTCTCAGCCATGAACTTGTTTGGTTTATCGTTCAGACAGGTTCTCAAGAACCTTAATCCCTCATAGAGCATTTGCATTTGATCCTTCAAGGAAGCCACAGCACAAGCATCAAGTTTGAGAATCTCCCAAAGATTGAATAGCAAAAAATCGACAAAATCCTTCAATACGAGTACAGGACTATCATCAAAAGCCAGATTTGGAACATCTAACCGTCCTGACAGCTTTAAGCTAGTAAGGGTTTGGGTGTAAATATTACAAACTCGACGATCAACCGGTTTTATTCTCTCCATCAGCATCGAGATCTCCTCTGGCATTCCTTCCCACCATTTTTCACCAAAAGCCATAACATACATATAAGACATAGTCAAAGTATGATGCTCTGTTAGATGAGCAGTACCCACAGCTACAGCATCAATGTGAGCCAGCAAAGTTTGATAATGCTGGTGATCCACACCTTGCATTGTGGTGAAAGGTATGAAACTTCTCAGCAGTTTTATCTTCTCTCCCAAATCTTCGATTAGACTTATCACAGAGTCATTGTGAATAGGCATAATGAGAAATTCCACCAGATTTTCCAGAACAGAATCAATGATCTCCACAACCATAGTTGGAGAAGTGGACTGTTGTGAGTAATCTGACACGGCAACATACCACTCATCGATTTCCTTATGAAAAGACTCAACATCATTTTGAAAACTATCAACTTCATCCATAACATCCATACAGAATCCATCTTCCAAACTAAGACAGTAAGTATGAATCTTCAGTGAATTTCTGCTCACAGCTTCTTGATTCTTGCCAGGACTGACCCCAGACTTCGATCCTTACTAGCATCATTATCATCAACGCTCAACTACAAATCATTGTCCAACTTTTGAGTGCAAAGGAGAAATGTTATGAGATTCCTTAGCCTGTGCCTCAGAATAACAAATCTAGACTGCATCAGGTCATCAGGACAAGGGTCCTGCAGCGTAGCTAGATCGCCCAAGGCCGAATGAACAGAAGTGATGATGGAGTAAGCCATGCTGAGCTCTCAGAAACTGGTAGATAGATGGATGATGATTCAGTTAGGTAGCCAGAAACTGCACTAGATCACAACGATGGACAGGAAATAAGTACAAAAGGAATATTTTTGCCAGAACCAAATTATTTAATATTTGAAACCACTTAGAATACAGTACTTGAAAACAAATCTCAGTCCCAATTATAGTTATGCCAAAAAGAGTTGCTTTGCATATAAATATACCAAAATGCATGAAGGTATTGTCTATATAAACAATACATACATATTTTTTAAATTGTTTATAAGATCTTAAACAATTAATTATCATTTCTTAATCTAGCAGAGGAGGAAGACTTTGGATATTTGGAAGATCAAATTGAAAGCACCGGAGTCAAGTTCAAAGTGCGCCGAAATTTGATCACAGCAGATGACTTGGATGGTGGCAATTCACTACTAGAATTACCCCCATTAGAACCGGTATTTAGGCCTCATTGCACCGGTTTTTATTTTTTTCAATACCGGTTCCAATGAGGGGAGGTGCAACGTTTTGAAAGATTTGCACCGGTTTTAATTTCTGGGGGCCCATTTGAACCGTCATGCCGGCCACGTTGGATTCCATTGTTGCACCGCTCGCCTGAACTGATGCATTAACGTTGCACCGATCAACCTAACTGATGCAACCATCGTGCACCGGTTTCTTCAACTAATGCAACCGGTATATTTTATTGCAGCAATGAATTGTTTTTTGATTCACGAATTGTTGTTGCACCAGGAGGTTGCACCAGATGAAATTTATAATCGCTTTTATGGCTAGTTGCGTTCATATGTTAAACGCAAGTAGTTATTATTGCTTAATGATTTTCTGGGAAAATGTTTGATTCATTATCGCAATGTATATAAGTTGCGATGTTGCTTAGAACGCAATATATGAATGTAGCGTGTGTTATATAAGCGCAATGGAGGTCTGCTGCGTTGTTACTTATTGTTGCACCCGATTTACCGGTGCTACATTTTCCCAGAAAATTACCAATATTCTGGCTGAATTAGAACCTGCCCTACAATATGCAGCTTCTAATCCACCCCTAATATGTCTAATCAGCCTCAATTTAACAGCTACAAGCTGAACTACAGCATTCATAAACTGATGCACCATTCCATTTTCATTAAAAATAAACCAGCAAAAGCAATGTTGTACAAACTACCACTCGGGTACAACCCGGAGACAAAAGAACTTATCCAATCTTAAAAAAAGTTGCAGCAAGAAGCACTAGACTTAGTAGTACTCTACTTAGTAGCAATCCAACATCAAAACACCAATATTATGAGCAATATAGACTACAAAGAAGATAGAGACTTTTGCTTCCCGCTCCCTTTGTTTTTTAGCTTGTCACGCATTGCGAAGGCCTGGAGGATTATGACCTCATTCAGATGGCGACAATATGTGTCAATGAGACCTTCTATAATAGGGGCAGGGTACGGCTCGTGATCAGTATAAGACCAGTCTTAAAAATTAAGTTCAAACAATTTAAAACTAATAGACCAGTCAATAGTGATAAACAAAATTTTGATTAGGTGAAGAATGACTTGCCTCTTATTAAATTATATGGATCTCAGGCTTCCATCCTAAAACCAATTGGCAATAGGTGGTGTCACCTTTGATCCTTATATATTAGTTATTAGGCTCGTACGCTACCGATGTGGGATATCTTAACACGCCCCCTCACGTGCAAACGTGGAATTAGTCCACAACCCATATCGGGTCATATTAAGGCCAAAGTAATGGGGCACTCCACCGGTTTTAAGGGAGGATAATACTCCACCGGTTAAATTAAAGGAGATACCACCGGCCCATAGGGGATCCACACACCGGCCCAGTTAACCCATTAGGGCCCAGGTCCAAATTGAACCCGCTCTGATACCATATTAAATTATATGGATCTCAGGCTTCCATCCTAAAACCAATTGGCAATAGGTGGTGTCACCTTTGATCCTTATATATTAGTTATTAGGCTCGTACGCTACCGATGTGGGATATCTTAACACCTCTGCAGCCTTCTTCATCTTGTAGTCTATAAAATCCTCTGGCCAGTTGATGGGGATACCAACTGCATGTCCAACCGTGGGATACTGTTTGGAGTAAAAATGCACTGGTGCATTTGCTAGGTAGATTGGAGGCCTGATAACCACACATGCAGCATTAGGATAGATCTCCAAGCTCTCTGGCCTATCTGGTATAACAATTCCACAGCGGCTGTCACAATAGCTCCGTCTAGTTGTCAAACTTGCAGCAAACATGGAACACCACCCTTCCAAAACAATAAGGATGCACATTCATTAAATAAACACACTTTTTAGCCCCTACATGAAATTAGAACATTAAAAAAATCGAACTCCTTCGTTACCTTTTTATCAATATCTCATCCATCTGGCTGCCCTGGAGATGTTTTAATGTTGCATTTGGGGTGGGTCGATGATGACGATGGAGGTGATACACCATTGCTCGCCAGAAAATCTGCGAGGTCTATGTCAGGAGGCATCTCGACCCCTAGCTTCTTGCAAAGAAGTGCAACAAATTGTTCAAGTGTTTGAGCATCAACCTTTACCGCATTTTCAGCCATCTCCTTCATTTTCTTTGACATTGGCCTTCTATATTCAGGAAATGCTTCAGCTTGCTTGGCAGTACCCTTACACCCCTTATACCTCCCAGGATGATCATCCTTTCCCAGTGCTTCAGCTAATATCTCCCTTTTCCCCTTGAGCTTCAGCTTCCCTTCCTTCTTATCCTTGAGCATTTGCAGCTACACCAAAGTAAAGTGATTAATACAAGGAAATAAATGTCAGTCAGATGAACACAAAGAATAAATTAGAAAATGGACAAGTCAACAACAAAACAGAGTTACAAGCTGCCCCTCCACGCCCTCTGATTGCTTCCTCCACATCAAACTTGTCAAAATTCTCTCCCTCAGCTTGTGTCCTTTGCCTTTCTTCTTAAAGTGATGTTTCCCTGGCTGGTCAATGTCACCGGGATGTGGAGCACGAGGATCTAGCACACCTATATATTGCTCAATAGGGCAGTCTGGATCAAACTCCAAGACATCGGCTTCCTCATCCTCCGCCTCTTGATCTTCATCAGGAGTTTTTCGTTTCCCACGGGCCATCCAACAAGTTTAACCACACCTGCTTATGGTCATCAGTACGATAACCCTAGGTCAGTAAATAGTTCAAGAACTAAAACTCAGTTCAATAAAAGCCACATATATGTATCATAGAGTGAAGCCCCTAAAATGAATGCTCCCGTTCAAAACCCTAATAGACAAGTTCATGATGTTTAATGAATGATTCATGCTTCACTTACAAGGAATCAAATAGACCTAAATTCAAAGCAATAACACCATCCAGCAACTTTCAATACAAAAAAAATCAAACCTTTCTATGCAATACACTATGCTCTGAAAACATTGCATAAATCAAACGCACAATGAATGGAAAGTTATTCTTTACCTGAAAATCTCTTCCCCGTATCAGATTTCCTTTGAAGCGTACTCCGCGGTTGAGTTGCGCTATGAAAACCCACTCGCCGCCGCTGTCGATTTATGCGCCGGGGAGGCTCTGTATCGGGGTTTTAAGAGCCGATTGGAACTGGATTTTGTAATTTTGAAGGTCGGGAGGTGTCTAGATCTGAAAAGATTTGGATTGAGACTGTTTTCTCAGATCGCGAGGGTTTAAAGGGTAGATAGGATTAGGGGTGTGCATGAACCGGTCCGGACCGGAAAAATGGACCGGACCGGAAAGTAACGGACCGGAACCGGATATAAGGATTCCGGTCCGGTCTCCGGTCCAAGTTTTTTAGGGATTCCGGGTCCGGTCCGGTCCGGTCTCCGGTCCAAGTTTTTTAGGGATTCCGGGTCCGGTCCGGTCCGGTCCAAAACCGGGTAATTTTCGGTCCGGACCGGATGGACCGGTATTTAATATACTTTATATTTTAAAATATTTGTAAATTAATTTATGTGTTATTTTTATTTTTGGTCATTAATATTAGTATTATTCTATCACTTCAAATTATATTTTTTGAAATTTATAGATTTATAAAGGTGTCTTTTAGTTGTTATAAATTTTTTACTCACATTTTTTTGAACAATTTTAATCGTTTGTGAGACCATTGCATCTTCTTTTGTTATTTAAAAATCATGCAATCATATTTCACAAACTCTATTTTAATATAACTTATTTTTATTCTAATTTTTATATTACTAAATTTTTTGTAGTAAAAAAAGTTTAATTTTTAACATAAAAATAAAGTTTAAAAAATAAAATATTAAAATTCCGGTCTAACCGGTCCGGTCTGGTCCAAACCCGGAATAATTCCGGACCGGTCCCGGTCCATAATATCCCCTTTCCGGTCCGGTCTTCGGTCCAAGAATTATGGACATTCCGGTCCCGGTCCGGTCCGGGTCGGACCGGTTGCACAGCCCTAGATAGGATTGATTAAAATCTGGAAAATATAGTTCCAGAGAATGCGTAAAGTAATATATACTAAATTTGTATTGAACCGGTTTTAATAATTCAGGACTGGTGCAATGCAATTTCACAAAGCAATTTTAATTAATTGCGGGCCACCTACACCGGGCTATTTGGCCCTTGAAATAAGTTTGATAAAATGACTAAGTACATAGCACCGGTTTTAATACCGGTGTAATTAGATGCATAGCAATTTATTCAGGTTGCGTCCATGGTCTGAAATTTTAAGGGCAAATGTTTTGGACTATTCTTGAAAATTTGGGCACCAAAATGAAATTTTGAATCTCCCGCACAAATTATCGTTTTTTTTTCCAGAAAACAATAAAAAAACCCCAAATATTTAAAGAATTTATACTATGGCCCAGTAAAATTGGTAGGTAGAAATTTTAAATTACATATCCATCCAGAGCATTTGACAAATAGTTCAATTTAGTCCCTGGAACCAATATTAATACTACATTATCATTCTTCATTTATTGAAAGTGTAGCTCTTAATAAAATACAACAAACCTAAGAATACAAATAGTTGTGGTGATATGAATTTAGTAAACCATTTACTACAATCATTACTTTATAATAAATATACAACACTAAACCATTCGTTTAAAATTGTAAGTTTAATAAAAATATTTAAAAACATGAATAGATGCATTAACAAAGCGATTATAAAACTATAATCATTCTAAACCACTATATTGATCCAGAATCACTACTCCATCATGATACATTTGACAAAAATGTTAGTAACTAGTGATGCACTAGATACTTAGTTATAGTTCATTATATGATGAAGACATAGAATTGTAAATGAACTACAAGATCGATCATATTTATACACGATTTTTCTTTACACAATGATTCAATTATGTATATTATGGTATTAGATGATGAAATTTTTTGATTTTTTTTATTATTGTGTGTAATATTGTAAAATCAGTGTGAAATTTAGTATTTCACCAGTTTCAGTAGAGTGGTGCAATAAAAACACGTGTCCGTCATATAAGAGATCCACGTACGCAACCCTCTGAGAACTTCTACGTGTTGGAACCCCTAGTATACACGTGTGTCCCCCACGAAAGGCCACGTGAAAATGTCTGTACGAAGTGATAAAAGAATTGAAAAACCCTAAACCGGTGCAATAGAAAAACTCTAAACCGGTGCAATGATTTTCATTATATAATGGTGGAATGATTCTCCTCTCCCTCTCAAACACCATTAATGGTGGAAGTGATGCTACCAAAATCCGTCCGTCTCCGGGTTAACACTTGCCCGGGTCACCTTCTCGGCTGGTCCAGTACAATCCTGCAAAACAATCCCCGGGAAGCGTCCCGGGGAGGAAGCTCCGGCGTGATGATGAGATGGGGATAGTGGAGAAGGTAAACGTACGGATTGAACTCTCAATATAAGTAGAGAGATATAAGTCACATACCTTGTTCACTGTTTGAGTCGAGTATTTATAGTTGATACTGCTTGCTTCAGATAAGGGTCAGGACCACTTCTTTGTCCTTCCTTTTGTCCGGAAGCGCCTCTATCCGGGGAAAGGCGCTATACTCTTAACCCTGGGCCATGGGCCCCTAGTCCCGGCCCAGTATGGTATTGGGCCGGTATTATCACTAGCCCCCCAGACCAGTCTCCCGGGTTTTGCTACGCGGGGGATTGGTCTTTTGCGCTCCCTTCCATTATTATTTGGTAGGACCCTTCCGTGTTGGAATCAATTTCAGACGCCGCCTCTCCGCATTCTGCATCGAACAGGGCCTCGTTTACCGTGTCGCGGTTGCTTTTCCTTCTTTTGAGGCGACGTTTTCTATTCACCTCCCTATATAAAGGGCCTGATCCTTCTTACTGGATTACTTTCTTCGCATAATTTCCAGACGCTCCGTTTTCCAGCCTTTCGCCTTTTCAGCCAAGTAAGCTCTTCTTCCTTCTTCCTCTTACTTTCATGGATTCCCCGCTCCACTCCGGTTCCTCCTTGAACACCGAGGAAGTTCAAGGCCAGTTTGAAGTCCAGTTCAGGGCGGCTGATAGCTTGGCCTCCTCCCCAATTTCTTCCCCGGATACTCATTCCGAGGCTTTGGGTACGCCCCGGGAACTAAACGCCCCGGACGCGTCGCCCTTGGGTGGGGAGGGTTCACACCCCTCCGGGCATCCTAGCCACCTCCGGGAGGGTCAGGATGAGGAGACGCTCGGTGAGGCGGGCGAGGATGCTCCCCGGGGTCCTACTCATGGAGTGAAGCCTTCGGGTCATAAGTTTTTAAATCTTTCCGGGCCTGCTCCTTCTCTAGATAGGGACGTCGTAGATTTAGTTAAACGCTGTTTTATTCCTCTTCCGTTGAATGCGTCTTTATCCAAACTCCTCCCGGGTACATCCGAGCGGGAAGTACCTTGCATTCCCCGGATTCACTTCCAATACGGGCTCAGCCTCCCCTTTCCTCCTTTATTCTCCGAGATCTTTGATTTCTATAGGATGGCCCCGGCCCAGCTTCACCCCAACGGGGTCGTATTGGTGCTGGCCTTCTTGGTCAATTGCGCGAGATGCAACATCTCCTCCTCCCTCCATCTCTTTCGTTCTTTCTACGCCCTTCGGCGTGCTCACGCGTCTTTCCCAGGGGTGTTTTCCTTTGTGATCCGCTCCGGGACAAAGGATTTTATCAGGAGTAAGCCCAGATCTGCCAAGGGGTATCTCGCGAAGGGTTTCTTCCGCTGCGATTCCCGGGCGTATCCAATGCCCCCCTGGAACGATTCCCTCGTTCCTGAGGACAAAAAATCCTTCTCCTACCTTCCCGCAGACATTTCCAATGATCATAACTTTCTTCGCCTCTCCCCCCTAGACATGGACGCCTTTTTTAAGACTGGGAACGCGGGCTATTATTGGCCCCGCGGGATATACCCTAGAGAACTCTTCTCCCTTCCCACCATCTCCGCTGTATGGCCGGCTGGAGGTGCCTATTAACGACTTTCTTTTTCTTTTTATACATATATGTACATGTGCCTCATTCTGACCTTTTACCTTACTTGATTTCAGTTCAGCCAGCTTTACACGCGGACGTTACGCCCTTCAACAGGATGCCTTCCGGGGACCACAATCGGCAGAGAAATCCTCGTCCGGGAGCAGCTACTCCTGAGCAGCAAGTGGCCTCCCCGCCTGGTCCGGACGCCTCCGAAGGTCCTGAGTTCACACCCCAGGGGACCCGCCAGCAGCAATTGTCTTCTCAACAGAGAGCCCCAGGATCTTCCCCTAGCCCCGGGAAAAGGACTTTCATCCGGCATCCTACTTTCAGCGGTGGGGCTAGCTCTCGCTTCAAGCGGCCTCTGACCGACGATAAGGAAACTCCTCCGCCTTCTCGCCAAAGGTTAGAAAGTGCAACCCCGACTCCCCCTCCTCCACCCGTGGACTCTCCTGTGCGGGATGATTCTCAAACTATCCCTGAGGGTAGGGAAGAGGTATGTTAAATCTTATTGCTCGTCATTATGTTTCTATTTTTCCCAGGTAGCCTTACTCCTGCTTGATTTTCCAGACCACCACCTTCGCCGACTCGCTCCTGGCGGACTCCCAATTAGCCGATGCGCTCAACCGGACCTATTCTAAGTACAGCGCGGGCTTGTTTGCTAAGAAGGAGAGGGAGCTCCGCGACGCCCGGGAGAAGTTGGCCGAGAGGAACGACCTGGAAGCCCGGTTGGCGACTTCTCAAAGGAAACTCGCCGAGCGGGAGAAGAAGCTCTCTGAGAAAGAGGCGAAGCTGGTGGAGGTGGAGAAGAAATATTCTTCTCTTAAGAAGGACAAGAAAGAGGCCCAGCTCGAGGCCCTGGACGCTGTGGTCCGGAAAGTTCTCCATTCGGCCGACTTCGAGAAAAGACTGGAGGACATTGCCGTTGCAGCTAGTGAGGACGCTTGCCACGAGATGTACCGCAGGCTGCGGGGTTGGCTTCCGGGACCTGCTCGTCTCGAAGCCCAGGAATCCTATTATCGTCCCAAGGCAAGCGATCTGCTGAGCCACCGCTGGAGGTCTCTTCAGGAAGCCAAGCTGGAGAACCTGGTACCCCAACTATGGGAATCGCTTAAAATGTCTTCCCGGGCCCCTTCAGCCTCGGACATTAAGAAGATCAAGCTCCCGGGGACTAAAGAGACAGCCGTTCCTGAATCCCCCGGCCCAGAAAATTTCAATGCTTACGGGGTGGTCCCTGAGACGCCCCACTGGGCTGACAGTTATCAGGAATTCTGCGCTATTCCTGATAACTTCGGGTACCAGGCTGTCCTTGAGGAGAATACCGGTGCTTACACCGTGGGACTTCCGAGGGGGCACGATGATCTGCTGTATCAATCCCGGAAGGCTGTCCGGAAGGTGGGATTTCCTGAGTGCCCGGAGGACGAGCCAAAAGTGGACGCCCCCGCCTACTATGGCCCCTTCTGGTCTGAGGAGGATGTGGCCGAACTGGAGAGGAGATGGAAGAGAGCTCATGCTACCCCGGGAGGAAAAGACCCTGCTGCGGATGATGTATTTCCCTAGACTCCAGTTTTCCCTTTTGTAGTTTTCAAGTGTTTTTTTTTTTTTGTAATCTTCCTCCCCGGGAGGCATGTGTAGAACTTTGGCCTCAGTGCCCGTTTTGATTAATATAAGTTCTGCCTTTTGATAAAATCACTCATTTTTTGTAGACCGAGCGCCCCTTAAAGGGAATTCTCCCGCGCGGGTCTGTGCCTTACGTTTTTGCTCATCCTAGTAGTTCTTCTGGTACCTACTTCTCACTCCCCCGCGCTGGATGCCTCCAATGTTCTTTTCTTCAAAGAAAACTAGCTCATTGGAGGTTTGGGGGTGACCAGGCCACCCGGGCATTGGCCGAGGCAGGGCTGGACTGCTTTCTCCAGGAGTTTGGAACGATCCGAGCCCTGGTATTATTTCTTAAGGCGGTCGAGGCCAAGTTCGGGTCTTTAAATCAATGTTTCGACCTTGCCTCCGATCATATGCGGGAAGCCTTAAACTCCCACCAGACCATTGCCGAATTGCAAACCCTTCAGGACAACTCTCGTCGTCGCACCGCCCGGGAGCTTGGTATGGTGTGGGGTGAACTAGAGCGGGCGCAAGAAAAACTCCGGACATTGGAAACCCGCTCCGCTCAGAATCGTCTTCTGTGTGATTTCGAGAAGGAGAATCGATCCCTTACCCATAGAAATAGGGTCCTCCAGGATGCTTTACTGACCATCCGGCTATCTTATCACCTTCTGGGACTTAGAAATGGCATAGTTGGGGTGTCTCCTCTTACCGATATTCCGACCGGGGTTCGCAGAACAATTGAACGTATGGAGGCCATGCCGAAAAAGTTTGGTGAGGGGGCTCCTAATCACAAGGCCTATCTGGATGCCGTGGAGTGGCATACCAAGATAGCCGCAGGAGTGGCAGAGCCCTATCCTTCTAGCCTTCGCCGGGTCCCCGCTCGAGTGGAGGTGGATGTGGCATATGAACGGTACGAGGATATGACCGTGTCTATTGACCCGGAGGAGGTAATTCGTCGGATAAGGCGCATCCGGGAAATTGCTGACTCGGGTGTTACCACAAAGGGAATGAAAACCGCAGAAGGTACCCGCATCAGCCGAGAAGAGAAAGGTAAGAGTGTAGCAGACTTGTTTCCTAATTACAAGTTTGTTACGTCGGCCGGGGTAAGGAGGATGCGCTTGGCAGAGCCACTTCCGGAAGGGTCCGTGGTTATCCCTATCCCAGAATTGAATGAAGAAGATGCCGCTCAATTGGAGGAGGAGCTTGCGTTCAATCAGGCTCCGGATGCCCGTTTCGCCGAAGATCTCCTGTCTTCTCAGTTCTTTGGAGGGGGTTTCCGCCCGGGTAACCCTGAGGGTGCTTCCGGGTCAGGCCCCAAGTGGGTGTAATCGATACATAGATAGGGGAACCTGTATGCAAAATACTATGTAATCGTTCTTTTGTGATATGACCGCATGTCCATGCGATGTATAAAATTCTTTGTAATAGTTTCTTTGCAATATGGGCGCATGTTCATGCGACTCAAAGATTGAATAAAATTGCCTTTTTGAAAATAAAAAGAAACCCTTCTCATTAACTCTTTCTTGTAACCTTACATCTCTTGGCCCCCGGGCTTCATTCAAGCTCCGGGTCCACTTTAGCGGGGCACCCTAATGGGAGCTACCCATGGGTCCCTTTTTGCAAATCTTCCTTAAACCCAGAACAACGCTAAATGTCGGGTTTTCTCTCCGGGCATATTCATGCTTCCGGGGAGGGGTATATCCATACCTGGCATATTCATGCCTAGCATATTCATGCTTAGCGTATTCACGCTTCTGGGGGGGCATATCCATACCTGGAATATTTATGCCTAGCATATTCATGCTTTAGTGGCCGTGGTACGATGCGGGGCGTTCTACTTCCCGTAAAACCTTCTCAGGTTAGCTACGTTCCACCTTCTGGGGATCTCCTTTCCCTGTTTGTCCTCCAGCACATAGCTCCCTCCCGGGTATGCTTCCTTAATCTTGTACGGCCCTTCCCAGTTGGGAGCCAGCTTCCCTTCCGGGGATTGGTGGCTCTTATCATTTCTTCTCATCACCCAGTTTCCCGGGGTAAAGACTTCCTTTCGCACCCTTCTGTCGTGATACCTTTTTACTCGCTCCTTCACCTTGGCTTCCTGAAGTGCTGCATTCTCTCGCTTTTCTTCCAGGAGGTCCAAGTCGAGGCGCCGTCCAGCGTCTTCTTCTTCCGGGCGCTGATGCTGCGTTCGAGGGCTCGGAATCCCTATTTCTGCGGGTATTACTACCTCCGACCCGTACACCAAGCAATACGGAGATTCCCCGGTAGCTGAGCTTTCTGTAGTCCTGTGGGCCCAAAGAACGCTGGGTAGCTCCCAGATCCAATTTCCCCGCGCGCCTTCCAAGCGGGTTTTCAGTCCTTTGATGATGGTGCGGTTGGTGACCTCTACTTGCCCGTTCGCCTGGGGATGGTATACCGACGTCAACTTCTGCTCTATACCATACTTAACACACCATGATTTAAAAGGATCATTCTCAAACTGCGCCCCGTTATCCGTTACTATGACCTTCGGGATACCAAATCGACAGATGATGTTCTTCCAGCAAAATTTGACACAAGTTAGCCCCCTTATGTTGGTGAGCGGTTCTGCCTCCACCCATTTGCTGAAGTAGTCGATCGCCACAATCAAGTACTTGGCTCCTCCCGGGGCAGTCGGGAATGGTCCAACCAAGTCAATTCCCCATCTGCTGAACGGCCACGCACCTGTGATTCCGACCAGTTCTTCCCGAGGAACGTGGATTAGCGGGGCAAACGTCTGGCATGCCAAGCACTTCTGTATATGTTCTTCCGCATCCTTAAACAATGTTGGCCAATAATACCCCAGCCTCAAGATCCTCCTGGCCACCGTGCGAGCTCCCTGATGGCTGCCATTAGATCCCTCATGCACCTCCCGGATAAGGTGCTGACCTTCTGTTCTTTCCACACATTTGAGCAGAGGTTGGAGGTATCCTCTCTTGTACAGCTCCCCTTCTTGGACCACATATTTCGGCGCCTTAACCCTCAGCTTCCGGGCCTGGGCCTTATCCTCCGGGGTGGTTCCTTCTTCGAGGTACGCCCGCATGGGCGCGATCCAGGATTCTTCCTTGTTTACCAGCATTACTCGATCATTCTCCTGGTAACTCCTTCTCCCTAGTACCTCCAAGTTCTAAATGCAAATAAGCAAAAATATTATTCACATTAAATCGTAAGCATTCCTGCACTTATGTCTTACCAGTTATTTTTATTTAAATTTTAGGACAAAATTCTAATACTGAAGAATTCTTATTGCAGAGCAACAAAAAACAGAGCAAATTGAAAAAGCCATGGTGGACACTGAGGATTCTCAACACACTGGAAAACCAGGCATTTTCTTAACAATGGCATGCGACCAAAGCTGGCCAGAAATACAAGACAATTTGGAACATGGAGTTTCAGCAATTGAAAGGGCCTGATTTATGTGCAAGAGTTTTTAAGGGCAAAGTTGAACAATTGAAGGAAGACTTGGTCAAAGAAGGAATTGTAGGTGCTACTGAATCTTTCATATATACTATTGAATTTCAAAGAAAAGGCTTGCCCCATGTACATATGCCGTTTAGTACTAAGCAGTAAATCATTATGTAGATCATAAAGTCATAAATGTTTTAGATTGTTTGGTTTGGATTCATTTATAAAGTATCAAAACGTACTTTTTAAGCACTTACATTTTCAAAAAGAATGCTGATCAGAAGGCTTCAGCAACCAAGCGTTGAACCGATAAAAAACATGAGCAGAACATTCACAAGGATAAGCCATCTGCTCACATATCAAAGACAAAAAAAGGTCATTTCTAATTAAATATAGAAGATGAAAGAAAAACAAGAACAAGAAGAAAGAGAAGCAGCATACAATTCCACCAGGCTTCTCATGCTGATTGAATCTAATAGGCTACTGGCAATATATGCAGGATTGAACACAAAGAACACAAGTTGAAAACAAAAAAAGTCATCATCATGTTCATGTTAATTACATGTCTGTCTGAACTGAAATGAAGTGCAACTAAGTCGAAAAGAGCAACAAATGCTGATCAGACAACAAATGTTGATCAGACTTACTTTAGTTACAACATAAGCACAAATATGTGAGCACAAATAGAAAATAATAATGTGTGGATCACATCTAACTTTTTCCTACAAGAATGTATTTTATTGAGTTTAAAAACTGTGCATTTGATTTTCTGTACAGCTAGATGATAGCTCATATTATGGCACATGTTGTAGCACATCTCAAATGATTGTGAACACAACAAATAAAATCCACAAACAAACTATAATCATATACCTGTAACACTCATCCTCCTATGAAATCCAAAATTACAAAAAGTTGAAGCGGAGTCAATGCAAGATGGACTTCTGTATCTGGAGAAATTTGCTCCATCCTCTTCTTCAGGGAATGGAGGACACATGTTTACTCTAAATCGAATTCACATGACCTAATTGTGCAATTCTACTGAAAGCAAGGCAACAGTAGTCAGCATCAGATTTTAAACCATTTTCATTTCTAAGTGAAAGAACGGAATTTAATTATTACAGTGTAATTGAAAACTAACCTCGAATATAGCAATGATGCTATTGCCGATGGTAGGACTGTAAACCAAATGATCGGTCGAGGCGATTTCGTTCCAGAGTAAGCATCAAATTCTAAAATCAGGTAAATAATCAGCAAGTTAGTTCCAATGAAATAATTACTTTCCCGGAGAAGGGATAAAGATTTACCTGTGATATAAGTGTCATGGCGACAAATAAGGAGATGGGCTCATCCGGGTCGTGCTTAACGGCGATGGAGCTGCGGAAGACGGTCTGTTCTTGGGAAAACTCGGTAGCGCAAAAGACGAAATCCGGGAAACACGATTCTGGGAGACTCGAGAGTTGTTGATTAGAATCTCGACATCGTAGCTGTACTTGCCTTTTTGCATCGTCACAGAGAGATTCGCGAGTATGAGCGGCTTAGTCTAAGCCCGCGCAAAAACGGAGGTTATTTAGAGCACCTCACGTACGCCGCGGCGGTGGTCGAAGGTGGAGATCGGGAGCTTGACCGGAAAGGTAATGGTTATGATGTGGAAGGAGGAGGAATTGGGAAAATGGATAAGGACGTCTGCAAAAGGTAGGTCAACATTGTAATGATGTATAGTTAGAAGTACACTTATTCCAAAAAAATAAGTGTGTGCAAAAAATTTATTATTTGTCCTTTTACAAATTCAGTTGCGAATAAGAATAATTTTTAAAAGGTCCAAATCAGAGAAAAAAAATAAAATGAATTAATTTTAAAACCAATTTACAAGACCATCAAATAAATTTTACAGATCAATATAATTAATAATTTAAAATAACAGTTTTAATAAATTAATAATATTTTTAATCATTGTTTTGTCCAAAAACAACCGCGCGTTGGTCACCTAGTGGTATTTAATATGAATACCGAGGTCTTTTAACAGTATTTGGTGTTAATGTATAATGTACTATATTTTACTCTTAGGCCACGGTTTCATCAAGTTAGCTCGATTCAAATAATTTGTTAAAATTACTAGTTTTATAATTTACTCCCTCCGTCCCCTTATAAATGTCCTACTGAAATATTCAATTTTTTTCACACCATGTTTGACCATTAATAACTTGTAATATATAAATAATATATTATCACATAAGATATCGTTAGAGGCGTATGATGTACATTTTAAAAATTAAAATTATTTACTCTAATATTAAATATAATAAAAGTTATTAATGGTCAATGGTGTGAAAAAAATTGACTATTTCAGTAGGACATTTATTTGGGGACGGAGGGAGTATATATTAAATTAAGATGGGCCCACTTATAATTATCATCAAAAAAAATTCAAAGTTTCAACTGTGCAACCCATTAACTTATCTACTATGCACTCAAAATATATAAAATAAGAAAATAGGCTTTGAAAGACTAATGAGAGGCTCAGATCTGTGATTTGGGCAAGAAGATGTGAACCGCCATGGCTGCAGATCTCCGGTTGCGATGAAACACGCCGTCCGGGAGATTTGCCCGGCCAAGATACGGCCACTTTTCCCCATGCCCAGGAGCTCAGAGGATTCGATTCCTCAACCGTCATCATCACCGCCTCAGAAAAACCAACATTTTTTTGTTTACAAGCTTAAGCTTAAGCTCAAGTAGAGTAGTACGAATGGCAAAACGCTGATAATTAAGGCTTCACAGCATGCATGATCAAGAAGACATTGAAACAACAGAGTCTCTGAGGTCCTTAAAAGGGCTGTTGGTTTTTTGATAGAAAAATCATGGGCTTAACAGAGAGGGCAACAACCCTTTTAAGAGAATTCCCAGTTTCTCTGTATAGCCTCATTTTCCTCCTCTGAGCTCACTTTTTGATCTGAGCTTTCATCTTCAAATTTTATAGCGAGGGATCTGCATCTGCTTTTTTTGACGTGTCGGTAAAAGGGCAAGGACACGTGGAGATTGGCTTGTTGAGGTGGGACTGGTAAAATCCCACTACGACAATTTTTTAATTGGATTAAAGAACTGGGATTTGACCAAAACAGGTGCTCGATCCATTTAATAAGTTGACAGAAATGGATTTATTTTTTTGGTCGGAAACAGGTTGAATACTTTAACCATTCAGTTCAATCCAATTAGTAAGATATAAGATATATCAAACATGAACTTAGTACCAACAAAAAATTTAAAAAATAAAATAAAGTAATTTTAATCATTACTACCGTATAAATTTGATTAATTTAATGAGTGATTTATATTTGAAATAACTAAACTTTTGACAATTTTTTTCGGATCTTTCATATTATTTTATGGGGTCACTATACTATCAATTTTTTTTTTGTGTCACTAAGTTAAATGTTGGTTAGTCAACTAACAATCAAACATTAGATCAATTTGGAAAAAGATATTTTTTTCTTTCCGATTTTATAAATGCCTTAAAATTTTCAAAAAATTGAAGAATTAATATCTTTATTTCCAAAAAGAAATTGTCTTGAAGAAAAAATGCCATATCGAAAAATTCAAACGAAAATGGCCAAAAACAATTAGTAAAATTCAAGAATTATTAAATTTAATAATTTTTTAATTTATTTACACCAACCCGGATAAATGTGTTCTCGAATTTTTCTTTAAATTATTTTTGTCATGTTATTCGTGTAAACTTCTTTATTACAATTTAAAATTTTAGGATTTTTTTCTACAAGTAATTTTTAAAGTGAAGATATTAAAGAGTTCCTAAATTTAAATTTTTTTGGGACTTTTTTCCCTTTATAAAGGTAAAAAAGACAAAAAATACCCAAAACAATTCATTTTTAATAGTATAGTGACTTCAGAAAATAACATGAGATATAAGTGACCTACAATCAGTTAAAATTTTAGTGATCCCAAATAATAATCACAATATTTATTACAAATATGATTTAATATTATAATATATATTTTGTTTTTAAAATATAAAGAATAGTTACAAACTGCTAACTTGGTAGTAAATTGGAAAAAAGTTGGGACAGAAACATCTAAAATTTGAAAAGTGCAGCATAAGAAGAAAAGATTGTTTTCTACTCAACGTCATTAGAAGGAAATTTAAACCAAACATGATTTGTAAAAACAATGCAATCAAAGAAAATTCCACATGCTCTAGCATTGTTTGTTCAGAATGGTTCAAAATTTTAATTTGTTCAGAAAAAAACTAACAGAAAGAAAACATTACCTGTGGCCTGTTGGATCAAGTTCATGAACAAAACAAGAAAGATGCATGCACAATAGGTGGATCAAACCGTTAAATTTTTAAAAAAAATTAAAATTAAGAGCAACCCCATTAATCTACACATGCACTAACAAAAATAAAATCCAAGAAGGTAAAATAAGAAATAGGATTAAAGAAATAATTAATGAGGCTCGGATCAGTGATTTGGGCAAGAAGAAGTGAACCGCCATGGCTGCAAATCTCCGGTTGCGATGAAACTCGCCGTCCGGGAGATTTGCCCTGCCAAGATACGGCCACTTTTACCCGTGCCCAGGAGCTCAGAGGAATCATCAACCGTCATCGTCACCGCCTCAGAAAAAAGCAACCTTTTTTGTTTATATGCTCAAGGTAGAGTAGAGTACGTAGTACGAAATGGCAAAACGCTTGATGATTAAGAGATGATCACATTCAGTCGTTCATAGCCTGCAAGGACATGGGAATAACAGAATCTGTTGGTCCTTAATTAGAACAAGAAAAGGGCTGTTGGTTTTTTGATAGAAAAATCATGGGCTTAACAGAGAGGGCAACAACCCTTAAAAAAATCCCAGTTTCTCTGTATAGCCTCATTTTTTCTACTGAGCTCACTTTTTGAACTGAGCTTTCATCTTCAAATTTTATGGCGAAGGAGATCTGCATGACTGCATGACTGAAAAGTGGAAAGAACGACACACGTAAATCTGTTCATACAAACTTTACTGCTTTCTTAGACAAAATTTTGCACTTTTTATTGGTACGAGGTATTTTACATCCTATTTTTAGTAGGGTGGGAGTGTAAAGCAACACCCGATATATATATTGTTCTGCTTAGAGGAGTTTTTCCTCATGTGTTGTTTTGTATCTGTTCATTGCTCTGCACATGTTTAATTTTTTAAACAGCATTTTATAAAAATTGGTGCCTCAGCCTTATTATCGGCTGATTATAATTTTATTTTTTATGGATAAATTTGTAGTTAGGTAGGAAATTTTCTCTGATTAATTGCACTGGTTTAGTTGTTTTACAAATCCAATACAGAATGGTGTCAATTGCCAAAGCTGTCTGGTTTATGTTTTCCCTTTCTTCGTCGAATCCAATGACAAATTAATGTGAGCTGCTCACAATTCACATGCCAAGAACTCATGCACAATATAAAAATGCCTTAATTTATATTCATATTCATTTCATCGATCTTTGTGGTCAGAGATGATATAGAGTCCATTTTTTAATGGATTATTTGTGGCAGATTCGATGTTGCAACATCGATTAGGGTTTAGCAGAAAGTGACAGAAATTCCAACGCAGCTTTAAAAGGCAAGGAAATATTGTGCGTATGAGATTTATGGTAAATACAGTCCAGCGAATATCAACAACTCAGTTTTACACTATGGAGATTTGATCAATGAGTTGGAACCAAATCTTTCCATATTTTTCAGTTGGAAGATATTCTTTATTCCTTATCTTCAGAGATTTTGAGAATCAAATCAACCATGATTGAAGGAAGGAATTTGATGCCGTGAAGTAACCTCATCAGCTGCGCTGCTCAAATTAAGGATTTTACACGCAACAATTCTGTCTTCAGAATCTGTTTTCAATCTTGAGCAAAAGGCAGCACAGTCCGTTTTACTTTATCACAACCATTTGGACGTGTGGAAGCCGGTGTGTTCGAAATCACCATAAAGCTCCTAGTGTGGGAGTGATCGTAGACTGGGGAGAACTAGTGGTCCGATTGGAGCGAGGGATCGCAACATCGAAGACTAGGAGAACTGGTGGTCCGATTGGAGCAAGGGATCGCAACCACTTAGAAATTGTAAAAGATAAGTCTGTAATCTGTCTTTTGAGAATTTAGTGGAATGATTTCAACACAGGGCTACGGCCCCGCAGACGTAGGTGCATTGCACCGAACTGCGTGATCAAATCTGTGTGTCTTTTATTTTCTGCAATTTAGGTTTTTTCATGTTGCAACATCGTTTATGCAGTAAAACCTAAAACACAGCTAGTCAGTATTTTAGACAACTTATTTGATCTGAATCTGGTAGATAGATATTACATTTGGTATCAGAGCTGAGTCGCTTCTTTGTCCTCTTGCGAGGTGAGCGAGATCGACTATCTACCATGGCCAGGGAGGGAGGATCCATCTCTAGACCACCACTGTTGAACGATGGGAATTATCCCTACTGGAAGACAAGGATGGCAATGTTCATATCCCAGTTGGACGATGATGCTTGGGATGTCATTGAGACCGGTTGGGTGCCTCCAACTAGTGTGAATGAGGCTGGAGTTACAATCCCTAAACCTGCTCCCTGGTCTGAGGATGAGAAGAAAGGAAAAAGACTAAACAGCAAGGTGATGAATGCACTGTTTCAGGGAGTTGATGATGACCAGTTCAGATTTATATCAGGGTGTACTCAAGCCAAGGCTGCATGGGATGCTTTGCAGAAACGTCATGAAGGTGCTAAACCAGTCAGGAAGAGGATCAGTGGAATGATCAAGTCAGAATTCGAGAGCTTGCAGATGATGGAACATGAAAGCGTCAATGAATTTAGTGTCAGACTTAAGGACTTATCTCATAGGGCACACCAGTTTGGAGAACATTACACTGATGCGCAAATAGTTGATAAAACTATCAGATCCTTACCTGATAGGTTTGACAATGTAGTGTTAAATCTGGAAAATAACAACATGCTGGATGAAATTTCAGTTGATGATCTTTTGGGGTTTCTGAAATCTACAGAGATGCTTCAGGAGAAGAGCAAGGAGAGGAAAACCATGGCTTTTCAAGTTCGGCAGTCAAAAGCAAAAGGTAAATTGGAAGAATCTGACTCAGGAGATACAGAGGAGACTAAGATTGCATTTCTAACAAGAAATTTCAGCGAGTTTGTCAGAGGGACTAATGACAGAAAAGGATACTTTAATAGAGGAGGAAGAGAGTATCATAGTAGAGAACTCAATCAGCACAAGAATGATGTGTACACAGATGGCTCTGGTAGAGGTGTTGAAGGGTCCAAATATGCTGGACAACCACAATGCAGGGAGTGTGGCGGTTTTGGACACATCAAGGCAAATTGTGCCAATCTCCGAAATCCCTCAAAAGCCTTGATTGCTACTGGAGGAACTTGGAGTGATGATGAAAATGATGCTCAACCTGAAAAACATGTGTCCTTTGGTGCAAAGGTCATAGATTCAGAACCAGTTGATCTGGATAGCGAAGACATTGATTTTGGAGGGGGAATTGACCTACAAACAGCTTATAATGAGCTATTTGATGCCTGGAAGCAAGGTGTTGAAACTATCACATCTCTGAAAGAACATGGAAATGTTAATGATGACTCTAAGAACTTGATGGAAGAGGTTGAAGATCTGAAGCAGAAGGTCAATACCCTGATGAATGCTGCACTAGTAGAAGAAGAAGCTGTTGATGAACTGACCACTAATCTTGAGTCTATGACAAAAAGGGCTGAGGATGCAGAGAAGAAGCTTGATGATGTAATGAAGAGGGTTGAAATTTCCGAAGGAAAGAAACCAGTTGACAAACCAGTGAATCTTGAAAAATTGGAAACTATGACAAAGAGGGCTAAAGATGCTGAGGTTGCTGCTGAAATTCTTGAAAGAAAATTAGAAATCATGACCAAAAGAGCTCTGGATGCTGAAGGAAAGTTGGTTCAAAGAACTGCTGACTATGACATGGTTGGAAAGAAGCTAAGGTCTATGACTACTAGAGCTGAGGAGGCTGAAGCAACTCTTCAGAAATTAAACAAGGGTACTGCTCAACTGAATGATTTGCTGATTAATGGAAAAAATTCTGGAAACAGACAAGGTCTTGGTTTTATCCACAGAGCACCACTAGCCCCAAAAACTCAGGTCAAGAAAGCGATCTTTGTTTCAGCAGGAAGTCAGGAAGCATCCAGCTCACAATTCAACAATTTTAAGCAATCTCGTGTAATGACTGGGAGTGTCGATACTCAAACTCAGACAATTTTCAAGGCCAGGAAGGTTCCTCCCAGGTGTTGTTCATATTGCATGATGCAGGGACATGAGGAGCATCAGTGCATGAGGTTGCTGAGAGATATCATGCAGGGAAAACAATTTTCTTCATGTTACTACATGGAACCTGAGCAGCAAAAAAAGCTCACAAGAAAGGTGTGGGTGCCTAAAACCTATCTGAATTGTCGAGTTTAAGATATCCCAAAAACCTTACATTGTTGTATAGTTTCTTTTGAAGTTTTGTTGTTATTTTGGTATTGTTTTGCTTTTACATAAACCCAAAAACACAAAAATATGTGAGTGGTACTGGTACTGGGTGGAAACTCTGAAAGTGCTGGGAAAATTTTCGATGTTGCAACATGAAACCCTAGAGAGCGGGTTTGCTGGTCAGACTGTTTTTGATGTTGCAACATGAAGCCCTAGTTCGCGCGTGGATAGTTAGTGGCGAGTGATGAACAGATATGCGGGACTAGTACTATTTTCCAGCAGACTATTGGCATTCTATTGGAACACAAACTCAGCCCTCTAAACTCTCAATCTCTCTGGAATCGTCTTCCGCTGTCTATAAATTTCTCCAGAGATATTTTGTTGTGTTTGGTGTTCAAGTTCTTCTCGGTCATCAGATTTTCGTCACAACTCGAAAGGTACTGGCTTTGCATCTGAATCTTCGTGGTTGAGTTTCGTTCGGGTTTGTCGAGTATATTGGAGTTTGCTGCTGTTTTGATTTGGGGAGTATATTATTGTGGATGGGTCTAGCTTTCGACAGTGTAGTAGGTTCCGTCTTGGCCCTGAAAGGAAAACGATTACAAATTTAGGGGGAGTAGAGCCTAGGGGTCGATTCACTCGTGCCTGTGTCCAGGAGGTTCTTTTGGTGTTGTTCCCACTATTTATTTTGTTCCTGAGCCAGAGGAGAACTTTGGAGGTTTGAAGGATTCTGAAGATGAGCTGCATGAACCCCAACCAGAGGAAACCATTCCTACTGATGATACAGATGAAGTTTTGAAAGCCATGTTGATCTCTATGGCCTTGGATGACAAATTTTATACAGATGAAGCTAGCTTGACTTTCAATAGGCTGTCTCTCAGAGAATTTAATGTTGAGAAGATTAATGAAGTTCACTATGGCATTGGGATTGATGCATCTGGGGAAGTGTATTTTCAGAAGAATTCATCATGCAACTAAAAACTCCAGAAAGTCTGATGTTGTGCAGCATCCATGCCGCTGCCTTATTACTGCATTGCAAAGAGAGATGAAGTTAAAATTATCATATGGGTCAGCTGGACTTTCATTCTGAGATGGTCAAGAAGCATAGTGATGATCAGAAAAGGTTTTCGGATATTGCAGCTCAGCTTAAGAAAGGGTCCAGAGTTCTTTTTCCTGCTGCTACAGATGCTACTGGAATTAAGACCTCTTCTAGACCTAAAAGACCAGAGCTTCTACCTCAAGTCAGACTGACTCCAAGAACTCCAAGTCTCCAGGTCCAAGAGGAATGTTGTTTCTGATTCTGATTGAGTTCAGTTCTTTGTCTTTGGCAGTTCATGGTCCGAGGGGGAGTTACTTTTGGATTTATGTGGATTTTATTATTGGATGACTGTATTTGATTATTCTCACTTTCTGCTACATTTTTTGATTTTCTGGATTTGGATGGATTGGTGTGTTGAAGTAATGCTATGACTCAGGGGGAGTTCCTTAATTGATGATTTTACTAAGAAGTAGCTGTTTTGTTTTGGCGTCATCCAAAAGTTGTTTGCGGTCCACAAATTGCCAAAAGGGGAGATTGTAGAGTCCATTTTTTATTGGCTTATTTGTGGCAGATTCGATGTTGCAACATCGATTAGGGTTTAGCAGAAAGTGACAGAAATTCCAACGCAGCTTTAAAAGGCAAGGAAATATTGTGCGTATGGGATTTATGGTAAATACAGTCAAGCGAATATCAACAACTCAGTTTTACACTATGGAGATTTGATCAATGAGTTGGAGCCAAATCTTTCCATATTTTTCCACACGTTCCTTATCTTCAGAGATTTTGAGAATCAAATCAACCATGATTGAAGGAAGGAATTTGATGCCGTGAAGTAACCTCATCAGCTGCGCTGCTCAAATTAAGGATTTTACACGCAACAATTCTGTCTTCAGAATCTGTTTTCAATCTTGAGCAAAAGGCAGCACAGTCCGTTTTACTTTATCACAACCATTTGGACGTGTGGAAGCCGGTGTGTTCGAAATCACCATAAAGCTCCTGGTGTGGGAGTGATCGTAGACTGGGGAGAACTAGTGGTCCGATTGGAGCGAGGGATCGCAACATCGAAGACTAGGAGAACTGGTGGTCCGATTGGAGCGAGGGATCGCAACCACTTAGAAATTGTAAAAGATAAGTCTGTAATCTGTCTTTTGACAATTTAGTGGAATGATTTCAACACAGGGCTACGGCCCCGCAGACGTAGGTGCATTGCACCGAACTGCGTGATCAAATCTGTGTGTCTTTTATTTTCTGCAATTTAGGTTTTTTCATGTTGCAACATCGTTTATGCAGTAAAAGCTAAAACACAGCTAGTCAGTATTCTAGACAACTTATTTGATCTGAATCTGGTAGATAGATATTACAGATGAAGAACATGAGACTCAAATAGAGAGAGGGATCAGTTTCCGATTGTTAATTAATTCCCTGCATGTTTCTCAATCTCAGTTCTTGAGTCCCACAAAAAATATCTCCCAGCACGAGAAATCCGGGCATTTGAGATGAAATGTGGACAGTAACTTGGCTGGGCAAAATCTAGAAGGCAAAATCCATAAGGCAATCCAGAAGGCAACTGGTTTTGCAGCCATGGCTCATCTGCCTTGATTTGAGCTCACCATTAATAATCATTTCATATTTCTTAAAAATAGCTTTTTTTTTTTTTGTAAGATTAAAAAAAGAAGAAGAAGATCCATGTCAAAGTTTGCAAAGTAACCGATCGATTGATGCAAATCAAATTAAGGTTGAAAAAATGTAATAAAAATCGAATGAATCAAATCTACAAAATTATATCAATGGGATTTAAGGAAAGGAGGCTCTGTGATTTGGCCAAGAAGAGGGAAGCCGCCATGGCTACAAACCTCCAAACCTTCGGTTGCACAAGAAACGTGACTTTTTCTCCTAGCTCCGGAGCTCAGAGGTTTCATAAGATGATCATCGTCACGGCCTTTATATATACACCCATTCTCGTTTATTTGAACTCAGAATCAGATAGCACCAGCCTTTTTGAATAGATAAATGCATACGTAGAAATGACCAGGGGAATGAAATGGTATATATATTCCTAAGCAAAGGTGGTTTGATGAAACGCATAGAAAATCATAGTCCAACGGAGAGGACTCATTCCTTTTACTCTGAGCCCGATAAAGTATTCACTCGATATCTATCGCCTTTTATACTATGCGATAATCTGCAGTATCTGCCACGTATTTTTTCTTGCGTCGATTTTTTTTAGGAAATGACGTGGATACGTCGGTGTCTATCACTTTTATACTATGAGATAATCTGTCGTGTATGCCACGTGTTTTGTCTGCGTCGATTTTCAAACGTGGAGTTTTTCCACTCGAGTAAATGAGGTGGATTCGTCGTTTTTCGCTTAGGGTAGTTCTATTTACCCCTTCAATTCTATTTGCACCCTTATATAATACTCCCTCCGTCCCAACCAAAACTTCTTAGTTGACTTCGGATCGGATTTTAAGAAATATGCATTTTATATCTTATAAGTGAAGTTTTAAGGGGTATAAATGAAATATCACTTATGGTTATGGTTATTTGTAAGAATTCATTAAGGGTATATTTGTCTTTTTGTAGTTTTTTTTTTTGCCAAAAGAGGAAAGAATGAAAGTAAGAAGTTTTGGTTGGGACGGACTAAAAAGGAAAGTAAGAAGTTTTGGTTGGGACGGAGGGAGTAGGTGTGTAAGCTTTATGGGATAACTAAATGCTTTCATGATTAGTCAAACACCAATTATCTAGACAAGTAATATTTAATTATAATAGGAATAGTTACATGTTTACCCACAAACACTTTTGTCATATTAGATTAGATTCAATTATTTTCTATGTAAATTTTTTTATTCTTTATTTTATCTTTAATAATTTATATTTTACCTAATAATCTAAAGTGAAATTTAGATTTTATACCTTTTGTGGATATGGAATATTTGAATACATTTCATCCTTATAAAACTCGAAATCATCCATTAAATATTAAATAGAATGGTAAAATCGTCCATTAAATTAAACTGGATGTTAAAACAAATATTTCGGTATTGGAATATTTTGCATGGTAAATCAGGGATTTATATACTTTATACCATTTGTGAATTATTTTTACTTGATTAAAAATATTCAGTGAATTATAGATTTTATACCATTTGTGTATACAAAATATTTTAGTGTACTTCATCCTGTAAATTTTCTTTTAAATTATAGACTTCATATCATGTGGTTGTGGATACAAAATATTTCAGTATATTTCATCTAGTAAGTAGTAACTCACTTTCCATTAAATTATATGATAAAACAAATATAGTATAAATTATTAACAACAAAGTAAAACTAGCATGGAAATAACCACCCACGGGCCACGGCAGACTTTATTGTTTTTCCGACAAAACATTAGACTTTTTATTGTTACGAGGTATTTTACACCCCTATTTTTAGTAGGGTGGGAGTGTAAATAGCAGCACCCGCTTAGGGTAGTTCTATTTAATCTGTTTTGGGAGATAAAAGGGTTCTGGGGACTCTTTTTCCTTTTCTTTTTTTTGTTTTTCCTTTTTCTCTATATCTCATATTTTCCTTTTCCTCTTCCTAATTTCCTATATTAATTAATAATATTAAAAATAAAATTATACTAACAGATTTTCAATACATTAATTTTTACTTTGGTTTAACTCAGTTTAGTTCAACAAAAAAATAAGTTTATAAAGTTAAATAACTCGATTTAGTTATACACGCCTTTAGTGGTATTATATTATTTGATTTATATGATTCGTGCAATGGAAGTGAAAAAAATTACATTTAACACCATCAATTGAACTTTTGATAAATACGAAGAACATCAATCCATAAATACAAAGAATTACATTTAACACCATCAGTATATTTACAGTAATACTAATATATCATTAAAATTAAGTTAGACACATTATTTAGCACGTAAAATTGAAACAATCACTTTTCTCCGTAGTGTGGGCGATTTACACACACTCACGGTGCGACTAAAATACTATTCATTTTCAGTCTCTTTTACAATTTCGGCCACCGACTTTTTGCCAAAATCAATCCGTTCTGACAATTAACGGCCAGAAACGGTTTGATTTTCACTGCCCCCATGGCGGCGCCACCGCCTTTCCGCGGTGGGAGAACCCCAGACAAATCATTTCTCAACGCTCTAGCTAATCGTCCTCCTCCTCTGAACACCTCTCTCCCCTCAAACCCTGAAATTATTCCCAAAACGTTATACAAGGGGGAGATAGCTTGTATTGTGACCCGCAAAGAAGCTGAAACACTTGCATCTCACTACCAAAATGCTCTCATCGGAAAGTTTGCCCGCGGGAAACCATCTATGGAAGTGCTTCAAGAAGCTTTTAAGTCTGTCAAATTTAAGGGCAAGTATCAGATTGGCTCAATCGACTATAGACATATTCTCATCCGATTCCAGCTCAAAGAAGATTATACGAGGCTGTGGCTCAAAGGAAACTGGAGCTTCTCCGGCGCTCCGATGAAAGTGCTCAAGTGGACCATGGATTTCTCTCCAGAGGCTGAATCATCCATTGTACCGGTTTGGGTTAATATCCAGAAGGTACCAATCTTTTTTTACAACCACGCTATGATTCAGTCTATGGGTAATCAGATAGGTAAATTCATAAAGATGGATGTGGCCACTGCAACTTTATCCAGACCTTCTGTTATAAAGTTATGTGTAGAGGTTGATGTAAAGCAGAAGTTGCCTAACCATATTAGAATTGGGATTGAAGATGAGGGGGTTGAATATGATATAGTTAAAGTTCCAATTGAATTTGAGGACCTCCCTTACTATTGTTCCCACTGTAAATGCATTGGCCATTTTATGGATCAATGCATACATCTGCACCCAGAGCTTAAGAAACCTAGATATGGCCCTCACCCTGAACCCAATAAACCTGTTCAAATGGTCTCAAAGGAGTTTTCTCCTACAGTTCAGAATCAGGTACCTGATCAACTAGCTGGACCATCAGGTATATCTACACAGAAGAAAGCAAGAACTATTAAGGCTCAGAAAGGTATTCACAAGCCTGTATTCCAACTGAAAAACAGACATCAGAAGCAGAAAAAGAAATATGTCCCCAAAGCTCCAATTGTCCCACAGGAGCATATGGTGTCTTCTGACTTAATTAAAACTCCTGAAGTTTGCCCTTCTCAAATGCTTGCTGTGGAGATGGAGACTCCTGAAATGATAGCCCAGCCATCTAACTGTCACCTTTCCAGTTCAACTCAGAAACTCTCATCATCTCTCCTTGAGATTGTAGAGGACAAGGATAATACTCCATCAGCTGAGCTCCAGGCTTGTCTTTTCTCACCATTGGTGGACATTGAAACAGTTCATTCCTCTTCAGAACTCTCAGTCTATGGTTCTCCTCAACAAACCATGGAATCTCATCACTCATCACCTGCTAGAAATACCAGCAAGGTGAAAGAGTTGTCAACTCCCAGATCAGACCCAATTCAAAATAAAGGAAAAGGGAAACTTCTTGTCAAAGATGATTCTCTCTCACTGACAAAGCAGAGTAAGAATACTTCCCCTTTCAATACTCTTTCAGCTGCTAAAAAATTCTTTTTGTCCCAGCAGAAAAAATTCCATAACAGGTTCCATGTCCTCTCAAATCATGAAGACACTGATGATCAGGAAGAAGGTGAACTTGGTGATCAATCAAATCAGTCCCTTAATGAAGAGGTAAATCAATCACAGGTGAGTCTTACTGAGATAGATATTCATAAGAAAAAATCAAAAAAATCTCAAAAAGTCCATAAACCTAACCATGATTCCTATGTAACTCAGTTAAATAGGATTATGCCTAGGTCAAAAAGCTCAAATGAGGTTTCCCTATGAATTACATCAATTCTAAATTTTTAGTTTGGAATCTGAGAGGAATGGAAACATCTCTGGACAGATTAGTCAACTTAAATCTTAGACACAAATTTGATTTGATATGCATCATTGAACCAATGCATGATAACTCCACCTGTGACATATATAGACTACTGCTTCAATTTCAAAATTGTATGTTTGGAATCTCTGGTCAAATCTGGTTGTTTTGGAATAATAACATATCTATCTCTCTTTTAAATGACCATTTACAATTTTTGCATGTTAGCATTAGGTGCATTCCCCTTAATAATGATATGGATGCTTTCTTTGTTTATGGTCTCAGAACTAAAGCTGGCAGGAAAGACCTTTGGTCTTCTATTCTTGCACATGCTCATTCTGCATCACTCCTTATTGGAGATTTTAATGCTATTACCTCTATTCATGAATACAGAGGTCCCTCTACTCCTAAGCTAGGAAGTATTAGAGATTTTAATGATTTTATAAATTCCCTAGCTTTAGAGGAAATCCATACTGCTGGGAATCTCTTCACTTGGTCCAATAAGAGAAGAATTCCCACCAGACAAAGATTAGACAGGGGGCTATGTACTTCCATGTGGAATTCCAAGTTCCCTGCATCCTCTATTCAGATACTAAATAGAGCTACTTCAGATCATAATCCTCTTCTCCTCACTATTAGTAGCTCTATTCAATCTTCACCTAGGCCTTTTAGGTTCCTTAATACATGGTATAAGAGACCTGAATTCAATCAAGTCATCAGTGAGAACTGGAATTTGCCTATGGTTGAATCTGGACTTTTGGGTTTTTACCTTAAACTGATTAGGTTGAAAAAAGCCCTCAAAATTTGGAACAAAGAGCATTTTGGCAACATTCATTTAAATGTAGAAAAAGCTGAAGGTGAGTTAGAAGAATAAGAAATTTCTTATGATCTTAACAACTCACCTGAAGAGCTTTTAAAGTTAAAAATTGCCAAAGCTAAATTACTTAGAGCTGTTAATGAACAAAAGCATTTCTGGAAACAGAAAGCTAGAGTTAAATGGCTCAAAGAGGGTGATAATAATACCAAATTCTTTCATAATTCTGTTAAAGAAAGAAAGAGCAGGCTTAATATCACTAAAATTAAAAGCTCAAATGGGAGTTGGTTAGATAGTATTGCTGATATTGAAAGTGAAGCTATAGTATATTATCAAAACCTTCTTTCTGATGATAGCCCTGAGGACAGTGATTTTTTCCAATCCCATTTCCTTAGTCAAATCCCAAAATTAGTTACTGCTGATGATAATTCAAAACTGCTTTGTCCAGTTACTCTATCTGAATTAAAGGAGATAGTTTTTGCTCTTAACAAAGATAGTAGCCCAGGCCCTGATGGTTTTACTGCAAATTTTTTTATTAAATCCTGGGATACCATAGCTTCTGATCTCCTCTCAGCAGTTTCTGATTTCCAACAAGGTAAGAAAATTCCCAGGGGTATTGCCAGCACCTGGATAACCATCATACCAAAGAAAGAAACTCTAGTGTCATTTGATGATTTCAGGCCTATTAGCCTTTCTAATGTTTTGAACAAAATTTGTTCAAAACTACTTATGGAAAGGCTTAAGCCACTGATGTCAAAAATCATTTCTCCCCACCAATCTGCATTCATGAAAGGAAGAGACATATCTGATAATGTCATTTTCCTTCAAGAAATGGTCAGATGTTTAAATAGGAAAACTCCTCACCCTAATTGCATTATAAAACTTGACCTTAGAAAAGCTTTTGATAGGGTAAAGTGGCATTTTTTACAAGCTGTACTCATGAAATTTGGTTTTCATGGGCAATTTATTTTCAGTATTATGCAAAATCTTTCACAGGCTTGGTTCTCTGTCCTTATTAATGGTAAGCCAGTGGGATTTTTTCAACCAACAAGAGGTATAAAGCAGGGTGACCCCCTCTCCCCCTTTCTATTTAATATTTTTTCTGAAGCTTTCACAAGGAGTCTAGCTTTTGCTTTTCAAAATGGTAAACTTCAGTATTTCAATCTTCCTGGTAATGCTCTGCAAGTCTCCCACCTAAGCTATGCTGATGACACAGTGATCTTCCTTAATGCTGACAAATTAACTTTGATTAGATTCAAAGCTTTTTTTTCAAAATTTGAGGAAGTAACTGGTCAGAAAATAAATTATAACAAGAGTGATCTCTTTGTCTGTAAGCATGCTTCTTCTGCTCAAGTAAATTCAATTAAAAGGACCTTAGATATGAAAATTGGATCTTTTCCTTAAGTATTTGGGTGTTCCTATCTATAGAGGCAGAGCACTTAATGTTCACTTCTATCCACTGCTTGAAATTTTTGATAAAAAATTACAAAATTGGAAGAATAGGTGGCTCTCTACTGGTGGTAAGATTACTCTGATTAATTCATGCCTATATTCCATTCCCCAACTTATTTGGTCTGTCATAGTGCCTCCTAAACAGATTGTCAGGAAAATTGAGAGGAAACTGAGTACATTCTTCTGGGGTGAATATGACCAGAAACCAAAACAATCATGGAAGAAATGGAATGACATTTGCTTTCCTATTTCTCAAAATGGTTTAGGTTTTAGATCTATTCACACCATTATAACAACATGTTCAGTCAAATTATGGTGGAAATTCCAACAAGCTAAGGCCCTGTGGACTCACCTAATTGCATCTTTACCAGCTTCCTCCTAGACCTCCCCAAATTGGAAAAGAATTTGTAAAGTCAATACATGGGCTGAAGCACATTCTAGAGTCATTGTTGGGAAGGGTGATTGTAATTTATGGACTTCTAATTGGCTTGATATTGGTCCTTTAATTGACCATTGTGACCCTGCTCTTACTACTCTCCCCATAGATAGCACTGTTGCCACTTTTATTAATGATAAATTACATTACATGCAACAGCTATCTCCCTTTCTCTCTACTGATACTCTTCTTCTTTTGCAGGAATCACAACTTCAGACTCACAGAGAGGACAAACTGATTTGGAAATTAGACATAAAGGGCAACTTCTCCTTTGAATCAACATACAAGAAGCTGAGACAACCTATGGGTAATATCTTGTCCATCCATCATCTGTGGAATCCTAGATTAGAGAGAAAAATATATGTCTTTATGTGGAGATTGATCAACTCCTTTCTTCCATTTGACAATATTTTGAAATCCATGCATATTTGTTTGGCATCTAAATGTTTTCATTGCAATCATGAGGATTCCCTTGATCACTTTTTTAACTCATGTGATTTCAGTCAAAAAATCTGGAAAACTTTGCATTCTTTTATGGGAATTTCTGACAGAAATTTCTCTTCTATCTGGGAAAGGTTATCATTTTATCTAACTTATAATGGTTTAAGTGCTCTGCATAATTTAATTATCAGACTTACTCCATCCATTACCTGTTGGATTCTATGGAAATCTAGGAATAAATGGTTTTATGAACATATCCCTCCTTCCTCAGTTCATATTCTTAAACAAATAAATGATCATCTGTATATAATTTTCAGTGCAAAACCATTTTACATCTCTTCTGCAATTGATGCTAATATTGCTAACCATAGCTTCTTGCCTCTTGGGAAAAGACCACCCAAACCAAAAAAATTTAAAATAGCTTGGACTAAGCCTTTGTCTGGACTTAAAGTTAATGTTGACGCAGCTTGGTGTAATATATCTCTCCAAGCTGGTATTAGCACTATCATTAGAGACAACAGGGGAGCTTTTATATCTGGTCAAACATCCTTCACCCCTGCTTCCTCTCCTCTTCATGCTGAAATCAAAGCTATTCAATTTGTTGTTTCTATAGCTGAAGGTTTTTCTGAAACCATCATTATAGAATCTGATTGTCAAAATGCTATTTCATCTATTCTCAATCCTAGCACTGCACATTGGGAATTTTTTCACATTTCTGATCTTGTCAATCAATGTATCTCAGCTTTCACTCTACAGCATGTTCATAGGGAAGCAAATTTACCTGCAGATGCATTGGCCAAACTTTGTCTTTTATCTAAATAGGATGCTCTCTTTAATTTTGGATCCCTTCCTAATGCCATTCAAGGAATGCTAAGCCTAGATCAAATGGGAACTCCTTCACTAAGAATTTCCAGAATGGATGCTACTAATTGAGTTTGCTTTTTTGCAGATAATGAACCTCATTGATGCTATCATCAATGAGGTTTTCCAAATCAACTGGGGAACTTCTCCAGCTGGACAAACTGGACAAGCTGGACAGAATCATCAAAGTTGCACCTGTCAGCCATTTCCTGTGGTGCTATTCTTCCCATTTTTAAGGCTTTTCCTTGGAATTATGACTGCTCCATAGGCTGCCTAGTGTCTCTGTTGCCTCGCGCTTCAGATTCACTAACAAGCAAGTGGACTTACAGTCTTAATTTACAAAAGCTTTGATATGGTACTTTTTGCTGCATAGAATGAGTTTAGCTAGTTTAAGTATATATTTAGATTAACTCATTGTTTTTGGAAGCTATGCTTAGCTTCAAGTAGAATCCTTTTTTGGATATTCTACTATAACCACTTCCTTAAAGTGGTTTTGTTGTATTCTATACTTTATTACAAGTTTATTTAAAAGGTATAGGGAAGCCAATATATATCCCTCCACCATTGGTGGTTTTAACAAAAAAAAAAAAAAAACATTAAAATTAAGTTTTTTCATATTTAAATAAATCTGCAACGGTATTTATTATAATTAGTAACAGATTATATATATATATATATATATATATATATATATATATAAATGAATGCTAAGATAAGGGTTTACAATTTAAATAAACTGTTCAAACCAGATTAAGAATAAAAAGAAAAAGTTTAGGATTTCCCTTATGGTATGATTTTCCTTTCTTTAAGGTGGAGATTTCCTAATTAGTAAAATATTGCTTTATAATAGTTTCTTAATTTTTCTAAGTAAATTTACTCAATGCTAATAGTAAAAAAAAGTAAATAGAAAGGGTGGATAGAGTTTAAAAGTATTTTAAATAACTTAAATAAAATCTTAATTCTACACAACATCTTTTTGTTGCTATTACGATTTATTATGATTTGAACATAAACCCCTAAATTTCTTTAAAATATTAATAATGGACCTAAATACTTTTAAATTATCAATTTCACCCAAATCCTTTGTTTTCTAACATTCACATACATTATATTGTTTGATTCATATGATTCGTGGAACGGGTGATGAAAAGAATTACATTTAAAGCCATCAATCTAACTCCTAAAAATTTCTAATTTGACCCCAACAAAATTAATAAAACTTTAAAAATTGATTATTGGAATGTATAACAAACAGGGGACAAGTTATACATATTATATGATAGTAACATTCACTACTAAGGATATATTATTTTAATACAAAATAATTTCAACAATATTTAGTGTTGTTTTTTATTATAATCTACTATATATATCAATGACTTGATCATTGCTTATATAAGGTTACATGTTTTGAAAAGTGTAACAATATTAGGTGTCAACTATTCTATATGGGGTGTATACAAATGAATCATATTTGAAAAGTAGTCATCACAACCTAATGTATATGTTTAAGTAACGAAGCAATGTATAAGTAGTGAATGTTCATGAAGACATCAACGTTGTAACTACAACTACACTCGAATGTTTGTTTTTTGTTACGAAAGTGATATGAAAAGCTCTCATATATAATATGATGAATATTACGATCTAGAATTTTGATTATCTTGTTTAAAATGTGAAAGTATTGCCAATTTTGTTAATTTATAAATTTCACCGGTAATGTGTAACCGGTGAAACGGTGGATGACGTGTTTGCGGGATATGGCGACACGTTTCACTACCGCACACGTGTTTGAATAATATGGTGACACATCTCATCACATAAGGGTCGTTGAGTAGCATTAAATGCGGCGTTTCACCGGTAGCAAGAGGGTGAGGTGAAACACAAAATGTTCACACGAAGTGGCAAGTTAATCAAAATGGCCGATAATTTTTAAAATATTTTGGACCGGTGCAATACAATCATTTCACCACTCACTCATATGCACTATAGCAATTCTCTTTGACCCGTTCAGTCGTTGACTCTTATTGCACCAGATGCTTAAATTTTTAGCGGTGCAATATAGTGGGACCAGTAATCCTCCCATTCAACGCAACACCATATCACCGGTGGAAACTATTCGAGGCGGTGCAATGTAATGGGTCCCCCTCCTTTCATATATTCCACGTCAGCTCTTATTGCGTTCAACATTCAACAAAATTTCATTTCATCCCTTGGTCGTTTTCGGGCCGGTTAAAACATATATTTCCCGGTGAAATAGTTATTAACCGGTGATATATACCGATGAAATGTATTTTTTTTTTAAGTAGTGATCCATGTTCTGAAGGGCGTCAACAAAGCAGTGTTCCAAGCTTGTATCAACCTGGATGCTAGCAGCTTGCATCCTCTTCTCCATGTTTCGATAAAAGGCATGTTCTGAGCTTGAGCAACAAAAATGTTGAGCCTATACATCTCACTAGCAATCCTCTCCAAGATGCAAAATTCAGATACAAATATGTTGATTTCAGCTGCGATGCAAATATTGATCTGGGTTACCTTGGAGAGGACGTGGAAGGTGACGAGTAGGAGGTCGAGGAGCTCCCTGGTGTGATTGACGTTGGCTCGCTGGTTGAGGCTGTTCTTGAGAGAAACGAGGGCGGCGACGATCCGCTTCAGAATCTTCAGCGGAACGAGGAAAGCCAGAATCTTCAGCGGGGCGCATGCATCAATGTCGACCCGCTTACACAAACAGGAGGACAACGGCGGGTCTGGGGTTGATTTAGGAGCCTTGCCCTCCATTTTAGGGTTTTGGTGTAGGTTGCGGGCGGGGGTGTGTGTGTGAAACAAGCCTTGAAAGCTGTTGAATAACCAGTGAAATAAAAGGCACATAAAGTTTTTGCATTTTAATAATTTCAAAAATATTGAAGAACAAATTACAAGACACCACGTCTCGATACACTAGCAGAAAGCATAAAAAACCACTTGGGTTAGCTCAAGTGGCCAAAGACTTTCCCTTGGATAGGAAAGGTCCAGGGTTCAAACCCTCACTCCCCTAATTTGGCCTGGATGAGATTTCTCTCCAAGTCTTTCAAGTCTGCATCACCTCCAATCTGCAAGAGGCGTGCTCAACTGAGTGACGGGAGCTGCATCAACTGGTGTACCGAGCTGCATCAACGGGTGTAAGTGGGGTCCTCATACCCACTCAAATCCAAGTGGGGACCTAGGCCACTCGACATACGGGATCAGTAGACTATGCTAGAGTATGATTAAATTAGGATCCTTGTATCATATTCGGTCTTTGTAAAGGGCAGTGTGCCCATTCAAAAAAAAACATAAAAACAAAACAAAACATAAATTAATTCTTAAAAAAAAAAAAATTTGACGTGTGAACATCTACAATGGTAGTGAATTAAAGAGCACCTTTTATTGGTTTGTTCTCTCTGTTTTTACAGGGGCTGGACTGGATGGATCTCGGGAGGATCAAATGCAACTTCTTTCTCATGTTGGAGGTTTTTTGAAGAGACATGTACTGGAACTTCTACGGAGCATGTCTCATGAAGAATCATTTTATATATGATCAGAGCATTTTGTTTTAATCAGTTAGAGGTCATAAGAAATGGTTGGTTTTGTAACCCATCGGGTGGCTAAGTTGTGCTTCGCCTTGCGATCACTAAGTCGCTCCCCGAGTTTTTTTGCTTACAAATCATCCAAACATCTCTCAGTCTAACTGTAGAATAGGTTTACAAACTTTAGCCTATTTCTTTATTCTTTTGGAAGCTCTGCTTCAATAGCCATTTTATTGGCATTTTGTATAATTTACTTTTATTGAAAAGGTTTGGGGAGTCTAATAAAGATCCCTCCACCATGGGTGGTTTAACTTAACAATAAAATAAAATTAAAGAGCACCTTTTAGAGCATCTCCAACCCAAAAGTTAATTTTGAAAGTCACTTCCTCCATATGTCATGTTTTAATTGAGACTTCAATATGATGTAAACAAGTTGAAAAAATTGAAGGTGACTTTTAATTTTTCATCTCCAATCCAACATTCACAAATAAAATGTTAGTATGATGTGTCAATTATTGAATGGACAAATTTAAATTTATGAGAGATCCCACTAATTCTCTTAAAATAGCAAGTGAAAGTGTCAATTTGACCCTCTATATATTGACATTCAACTTGACACTTTCAATTAAAAAGTGTGCCATGTAATATTGATGCTCATATTTGACACTTGCATTGGAGATGATTTTAAGACAAAAAAAATCAAAACGATTTTAAGACAAAAAGTCAATCAAAATGATTTTAAGACAAATCCAACTCAAAATCTAACTAGACCATCTGCAGCTAGAATTTGTGTTGAGATGGACCTCACAGGACAGTTTCCCGATAGAGTTAGGCTTGGTTCCAAAACGATTCATAAATGGTACAAGATAACTTATGAGGACCATCCCCATTATTGTTCGAAATGTTCAAGAATAGGCCATAAATTAGGAGACTGCTCTGCTCAAGAAATGGTTCAGAAACAAGCTAAGGACAAGTCTAACCAGATACACAAACCAGCCACCTTACCCCCAACTACAGCTAAGACAGGCAAATCCAAAGCTCAGACCAAGAAGATGCTCTCCAAAAAACGGTTGCCTCTACCTCAGCACCTACCGAACTTTCTGAGAAACAATCTGGTAAACTCCCTATGGTAGAAGAGGAGGAGCATGACTGCTTTTTAGTTATATTGTTTTAACTTCGAATATATGGGAGAGTGAATTCTTTGAACTCTAAAATGCTACATTTTAGTGACCGATGTTTTAATTTCTATTTAGGAGAACAAAATGGTGAGGCCATCGGGAATTTCGGCTCAAATACCAACTGATGCAGCGGAAATGCGTAGCAAAAGTAACAAAGACTCAACCCATTGATTCTTAGAATACCTAGGAAGAAATCTCTTCTAAAAACCACATTGATTCAAAGAATAACTAGGGAATTAGGCTCAAACCCTTCTCTCGCAAGAGAACCAAAGTTTGGAAACGAGTCACAACTCTTAAAATTTCATTTAATCTCAATCTTTTTTTTCCTTTCATGAAGGTTACAATTTATAAGAAATTAAAAAAAAACATTCAAGGAATATTTCCAAACTCTATCCTAACACATCATGTTATTAAACTCATCATTAAAACTAATTAAATACTATCCTAAAATATCTTTTACAATAAATGGAAGCTTTAAAAATATACCAAAAATAAGTCTTCAACTTAAAGTCTTCCTCCATCACCTCGCGAGGCCAGGAAAACCCCCCATTCTCAGGGATCCCGTATTGAGACAAGTACACTGGGCTATTTAGCAGAGTCTCATAATCTGAGCGTAGCTCGTCAGGGAGCCAAGGCATCTAGTCCCCGGATGTGATATCGCAGTTCCACCAGGGAGCCTGATAGGTCAGATGGTCATAAGAATAATGACCGTCCACTAACCATCCCTTCGGATAGTTGATGTATTTGATGAAATTCAAGTTAATTCAGTTATGCTGATTCCATTTTTCAATACATTATTTTTACTTCAGTTCAGTACATGGTGAAAATAAGCTCTAGCAAACAGGGCCTAAGTCACTCAAAAGAAGGGGAAAATCGGAAACTGCATAACCGTCAGGCGAAAAACGCGTCAATCGGGGCCCACTCATTAAAAGGGGGGTCACCCCCGGGATAACGAAACGGCAAAGCCCGCGAAGTTTCGGCTAAGAGGGTTCGGATAATAGGGGCAGAAGGATCAGATAAAGTCAAGACAAGCATTGCTCTTTCAAAGCTAACACTCGTCTTGGGGGGCTTGTGATAATACAGAATGCGTCATCTATCGTAAGAAATGCGATGACTCCGCTACCTAAGAAAATTGCTAGAAAAATACACGGGCACGTGAGAGGATCTTAAACAAGATACAGGAAGTACAGTCTCACGTGAGGTCACTACTGCAAAACAGGGCTATGGAGGCGCCGATTCACGGCGGTGGTTTGAAAACCGCCGTGATTTGTTCTTGTTCCAGTACAGGAACTAATTTTGGCAACGTTGCACGTCGCCTGGATGACCATTTTCGGCGATTTTGAGTAAACCGCCGTGGTTAAAAATGAATTAACGGCGGTTATCCACGACCGCCGTAAATACCAATCGAATTTGCGGCGGTTTTGTAATTACGGCGTTGATTTCACGGCGGTGGCAGAAAAACCGCCGCGTTTAGTTAATGTTCCGTTACTGGAACGATTGAATTGCAATTAAAATTTAATCGAAATTGATTTTGGATAGTATAATTTTTTTAAAGAACAAATATTGGTGTTTTGAAAGATTTCCAATATCGGAATTGCAGTCTAAGTTTTTAAAAAAATTAGTTCCGACGTAGGAAGGGAAACTTAGTAGCGTAAAATTGGTCAACGACGACCAAAAGTTGTAAGGAACTTAACTTCCCGTGTAGGAACATGAGTACAATATTTATAATTGAACATGCTAAAGTAGTTTTGGTGCCGGAACATAAATGTCTATAAATATTAAAACGGGTTTGCGTCAGAGATCAAAGATAAAAAAAAATTCTAAATTTGTGGGCTATATCTGGTGTATTCTAAATTCTAAAATTCTAAATGTGTTGTATTATATATTTTGATATTAAATATAGGGCTGAAAATTAAGAATAAAAATTAAATTATAATTATAATTTTTATTCCAATTCCAATTTAATAAAGGTTGTAGAAATTTCCTATATATTTTCCTATCTGTTAAAAACTGGCACCTATTTTCCTATCTATTAAACCCCTCCCCCCACCACCCCATCTCTTTCGCATCTCACTCCAGCCCCGTCGGAAACTTCCAATCTCCAGATCCCCTCACAACCACCGCCTCAAGATTCCCCCCACCAATCCCCTCATCAACATCGCGTTGAAGATCGTACCACGACGACGAACCAACAATGTCACTGAAACCAACTCGGTCGCGTCAACCTAATTTTTGGCGTGATGGGTATTGGGGCAGTGGTGGAGACGAATTCGTAGGTTTAGATTGCAGGGAAGACAATGTCGATTTAGTGGTGGTGGGTAAGGGAATTAGGGGTGTGGGCGGCTCCGAAACCCAGTCGCTGGCGTGGGATGGGGAGTCAGTCGTTGAGCTTAATCCGAGCACCGCAAATTTCAGGTAAATCGTTGAATTCCCCACCAATATTCTTGAATTTCTCAATTATACTACGGAAAATCTATATCTTGTGTTATTAGAATATCAGAACACGATTTAGCTCTGTCGATCGGTATTAGGAATCCAATTTGTTATCACATTGGATTATGTTGCTAGGGTTTGAATAGCTTAAGCTCAATTCATTGGATTCATGTAAATTTGTTGCACAATGACTGTAATCTGCGGAAACCCTCGATGAATATCTTAGTCGGTTTTCTCTTTTGAATTTAGGGTTCTTTCTGTACGATGTCGATGGAGACAGCACAATCGAATCATTCCAGCAAGACAAAGGTATCGATTGTATTTTATAGTTATGATTGTGTTTTTATAGTTACATTTTTAGTTGTGTTTGGTTATCATGAGTATGTTGTGTTGATTGTAACATGATTGTACCTTTAAGATTCTTTGTATTGGTTATTAAGTAGATTTGAGTAATCGTTACATTCTTCAGTAGTGATTGAGCATCATTATTTGTTTACTATGAGCTAATGAACATGATTGTACCCTTAAACTTCTGTGTATTGATTTATAAGTAGATTTGATGCATAAATTGTGACATTCTCCGTTTTTGATTGGCTTGTTTCTTCACTAGGATAACATGACTATGTTGATTGTTTTGTGTTGTATGGAGTAATAATTGCTACAATTGTTTTATTGCTTAAGTAGTGATTGAGTAATATTTGTACCCATGGGTTTCGAGCAACTGATGGGAAAAAGTATATCTTTACTCTGGTAGGAATTCATATATTCTAATATTCTCATATTTGATTGGGAAAAAAATCTTAATATAATTACTTGAATCTGTGTATGTTGCTTGATATAGCATTCTAGTATGTAATACAATTTGAAAATTCAGTATATTGAGTAGATTAGGTTAGCATAATATTGTCAGCTAGAGGAGTAATATTAGGATTATAGGTAAAGACAGTGGAGAGTAAATCGGTTATGTATCTGTTTTTTTTTCATTGTTTTGTTTTAAGGTTTCTTTGGGTCATGATAGAAGTTTTATGTTCTTGCTTTGGTTACAAACATTATTATTTTTGCTCTCCTATCTGATGTGTTGAGCACATCACTTGAGAAAAGAGCTATACCGTCTAGCTATCCGTTGTTTAGGATTGATTTTCAGAAAATTTCAAGCTGCATGATTATCTCTTCCTAAAAGCTATAATAGGTTGTTGAATACTGAGCTTTAATCATCTTTTTTATAGGTGATGTGGCTGGAAATGATTTGATTGTTGAAGGTTTCATGGATTGTTTTATGCTTTCGTGGGTACAACTATTGCCAAAGTACATTACTCCCTACACTTTGATGGAGAAGAATGTTACCCGGAACAACTAAGCTCGTTATTTTGTCTCGCCCCATTCGCAAAGACTTGGATTACAACATGGAGCACTCTTCATCCGCCAAAGAACGTTAGAGTTATAAGGTTCTTAGGTATATGATTATATGTATGCTGCTTTGTATGAATGTTTCTTTTGATGACTCATATGAAGACATAGTTGTGCCTGGAAAAGTAATGAAAATAAACTTTTACCATATCTTCTTGATCAAGTTCCTATATCGGAACTCAATTTTATGCAATTTATATTATTTTTGCACTCGACCTGAGACTGAGACTGACCTGATCCCCGACGTCGGAACTAGATCAAAGCTTCTAGGCCCACTGTCAAAAACGACACCGTTCAAAAGCAACTTCCGACGACGGAAGTGAAACGCTAAACTCACTGTTCCAACAACGGAACTCTAAAAACTGAATTTATAACCGAGACCAAAGTTCCGTCGACGGAACTCTATAACGACGACCAAACTCGTTAATGCCGTCTCATCTGTTCCGCTAATGGAACTGAAAAATATGAGACAGTAGCCCAACGCGTTCCGTTACCGAACGCTATTAAACAACGTTGTATAACAACACGTTCCATCGTCGGAACTCTACTACGGCGGTTTTCTGCAACAATTCACGGCGGTCGAAAATCGCCGCAAATCCAAAGAAATCACGGCGGTTTTCAGCAACCGCTGAGAAAGCCATACCCTTTCGCGGCCCCTCTGCTGACGGCGTTCGAAAACCGCCGCGAAAGCCCCTCAAAACCGCCGCGAATTTGCATAGTTTCCAGTAGTGGGTATACGTGGGAGGAGGAAAAGAATGATGAGTTAGCAGGGAAAAGGGGTCGAGATAGGCGCCCCATGACGCCTATAAAAGGAGGCCACAATCAGCCATTTTAGGTAAGTTCTCTAACTCTTGAATATAGAGTTTTATCTTTCAAGGTACGAAATCTCATCATTACACCAGAGCTACTACCCCCGGAGTAGCGCCGGGGGGTTTGTTTTGCAGGCATTAGAGAACAGGCCCTAGGACAGTCTTATCTGAGGCTTAGGAGCTTGGATAGTCAAGGGTCATAGCGAGCAACTCGCCTACTTCACCAGTCATTGATCTCAAAGCCCTCAGATACATCAACTATCTGAGGTCCCGATTTACTAGTGCGGATTTGCTCCGCATCAAAACCGACTGTATATACCAAAACTTCTTGACAAGATGCAAAACGGAAGATTGCATATTTTCCCGGTAAATGGCTGGCTTTTGTGACCACCGGAGTGACCAAAAGGGGTGGATCTCGGTGATGACCACAGAAGCAGCGGCTCAAACTAGTTAGTGGATATGGTCACCACTTGAGTCAGGTTAACAATGCTTGGGTTGGTCAAGTTTTTTTTTTCGGTTGGCTAGCCAAAGGGTTTGGTCTTTTTGGTTAAAATCATTTTTTAGATTCAGGTTGGATAGTTTGTTTTCTTTGGTTTTTTTAATAATGGGTCCTTTTACCTTCTTTGAAATCTGAGGTGGGACTAACATCACCTTTTATGGAGAAATTGTTGTGGTAATCTCTAGGAATATGGTTTTTGATGAAATTTTTTCATTAGTCGCGGACTTTTTAGGAATAGTCTGGAAGTCTAATAGACTAGTGTATTGTCCAACTAATCAAACTACCATTATTCGGTGGTCAAGTAGCTCCTGGCTCGATGGGTTTTAAAGCGAGATTCAAGTAGATAGTGTTCATTCTTAATAAATCTGCATCCTGTTTTAACTTCGAATATATGGGAGAGTGAATTCTTTGAACTCTAAAATGCTACATTTTAGTGACCGATGTTTTAATTTCTATTTAGGAGAACAAAATAGTGAGTTCTAGATGCTATTCTGGCTTTTAGTACTCACAGTTTTAGATACGGAGAATTTTTGCATTGGTTTTAACTTTGAGATAGTCTTGGGTACTTGTCCTTGTGGAGACCAAAGGCTAAGGAAATTATCATTTACTGTTTTTGCTTGATCTTTTAGTCAGTTTGATTGATATTTTAGTCTGTTCCCTTGAGCATTCCTTTTTTACCTTGATCTTTCAGTTAATTTGATCTTTCATTCATTTTGCTTGATCTTTTAGGCAATTTCCTTGATCATTCCTAATCCTTGGTACATTACCATTATTTCATACAAATTCACACCAAAGTTCAGTCTCGAGTCGGCCCATGTGAGACGGCTGAGCTCTTGCGACACCAGCAACCTAAAATCTAACAACGGCGGCGGGGTTGAAACTCACCAATGGTAACTTCAACCGATAACGGTTCCTTATAGTACTTTGGTCTCTGTAGAGACAGGTCTCAAATGAGAATTTGTATTTAACTTTAAAAATATCCATGTAATATCTCAAGTTGCCTTCTTTAATTTTTAGGAGTTATGTTGTACTTGTTTCCTTTGTTGAGTTATGGTGTATTATTTTGTTTTGGGTAGAAGGAGCCATGAATAGTCCTCTGGTTAGCTTAAAAATAATAAATTAATTAATAGTCGTATAATTATTTAATTATATAATATTATCAAATATTTAACTTAGTTTTATTTACAGTAATTATTTTTTTAAACATCCAACAAACTTCATTTGTGTATTAAATTTATTTCAATCACATAAAAACTTTATAAGAAGACTTTACTACCTTTTGTCATTTCAAAAATATAATTTTTAATAAATCATGAATTACCCCATGAAAATCATGTAAACCCCATGTAAACCCCCTCTCCACTCCAACCTGATTATTATTTACTCATGCTACCTGTGTTGGTTCATATGGAAAGCTAGGAATAAGTTCCTTTATGTAAACATTTCTTCATGCCCAACTATACTTTTCAAAAATGTTAAAAAATTGATTTTTAACATTTTCTTAGCTAAACCAGTTAGAATCATCAAGGCTTATGACAAAGAACTTATACTTTTAGGGATTCTTCCCGCCACTTTTTTTAGAGCAATTCCTAGGCCTAGTGCTACTCCCATTACTTGGTCTTTTTCTGAGCAGGGTTTAAAACTTAATGTTGATGCTGCCTGGAACAAATCTAATATGCATGCAGGTATATGAGTCATCACTAGGAATAGAGGTGTTGTATGTATCCTGGCAAATAGTTTTTATGTGATTGCCATGTCTGCTCTGCATGCTGAACTCACTGCTATTCATAAAAGCTTCTTAATAGCTGAATCTTTCTTCCCTACAGTGTGCACTGTGGAATCATATTGTCTTAATTCCATCAATATGATAAAGAGGCCTCATCTTGCTCCATGGACTCTTTTTAATTATGCTGAACAACTACACGTAAAATTTTCCTCAGTTATAGCTCTTTAGTCCATGTGCTTAGGAAAGGAAATCAACCCGTTGATGCTCTCTCATAGATAGCTCTAATTGAACTGTCTGACAGAGTTTTTCAGACAACTCTCATTCCTAACAAAGTCAAAGGGCTTATCAATTTGGATAAACTTCAACTTCTCACTTTAAGGGTAAATATCTAAATCTGAATGGATTGCTGCTGACTATTACTCTTTCTCCTTGCAGATTTGTAACTGGTAGAGAAATGGCCCAATGCCTTTGCAGAATGCAGACAATGATACTGAAATCTTGTGCCTATGGTGTTGCTCAAGCCCATATCACAACAACAATAGCTACAAGAATTCATTCTCATATCAACTTTCCAGTATTCTACTTGGTTACACTTCCATCTCGGCTGACTTGTGTCTCTTCGGATTCACTTATAAGCTTGGTTGGTTAGGGGTAATCCAAGCACTAGATTTTGATATGAGAATCTTTTAGCAGATGTTTATTTTTAGCTCTTTTATTTTGGATGCAACTATCTCTTTCGTTTCAGATTCTAAAGAGATTCAAATGTGATGAACGAGCTCTGAATGGAGATCTCTTATGATGATACTAATCTCAGCATGGTGTTGTGCACCACACCATGCAACATCTACTTTTAAACCAATGAATGATTTCTACCATGCAATTTTGAAAAGAGAAAATGCCCAAAATAGTATCAACTTTTACTTGAAATTAACACTTAGGTACCCACTATTTTAATAGCAATTTCTCTATGCAGGTCCATTTTTCTCTTGCAAGTCCACATTTTACCATAATGCCCCCTGATGGAACCCTATGATTTCAAGCCCGTTTTTTGTCTTTAACAATATTAGGGGTATTATGGTCAAAATACGGACGTGGAAGAGAAAAATGGACCTGCATGGAGCAACTCCCTATTTTAATTCGCAACAAAAAGGTTGTTCCAAGGTAGTGTATGATGAGACGGCAGCAAAGTGGAATAAGAGAGAAAAAGAATTAGGGAAATATGCATCAAAAATAAAATATTTACAATTTGACCCCTAAATTTTCATAAGAATATTTTTGTACTCATGATCTCAAATCACTACTAGTGGTGTCAATTCGGGTTGACGTGTCGGGTTTCGTGTTCGTGTCAGATAGGTTCGGGTTGATACGTGTCGGATTATTTCGGGTCAGAATTTTTTTATCGGGTCGTGTCGTGTCGTGTCGGGTCACGTTCGTGTCGGGTTAGATTAGTGTCAGCCCAGTTTGTCAGGTCGGGTCGGGTTCAGAAAAAATTATCTCGGGTCGGATCGGGTTGAGTTAGACTCGTTTGTAAGGTTGAGTCGAATTAAGTAAAAATATAATACACAAAACTCACATTAGAAGAAACAAACTATTGATGTTGGGTTAGTCGAGATCGAAGTGAGTTCAACTCAAGTATATAACACAATTGATGATTTTAGTTTTAACTAAATTGTTTATATATACTTGAATCACACTGTTTTTAAAATTTTAGTTATCATCACTTTTATGATATTGTGGTCATTTAAATATTTTTCAAACGTTTTATACTCATATTGAACCAAAAAAATCTCTAATTGAATACACTCACACATTTCATTACATCACATTTAAGTTATTTAATAAATATACACCTCGAATTGAACGTCAAACATCTCGTAACTTCGAATTTTCCAAGTATCTTACTTGTTTTGGAAATAAATTTAACAACGTAACTGACGTCTACGGTATTATAACTCAATATTATCTCCTAATATCATATATGAAATACATATAAAAAAATTCATATTTTTTTAAGTTGTTGAACTAGTTGACGTAGAACAAATTAATAGACTTTACTAGTGAGTTTACAAAGGTTAATCATGTTAGCATTGATACCTCGTCTATAGAATGTAGATACAAATTTTAATGATGTTAAAAGTTTAATATTGGTTGCGAAGATGTTGGTTATAAATCCCTTCAAGCGGATTTCAATTTTGGCGTTTCTACAAAATTTTTAATTTTTTTAACCTAGGTCCCTCCAAGAAAATGGGAAGTGTCTAACTATAAAATTGAGTGACCCAAAACAAAATTAAAGTCATGTGAAATGTGAAAATATAGTTTTACGATATTTTGAGGCAGCGGAAGAGGTAGAAAAAATATTTAGATATGTTGCCCGATAGTTCCATTTATGTTACTATGGCCCTTTTTAAAAGTCAGATTTTGTGGTATAGTAAACTATATATTTATTTCTTTATCCTCAATTTGACAAGTAGCAAAGTGGTATTTTGATCTATCACCTAAGCATCGGTCTAAAGGTCAAATCTCCTAACTGACATTTTTTGGTTAAGGAATTCCATGAGTTGGCAAAGGAACAATTCAACTCCAATAACTAGCATTTTTGGATTAAATTTTTTAAAAGTTTGAAAAATTATTTATTATGACACAATAGATACTACTTATACAAAAAGTTTAAATAAAAAAACTCCAAATAAAAAATGCTTTTGAGCATATTAATAAAACAACCTTTTAAACTAAATAAAAAATCGACATTATTAATTATAATGAATTAGATATATTGGTTTAATACCAATTAAAAATATGATATTAGAAATAAATTAAAATTACATTAACTATTTATGAATGATTAAGTTGGTTCAGTTCTTCAGGTTTAGGTCATCTTCAGGTTCGTATTATGTCGGGTTCGGGTCATCTTCGGGTTCGTGTTAGGTCGGGTTCGTGTCAAAATTTATCGGGTTAAAATTAATATTCGGGTTGAGGTCGGGTCGGGTTGGGTCGGGTGTAAACCTAATAATTTTCGGGTTACAATCGGGTTACGTGTCAGATCGGGTTGGGTCGGTCGTGTCGTGTTTCTCGTGTTCGTGTCAGGATTGACAGCTCTAATCACTACTAGAAAAAGTGCATTTATAGACACTTAAATTTTTTTGTAAATTATATGTACCCACTCAAAATTGTAAATATTTTGTATTTGTTGCATATGTCCTAATTCTTCTTCTATCTTATTTCGCTTTTGCTGCCATCTAATACGGACATTATGAGTAATATGGACACACAATTAGCAAGATTATGTTTATTTGCATGATTTTCATTCCAAAAAAAATACTCTCTGGTTTTAAAATATTGGCATTGTTTAACCAAAACACTATTTGACAGAAAATTTGACTATCAATAACTTTAATTACATATATTTATAAAATCTAAAATTTTTAATATTTAAAAATACATTTTAAAAGGAATCCAAAATTATATCATATGGTGATTTCATTATTCATATAGTATTTCAAATTTATAATCAAATATATAACAAAAACTATGAATCTATGATGAATATTTAGGGTGTCAATAAAATAAAACCATGGGCAGTAATATGATTTTTTTTTCTCATATCAAACGTCAAATCTATGCAAAAAATACTGAACTTATGATACACTAGTGCAGAAAAAGGGCATTCACGGCGGTTTTTTTGTTGATTTACGGCGGTTTTTAACCGCCGTCGTTGGCTGCGCCGTGGCTGGTCATCGACCAAACAACGGCGGTTTTAACCGCCGTGGCTGGTTTTTTGCTTCCGACGTCGGAACCTGTACAGGCTAGGGGGTTCCGACGTCGGAAACTGTCTAGGCTAGGGGGTTCCGACGTCGGAAACTGTCTAGGCTATGTGGTTTCCGATATCGGAACCTCCCTAGGGAGTAGTAAAAAAAATTGCCGGCCAAACTGGCCGGCGAAATTAATTACAGTAAACGACCAAACTCAAACCGGAACTTTTTTTTATATACAAAGAGCCCTTGAAATATTCAAGCATTCATGATATTTGCATTCTTGAATCAAACTCGGCTAACAAACACACCTTGTCTTCAAGCATTTGCAGCAAGACGCGAACGACCTGTTCACTAGCTGAATGCCCAACAAAATGAATCGGATGATCCTTATCCCATTCAAGGTAGTATAAAAGTACGCATCGACACATCATCAGGACACCATTGAACACCCTTACCTAATCAAAACCTTAAACTGAACAAACAGAGACAAACTGATCAGAGTATTCTTGATATCACTTCCCTTGTTAACAGTTAGCACATTCATATGATTCGTTCACAATCCAACCTAGCTAATCAAACAAATAAGTACAAAAATCAATAGTATATATATCTACATTATCCCAAACACAAACAAACAAATTCAACAACCGTAGTATATAAATTATATAGAACCATATCTATATTCTCATTCAAAGTGTTTTGAGTACAACATGTCAAAAATAAAGGTGCTAATAGTAGCCACACACACAATACACTTTTTATGTCACAAACATTCCAGCCATGCATCCTTCCAATTATCTCTAAAAAAGGTGCCAATAACACACACACACTTTTTCAAATGCCTTAGGCATTCCATGCATCCTTCCAACTTTGACTAATAAGGTTATACATTTCCAAATCTCGGCAGTTAAAATGTGGCTATACAATTATAAGGTTGCACATTTTTCCACATCAATATAAAACAATTTTTGTGCAACTCAAGCAAGTTGTTTCTCTGATTCGATTTCACTCAACCCCAACTCTCATAGCCATGGCCTCTCATTATTATACTTAATGGTCACATAAATATAGTAGTGCAAATTCCATGCAAATTGTACATATACAAACACATTATTTTCAGAAAACCATTCCAGCTAGTGCATTCATCACTAGTTACAACCTTAGCACAAAGTACCTAATACTAAAAAGATATCAATTTGGCATCCAAGCTACATTTTCTAAGTGGAAGTAGCTCATGAAAAGAGCAGCAAAAACTGAACACAATATGCTAAACGAGAAGGCTTAAATCATACCAGTTAGCAGCCATTTCACTAGTCCGCACTTGATTATACAAAGTCTAGTAGAAAATCCTCAAGGGATCCCCATTCAAGCCATTGAAAATATGAGAGACTTCAGCTATAATGGAGCAATATTATAACACATTAGCAGTACAAAGAGATCATAGAGATTGAGTTAACCTCAGGTCTACCCGGCGAGTCCAACACAATATTAGCATGTTCAGTATATAGCCGAATGCCAGGACAACTGCATCATGGTGTATAACAACTGAGTTCGAATGCCAACTTGTCAAACAAATTGATGGAAGAAACAGAGAAGGTACGATTTCAGATTACCTCAAATGAAGTTGATTAATGGCTCAGACAAATTAACACATACATTGGGTTCCGACGACTGAGTTTCGGCAACGGTGAACCCACCCCGACTAAACCGCCATCCCTCTTCCAGGCTACCTGAAACCGCGGCTGCCGTCACCATCAAATAAGATGGTTGCTCGGAGGTTTTTCTGGAGAAGGGCGTTTGAGGCGGCGATGATTGTGGTGAATTTGGCCTTCGCGGTGGCGAACTGGGAGCTGAGCTTCGGTAGATCTGTAGAAAATGTTGGATAAGGGTTGGGATTATTAAACAAGGAAATATTTTATGGATGAGATTGAGTTGGTAAAATATATCTACGGCTCAGATCAAACAAGAATAAATAATTTTAAATTTAATACTTTCATTGGTTTCGGGGTATAAAATACTAGCCGCTATACCAGATAGCTTCCGAGTTCGTAATAATAACGGGCTGAGCTCCCGACATCGTAACCGATGTCGGTTGAAGTTTCGGTAAAGGTTACGAAATCGGAATTCATATATTTACGGCGGTTTTACAATAACCGCCGTTAATACTTGTTCAAACGCCTTCCTAGTGACTTTCCGACGTCGGAACCACCTAGCCTACCCACTTCCGACGTCGGAACCTCCCAACCACGGCGGTTTTTCAAAACCGCCGTTAAACGTGCGCCGTGAATGCACCTGTTTGCACTAGTGATAGATGAATTTTCTTTATTTGAAGCCTATTCTTCTTCCATCAATTCATCATTTTAAAACTCAATATTCAAGTAAATATATTTTTCTGTCAAAAAAAAGTAAATATATTTTTTTTATAAAATTTAGCCCATCCATGAATCATACCATGATGATCCCTATTCCCTGGTATCGCCCATGTTCGCGGGACAAAAAAACTATTAATTCCTTCCCAGAGTTTTGAGAGAGGGACAAAGCTGCTTGTTTATTGGACCTATATCATGATGAGTCACCATTTACATTTCGGATATCAATTCGTATACAATATCCCAGAATACGTATCCCAGGCACTAACATGCAAATTATTTAATTTGACGTATTTAAGAATTTTATCTTTCCCACCGTTTTACTACCATCGCTAAATCTCAACTGGCGCATGCTTAAATTAAAATTCACCACACTTTCAAAAATTGGAAATATGCAATTTCAGTCGTTTGTATTTGGTATAATACATAGTTGTTGGTGAATGAGACAATTACTGCAATAGAAATGATGTTGATGTGCATGTTGGAAGACATGGTTGTGCATGATGTATTTTGGAATAATATATAGTTGTCGATGGTAAGGTTTCTGTGCAGTAAAAATTATGTTGATGTGCATTTTGAAAGATATGGTTGTGCATTATTGAATGGATTCATGTGCAAAGTAAATTACGTGATACTCAACAATGAGAGAGGTGGAATTAGCCATCATTATTTATATATGCACATTCTTAAGGACGGTAATGCACAATATACACATTTAGATTGCACTTTTTTTTCTTTAGAATTATTTAATAAATTCAAAATACACATATGGAAATGCACCGTATATATATTCATATTACATATTAAAATAATAAAATTAACTAAATTTTTGTACATCATAAATGTGTATTTGTTTATCCTTATGTGCATTTTAAACCAAATGTATGTACATCTTCAACACGTACATAATAATTTTACCGTGGATAAAAATAATGATGCATCCTCGAGAAATTTACGGAGAAAAGGAAAACATGTAGATGCAATTGCGAACATAGGGATTTACATAGTAATTTTATTAGTTTAAATTAATTAACAAAAAAGGACTGGGGATACGTACCGGGATACGATATAATTTTCCTATCATAAAACATATTTTTAGATGTATAATTTTAATAAAATAACATTAATATACACTTTTAAAGTTAAAACCGTTCAAATTTGTCACGAATTAGCACATACTATAAAATAATAGAAATAATTTCTCTTTAAATATTATTTTTTAATTTTTTCATTCTAAGATTTTATTGTCATTGCAACTAAAACAAATCATTAAAAATATAACTTGTACCACATTTTGATCATTTTTAGTTTTCAAAAAGCTATATGAAGCAATCATAAGTTTACATGGTTTCCCATGGAGTTTCTAAAATAAAATGAGTTCAAGAAGTAAATAAAGTACTCCCTCTATCCCAGCTTCACTATTCATTTAGTCAAAATTAATTATTTTCAACATTTAAATTGAACTAGTATTAGTAATCAATTATGATCGTATGAGATTTTGTATCATCAATATCATTAACGCGCGCACACACAATGTATATGAAACAATCTAAAGAGATCTATGGATCAAAACAACTACCAGACTCGGTAAATTCATGCCAAGAAATTTTACTAGTCGAAGATGCTTTGAACCACTCACCTCTTTGAGTATTTTAACCTTGTTCACCTTTCCAACAGTAGGTAAATAAGTAGGGGCAGATAGATGAACTATTTCCATCACTGAACTTTGATCCAGGAGAACTTCAACATTCTCATCTCAAATAAGAACAGGAAGAGACTCATCTGACTCATATGTAACAGCAGAGAGTTCCATTTCAGAAAGCTTGGGAAGACAGGCCACATTGGGAGGATTAACCCGAAAAGGCCCTCTTAGCTTAAGAACCTCAAGGGTTCCACTGGTGTAAAGTGAATATGGCAAATGCAACTCACCTTGCACCCTCGACGTCAACGTCCACCAAGGGTCTGTATTCAGCTCGAGAACTCGAACGTTTCGAGCAATAGTTATGCTTGCCCACGTGTTGAGATGAGCTGACCGGAAATAAAGGCGACTCCCACCGGAGAACAAACTTGTTGATTGATTCACCACTGTTCTTGAGCAAAACCATGCTGACGAAATTTGAAAATTCCAAGGTTGGTGCGGAATCATCTCCACGAAACTGAGCTAAACACAGCCTTTGCCGACCAAGTTTCATCATTTCTCTTCTTTTTTTTAAATCTTAAATTCAATTTCTTCATAAATTTAATTTTAATAAATGTAAATCATTTTGATAACGGGAACTGACCCAGAAGATAATAAAAAACACACGCGAATTAATCTCCCTGTCTTCTATAGTTCTTTTGGGTTCTAGATGTAAGTAAAGAATCGAAAATTTTGAATTCTAGCTGAAATATCTATCTACCAGATTCAGATCAAATAAGTTGTCTAAAATACTAACTAGCTGTGTTTTAGGTTTTACTGCATAAACGATGTTGCAACATGAAAAAACCTAAATTGCAGAAAATAAAAGACACACAGATTTGATCACGCAGTTCGGTGCAATGCACCTACGTCTGCGGGGCTGTAGCCCTGTGTTGAAATCATTCCACTAAATTGTCAAAAGACAGATTACAGACTTATCTTTTACAATTTCTAAGTGGTTGCGATCCCTCGCTCCAATCGGACCACCAGTTCTCCTAGTCTTCGATGTTGCGATCCCTCGCTCCAATCGGACCACTAGTTCTCCCCAGTCTACGATCACTCCCACACCAGGAGCTTTATGGTGATTTCGAACACACCGGGTTCCACACGTCCAAATGGTTGTGATAAAGTAAAATGGACTGTGCTGCCTTTTGCTCAAGATTGAAAACAGATTCCGAAGACAGAATTGTTGCGTGTAAAATCCTTAATTTGAGCAGCGCAGCTGATGTCCCTTTATAGCTCAATGCCGTGGTTGAAGAGGTTACTTCACGGCATCAAATTCCTTCCTTCAATCATGGTTAATTTGATTCTCAAAATCTCTGAAGATAAGGAATAAAGAATATCTTCCAACTGAAAAATATGGAAAGATTTGGCTCCAACTCATTGATCAAATCTCCATAGTGTAAAACTGAGTTGTTGATATTCGCTGGACTGTATTTACCATAAATCCCATACGCACAATATTTCCTTGCCTTTTAAAGCTGCGTTTGGAATTTCTGTCACTTTTCTGCTAAAACCTAATCGATGTTGCAACATCGAATCTGCCACAAATTAGCCAATAAAAAATGGACTCTACAATCTCCCCCTTTGGCAATTTGTGGACCGCAAACAACTTTTGGATGGCGCCAAAACAAAACAGCTACTTCTCAGTAAAATCATCAATCAAGGAACTCCCCCTGAGTCATAGCATAACTTTAACACACCAAACCATCCAAATCCAGAAAATCAAAAATGTAGCAGAAAGTGAGATAATAAAATCCACATAAATCCAAAAGTAACTCCCCCTCGGACCATGAACTGCCAAAGACAAATAACTGAACTCAATCAGAATCAGAAACAACATTCCTCCTAGACCTCATAACAGCAGAAGGCTTAGGTTTCTTGGCAGCCGGAGACTTGGATTTCTTGGAGTCAGGCTGACTTGAGGTAGAAGCTCTGGCTCTTTTAGGTCTAGAAGAGGCCTTAACTCCAGAAGTACCAGCAGGCCTTAACCCTGGACCCTTGCTGAGCTGCAAGATCCGAAAACCTTTTCTGATCATCACTATGCTTCTTGACTATCTCAGAATGAAAATCCAGCTGACCCATATGATAATTTAACTTCATCTCTCTTTGCAAGGCAGTAATTAGGCAGCGGCATAGATGCGGCACAACATCAGACTTTCTGGAGTTTTTAGCTGCATGATGAATTCTTCTGAAAATACACTTCCCCAGATGCACCTATCCCAATTCCATAGTGAACTTCATTAATCTTCTCAGAGGTGAAAACAAGTATCTGACCTCTAAAATACACCCTGCCAAACCAATCAGTTCCACCCATAGCATTATCAGCCATAACATTATCAACCGGAACGAGTGAATCAACCCCTAAGGTTTGCTCCCCAAAAATTTGTAATTGTCTGCCTTTAGGGCCAAGACAGAACCTACTGCACTGACAAAAGCTATACTCATCCATTATAATATACTCCCAAATCAAAATACAACAGCAAACTCCAATATACTCGACCACCTCGAAAACCCGAACAAAACTCAACCACGAAGATTCAGATGCCAAGACAGTGTTGTGACGGGAATCCGATGACCGGGAAGAACTTGAACACCAAACACAACTAAATATCTCTGGAGAAATTTAATGGGCAGCGGAAGACGATTCCAGAGAGATTGAGGGTTTAGAGGGCGGAGTTTTTGTTCCAATAGAATGCCAATAGTCAGCTGGAATATAGTACTAGTCCCGCATATCTGTTCATCACTCGCCACTAACTATCCACGCGCGAACTAGGGCTTCATGTTGCAATATCAAAAACAGTCTGACCAGCAAACCCGCTCTCTAGGGTTTCATGTTGCAACATCGAAAATTTTCCCAGCACTTTCAAAGTTTCCACCCAGTACCAGTACCACTCACATATTTTTGTGTTTTTGGGTTTATGTAAAAGCCAAACAATACCAAAATAACAACAAAACTTCAAAAGCAACTATACAACAGAGTAAGGTTTTTGGGATACCTTAAACTCGACAATTCAGAGAGGTTTTAGGCACCCACACCTTTCTTGTGAGCTTCTTTTGCTGCTCAGGTTCCATGTAGTAACATGAAGAAAATTGTTTTCCCTGCATGATATCTCTCAGCAACCTCATGCACTGATGCTCCTCATGTCCCTGCATCATGCAATATCAACAACACCTGGGAGGAACCTTCATGGCCTTGAAGATTGTCTGAGTTTGAGTATCGACACTCCCAGTCATTACACGAGATTGCTTAAAATTGTTGAATTGTGAGCTGGATGCTTCCTGACTTCCTGCTGAAACAAAGATCGCTTTCTTGACCTGAGTTTTTGGGGCTAGTGGTGCTCTGTGGATAAAACCAAGACCTTGTCTGTTTCCAGAATTTTTTCCTATGATCAGCAAATCATTCAGTTGAGCAGTACCCTTGTTTAATTTCTGAAGAGTTGCTTCAGCCTCCTCAGCTCTAGTAGTCATAGACCTTAGCTTCTTTCCAACCATGTCATAGTCAGCAGTTCTTTGGACCAACTTTCCTTCAGCATCCAGAGCTCTTTTGGTCATGATTTCTAATTTTCTTTCAATAATTTCAGCAGCAACCTCAACATCTTTAGCCCTCTTTGTCATAGTTTCCAATTTTTCAAGATTCACTGGTTTGTCAACTGGTTTCTTTCCTTCGGAAATTTCAACCCTCTTCATTACATCATCAAGCTTCTTCTCTGCATCCTCAGCCCTTTTTGTCATAGACTCAAGATTAGTGGTCAGTTCATCAACAGCTTCTTCTTCTACTAGTGCAGCATTCATCAGGGTATTGACCTTCTGCTTCAGATCTTCAACCTCTTCCATCAAGTTCTTAGAGTCATCATTAACATTTCCATGTTCTTTCAGAGATGTGATAGTTTCAACACCTTGCTTCCAGGCATCAAATAGCTCATTATAAGCTGTTTGTAGGTCAATTCCCCCTCCCAAATCAATGTCTTCGCTATCCAGATCAACTGGTTCTGAATCTATGACCTTTGCACCAAAGGACACATGTTTTTCAGGTTGAGCATAATTTTCATCATCACTCCAAGTTCCTCCAGTAGCAATCAAGGCTTTTGAGGGATTTCGGAGATTGGCACAATTTGCCTTGATGTGTCCAAAACCGCCACACTCCCTGCATTGTGGTTGTCCAGCATATTTGGACCCTTCAACACCTCTACCAGAGCCATCTGTGTACACATCATCCTTGTGCTGATTGAGTTCTCTACTATGATACTCTCTTCCTCCTCTATTAAAGTATCCTTTTCTGTCATTAGTCCCTCTGAGAAACTCGCTGAAATTTCTTGTTAGAAGTGCAATCTTAGTCTCCTCTGTATCTCCCGAGTCATATTTTTCCAATTTACCTTTTGCTTTTGACTGCCGAACTTGAAAAGCCATGGTTTTCCTCTCCTTGCTCTTCTCCTGAAGCATCTCTGTAGATTTCAGAAACCCCAAAAGATCATCAACTGAAATTTCATCCAGCATGTTGTTATTTTCCAGATTCAACACTACATTGTCAAACCTATCAGGTAAGGATCTGATAGTTTTATCAACTATTTGCGCATCAGTGTAATGTTCTCCAAACTGGTGTGCCCTATGAGATAAGTCCTTAAGTCTGACACTGAATTCATTGACGCTTTCATGTTCCATCATCTGCAAGCTCTCGAATTCTGACTTGATCATTCCACTGATCCTCTTCCTGACTGGTTTAGCACCTTCATGACGTTTCTGCAAAGCATCCCATGCAGCCTTGGCTTGAGTACACCCTGATATAAATCTGAACTGGTCATCATCAACTCCCTGAAACAGTGCATTCATCACCTTGCTGTTTAGTCTTTTTCCTTTCTTCTCATCCTCAGACCAGGGAGCGGGTTTAGGGATTGTAACTCCAGCCTCATTCACACTAGTTGGAGGCACCCAACCGGTCTCAATGACATCCCAAGCATCATCGTCCAACTCGGATATGAACATTGCCATCCTTGTCTTCCAGTAGGGATAATTCCCATCGTTCAACAGTGGTGGTCTAGAGATGGATCCTCCCTCCCTGGCCATGGTAGATAGTCGATCTCGCTCACCTCGCAAGAGGACAAAGAAGCGACTCAGCTCTGATACCAAATGAAATATCTATCTACCAGATTCAGATCAAATAAGTTGTCTAAAATACTGACTAGCTGTGTTTTAGGTTTTACTGCATAAACGATGTTGCAACATGAAAAAACCTAAATTGCAGAAAATAAAAGACACACAGATTTGATCACGCAGTTCGGTGCAATGCACCTACGTCTGCGGGGCCGTAGCCCTGTGTTGAAATCATTCCACTAAATTGTCAAAAGACAGATTACAGACTTATCTTTTACAATTTCTAAGTGGTTGCGATCCCTCGCTCCAATCGGACCACCAGTTCTCCTAGTCTTCGATGTTGCGATCCCTCGCTCCAATCGGACCACTAGTTCTCCCCAGTCTACGATCACTCCCACACCAGGAGCTTTATGGTGATTTCGAACACACCGGCTTCCACACGTCCAAATGGTTGTGATAAAGTAAAACGGACTGTGCTGCCTTTTGCTCAAGATTGAAAACAGATTCCGAAGACAGAATTGTTGCGTGTAAAATCCTTAATTTGAGCAGCGCAGCTGATGTCCCTTTATAGCTCAATGCCGTGGTTGAAGATGTTACTTCACGGCATCAAATTCCTTCCTTCAATCATGGTTAATTTGATTCTCAAAATCTCTGAAGATAAGGAATAAAGAATATCTTCCAACTGAAAAATATGGAAAGATTTGGCTCCAACTCATTGATCAAATCTCCATAGTGTAAAACTGAGTTGTTGATATTCGCTGGACTGTATTTACCATAAATCCCATACACACAATATTTCCTTGCCTTTTAAAGCTGCGTTTGGAATTTCTGTCACTTTTCTGCTAAAACCTAATCGATGTTGCAACATCGAATCTGCCACAAATTAGCCAATAAAAAATGGACTTTACACTAGCCCCACTAAATTACATTGATTTTCTGAGGACTAGTTTTCTCCACAAAATTGTTTCTGTTCTCATACATTATTTCCTGACTTTCGGCACACACAGCTTTCTCCAAAAATGGACCTCTTCCATCACAGGTAACACTTGTAACCTGATTAGCCGTCTTACAAGGGGAAGAAGAAGCCACTATATCTTCATAAGGCTCTTGACCTTTAACCAGGGAATTATCACAAGCATTATGACTGATTTTGTCATCGGGGTTCTGTACAGAAGAGCTATGGGGACGAGCTTGTTCAGACTTTTCCGGGTTTTTATCTTGTGGCCCATCTTCACAATCACCATTTTCCAGTTTCATGGCCTTCTTGATGGGGATGCAACCTGTCTCGGGATCACCCACTCTTACAGTTGAGGTACTCTGAGATCCTGTTTTCAACACAAAGACCTGAGATTTTCCACACCACAATTATTGACAATCAGGATAGGGATTTCTTTAACTTGTACCTGGTTTTTCTTCACAGCTATCTGCATCACATAAGGACTTCTTCAACCATACAGTTCCCGGAAATACCATCAGGTTGATCTTGCTCAGGCTCCGCTTGTCATCATCTTCCAAGGGCTTAAAGGCAAAGCCTTCGGTCCAAGTCTCCACTAGACCAGGAATGGCAGATAAAACTAGCGCTTAACCTTAAGAGATCTAAGCATCTACAGCCACAAGATTAAGCTTGTGTTATACATTGTACATGTGAATCTAAACAACATAGAAGTATAGAAAGGATGATTGGAGAGTTATGGGAAGACTTTGTTCTTCCATTGAATCAGAGAAAGAAGAATATGAAAGTCTTACAAGATAATGAATAGATATAGGAAAGTATATGAAAGTAGTAGTCTACCCTTAACCTTATATACATATATATCTTAACATCCCCCCTCAAACTCACGATGCGACAGCAATAAGCATCGAGAGTTTGTCAGACAAGAAACGAAAGCGCGCACTGGAGTGAGCCTTTGTGAACAAATCAGCAATCTGAAGGGAAGAAGGGACGAAGGGCAGTGATATAGTACCAAGCTGCAAATGATGGCGTGTGAAGTGACAGTCAATTTCAATGTGCTTGGTCCGCTCATGAAACACCGAATTACGTGCAATGTGAATTGAGCTCTGATTATCACAATGTAGTGGTGTGGGACGAGTAAGCTTGATTCCAAAATCAGAGAGTAACCAGCGCAACCAAACAATCTCAGCGGTAGTCGACGCCATGGCACGATACTCAGCCTCTGTAGAAGAGCGAGAGATGACATCTTGTTTCTTGCTCTTCCAAGAAATGAGTAATCACCAAGAAAGATACAAAAACCAGTGGTGGACTTGCGATCATCGGGATCACCAGCCCAATCAGCATCAGAATAAGCACGCAACTCTAATGATGATGAAGAGGGAAATAGAAGGCTACGAAACTGAGTGCCCCGAAGATACCTCAGAATACGAAGCACGACAGCCCAATGAACCGAAGTAGGAGCAGTGACAAACTGACTAACCACATGAACAGCATGCGCAATATCTGGGCGAGTAACTGTCAAATAAACCAAACTGCCTACTATTGCACGGTATAAGGTGGGATCTGGCAAAGGAGTACCATCTGATGGAGAGTAGTGAGCATTGGTCTCAAGAGGAGTGTCAACTGTCTTATTATCAGTAAGGCGAGCACGCTCAAAAAGATCAGCTATATACTTTGACTGAGACTAAAGGTAACCCTTAGAAGAAGATGCCACCTCAATACCCAAGAAATAACGGAGTACACCCAAATCTTTCATAGCAAAGTAATGAGCTAAATCAAGTTTCAACGATTCAATTCCATCACAATCATCACCAGTAATTATCATATCATCAACACATAGTGAAAGAAGGATACACCCCTTACTTGTATGTTTGATGAACAAAGCAGAATCATAAGAGCTGGGGCGAAAACCAAGAGAGGAAACGACAGTGGAGAACTTCTCAAACCAAGCTCTGGGAGCCTGTTTGAGACCATAGAGAGATCTTCGAAGCCTACAAACATGTCCAGGATCATGCACCACACCGGGCGGAGGTGTCATATAAACCTCTTCGTGAAGATCACCATACAAAAATGCATTCTTAACATCCATCTGCGAAATCTTCCACTGATAAGCTGAAGCAACTGCTATCATAGTGCGAATGGTTGTCATCTTCGCAACTGGTGTAAATGTCTCATCATAGTCCATGCCATACTCCTGCGAATAGCCCTTGGCAACAAGGCGAGCCTTGTATCTCTCAATAGATCCATCAGACTTGGTCTTAATCTTATAGACCCAACGAGAACCAATAGTGTGCTTTCCCAAAGGTAAGGGTACCAAATCCCAAGTGTGAGTCTGATGCAGGGCAGCGAGTTCCTCAGCCATAGCACGCTGCCAAAGAGGGTCAACAACAGCCTCTTTATAGGATGCAGGTTCAGACAAAGAATGAATGGACACGAGGAAAGAAGTAAACGAGGATGAGTAAGAGGAATAAGCAAAATCAGGCTTCTGCGTAGACTTGCAAATACGAGTGGATCTACGAAGAGGGGGAGGATCGATCACAGTGTCAGGAGATGGTAGATGAGGCACATGAGGCAAACTAGTAGGAGATATCGGGGGAGCATCATGGTCTGGAACCATAGGATCATAATCTGCTGGAGGAATATCATCGGTGCAAACATCAAAAGGATCAATACGAATAAGATCTGGCTGAGTCAAATGATGTGAGCTAGACGGAACGGAGAAAAATGGGATGTGCTCCAGGAATACAACATGACGAGAAACATACAACTTCTGCTTGACCGGATCAAAACACCGATATCCCTTCTGACCACTACCATAACCCAAAAAAACACACAAAGCTGATTTAGGAGATAGCTTAGAACGTTCAACATGAGGTAGGAGAACAAAGCAAGTGCAGCCAAAAACACGCAAAGAAGAGTAATCAGGTGCATATCCATACAATTTTTCAAAAGGTGACAAGCCTGAATTATGTGAGGTTGGAATCCTGTTGATGGCATGCACGGCTGTAAGGGTGGCTTCCCCCCAAAAAACTCTAGGAACCTCAGCTGATAACAAAAATGAACGAGCAGTCTCAACAATATGACGGTGTTTCCTTTCAGCAACACCATTCTGTTCAGGAGTATCAGTACAAGAGGTTTGACGGATGGTTCCATCAGAAGCTAGCAACTGGCAGAATGCATTAGAAGTGTACTCACCCCCCAAATCACATCGAAAGCATTTAATGACAGCTGAGTGTTGTGTTCTTATGAGAGCTCTAAATTCACGGTAAATCTCCAGAAAATCAGATCTCTGCTTCATAAGAAAAATCCATGTATAACGAGTAAAATCATCAATGAATGAAACATAATACCGAGAGCCCCCTTTGGTAGGCACAGGAGCGGGACCCCACACATCAGAATGCACAAGATCAAAAAGAGCAAGAGATGAAGAAATGCTTCTGTGAAAGGGCAATGCAGAAAACTTTGCTAGCTTACAACCACTACAATCTGAGATGTCATGAGAGTGCAATTGACCCAAAGCTCCGGTAGAGGCCAAATATCTTAAACGAGATGCAGAAACATGACCCAAACGAGAATGCCACAAATAAAAGTCAGAGGAAGACGGACTTATACGAAACGAAGATAAATCCACACTAGAAGCAACAATATCTGATACTTTCAGCTCATCCAAGACGTAAAGTTTCCCTTGCCTACGACCAGTACCAACCACTTTCTGAGATTGCGAATCCCGAACCAAACAAGACGAGGAGGAGAACCATACATTCAAACTCGAATCACACAATTGACCAACTGAACAAAGATTAAGTGTAAGACTTGGAACATGATAGACATCACTCAAAGAGATATGGGGTGTGACAACAGAACCAACACCCTGCAGTGACATGGGAGTGCCATCAGCAGTCAATATAGAAGTAGGTGGTGCTGAGGACATGGTTGCAAAAGAAGGCAAATGAGAGGACATGTGATGAGAGGCACCAGAATCCATAATCCACAAGGGAGAAGAGACACCTGATGAAGCAGGTGAAATGGACGAGGATGACAAACCTGTAGAGGATGACATAACAGGTTGTTGCTGAAACGCAAGAAACTTTTGGAACTGCTCAAACATATACGGACTCAACTCAACACTAAATGACTGAGAAGCATACTCATTACCACCTATCATTATAAACGTACAACTGTCCAAGAGTCCAAACACACCTCGTAACGAAGCACACCAAATGTATCCACACCAAATCCCCACAAGTGCCAAATATCACAAGCACAAGTACCAATTCAACAAAGAGCAACTCTATCCAATTAGAAAAATTCCAAGAGACCGAGAACAATTTCCAATCAAACTAACTCCAACCAACAAGTGCACAAGACCAATGCGATAACCACAAGCATCAACATCAACATTCAAAAGGGCAAAAGGCAAAAGATCACAAACTCCAACAAGAAGAAAAATTTTTCCCAATTAGTAAATCCCTAATTTCATACAACCAAGAAGCACCTTCAAATTGCCTCAAATCGATAGGAATCCAACAACCCAAACAACCTAAACAACAACCCAAACGAATTATCCAAACAAGAATGTCAAATTCAAAAAATCGAAACTACCTCACAAGGAAGAAACCAAAACTGCACAGCTCTGTCCGACTCAGATTCGAAGTCCTTCCCGACCTCAAAAATCAATCTCCACCGTTCAGATTGTAGACAAATGAGTTGCGAACATCATATCAAAAATTGAGAAAATTCCAACGGTCGGATTCGAAGATAACCTAAATATACCAAACCTGCAACAGTGAATCCGAAAAACACATTCTTCACCTTTTCAAGTTCCAAGAGTTTGAGATTTTGATCCTTTCCAACAACCCACAAGTTTTGCTCTGATACCATGTGAATCTAAACAACATAGAAGTATAGAAATGATGACTGGAGAGTTATGGGAAGACTTTGTTCTTCCATTGAATCAGAGAAAGAAGAATATGAAAGTCTTACAAGATAATGAATAGATATAGGAAAGCATATGAAAGTACTAGTCTACCCTTAACCTTATATACATATATATCTTAACAGTACAAACTACACTAAGCTAAAAACAAATCAAAGGTTACCTTTTCAATTGAAGTTACAAGGCTTGTGTTATAAAATCATAGGTTACCTTTTCCCTTTATTAAAATGATCCTCTAAAGATGGTATTATGTATTTGAGAGAATTTTTCATAGACCCCCAACGTTTGGTGAACTTTCACTTTGCCCCCCATCGATTTTTGCTCTCAATTTGGCCCCCCAACCATACGATTTTCCATCAGTTTGGCCCCCTAGCCCTAACGTTGGCGTCAAATCAATTTTCCGTCACTTTCTCGAGGGGTAGGCTCGTCTTTTTCCGTCATTTTCTGCAGGCTTTTTGAGCGGTGATTTACCCATCGACCGCAGATCTTCATCTCGATTCATTCTTCGTCGATGCTAATCCTGAATCCCTTCAGAAGATTGAAGGTTTTCTGATCGCCACTCCGTCATCGGCGATACCGCCGCCGCCGCCGCCGAAGCTCTGTACTCCCCGATCCAGATCCTTGAGGAAATCGCAGCTGCTGAGACAACGGTGAGAATCCAAATCTCATTAGGAATTGGTTCCGCTTTTCGTTAACCAAATTCCTGATTCGATTAAGAATATATAGTGTTATGAAGCCAATTTTTATCAGTCAATTTTTCTGTTGTTTGTTGTAAAGGTTTTGGTAGAAAAAGAAGTGAGAATGGGAGATTCTGATCCGGCAAAAAACCAGTCCCCGGAGGTCGTCGGGTAGCCAAAGAACCAGTCGCCGGAAGTCGTTGGGCAGCCGGAGAACCAGTCGCCGGAGGTCGGGAAAGAGCCGAAAGAAGTTCGCATGATCCTTCCTTTATGCATTGTATGCAAAGTGTGCGGCAATTACATGAGATCATGGACGAAATTCAGGGCGAGGAAAGAAGCTGTTGCCGGCTACATTGTTGAATCCGCCACCAAGAGGAAATTCGAATCAGTGCTCGATGCTCATGCTCATGGGCTCATTTCCTGATCTTTATTTACCTCCAGCAAAGGATATCAGTGATGCTGCTGGAAGTTTTGGAAAGGTTGTTTTGGAGGTAATGACCCTCTTTGTTTTTTTCTTATTGGAATTTTGCTATCCAATTGGGAGTTTTTGTTGATCTTGTTGCTGTTTGGTGGCATTTTGATAGGTTGGTTGTGGTACTGGGAATACTGTTTTCCCGCTTGTTGTTTGGATGTTTTTGTTTGTGATGTTGCTGAAGATGACCTGTTCAATCATATCAAGCCTTCTTCTGTTGATGTTGTCACTTTGGTAAGTAGGCTATGGGTGCAAAATCCCAGTTTTCGAACTAAGTATTTTGCTTGAATGAGAAGCTTGTGAGTTGCTAATTCCTTTGGCAGATATTTATATTGTCTGCAGTTTCACCGAACAAAATGCCTCTGGTGTTAAAGAACCTGAAAAGAGTACTAAAGGTTCTCCAACATCATTCTTCTATTTCAGTTTTTGTGGAGTTTGAAAATTTTGTCTGGTTATGAACTGTGAGAAATTTATACCTTGTTTTCTCAGCCAAATGGTCATATTCTTTCCACTGATCTCCTCCTCTGATTTGTAAGAGGAGCATATTGAGATCAGAGTCACCGGAGATCCGGATAAATCGACGTCGTAGACGTCATACTTCATGTGATTGGCCATGGCGGCGATGAAGCTGGATTTTCCGGTGCCGGAGGGGCCGTAGAGGAGGTAGCTCCGCTTCCAAACCCGCCCCAATTTGTGGTAATACTGCTCCGATTTCAGAAAATGACGGAAAAAGACGAGCCTACCCCTGGAGAAAGTGACGGAAAATTGATTTAACGCCAACGTTAGGGCTAGGGGGCCAAACTGATGGAAAATCGTATGGTTGGGGGGCCAAATTGAAAGCAAAAATCGATGGGGGGCCAAAGTGGAAGTTCACAAAACGTTGGGGGGTCTATGAAAAATTCTCTATTTCTTTTAAAGTAAACCTAATGATGGAATCTTCTATTAAATTTAAACCGAATGGTAAAACAAGTATTTCAGACTTTCAGTATTAGAATAATATTTATGGTAAAAAAGTAAATTATAGACTTCATATCATGTGGTTGTGGATACAAAATATTTCAGTATATTTCATCTAGTAAGTAGTAACTCACTTTCCATTAAATTGCATGAAAAGTCTTGGGAGTGACCGTCACTATATAGTGACCAGGGTCTTTACTGCAAATATAGAAGTAAATTATAAATAGTACAATAAAGAAAATCAAGGAGGGACCAATTTGCAATTTTTAAAAATTTAAAAAAATCACGCGCTACAGTGTTTCCGCGCGTGCACAGTGTTTTGCTACAGTGTTGCTACAGTGTAATTCAATGTTTCAAGTTATATTGTTCATGTTTTATGTTTCAAGTTAAAGGCCCCGTTTGGTGACGAGAGTTTTGAGTAGCGTTTAGCTTTTTGGGTTAAATATGGACAGTTGACTGGTCAATCAGCTCTTCTTAGTGTTTGGTGAACAGCTTTTTCTGATTAGCTGTTTTGGTGAAACCTCTCGTTTCTGAAACGCTAGAAAGAGCAGCGTTTACAAAGAATTAATTAAAATAATATTACAAAATATCTTTTTTATCCTTATTCTTACAAAATTTCCTTTTTAAAAAAATCAAATTACTAAACCAAATTTTAATCATGTTAGCGTGCGTACAAATTCATATAATATTAATCAAATTTTAATAGTACAATTCATATATTCATATGCGTGCGTACACAAAATGTGTACGTATATATTTATTCTAAAATATTATTTTTAATTTATATTTTAAGTATTTCATATCTTAATATTGAAATGTCCAGCTAAACATATATTACTATGAAATGTTAATCATTTTAATTTTTTTTAAAGAAAATGGGTATATTAATAAAGAATAAAATAACAAATAGCATAAAAATAAATAAATATAGGTAATAAAAATACCTTTCGATACTTCAAAACAAATAATACACTCCAGAAAAGAAATTAATAATAAATTATATTAATGTCTATTTCGGTCTTTTAACTTAACAAAACAGCTATCAGCTAATTGTCATTTGCCAAACACTCAAATACAAACAGCTAATCAAACCGCTAGTCAAAACAGGTAATAGAATCAGCTAACAGCTAACAGCTAATAAAATCCGCTAACAGCTAACAGCTAAACGCTGATAGCCAAACGAGGCCAAAATGTTCATCTTTCATGTTAAAACGTCCATGTTTTATGTTTTAAGTTAAAATGTTTATGTTTTATATTTCAAGTTAAAATGTTCATGTTTCAAGTTAAAATGTTCATGTTTCACGTTAAAACGTCCATGTTTTATGTTTTAAGTTAAAATATTTATGTTTTATATTTTCAAGTTAAAATGTTCATGTTCATGTTTTAAGTCAAAATGTTCTGTTCCCAGTACTACCGAAGGAAATCAGAGTACAGGGGATGAAGCGCTATGATCCTGAGGAAATTGGAGGTATGAAGATGGGCAGGATATCCAAAGCGGAAGTTGCAGAGAGTGCTAAGGAATGGGACACCACGGTGGTTTGCAAGGTAATTGGTTCCTCCCCCCCTCATGTAGTTATGAATGGATATTTTAGAAGAATATGGAGGAATTTATCTGTGCAAAAGGTGTGGCTTGCAAAAACAGGGGTGTACTTAGTGAGATTTGCTTCTAAACAACATAGGGATGAAGTGGTAGAACAAGGATTGTTTTTGTTTGATAACAAGCCCGTAATTGTCCAAGGGTGGAGTCAAAAGATGGATCTGACCCTCCCTACCACAGTCCCCATATGGATCCAGCTCCCTGGCCTTGATGTAGTTTACTGGAAGCCTTCTATCTTAAGCAAAATTGTGAGCCCCCTGGGTATTCCTTTGAAAATGGATAGAGCAACAGCTGATGTGGAGAGATTGAGTTTTGCTAGGGTTTTAATTGAGGCCCCTCTTGGAAAGCCTATTCCCAGAACAGTGCCCTTCATAGATGAGAATGATATTATCCAGCATCAGGTGGTTGACTGTGAATGGTACCCTGCACTCTGCTCACATTGTGGTTTAATGGGACATGATGAGGTGGCTTGCAGGAAGAAGCAGTCAGAAGAGCAAGCTAGGGAACTTGAGGCTGCTGAACCAAGACCTCAACTGCAGCAGAAGAGGAAACCTTATCAAAAACCCCAAAAGATTTATGTGCCAATCAAGAAAATACCAACCCATTCCCCTGTGAACCAGACGGATGCGGAGGGCTTCACTTTGGTGGTTAAAAGAAACAATGTGAACTCTCAAAAGACTAGAGAGGTAATTCCTGGGAAAGATAGTGTGAGCTCAGGGGAACATCCCATAACTGGAGAGATGGTACCTGTTGGAGAGCGGGTACCTGGGAAAACCGTTGTGAACTCAGAGGAACATAATCTGAAAGGGGAGGTAGTTCTTGGGAAAGCGGATATGGGACTACACTCTTTGCCACCTAACCCTCCTGATGGAATATAATTTTGTTTCATGGAATCTCAGAGGTGTACATAGTGAGTTGAAGCAAAAACAGTATAGAGAGTTTTGTTTAAATAATCAGGTGTGTCTGGCTGCTTTTCTGGAGACCAAGGTGAAAAGGAAAGATGAGGGGAAAATTTGGAAGCAAATGGGATTACAGTGGGAGTTGGAGACCAATGGGGACATTATTGATCAAGGGAGAATTTGGTTATCATGGAGAAAGGACTATTGTCAGGTTATCGTATTGCAGAAGGGTGATCAATGGATGGATGTAGAGTGCTGGCTAAAGGGGCTGAACAAGAGGGTTTACATTACAGTGGTTTATGGAATGAACGTGATTCCTCTTCGGAAACCTCTTTGGGCTCATCTTGAGTCTGTTCCATTCAGCGATAAACCATGGATAATCATGGGGGACTTCAATGCCTTGCTGAGTTTTGAAGATAAGATAGGAGGAAAGGGTGTTCTACAGGATGAATTGACTGACTTTCAAAATATGATGCAAAAAGTGGATTTGCAGGAGATGAAAACTATTGGCCCCTCTTTTACATGGAGCAATAGAAGACGGTTGGAGCACAGGATATTTAGCAAGTTAGACCGAGTGCTAGTTAATGATTTATGGATTGAGGAGATGGCTGATTCAGTTTGTGTGGTGAAAGTGAATGGCATTTCTGACCATTTCCCATTACTGATCCAAATTCAGAAATTCAAGAAGAGAAAAGTTTCCCCTTTCAAATTCTTTAATATGTGGTCTCTTTCTGAAAATTTTCTGGGCACTGTACAGGCTGTATGGAGAACAAAAAAGGTAGAAACTCTGACTGATTTATTTACAGTTCTAAGAAAACTAGAGGGACCCTTAAAACGGTTAAACAGGAGGGAATTCAGTGATATAGGGAAACAAGCAATGGCAGCTAAGGAGGAGTGGGAGAAAGCTCTGATTCAGCTGACACGAAACCCTCAAAATACTGAATGTCAGGAGGAGGAACACAAAACAAGGAGGGAGGCAGAAACTGTAATGAAGGCTGAGTTCAAGATGTTGAAACAAAAAGCTAAAGTGAGATGGCTCAAGGATGGGGATAGGCCTACAAAGCTATTTTATGCAGCACTTAAATCCAGACAATATACAAATCAAATTGTGTGTCTGCAAAAGGGTGGAGACCTAGTACAAGGGCAAGGTGAGATTGAGGCACATCTGGTGGAACATTTTAAAGCTCAATTGGGGCAGCATACCGAACCAACTCTACCACTAGAAAGGGACATCATTCAGGAAGGGGATGTGTTAGGCCTGGAGGATCAAGCACGTTTGATTAAGCCAGTAACTGGGGAGGAGATATATTCAGCACTGAAAAGCATCCATTCAAGCAAAAGTCCTGGCCACGATGGTTACTCTAGTCACTTCTTCAAACACACATGGGGAGTGATTGGAGGGAATGTTATCAATGCAGTTCAAGGTTTCTTCACAGGAGATGCAGTGCCTAGGGATTTTAGCAGAGCAGTTATCACCTTAATCCCAAAAATCTCAAATCCTCAGTCTGCAAGTGACTATAGACCAATAGCTTGCTGTTCTGTGGTTTATAAAATAGTCACTAAAATCTTGTGTAACAGGATAGGAGTGGTCCTTCCAAAGGTGATAAGCAACAACCAAGGAGCATTTGTGAAGGGAAGAAGTATAGCTCATAACATACTGCTCACACAGGAACTCCTTCATAAGTATAACTCTATTACTATGAAGGATAGTTGCCTGATAAAGGTAGATATATCCAAGGCTTTTGATAGTGTTAGTTGGCCTTTTTTGTTCAACTGGCTTGAAAAATTGAAGTTCCCAGGACTGATGGTGGACTGGATCAGAAAGTGTGTCACTAATTCATCCTTCAGTTTATCGGTTAATGATAATTTCACTCAGCCTTTTGCAGGCAAGAGAGGGGTGAAGCAGGGAGACCCCCTCTCTCCTATACTCTTTGTTTTATGCATGGAGTATTTAAGCAGGATGCTCAAGAGATGTTACCAGAAGAACATCATAGATTATCACCAGAGGTGTAGGAAGTGCGGTATTCACAGCCTTTTATTTGCAGACGATCTACTGATATTCTGTGGAGCTTCTAGGAAATCAATGGAAGGTGTGAAACAGGTTTTGGAGGATTTTAAGGGAGTTGCTGGACTAGCTGTCAATGAATCCAAGTCTTCCATTTATTTTTCTAGAATGACTGAGACTGATACAGTCATGTTGGCTGAGGTCCTAAAGATGCAACCTGGAGTTTTCCCAGTTCACTACCTTGGCCTACCTCTTTCCCCTAAGAGATGGTCAAAATCTGATTGTGAAAAACTGTTGGGGAAGATGACTGCAAAATTAAAAACATGGGGTTCCAGACATTTAAGTTATGCAGGCAGGATACAGGTGGTGAATACAGTGCTTCTCAGTATTGGTAGCTACTGGACGAATGTCTTCCAGATTCCAGAAGGTGTTCACAAAGCTATGGTGGAAATCTTTAGGAATTACATGTGGGGCAGAGAAGCAGGAGAAAAAGGTTTCACAGCAGTTGGATGGGACTCCATGTGTGTGTCAACAAAAGCAGGTGGATGGGGGATTCGGGATTCTACAGATTGGAACAAAGCTGCTATGTGCAAGTTATTGTGGGATGTCAACAGTAAACAGGATGTACTCTGGATTAAGTGGCTTCAGGCCTACTATATGAAGGATAAAAGGCTAGATCAATGCAGAGCCACTCCCTACCATAGTTGGAGTTGGAAAACTATGATGCATATGAAAGATAGGATGCTTGATAGTCTCTCTGAATGTATCACAATGACAGGGAGATTTAGTACTAGCAGGGCTTATGATTTGCTGCAGAACAACAAGGAGATTGATGCAAGTGCAAAATTGATTTGGCACTCAAAAATTCTTCCAAGGCATAGAGTTTTCCTTTGGATGTTATTTCACTCAAGATTGGCTACCGTGGACAGACTACAGAGGTTCAAGATTTTGGGTCCCCAACCAAAATGTTGTATGTGTAAAAGGAATGATGAAACAGCTTCCCATCTGTTCACCAAATGTGACTTTATGAAGGCCATGGTTGAGAAGCTGGAGTTGAGAAAAGGGGGTAATTTAAGACAGCTTAAGAAGATGTTGGAGCAGGTGAGGAGGAGAAAACAGTGGAACATGTTAATTCTGCATTCAACTTTGCTCTATGATGTTTGGACAGAGAGGAACAGACGCATTTTTAAAGGAAAGCATATGGACTTGGAGGTAATGGTGGTGAAGATCAAGGCTGAATGTCAAAGCAGGTTGTAATTATGTTATGTCTTTTTATCTAGATTGGTTGTTGTTTGTATTGGGGAAGTTAGGATGGATGTTAGTGTGGTAGGGGCTTAGAGTGATGGCCTTAACCTTTGTAACTTGTTTCTTTGATGTTATAATGAAAAACTTTTTTCCATCAAAAAAAAATAAAATCAAAATGTTCATGTTTCAAAAAATATTCATGTTTTAAGTTAAACTGTTCTTGTTTTATGTTTCAAGAAATGTTCATGTTTTATGTTTCAAGTTAAAATGTTTATGTTTCAAATTAAAGTGTTCATGTTTCACGTTAAAACGTCCATGTTTTATGTTTTAAGTTAAAATATTTATGTTTTATGTTTCAAGTTAAAATGTTCATGTTTCAAGTTAAAGTGTTCATGTTTCATGTTAAAACGTCCATGTTTTATGTTTTAAGTTAAAATATTTATGTTTTATGTTTCAAGTTAAAATGTTCATGTTCATGTTTTAAATCAAAATGTTCATGTTTCAAAAAATATTCATGTTTTAACTTAAACTGTTCATGTTTTATGTTTCACGTTAAAATGTTCATGTTTTATGTTTCAACTTAAAATGTTCATGGTTTTAAGTTAAAGTGTTCATGTTTTATGTTGTACTGTACTAACTCGACACTGTAGCAAATCGGTATTGTAGCGGCTCGGTACGGTAGCGCGTGGCTTCACACTGTAGCGCGTGATTTTTAAAAATTTTCTGAAATTGCAAATTGGTCCCTCCGTGTTTTTTTAACTTATATCCTATTTGCAATTTAATCTGGTCACTATATAATGACGGTCACACAGGAGACCAACTCAACAAATATAGTATAAATTATTAACAACAAAGTAAAACTAGCATGGAAAGAACCACCCACGGCAGACTTTATTGTTTTCCCGACAAAAACAGTAGACTTTTTATTGTTACGAGTTATTTTACCCCTTATTTTTAATAGGGTTGGAGTGTAAATAGCAATGATTCTATTTACAGTCCCCTAAATTCTATTTAAACCCCTATTTAGTAGGTGTGTAAGCTTTATGTAGGGGCAACCAATACTTTATTGTTATCATCTAATGATTAGTCACTACTAGGGAGACCCCCCATAGGCACCGGTTTATAGCAGCGCTTTACCAAAATCGGTGCTGGATTCCACAATAAGTAGTGGTTTGAATCATTAGCATCGGTTTATAGCAGCGCTTTACCAAAACTGGTGCTGGATTCCACAATAAGCAGTGATTTTAATCATTAGCATCGGTTTATAGCAGCGCTTTACCAATATCGGTGCTGGATTCCACAATAAGCAACGATTTTAATCATTAGTATCGGTGCACCGCTACAAATAAACCGTTCCTATAATTTATTTCACAAGCATTTAACAAATTTATAGCAGCGGGTTCATTTTATACAGTGGAGCACCGCTGCTACAAGGAATTTTTATGAAAAAAATATAAACCGCTACAAAGATAATTTTTGAAAACATGAAACAAATATGTAGCAGCAGTAACAAATTTTTTTAATCTATTTTAAGAATCCCAATATTATTAAAAACATTATCCTTTATTATATTCCTTTATGTATTTTATGAATCCCAATATTATTAAAAGCATTATCCTTTATGATAATCTTTTATGTATTTTATGAATCCCAATATTATTAAAATTATTATCCTTTATTATATTCTAAATTAGAGGAAACATAATTTTAGTTGATTATCCTTTATTATCATTTTTTATTTTCAGTTGAGTTCAATCTGTATATAGGAACGGTCTCTTCCAAGACTTTTCCTAAATGATAATAGTTATTATTTTATAAAGAAAACAAAAATTAGAAATATTTATGTGAAAACATTTTAAACTATACATTAAATCCTAAAATAAACAATTTAAAAAAAGGGTAAAATTCCAAACAATTTCCATGTATGAAACAAATATGATTAAATTTGGAAGTAAAGCAAAATCCAAAAATTAAAAAAAGAAACGAGCAAACAAGAAAAAAAAAAGAAAAAAGGAAAGAGAACGTAAAACAAAAAAAAGATGCAGATCGTTGCTCTCTTGCCTTAAACCCTAAACCCATTTTCTCTCACCGCTTCCCTCTCCACCCAAAAACCCAAAAAATTTCTGAGATGGTTTCCCGGCAACCCTAATCCCATAACCAAGCAGAAACCACAATCGAATAAAAACCCAAAAAAGAGTTGCCGGAAAAGCAAATTAGGGCAAACCAGAAGAGATGGACAGAGAGTGGGGATCGAAGCCTAGAATGAAGCCATTGACAGCGGGAAGCAGTTGCGCCGCCTCGACATCGTGAAGGACCGCTGACGTCGAGCTGCTCGAGAGCTGTGAGGTGGTCGATGTCATCCGGGAGGGTCTCCACGAGTAAGTTCTTCGCGAGGTTTAAACTCGGAGTTTTTGTATAAAATTGCGGGGAAGGTATCGGAAAGATCGAGGTAGGTGAGATTGTTAAGGTTACAGATGAATTCCGGGATTTCGTCTTGTGAGACGAAGTCGGTGACGGAGCCACCAGTGCAATCGATTTGTTTCCAGGTGCACAATCACATTGGATGATACTGGTACATGAACTTCAATTCAAGCCGAGTTCATAATTCTTTTGGTTAATTAACATGATTTTCAGTTCAATGCTATTTAAAGTTGATGTAGAATATGAACTAATAATTATGATATTTTCTATCTTTACAGATTTTGAATACCCTGAGATCGATCGAGGACCACACAAAACCAAGGCATCGTTTCATGTCATCCTTTGAGCAGGTACTGATCTCGTTTGTAATTTCACATTTGTTAAGCATTGATAATTTTCTCATATATATGAGTCTTAGTGCTAAAACCCGTCTTCTTTTGGTTTTTTCCAGAAAATCCAACTTTTCGATGACGATTTCACGAGGGGCAACCCTGGAGTAGGAGATATTATTTTCAATGGTTTGATGAAGAAGAAACCCGATGAGTGATGATGAAGAGTTTAATGATCAAACAAGTGATTTCAGATAATGAAGAAGAGATTTCAGATGATGAAGGCAGGAGGGTTTCAAGATGAATACTTATGCAGATGAGATTTCAAGATGAATTTTGTTTTTTTTTTTTACGCCAAAACCATCATAGATGGGAGGATTATTCATGACTCCTCAACCGAAATAAAAAACAGAACATAATACTTCTAAGACCATAAGAGTCTTAGTGGCTATAAATTGCCCGAAGGCTGTTCTCCACAAGTGGAGGCAATTTGGTAGATAACAGGAAAATGCCTGAAACGTAGAACAAATATAATCTTCCCTGTATCTAAATGTGATATGGCCCGAAGGCTATTTCCTAGGCTTTCGCCCGGAAGCAATATGGTGCCCGAAGGCAGCGTCTAAAGGCTAAAAACTCAAAAAGGGGATACATCGTAAAAATCTACGGTCTAATACTCAAGAGTATCGAACTACCTGACAAGCGTAGTACCTTAACTCGCATTCTAAACTATGTAATCGAAGTCTACTAGTCTAGGCACAAAAGCTACCATGTTACCTAGTCCAGAAGCCCATGGGGTTTACCCTCTCGCCAATTAAGGGTTAAGAGAGATATAACAAACAAATGGGCAAGGATACTCCCCAAGTCTGTTAGGACAGTCTCGCAAAAAAGACCAGTTTCAAATCATATCCCCTACAATAAGGTGATACTAAGGGCAGATACCAACTAATTCGGGTCTAACCAGCTAGCAAATACCACATAATATAGAAATTTGAGCAAAGATATTATTTAACAAGAGAGAAGTTAAAACTCCCACTGTCTACAAATCTAGCTTATATTTGGGACAGTATCGCCAGAAATACGTATAATTACTATTCTGACTCGGATTTCTCCTAACTGGAATCCCATAAACCAGATTTGAAGTCAACCAAATTTTGTGAAACAGAAACGTACCCGTCCATAAACTAAGGTTGACGAATAATAACCCGTTCAAATATTCCGACCTTATTTATATAAACTACTATAATAAAAAGAAAAGAAAAAACCACCTAATCCTCTAATTTTTCCAGAACCAAGAGACCATTTACCAATCCGACTCGAACCGGCAGAACCGACCCGAGCCGGTCTGAACCAACCCGAGCCGGCTAGTGTCCGTCAAAAGTCATACAGTGGAGGCATCGGGGAGTTGCGTCCCTAGCCTCCGATGTGACTGGGCCGGCGTCGTCGAGCTGCGCGGTGGAGGAAAGCACCAGCGGGCAACGAGGGGACCCCGTGGGCAACCAGCTGGGCTCCGGCGCCGCCCCGTGCGGCCTCTGGTGCGTCGGTCTCCGGCGCGTCTGGGATCTGTAGATCTGGGACCGGTACTGGGCCGGACGCCTCTGCGGAGGCGCCGATCCCGAGCGGGGGGACGCCGATCACCGGATCTATAAGGGGTGACCCGATCTGGAGGGGCGTGAAACTTCGGCGACTGGACGGCTTGGGCTGTATTTTTTCGAGGAAAAATAAGTGGAGGAACTGAAAACAAGGTAAGCTAAAACTAGGAGGGGTGGGGAGGAGATCAGCTCGGCGAGACGTCGGCGACCTCCTCCCCGATCTGAAACTGAGAGGGTCGAAAGTTGAGAGCTTAAATTACTGTAGAGAGGAGCGACAGGAAAAGCTGAAGCACGTGCATAGTTGAAATCACGTGCATGGGAAAAGATGAATTTTGTGGATTTGCATAAGGCAGTGGGAAAAAGTGAGTAAGTATAGAACTTTTAAGGTGAATTTGTAAAAAGTAGAAAGTATAGGATTTTTAGATTACAATTGTAAGTAAAAAAACTTTGTAGGCTTGATTTGTTAATATATAAAATATTGGATTGTTTTGCAAATATAAAAATCTTGATAGTCAATTAACAAATGAGAAAGTTACGGGGACTGAATTGTTACTAATCTAGTAGTGGTTGGCGAAATTCAGGCGGTGCTATATTTTACCAGTGCTAGAGAAATCTAGTAGCGTTTTAATGAACCGCTGCTTGTCGGATTAAGGTAGCAGCGGTACAAAAACCGCTGCTTGAGGGGTCAAAAACCGGTGCACATGGGGGGTTCTCCTAGTAGTGAGTCAAACACAATTAACAATACAACTAGTAGTATTTTATATCTTTTAATTTATAATAGAGATAATTATTTATTTATAAATACAAACATTTCCATGCTGGGATCATATTAAATTCATTAATTTTCTATATTAATTTTTTATTCTATGTATTTAATATTTTATATATTTATTTAATTTGAAACGTTTCCGTCTTGAACTCAGGATTGAGAATTCTTTTACTATTTTAAAATTAATAAAATAATCGTTGTATGATTGTAAGAGTTGGTCTCTTGGGTGACCGTCACTATATAGTGACCAGATTAAATTGCAAATAGAATATAAGTTTAAAAAATACGGAGGGACCAATTTGCAATTTCAGAAATTTTTTTAAAATCACGCGCTACAGTGTCAAGCCACGCGCTACAGTGCCGAGCCGCTACAGTACCGATTTGCTTCAGTGTCGAGTTGCTACGGTAAAACATAAAAAATGAACAGTTTAACTTAAAACATGTACATGAACATTTTAACTTGAAACATAAAACATAAATATTTTAACTTAAAACATAAAACATGCACGTTTTAATGTGAAACATGAACAGTTTAACTTGAAACATAAAACATAAATATTTTAACTTAAAACATAAAACTTGGACGTTTTAAAATGAAACATGAACACTTTAACTTGAAACATAAAACATAAATATTTTAACTTAAAACATAAAACATGGACGTTTTAACGTGAAACATGGACACTTTAACTTGAAACATAAAACATAGAAAAAAGTTCTCTCGTACCCCTGAGTTCTTGGGTTATGTATTAATATGCCCCTCAGTTTTTGAAAAGTGCTCATATGCCCCTACTATATAATTCCGGTTGAATTTCCGCCGGTCAAACACGTTGACCCGGAAAAAACACCGATATAACCTTATTCTAATTCAATTTAAAATAAAGAAAAAATAATGACAATCGTACACCGAGTCTTTTCTTTTTTTCCGGTTTTCTTTCTCGCTCTTACACCTTCATTCTTCTCAACGCCTCCATCCTTTACCGTTCCTTTCAACAGGCCCAATATCGCCACCTCACAATATGCTCCAGCGCCGGCGTTTCTCTGCAGGGCCCAACCCCATTCGGATTTTCCAGCCGGTTTTCCTCGCACTCATCGTCGTCCCAGTCCAGCCCCATTGGCCCCTTCTTGTCGAGCTCCAGCTTTTTCCCTTTTTTTCCGGCCAAAATCAGAAGTCTTGGGAGTGGAATCACGCGCCGAAAGGATTTCTTCGCCGGAAGGATTTCTGTTTTTCATACCTTCAGCAACACTGGCTGGCTCACGTATGGTGCCATTCTGAATAATTTGGTTGAGAAGCCTCATTTCATAGAGAAAATCAAAAGCTGTATTGTAGATTCCGGAGGCGATCCAAACATTGATCCCAAGGTTCGGGCTGCTGGATGTAGTGCAGCTTTTCTGAAGAAAAACAGTTCAGCTACACAACCTTCGTGGCTAGTGACGCCATTGGACCCGGCGGGTAAAAAAATGGTCGTGCGGAAGCAGAGTGCATCAATCGGACGAGTGGTGACAGCGTACAAAGAGTAAAAGTTATGTGAAGAAGGGCAAAAATGTCACTAAATTTGGCCCCGGGGTAAATTGGTCTTTTCAAAAAAAATTGGCCGGATATCTGCACCGGCGTTACTATTTAAAAAGTCTCCATCAGTCAAAGGGTATATCAGCACTTTTGAAGAACTCAGGGGTATATTAATACATACCTAAGAACTCAGGGGTACATGAGGGTTTTGCTCTAAAACATAACATTTTAACTTGAAACATGAACATTTTAACTTGAAACATAAAACATAAATATTTTAACTTAAAACATATAACGTGAAACATGAACACTTTAACTTGAAACATAAAACATGGACATTTTAACTTGAAACATTGAAGTACACTGTAGCAAACACTGTAGCGTATTGTAGAAAAACACTGTAGCAAACACTGTAGCGCACTGTAGAAAAACACTGTACACTCGCGGAAACACTGTAGCGCGTGATTTTTTTTAATTTTAAAAATTTGCAAATTGGTCCCTCCTTGATTTTCTTTATTGCACTATTTATAATTTGGTCTGGTCACTATATAGTGACGGTCACTCCCAAGACTTTTCCTGATTGTAATTTGTTTAAAATTACAAATAAACATCAATATTAAATATGAAAGAAAATTTTCATTTATTATAACTCAAATATTTCATTCCCGTACCTGTTGGATTAAGCATTAATCTGACTAAAATAAAATATAGTAATCATGGATATATCGGAAAACACAAATACTACCATTTTTGGATATAAAATATTTCAAAATTCTAAATTTTTACATAAACTAAACCCTACGGTAAAGCGAATATTTCAGTATATTTTCCTAGAATATTTTTTTATGGTAAAATTATTTAATACGGTATATATTTGGTTGGATTAAATTAGAAAATATAAATTTGAAGTATATCTTTTTAGACAACAAAGAATTACGTTCTAGTTTATATTTGATGGATTATGGTTTATTCATAATTCATCCAAATAAACCATAATCCATCCAAATATAAACTAGAACGTAATTTTATGTTATCTAAAAAGTGTAAAAAGTAGAAAGTCTTTGTTTTGACAAATTTTATTGATTTTTTATTATTACGAGATTGTTTACACTACTATTTTTGGTAGGGTGGGAGTGTAATAGCAACACTCATTTGCAAATTGCCATCTTTGAAAAACACAGATCGATTTATTTTTTTGGGTGGGAAACAGGGATTAATTAGTTCCAGGTTGAATGTTTTTTCCCAATGCCACTCACTCGAAATCAACAATCCACCTCTCCCTCCTCAAGTAGTAATAATCCACGTTTCATAGCCAGCAGCAAAACCCTGCATGAATGACACGTGGCATATTGACATCATCGCTTACCAGTAGAAAAGGCAAAGACATATCTGGAACCAAGCTGGTTTTCATCCTCCGTTGGCGGCAACAAACTTTGGGGATTGGTTTCTAACTTGGATGGAAAGCTTGACCTCGGAGGATAGCCTGAATAAATCTCTGTTTGTACTTTGGGAGATTTGGTCACAAAGATGCAAGTTGGTGATGGAGGGAGTACATCTTGATAGTGTGGGTGGAGTGATAGCAGCAGATCAAAGATTCAAATTGAATCAAATCCTGATGAAGAAAAAGGAAGCTAGAAGTTCACATCATTACCCGGAAATGTTCACAATATGAGAAGTCGGAGCTAGAGAGGTTGAAAGTGATAGCTACTCAGGAATCACAGCAGTGGTAAAGGTTGATGGCTCATATCAAAAAAGGGCACACATAGGAGCCGGAGCTTGGTCAATTACAAGGGTTGCAGAACATGGGTATGAGCACAGGCCAGGCTCGGATTTCTTCACATGTATTTCTCCATTACAGGCTGAAGCAATGGCTTGCTGGAGAGCTCTAAAAGCAGCATGTAGGGCTCAGTCCCAAAACATATGCTTGCTAACAGACTCAACAATATTGGTAGCTGCGCTGAATTGTCCGGAGGAAGCTCGTTGGGAGATTAAAGGAATGATCGAGGAAATAGTTAACTTCTTAGAGACGTCTTTTGTTTATGCTAAAATAATGAAGGTATGTAGACTAGTAATAAGTAATGAACACGACAAGACTATATATTTAGGTCGGGTGTTATGTAATTCGTTATTACCGTTTTAATATTAGTGTTATCTTAAAAAATAAAAAAAATAAAAAAGGCAAAGACCCCGAGTCAATAATCCAGGTGAGCTCAGAGGAAAGGAAATGAGGCTAAACAGAGGATCTGGGGAGTCTTCTAAAAGGGTTGTTGCCCTCTCTGTTAAGCCCGTGATTTTCATTTTCATCAAACCATTACCAAACAGCCCTTTGATTTTCCTGGACAATAGTCAGGGGACTTGTACTTAGTGCTGGCAAAATTTACCAAAATACCGTACCAACCAAAATACCAATCAATACAATACCAAAAATACCGTACCAATTATATAACGACTTTAATAGTATGGTATTGGTATTTAATTTTCAATACCATGGTATTACCGTACCATACCGAAATAATAGTATAAATTAAAAAATAAATAATATTAACAATACTTAAATATTTGTTGCCTTAAATATTTTTCAAGCTAGTATTTTTTTTGTTCTTCAAATTCTTTTGACAAGGTTTATGATATTTTTGTACAAATTTAACTTGTTAACGTCTTTTACCTCACAACACTTGTCATTATCGCGGTAAAAATAGACGGGATCCCAAAATAGATGCACTACCATTTCATTATCTAGACTCCAAGTTATTTCCATTTCATTTTTGTTTTTTAGGTTAAACTCTTAAGATTAAATTTAATTTATGAATAATGCCATAATTTTCTTGTTGTAATATCATGAGTAAGGCCCTGTTTACCAGAGCTTATCTGTGGATCAGTTCAGTTCAATTCAATTCAGTTCAATTCAGTTCAGTGAAGTGAAACTGTAATTTGATGAACTTCAGGTTAATTCAGTCATGCTGATTCCATTTTTCAATACATCATTTTTACTTCAGTTCAGTTCAGTTCAATTCAGTTCAGTTCAGTTCAGTATATCAAGAAATAATCTCTAGTAAACAGTGCCTAAGAAAATTAGTAGTTGTTTTGAACACGTCACATTGATTAACTCATTTATTATTTTTAGACGAATTTCATATTTTACATGTATTTCTATTTTATGTTTCAAATCATTTTTTTGGTACAATTACGGTATATACCGAATACCAACCGAACTTTTTGGTTGGTATTGATATTGAAAATATGTGTAACGAAATACTTGGTATGGTACATGGTATTGAGAAAAAAAACATGGTATTGTACCGATTCCACCCCTACTTGTACTAGTTATATATAATAAAAATTTATAAGAAATATATATTATTAAATTTCATATTATGACGAACAAAACAAGATCATACATGACTATGTTCACATGTACATAAAAATTTGAATATTGTCACGTGAGATCTTGTTATATTTGTTTTAATGCATATTTTAATAATATATACTTTTCACATTTTTTTATCATACGTAATTTAAAATATTAAGATTCCAAAATATATTTGAATGGTGAAAAAAGAATAATAAAGAGATAAAATACTGAAATTTAATGCACATGCATTAAATTCTAATCCCCGCACTAGAGAAGCTGTTGGAGTTGAAGCAAAAAAAGATAGGGATTATGGGGATGTAGTACTATATCTTGGAGAATCTTGTAGGGAAGCTGAATGGTCTAAACACAACAAATTATAGAAACAGCAAAAAAATCAATTGCAGCAGCTGCATTACACCCCTCCGAGCACCAAAACATCATTCACCCAAGCAGCAGGAGATTTGTAAAGAAAGCTTTGAAAGGACAACAAAAAATAAAGGCAAAGTAGCCAAAAAATTGATTAATAAGACAATGGGCAACACAGAAACTTAGCTGCTCTCAGAGTAGTAACTTTTCATAATTATCTATCGGATGTAAATGCAAATATCCTGAAATACATTAACCATCATCCAATTCTTCCTAGGATTGTAAACGAGTCAAGTCGAGGTCGAACAGACCTATGTTTGAGTTCGAGTTTGTATTGCATATTCGTGATCGAGTTCGAGCTCGTACGAGTTGAGATATTTTAGTCCGAGCTCGATTCGTCTGACTTTTAGAAAGTTCGAGCTCGACTCGTGAGCTCGATAAAAAATCGAGTTCGAGTTCGAACTCGTTAAAGCATTAATGAATAAAATTTAATTAATTTATAAAAAAAATCTATATAAAAATTCTATTCGAGCTGCTCGACGAGCCTATCGAGCTGGCTCTTATGAGCTCGAGTTCATATATAAACGAACGAACTCGAGTCCGAGTTCGAACTGGTCAAACCGAGTTCGAAAACGAACTTTGACCGAGTTGTTCACGAACAGTTCAGTTCATTTACACCAGTAATTCTTCCCATGCTAATCTTTGACATTCTATGTTTGTCTAAATTTAACCTCAACACGTTTAAGGACAATATAAAGATCAGGAAAGGGGACTTTTCTTTTGTATGAAAATAAAGAGACAAATGTAAGGAATGTTTAATTAAGTTAAAATGCCACACTGTACTAGTTTATATCAGAAATCAGGACTAACTTCCTCGTCAGAAAGACTCCCAAACCACACCCGGGGAAGCTCCTTTGTAGGTACCCCTTGCCGTCCATCAAGGTGAGTGAAATTTGGCACAACATGAGTCAGCACCTTTGCAGCCCTATGGCTCATCAAGGGGGAAATATGGATCTGAATATCTGTATTTCCCAGGTCCATCTGCATCTCTTGTATTTGATTCACTTGGTTTTCCACTGATTCCGAACAACTGGAGACCTCGATCATTTCAAGCGTTGGAATGCTTTCCAAACAAGGAGGAATCTCTTCCAATTCTCTACAATGTTCCAATACCAACCTTTTGAGAGGAGGAAAGTCGTCATCAGAAGCAGTCCACCTAACAACACCCGAGCGGTTCAACTCCAGAAATATGAGCTTTGAGAATTCACCATCTTTTATATCAAATATCCCTCCATGCAAGCTTACATCAATTAATTTCAGAACCTCTAGATAAGGCAGTTTCCCGATCGTGGAAATATGACTTTGAAACATCTCAAAGCGATTCAGCGTAAGCTTCACAAGATGTAAAGAAAACTCAAACTGCACAAGTTCTGGTAGTTTCTGTCGCCTTCCACTAGACAGCAAATGGAGTGATTTCAATCTACTCAAAGGTAACAGGATTTTGTCATCATTCTCATCATCCCAGTTCTGGACAATCATGCATTTCAGCTTGCGAACTTCAGGAAACTTTCTCAATAGCTTTTCATAGCTTTCCCAGGAAGAAAGAGCTACAGTAGAACAACTCTTCAACTCAGATAAGTCTGATGAGCTTTCAATATTGTCAACGGGAAAATATAAACCTCGTGGTATGCAAAGATTTCTCAATTTGTGTAGATACCAAAAAGTATCTGGCAATACAACCATAGCATATGACTCCACGATAAAAGTTTCCAAGTTTGAAAGCTTACCTATTGATGATGGGATTTGCTGAAGATGACCTGCTATAGCCAAGTATCTCAGCTGAACAAGAAACTCCAATCCACTTGGAAACACTCTACCCAAATTAATCTGCCTTATATCTAATACCTTCAGATACTTGAAGATGAGAATAATGAATGAGATTTCATGAACCACAAAGTCCACAACATGCGGCTTACAATGAGTAAGTACTAGGGAATGTGTATAAGGACGAAACAGGGTACTTTGTTTGAAATCCACAAAATTTGATTGAATGCATATCCGCGGTTGGTTGTATGGCTCATCAATGGGTAAAATTTCATCATATCCTTTAAAGAGTTGGAAAAAGTTTTCTTCCTTTGCTTTAGCTCTACAAAAATCATGGAGCACATCATGAACACGGCAAGCTTTGATACCACCAGTAGATCCTTTAAGTGAAACCATAACTAGGCTTCTTCGTACCAATTCCAGTAAGTAACTAGTAGCTATGTCCTCTAAGCTTTCCAACTCGGTTTTATGGATAAATCCTTCAGCACTCCATATCCAAAATAACCGCCTTACTGAAATTTCTCCATCTTCAGGAAACAACCCAAAATAGAGAAAGCTTGGCTTCAAATAACATGGTAAATATCTGTAACTTAACTCCAATGTTCTACAGCACTGCTCTGTAATGGGACTGCTACCTGAACATAAAGTTTCTAGAACTTCCTGCCAAACAACTAGATCCATAGTTGTTAGAAGTCCAGCAACAATGACAACTATGAGAGGCAGTCCTTTACAATTTTGGGCAATTTGCTTCCCGAGATCATATAATCTGCTCCCCGGGATCATATCATTTCCTAGGGATAATTTTCTCTGCAGAAGCTCCCAGCTCTCATCATTATTGAGGTGGCGGAGAAGATAAGGTTCTGCATCAAGCATAGCTTGAGGAACAGCATGACAATGGCGACTTGTTAGGAGTATTCTACTTTGATTACAATCATCAGGAAACGATCCTTTCAAGCTGTACCATGCTTCAATGTCCCAGACATCATCAAGAAATATAAGATACCTACGCCCCTTCAAAGATTGCCAAAGTAGTTGAGACAAATCGTCTTCAGACTTATCATCATGGTCACCAGGCACAGGCAGAATATGGTTTAAGAGATCAATCAGCAATTTCTTCCGGTTGTATACTTGAGAAACAGAACACCACGCAAAAACATGAAAATGGTACATTACTTGACGACTCTTATAAACTTTTGTTGCTAAAGTAGTCTTACCCAACCCGGCCATACCCACAATTGAAATAACCTGCAATTTCTGTGCCCCTCTTGTAAGCCGGTCGATTAATAAAGTTGCCTCATTTTCGAAACCTACAACTTCGCAAATTGGTAAGGCAATACTCTCTTGTGGTGCCTTTTTTAAAATCTGTATAGAATTAATTATATCATCAGTTCAATTCATAAAATACAAGGAAGCATGAAACTGATCAAACAGTATTCGAAAGCATGCTACAGTTGGAAGCATGAAACTCATGCTATAACTAGAAAATTAATTTCATAAGAGAAGTTGAATTTGAAGAGAAAAAATAAAATAAAAAAACAAACAAACAAGGACTTCTTTGCACTACAAACATACATCACAATTGTGCATGGTAATACGGTGGGTGAAATATAACTATTATGTTAAGAAACATAGAAGCTACGAAAAGAAAATGCTAGGTGCTTTCCTAATGATTATACCAAAATCACGCTGAGGGTTTGAGTCAATCAAAACATAAATTTAAGACATTATGTACATCATTACCAATCTTTCTACAACTAAGTTGTTGGATGAGCAACAGTACCTGAGTAGTTGCAACAACGACTTTCTCAACTTGGATTTCTTGAGTATGGTGAATCTTCAACGCTTTACTCTTGAAAATCCGGAGGTCCTCAAAGATGGAGTCAAATGATGTTGAATATGGGATAAGATCTTCAAGCACCAATTGATCAGTGAGAAACCTTATCCTGGATGCCATCTGTACAGCATGACTCCAAAGAGCTTCAACCTGCTCTTGTTGATTCAGCAATCCCTCCAATGCCTCCAAAACTGATTTCAGATAGACAAGATCTTGCCGGAGTAATAGTAGAAGATCCTGGCCATTTGAATCAATACTCAAACTTTTCACCTCCACTAAACCATCTATAGCAAAATTCAGAAAGCCAGACACAGTGGCTTTGGTCAAGTCCAGCAATGATATTTCAGGAACTTGCTTATCAACTTCTGCCCCAATCTTATCAAATTGCACTAGCAAATCAGCAAGCTTAACATCTACTCTGGCATCTTTCTGATATAGCAAAAAGATTAGAATACCAGCATCACATATCACTACAATTGAGAGCTCTCTACTTTTCTCATCAAATTTGTGGGGCATCTCCTGAAGAATGTTTCTCAAGAACACCAGTCTTTCTCGCAATACTCGCAGTTGAATCTCAACAGAAATCATGAGGCCACAATCCATTTTTTGCACCTCATATAAATTCCACAAGAGGACATCAATAAACTCCTCCATTACAACTAAATGATCAAGAGTCAGAGAGTCCTGTAATTCAGTCGAATGCTTGCAGCAACCCAGGGCTGTTTTGTAAGCTTCGAAAGCGCAAGGATCAAAAGGTTTGATCTTCTGCAGCAGTTTGACAGTTTCAGACTGCATCTGATCAGAATCCTCTGAAAGCACACCAATATTTTTACAATGGTGGAGTGACATCACATGTGCTGCATTGATAGCAACAACAGCCACATGGATCACAAAATCTTCCAATTCTTGGCCATTAACACATCTCATTTCAACAAAACGAATAAATTTCCCTAATGATTCCACATTCAATAACATGGCATTTAAATCAAATACATACTGGGTCAAGGGGAAGCAGGATAGTTCATCAAGATCATCCGGAACTGGATTACCCAAAAGAGAGCAAATTATATCCTCCACTTTCTGCATCGATAAAAACCGTGATTGGGAATCTGAAACAGTCGCGTACCACTGATTAATATCTGCCGCAAAAGACATGATATCAACTTGAAGTTGAATAACAACCATGACATGGACAAGAGCTCCATCAGGGCTTTCAGCAACTGGGCTAACCGCTTCGCCGATCTCTGCTAGCAGGGACCCGAGGTGGGCATCTTCCCCCAACGTTGATGCGCAGATGAGAAATGTTCTGAGGAACTTGAGGTTGTAATAGAGCATGCTTTGAGTAGTGTTCAGACAGTCCAGCAGCTCCAGATCATCCAACAGACGACCAATGGAGTCGATGATGAACGAAGCCATCTAATCGAGGACCGGGCGTTCGGAAGAGCTGAAACAAGGCAAAATGAAGTTTAATGCTCCGTGAGAAATGGGTACTAGATCGTTTGCCGATTGCCGATTGCCGATTGCCGATTGCTTCAAAATGGTGTAGAGGGAGAAATTGAAGGCGAAGTTCGTCTCAAATCAATCAATACTTTAGAATAAGTTTTGTCATCACGCTGACTTCTACTTGGTCTACTTAAAATCTTAAAATAATAAGATGAATAAATTTAAATAACAACATAAACATTTGTTCCAGGATGGATGATCAAACGGATGGTCCCTGCCAGGTACTGTTTGACCGGAACCAGCACAAACAACACATGCATGAACCTACTTCACAGCAACGAAGGAAGAAGCTCAAAAATGGAACTCATCCAAAAATAAGATGTTGATCAAAATTCAAAACCCCCATAACTATCATGTCTTCATCAGAAGATGTGAGTAAGGACGAAGAAATTCACTGCTAATGAGAAATAGAATGGATGATCAAATAATGTTCACCGTTTATAATTATAGCACCGGCAAACATTTTTTGGCCCTTGGACCATTTCTCTTAAACTTACATTTCGCGTCAAATAAAATAATCTTTCTAAGATGGTATGATGGATATAGTAAATACGGAATTTGCCATATCTCGCTGAATTCTGCTACTTCCCTTACTAGTGATTCAACAATTGGAGAACAATGGAAGAGCTCAATCCTTTCAAGCGCTGCATGGACCTCTAAACATTCCGTGGGAATCTTTTTCAAAGAGACGCATCCTTGCATTACCAACTTTTGAAGATTGGGGAGCTGCTGCTGAAAATCAATAATAACAGTCCATCTGCGGATATTTGAGCTCTTCGAAATCATCTTCTTTCATATGAAGTCCTCCACCGTGGAAGGATACATGGAGTAATCTGAGACTCTCAAGTCTAGGCAGTTTTCCGATTGCAGAAATTCCGCCCTCACCCAATACCAAGTTCTGAAGATATGAAGCAACAATGTACTCAAACCGATGACAATGTTGCACTACTCCTGAGACATGAAGTGATTCTAGCTGATGCATAAAGTCAGGTATCCTGATAAAATCCAAGTGGTGGGCCTGGTGACATTTCAGTTTCAACATGCTCACGTTTGGGAACCTCTTCATTAGACTTTCAATGAAGTCCCTTGATTCAACTATCACAACAGAACAGCTCTCCAACTGAAAAAGAACGGAGGAATCATCGAGATTGTCAAAGTGAAAATGAAAACCATTCTTTATGCACAGGTGCCTCAGTTTGTGCAAGTTCCAAATGTGCGTCAATAATCAAAGTTTGCAAGTTTGAGAGGTTACCAATGGAGGATGGGATGTCAACAAAATTACCTCGTACAGCCAGGTACATCAACTCAACAAGCAGCTTCATTTCACCAGGAAAAACCTCGCCCAATTCAAGCTGCCTGATGTGCAATTTGAACACACGGACAATGAAAGAGACATCATCCACCACCCGAGGCCATGTATCTTTAAGAGACAACCTCAAACTCTTGAAATCCTTCCTGCTTAATTGAATGCATAATCTTTTCGAGCCACACAACTCATTAACAGCTAAAATATCGTTGTACCCTTTTAATACTTTTTTTACGCAAAACCCATGCATGGACTCATGTAGACGGCATGTTTTGACTTCGCCATAGATGGTTGTCTTAGTACCAATAACTAAGCTTTTGTTAACCAAATCCGTCATATACTTCAGTGCTACATCTTCTAATTTCTTCCCTTCAATTTCGTGGACGAACCCCTCCGCAATCCACAACAGATATAACCACTTGGCTGAAACCTCCTCCTTTTCTGGAAACAGCCTAAAGGAAAGAAAACATAACTTCAGATGATCTGGTAAATACCTGTAACTCAACTCAGATGAGTTGATGAATTGCTCAGTTCTAGAAAGAGTATTTGAATTTAAACTTTCTAGAACTTTCTTCCAACTGTCTGGCTCGAGAGTAGTTAAAAGTCCAGCAACTGCCACAATTGTCATAGGCAATCCCTTACAACCCTGTACAATTTGCATCCCAAGTTCCTGTAACATATCAGGGAAATTATCTTCTGGGAATAACTTTGTCCTCAGTATCTCCAAGCTCTCAGAATCACTTCGCGGGCCGAGGAGGTAAGGTCCTCCATCGGTCTCTGTGTGACGGATAACACCTCTATCTCGGCTTGTTACTAGGATTCTACTGCCATTGCTATCATCTGGAAAACACACTCTTATGTTGTCCAATACTCTTTGGTCCCACACATCATCCAAAAAATACAAGAAACCTCTTTTTTCTCAAATGTCGCCAAATTAGAACAGCCAAGTCATCTTCAGTCATCTTAAGATAGCCCGAGGACCCAATCGGATCAGTTTGAGTCAAGATACAAAGAAACAGTTTGTGTCTGCTGTATACTTGAGATACAGAGAAGCATGCACAACAGTGAAAGTGGGTGATGACTGAAGGATGGTTGTAAACTTTAAGAGCTAAAGTTGTCTTACCCAATATCCGGCCATACCTACGATAGGAATGATGAGCAATTCCTGGTACCCTCTTGTTAAGAATGGAATGAACATCATCTTCAAGACCAACAACTTTGTCAGTGGCTACCAACTTTATTGGTGGAAGTATCTCAGTGATTTTCTCATCCTCCATCTCTGATCTTCTGCCAGGCATGATCTCGGACGCAGCAACCTGTAGAGTCTTGATTCCCTCTGTGCACTACCAGAAAAAAAAACTGTTTCAGCGGAAACCTTTCAGCGGTTAACAAAGAAGACCGCTGAAACGCCAAAATATAAACCGCTGTTAGAAATGCTTCAACGGTTATTGACTTTTCAAAGTTTTAAGCATGGGGCCATTCACGAAAGCCACGTTAGATTCCACTAGGAAATGTCCAAGTCAAATTAAAATAATAAAATCGGCAGTCGGGCCTTTCAGCGGTTACGGGAATAACCGCTGGTACAATGGATAATGTGGACAAAATGGACAGTAGGAACGTGGAAAATGTTGACTGGGCTAGGATACCGGGTCGGGTTTAAGAGAAGGCCCAACAGTTTGAATTCGGATTGAATGACGTCGATATAACCGCAACCGGAACGTGTTGCGCTCAATGGTACCGCTGGAGGAAATGTCGGCTTAAAGTTGACAAATGGTGATTGGGCTTGGATACCAGGCCGGGGTTTAGAGGAGGCCCAACTATTTCAATTTAAAAATAATGACGTCTACTACAACGCAACCGGTTATGGTTGCGAGGATTTTGTCCGCTGGAATGAAGTTGACTATTACTGACTGGGCCTTGACATTAGGCCGGGTTGAATATCTGGCCCAACGGAATTCCTTTGAAAAAACTGATGTCGTCGTTAACGCAACTGGTTGTGGTTGCGCAGTTCTGCACCGCTGAAAGATATGTCGGGTTCAAGTTGACAAAAGGCGATCTTTTTATGGAGTTTGTGGGCCCGTATTAAATGCAGCCAACTACCTCCAGCTTAGCAAAATTTCCTTTCAGCGGTTATTACCTAAAACCGCTGAAACGGTGGCTTTAAATTCTTCCCTCCTTGCTCTGTTTCAGCTGCGCAATTTCAAGCTCAAAAAACATTTCTCTCTCCATCATTAATGAATTTTGGATATTGAAACTTACCATAATGAGGTATTTTACCATGTTGTACTCTTTCTCTCTAATTCCATTCATGTAACACTACTTTGCTCATTAATTACTCTCTACTTACCATTTGATTGGTTAAAATTTTGTGTGGTTTGATGTTTGTTTTTTGTTGGCTTGATATGGTAATTTTTTATATTTAACGTTTGTAGGGATAGATGATGATGCATCTATGGAGTCGTTTTGTTGATTGTAGTGAATGGTAAAAATAAGTGGCATCTTGAAGCTTTAAGGGAAAATTTGAAGATGGAAGGTATGTTTTGCAAATATTTTTCTATGTTTTTATTGTGAAAGATTAGATATTTAGTGTTTTGTATATGATATTTGTCCCTTTGAACATATATATATATATATATATATATATATGTATATGTATCATGTATATATATAGAAGATATAATTTAGGGTGTAAGGTGATGTTGAAATATTTTCCAACTTTGTTAGGGAAATATGGCGATCCTATGAATGTGGAGTATCGGCGTAAGCTCATCCGATCTAAGAAGCTATTGAGTGATGAGCATGTGGCATTTGTTGATTTTTTTCTTAGTTATGCCTTCGGTAGAGATGATTTTGTGTTATGTCCATGCAAACGGTGTTTGTGTCGTGATAGTATCCATGAGAAGGATATTATGAGATTGCATTTGGTTAAAGATGGGTTTGATCCCTCATATGATATATGGACCTTTCATGGGGAGGATTATGTTGATAAAACATGTTTTAGGGGTGGAGGGGGAATGGAGGAGAAGCCCCGATCAAAAATGGAAGTATTTTTTGACAATGTAGGGAGGGATTTTGGAGATGAACCGGAGGTTCTTGCTTCGTTGTTGGGTGTAAAAGACAAACCTTTGTACGATGGTTGTAGGGAAGGAAACACATTATTTTCTTGTTTGATAGAAGTGTTCAACATCAAGGCGGCAAGTGGTTGGAGTGATGTGAGTGTGAATCGATTGTTGAATTTTTTACATGAGAAGTTACCGGAAGGGAATTGTGTACCGAAAACACTCTATGAGGCAAAAAAATTGTTGTGTCCCTATGAATTGGAGTATGAAAAGATTGATGTTTGTCCTAATGATTGCTTTATGTATAGAGGTGAAGATTTGAAAAAAGTGTTAGAGTGCCCTATTTGTAAAACTCCTCGTTATAAAAAAGTTGAAAAAAGAAAAGGTGGCGAAGATGTGATTATGGAAGAGACTATGAGCAAAGTTGCCGCAAAGAGTGTTTGGTATCTTCCTATAATTCCTCGTTTTGAAAGACTATTTGGTAATGCCGATGATGCTAAGAACTTGACTTGGCACCATGATCGTTGTTCCCCTAAGGATAATATTATTCGTCATGTCGCCGATGGAGATCAATGGAAAAAGGTTGATATTATGTACAAGGATCATTTTGGGGATGAGCCGAGAAATTTGAGGTTGGGTTTGAGTACCGATGGAATGAATCCATTTGGGAACATGTCATCGAAGCATAGTTCATGGCCGGTAATGTTAGTGATTTATAATTTGCCACCTTATTTGTGTATGAAACGCAAGTATGTTATGATGCCATTGATGATTTCAGGGCCTAAGCAGCCTGGAAACGACATAGATGTGTTTTTGGCACCATTGGTTGAAGATTTGAAAAAGTTGTGGTGTGAGGGAGTTGTTGTGAAGGATGCATCTCGGAGTGATTCTCCATTTAATTTGAAGGCGATTTTGTTATGGTCAGTCACTGATTTTCCGGCAAGGGGAAATTTGGCCGGATATGTTTCCAAGGGCCACAAGGCATGCCCAATATGTGAGGAGGCTACGGATCACAAACAACTTCCATTTGGGAGAAAAACAGTGTACATGGGACATCGTAGGTTTTTAAAAAAGAACCATAGGTACCGTTTAGATAAAGATGGCTTGTTTGGGGAAAGAGATCTTAGGCCTGCACCAAAGATATTGAATGGTAGGAACATACATATGAAGGTGAAAAAGTTAGGTGTTGTTCTTGGAAAAAAAGTTGGAAGGCAAGTTGGGAAAAATGCAAAAAATGTTGAAGTCTCTCCATGGAAGAAAAGATCAATTTTCTTTGACTTGCCTTATTGGGAAACACATGAAATTCATCATTGTCTTGATGTTATGCACATAGAGAAAAATGTGTGCGATAGTTTGATTGGGACATTACTAAATATTCCATCAAAGACAAAGGATAATTTGAATGCTAGAAGAGATATGGTTGAGATGAAGATTAGACCCGAGTTGGCCCCTGAAATTAGGGGTACAAGAACATACCTACCTCCCGGTGCATGTAACCTTTCAAAGGATGAGAAGAAGTCGGTGTGTGATAGTTTGAAGTCCATGAGGGTGCCAATTGGCTACTCCTCGAATATTAGTAAGTGTGTCACCGTTGATTGCAAGTTGTACGGTATGAAATCTCACGATTGTCATGTGCTTATGCAACAATTGTTACCTGTTGCGTTGCGTGGAGTTCTAGATGAACATGTGAGACATTGTATCACTAGGTTATGTTTTTTTTTCAACACAATATGTCGCAAGTCAATAGACCGGGATTTGTTGGAGGCTATAGAAGTTGAGGGTGTTGAGATTTTGTGTGAATTGGAATTGTACTTTCCCCCTGGATTTTTTGATATAATGGTTCATTTGATTGTGCATTTGGTAAGGGAAATTAGAATTTGTGGTCCGACCGGAATGCATTGGATGTACCCCTTCGAGAGGCAAATGGGTAATTTTAAGAGTTTTCCCAAGTGTAGCAGTCGACCTGATGCAAGCATAGTGGAGCGGTTTATTGACATGGAAGTTATTGATTATTGCTCAACCTCCTTGGAAAAACCGGTTGAATTTGGTGTCCCGCGTAACAAACACTCAGGCCGGCAATTGGGAGTTCCCAGGGGAAAGGGAAAGTTGCACACACCTTTATTTATTGAGCTTAAACGAGCCCATCACTACATTTTGAGAAACTCTAGCGAGACGGTCGCCTTTGTTGAACAGCATTTGGAGTATTTGAGGAAACATAACCCTAACATGGATCCACGTGAAATTGAAGTTGAACATGCTGACAGTTTTGTGGAATGGTTCTATGATCTTTGTGCTGATAATGGTGTGAATGAGAACATTAGATCTTTTGCAAGGAAGCCACATTGTACTGTTAGGTCATACATGGGGTATGATGTCAACGGATTCTCGTTTTCAACCATCGTGAAAGATAGCAAAAGTACTACTCAAAGTAGTGGAGTGTATACCGAGTCGGATCAACTGGTTAATGGTGTGGTGGATCATCTTCCATTCTATGGTGTGATCGAACATATTTGGGAGCTTGATTATGGTGCGTTCAAGTGTGTAGTTTTCAAATGCAAGTGGGTTCGTCCCGGCAAGGGAGTCGATATGACGGATCCTATGGGTTTTACACGTGTTGACTTGAAGAATGTTGGTTGTGAAGATGATCAAATCATCTTACCGTCACAAGCTATGCAAATATTCTACGTTGATGATCCTATTGATAGCAAATGGTCCATTGTTTTACAAGGCAAGAAGTTCTACTTTGAAGATGAAATTGATAGTCAAGATAAGGAATCAAAGCTTGAATTTCCATCGGCATTCCCCACCCTTTCTAATAGCGCTAGAAATGTTGTTGTAAGAAGGAAGCATGACGACGGATTGTGGGTTGATGAGAAAGGTGTGTTGGAAGATGAAGGCAAAGGGGAAAAAAGGAAGAGAACTTGACCTTTTTAATTTGATCAACAGGGAACGTTTGTTTTAATTTTTGTTGTTTTCCTTTTGTTAAGACTTATACTAGAGCAATTGCAATGTTTGAGACTATGAATTGTTGTGTATTTGAAGCATTTTTGGTGATGTGTATTTGAAAGAATTAATGTTGCGCAACTGAACTGTGTTGTAGTGTGACCTAGTAATTATTGTTGCGCAACTTGATTTGGTTGTATTGATACCTCGCAACCCAATTTAACTGCCCCGAACAGTACATGAAAGTCACTGCCAGCCACTGGTACATTGATGGCAGTCCATTTGTGTTGCGATGTGTTGCGAAGGCAGTTAAATTGTGTTGCGAAGTGTTGAACTGTTCATCATGAAGTTCGCAGCTACATTTGCTTACATTCATCACCCAGCTGATGAATGCAGCCCATTTATATTGCATTCATCAAGTTGCAAGAAACCAATCATCATGTTTCCAGAATTACTATGAATACAAAAAGAATGTATTGCACAATAGTATTTAAAATTTAATACCAGAAATCCATTCAAATATCCATAACAAAATGACAACTAACGAAATCTAATCAGCATGTGACTAGAATTGTGGTTAAATATTCAATAACAAAATACCAGTGGCCAACAAAATATATCTAAGAATAGGCCAACAAAGTGCATGAAGACGAGTCAGCTAGTAAGGTAGCTATTTTATTCTGCATCTTCCTCTTTGTCCTCAGGATCCTGTTTGTCCTCAACATCCTCTGTCTCTTCATCTTGATGCACCGGAGCCATAGGTAACCCCCCAAACTGGTTACTGGTTTCAGCATAGTTGTGTGCAAGAATTTTTGCACTGTGTTCACACAAACTCCTGATATAGGCCACTTCAAGTTCAAGCCTGCCCAACCTCGCATCGGATTTTGGCTGTTGCTTGGCTCGGCGTTTGAATGCCACATAAGTGAGCATCCCCATTGGTTTCTTGAAAGTATCATCCAGCCTATCCACACAACCAGCTTTGTGACAAAGGGCCGTGATGAGTGAGTGGAATCCTAATCCCAGAGTTGTAGGTAGCATCACCAACATACTGCTGTAAATCTCAGAGCCAACATCTATGGCTATGTTTTTCTTCAATGCATAGAGCATTCTTAATCTTTCCCACAATACCTCTGAATTGATGGACACAGGCAGCAACCTAGCTGCAACAAAGGAGTACCACACATTCATATCCATACTAAGATACTTCTTGTCAATACTACCCCAATTATCACGGCTTAGTATTTCCTCTAGTGGGCATTCACTCCGAGTAACTTCTCTAACTATTTCTTCCCACTGACCAACCAACTGGCCCTCGTTATCAACTCGTACTTCATCTTTCAGTTTCTGCCAGTCAGCGTACAAGTCTGTGTCTGATGCCAAGCCATAAAAGTCATTGATAATGGCTGCAGATATCTCAACCTTTTTCCCCCTGCAGAGAACAAACCCATCACCATCTTTGAACTTCATGTTGGCGTAAAACTCTTGGGCCATGTTCATGTTGGCTTGCAAGGGAGATTCACATAATTTCTGCCATCCATGGGACTGAATGTATTCTGCAAAAGGAGGCTTGTTTTCAATTCCCCGCTCTATGATGACCCTCCTAGTAGTTATAGTCTTATAACCACTCATTGCCTCCTGTGAATAAAAATCCTGTAAACTTAGCTTCCCATCGTCTCGTTCTTGGATAGCAACAACTTTCCGTTTTTTACTTGCCGGAGCCATTCTGGGAAATGCACAGATCCAAACTTCAGTGAGACATTATATCATACACATTATACCCACTAAATCGATTCAGATCTGAATTCAACATATAACACCTTATACTCACTCTTCTACCCATTACAATACAAGCATCACACCAAGTCAAATGGCAAACAAGAAACAGATACCCTAAACAACAAATAGATATCCTACGCAACTGATTTCATAATTCCTAAACAATTGACCCCAAAAAGCAATTGATAATGTGTGAATTGAACACTTACTGAGAATCAAAAGAATGAAGAAGTGAACCAACCGGATTTGGTAAAATGCCGGATTGGATCAAAGGATTTGCAAAGAATCCGAGTACTGATTCTTGCCGTTTTGACCTGTTCCTTGATGTCGCTCGCGTCTTCTTTACTTGAATAAGCTAGGGTTTTATTCCCTATTTATAGGATTTTTATTTTAGCGGTATTAAAATACAACCGCTGAAAGACATTTCAGTACGTGTCGATTTAATAGAGAACCACGTGCGTACGTGGCAACGTGGTTTATCCCCAAGCAAACACTTGGCACGATATCTGTCTTCCACGTTTTTATTTTCAGCGGTTATAACTTAACCGCTGAAACATGTGAAAATTGTTATTAGTGCTTTAAAATGCTTATTTTATAATTTTTTTCCGGTTTTTTTTTTATAACTACTCATATAAAACAAGTTTAGATGATTATGAATAAATTTTAAACTGTAATTACAAATGATTAGGGTACTTGTAGTACAAAATTTAATAGATTCATTTAGGTTCACTATGAACATCACTACTAGTATCATACAAATGATCCTATAGCTACTTCCATCTTAAGATACTTTGAAACTTTACTTACAACTACAAACAAGTTTGGCCATGATTAACTGCCATACTATATATGTCATTGCTAATACAAATGATGTATACTAATTTTTGTAATTTAGGATCTATGTTAATTAATATTGGAATTTTTAATTATTATTTTTATTAATAATTGTAAAAATAATATTTTTGGGTTCCTAATTGAGACTTGTATGTCATTTTTTCAACTATTTATGCATTAAATGGGAACTCCTATTTGATTTATTATGTAAAGTAATAAAATTAATATGGAAAATAAAGGTTGGGGTCAATGTCTAATTTTTAAAAAGTTTTATTCACACCAATACAGTAACAATGTATGTGTATATTTCAAATGTAACTGTACTATGTGACTTATAAGTAGATATAAAAGTATAAATTGTAATTTTTAAGGAAATTTTGGCACAAACTAATTTTATTTGGTCCCCTTAATGGATTACAAATAAATTAAGGGGGTCATTGATATTAATACACTTTACCTGTATGGGTCAACATAGTTTTGGAGGGAAACCGAAAATTTTAGGCGGCCCACTGTTCCAAGCCCAAAATTTTTATATCAGCGGATATTTATAAAAACCGCTGAAAGACACTTAGAAAAAAAACCCATAAGATTTTGTGTTGCCGTAAAGGCAACAACAATTTGTTGCTCTAAATTCAAACGACACCGTATTGACTTTGTAGTATAAATACTCCCAACAGATTGACACTTAGACTTAAAAACTCACCACCTTAATATCTCTCGCTCACTCTCTCTCAAACCTTCCAGTACCCTCTCGCTACAAACTCTAGTTTCTACAAACCCTTTTCGGAGCTCAACCTGGATCTGGACCTCATCCCGGGAGACGCGAGCGTTCGTTAGCTCGAAGGTACTAGTGTTTTTCTCGAAGTTTTAGCCGTTTAGGGTTTCAAAACTTGAATGGAAGCGTTTGCTAGGTTATGTGTTTGGCTAGGTTATGGGTTTTGCTGGGTTATTCGTTTGCTGGGTTTTAATTGAATCGTTTCATGGGTTGTGTATGGTCATAGGGTTTGTAGGGTTTTTGGTTGGCTTTTATATTTTCCTGGGTTCTGATTGTATGTTCATAGCATATGTTACTGACGGCTGTTTACCGAGTTAAACGCATGAGCATCCTATATTTGCATATATGTTTGATGGGTTTGTTGTATGTTCATATATATATATATGTATGTTCATATATGTAATATCTAAAATTTAAGTACTGAAATGTTCATGTTATTGTGTTGTTGTCAGTCAAAACATGGTGGGTAAGAGGCGCAACAAAGATAGTCCAAAGAAAGTTGATGCACCTACTGTTAAGCGTAGAAGAGAGAAAGACCCCTCTGTTGAAAATGTAGACAACATCGAACGTTACATTGGTGTGAAGGACCCTAAAATCCCACATCCTCGGGACATCGATCAGCCTTCAGATTGGAATATTAACATGAAGGATTTAGGTGAGGAAAAGGAAGGAGAGATATTTGATGGGTTTGAGCTGTCACAGCTTGGTAGGAGAACTAGAGGAGGTGCTACTTGCAACTCTGTTTTGGTCATGAAACATAAAAAACCCCTTCCGATGTGGTTCGACGAATACCTCTGTCCTCGGACAATGCCCGGGAAATGGTGTGGTTATGTCGCTTATGCTTTTAGGCGTCGAATTCGAATTGGTAGCTGGAAAAATTGGAAAAATGTCCCTGGACATGTGAAGGACGCTGCATGGGCTGATGTTCTGGTATGGATTACTTTCTTTTCATTTTCATTTATTCCTGCACTATATTTTTATTTCATAACACTGAAACTCTTGTTTTTTTCTTGACTATTTGGTTTTAGGAAAGCTTTGATTTTAGGACACTATTGAACAAGCAGGAGCATGCAAAGCTCAGGAAGCAATGGACCACATATGCAGCCAACAACATGAGAAATTGGAGGACCACTGTTTGGAACAGGTGTGTGGCTGAAATATTTTGCAACTATTTCCTTATATTATCTAGAATTTATAACTAATATTCTTGATATTTCTTTGTCATATTTTGGGACAGGTATGAATTCAAGAGGGACAAAGACAAGGACCCTGGTGAGCCTTGCGATATGTACAAGTGGCTAGACCCAAAGGAGTGGGACATGTTTGTCGCCTACAGATGGACCGATGAATTTCAGGTCCGAGTTCATCGATTATTAAAGTAGTTGGTCTTTTTATATAATTTTTAATATGGCAGCTGATTTAGTGGGTATTTCATGGGTAATTAGTTTCTAGTTCTGATGATTTTATCAGTTGGATGATCCCTTCACAATTGTTTTTCATTATACAGTACTGTCATTATTATAACTACAAAATTGCTGCTGCAGGAAATCAGTGCAAAGGCTAGGGCTAATGCTAATTTGAAGCAGTACAGACACCGAACTGGTAGTGGAGGATACCGAAAGATTTATATCAGAAAAGCGAAGGAGATGCGAAAGAAGGAAATCGGGAGGCTTATGAATGAAGAAGGAATGACTGAAGAAGAGGCCGAGGATGTGGTGAGGGATATGGTCTTCAAAGTTGACAGATCAATAGTATTTCTTGAGGCTAATAAAGACAGCCGAACCAAGACATATGCTCAGCCCTTTGTTCGAGATCTTGCACAAAAGATTGTAAGTTTCAAGATTGTTTGTGTACTTTTTTCACTTATTTGCAGTTTCATTGACCATAACTTTCAAATCATTTCAATGATGTCATGGACAGTTGGAGATGAACAGGGATAAGGAAGAGGGGAGACTCATCATTGAGGGACGCCGAGACATCCTTACAATTGTCGTGGGAGATGACCATCCTGGCCGATATCGCGCCTGCCCAACAACCGCTGGAATAGACTTTGCATTGCCGGACTATGTCAAGTTCCGCAACCGCCAAAGGGAGCAGATCAGAAAGCAAAAAAGGAAGGCAGCTGATTTGGATGACGATGACGAAGAAATTGAAGCAAGGCTTTCTGACTTCTCTGGCTGGATTGCACACCAGCTTGGAGTGGAAATTCCCGCTGATATCTCCCCTCAAAGATTTCTAGAGGAACAAAGACTGCGTAAGCACGCTGATGCTAAAGAAGCTGGAATTGATGAGCCATCGCCATCACCATCTTTGCCTGAGACGTCTCCCCATCCAAATCAAGACCCATTAACTGATACGGTATAAATATTTATCAAGCCTTCTTCATTTCGTGATCTTCATAATTAATACTCATTCATTTCTTACCTATTAGTGCCAGAAGATGACACCATGTTATCTGGGAATATATGAGCCTTCGGGAGGCATCACCACAGCGGCTGCTGGAGTAGTTTGTGGAGGACCAAAATCTCAACCAAGTACCAAGCTTGTCATAATCCGCCCCCCTGTGTTTTTACCACTTGCACAGTTACCCATCCTGCCCGATCAGTATGATACTGTAGGGAGTGCAGTTGGAGTTACACTGTTATGGCCAGCTAAGCTTATACACCGTAGCATAGTCAAGTCAGGACAGGCAAGTTTTTTCAAACCCTACTTCATGTTTTAACTTACAATATCTGGTTCTGACTTTCAATTAAAAAAATTGACTCTTCCAGGGCTCGGCCGAATGGACAGATTCAAATGGCCTTTCACAGACCAAACGGACAGCTTCAGATGAGCTTTCACAGACTAAACAAAAACTGGAACCCAAAGATGATCATTCCCATGCCAGTTTAGAGAGTCAACCAGAGGTCCAGGCCCGACAATATGAATCCGACGAGGTGTCCGAGAAGGGAAGTGGCCCAGAGGTGCAACCCCAACAGTATGAATCCAACGAGGTTTCCGAGAAGGAACGTGATTCCGAGTCAGACTCAGATTCGGAACCAATGCCACCGACTCCTCAAACGCACGTCTCAGATGGCAACTTGCTTTGGGTAACAACAAACACCCTCTATTCAACGTATATTATTCCATATTTCGCATATTTTAAAAAATGCGCTGACTTATTCACATTGTTGTCGATTTGGACACTTATCTTTTTCAGAATTTTGATCACCATAAGACGATCCCCGGCATTAGGAAACAAGTGTCAGCTTGGCTTGACGAGATGAATGGGAGCCTTAACAGGCTGGACACCTACAAGGTGCCACTTGTTTCCACGATTTTTGGATCTCAAGTTGCTAGCTTAAATCTCCATATGGACCATGCGCTGCGTTGGATTAGAAACGTTGATAAGAGACATCACAAGGAATGGATTAATGGATGGCAGATAGATATGTGGGGGAGGTAATATTTTACTTTATATTTTTTTTTTTATTATTAGCTCCAAAGTCTCATCTTAAATTTCTGATCATTTTCTTTTTAACCTTGAGTTTTTCCCAGTTTGGTGATGGGTCAGATGCCACAGAAAGACCATGGCCGAGTTCAGATCCTCAGCACAACCACAACCTTCAACGGCCAAGAAAAAGAAGAGGACTCCTTCAGATGTGTTCCATCGGCCATCATCGAGGTCATGAAGGAGAAGCCGGCTAAATTATATTTGCTGCCTGTGTGTAGAGAGTAAGTACATATTTTTCTCAAGTTTATTTTTTTCCTACTAAATAAGCTATCTGCTCACATTGATATGGTGTGTTACATTATTCTAGTAAGCATTGGGTTCTGGTTGTCATAGCTCCAGAGGAGAGAGTAATATACTGCATTGATCCACAGGCAACTGGAATATCAGCCAACAACAAACCATTTCTCAATAAATTGCTCTTATGGTATTTTTCCACCATCTCTCATCTCCTCAGTGTCTTGCAATATTCATCATATTATTTTAAATTTCCTTTTTTTATCCAACTATAGTATTGCAGCGAAATATGACTATGAAATAGGTTCGAAGCTTGCCTCGTCTAATTCCCACACCCATTGGAGCTTCACCAATATTTTTGTAAGTACATATTTGGATTCTAACTCATACTTCTTGCTTTACTTGTATATTTGTTTCTATTCAAATCCAGTTCCTTTAATTTCATTTTATTCATATCTATATCATTCTTGTGTATACCAGCACAAGAAGCAAAATGGATTTTGGGAGTGTGGCTATTACTGTATGTTGTACTTAGAGAAACTTGCTCTCTTATATACAGGGGTTGATTTACATGAGGTCAGTATCATTTTATTAAAGTTCTTTGGAGATGTGTCTGAATTATAGAATTCTTAAGTTGTCATTCATATTCTCAGTTTGTAGTTTCAACAAGTAGTCTTGTTTGATAATGAATGTGAATTAATACCCATCATTAACCAAATTAATGCTTTTCATGATTTCAAGGTTTTCCCTGAGGATTTCAGTGCCTACCCCCTATCCACAATCGATGGCATCATTGACACCTTCTGTCTTTTCCTCATGGAAAAAATAGCGCCACCTTGCAGAGCCATGAACCTACACAGAAGGCCAAGAGTTCGAAACCCTCCACCACCAGGGGCAGAAATTACCTATATATGACACAGCCACATTTGGTAATTGTTCTTGTATCTTTATGAATAGCTACTTCGATGACCTATTTTGTGTATCTGGGATGTTAATGGTCATTTTTGGGGCAACGCCTAGCTTTCCATGTGTATTTCAATTAAGTAACTTTGATGTTGGATGTTAATCTAGCTAGAATTTGGTAGGCTGGTAGTCTTGGATGATAATCTAGCTAGAATTTGGTAGCTTGTTTCTGGAATTTTTATGTAGCTTGAATTTGGTGTTTCTACTTAGTGCAAACAATGAAGATTGTTCACTTTGGCTGTTTCATATTGTGCATTGAATGGTACCAATGAACACTGAGCTGCATATAATGCAGTGGGTTTGCCAAAATCAGGGCAGCTTGTTTTTACAGGGAAAAACATATGTTTCAGCTGTTTAAATCTATCTAAACCTAACAACGGTACAAATTCAAATATTATGCTTCAGCGGTACGAAATTTCAAATCCAAATTTTAGCGGGAACTAAAAATTCAAACCAAAATTTAAGCGGGATTCGAAATTTCGACCAAAAATTCAAAATATTCATTTCCCCCTCAAAACCGGTACCAGCGGTTATTACAAGCGCTGAAACATTCGTTGGACCAGGACCATGCATTAACTGGGCTTTTTATTGGGCTTCCTTCTTCGTCAATCCAACCTAGTAAGCCCATTAAAATATACTTCAGCGGTTATTTGAAAGTCAATAACAGCTGAAACAGAAGTCAAATTAAGTAGGCTCAGTTTATTGTCCAGTCACGAAAGTTGGACTACTTGACCGGGCCCGCAAATAATAACCGCTGATAGAACGGGCTATCTAGCACCGGTACCTACTAACAGCGGTTTTGATGTTTGTAAAAACAGCTGATACGCCCCAGAAATAACAGCTGCTAGAGGTGGGTCTTCCTAGTGGTGGTGATGAAACCTCCAGAAATCCCCCCCTTCATCTCAAGCAAAATCATCTCAAAATTTTCAACCAAACCAGCAATTCTGTAATCTTGATGGTTAGTAGAAAGTATAATGTTTCCTGCATCACATATCGCCACTCTGAAATTTCTGACTATCTCCGCATCAAATTCGTGAGCATGAGTTCTCAAGAATTTCAATCCACCCCACAATGGTCGTACTGTATCCTTCGTAGAATCGTCAAGACAATAATCCATTTCCAGTGTTTCCCACAGACACCATAAGAGGAAATCAATGAAATCCTTTATCACTACAACAACAGAATAAAGAGCAGGGTCAAGATCCATAGAGTACCGTAATTCCTCGGAGGATTTAGAGATAGAAAGGGCCTTTTTGTAAGCCTGAGAAGCTTCAAAACAGACAGGCCTGATCCTCTGCAACAGGGCTAAAATCTGAGGCTGTATTTGCTTCCATCCATGCTTGACCTGCTCCCATCTCCGAGCATTCCAGGCATCAAATAAACCGTGGAGACTATGAAATTTCTAAACAGCTGCAGCTTCTCTTCCATTCCTTCACTATCATCACCGGTGTCTGAAAATTCCAGACGGTGAAAATTCTGCAGATCCTCTAGAACAGAATCGATGATTTCAATAACATCGATTAGCGTCGGAGATCGCGAGTGCGGAGAACTCAACAAAGTGGTGTACCATTCATCCATTTCGACCTCTAAAGACTTCAAATCCGCACCAAAATCATGAAAAAAAGAAGAGAGGAACTGCACCTTTGAATCCTCCTCGACCATGAAGCTCGATGATCTTTGCATTTCTGGTGAAGACTTGGTCAATCCTCATCAGCAGAGGTGTCAGGCTGGCATCTTCACCCAAGGCTCTTGCACACACAACTAATGTATCAAAACCTTTCAGGAAGTAGGCCATTTTATCGCATATCAGCGGAGGTATGGACTCTGCATGAAAGCCCAGATCACTCATAAACCTCTGAGCGGGGACCCATTTTAAAAAACCTTGATCACTTGGAATGAAAGAACTGCAAAAGCAATCTAGCAGTTTCGACAAGTTTCCAACTTGATAAATTACATTTTAGTTGAGAAAATCATCAACCTGTATTCCGTGGGCCACACGGCCAAGTATAAGGTAGTATTCGACGTGTGCATTATTTCAACGAATCCAATAATGTAGAGCTAAAATTCTTATCTCCCTTTTCAGTACATTTTCATCCACACGAACCCATGCTTATGTTCCAGAAAGCAAAACTGTTGTCAGTTGTGGGCTGGTTTAAAATGAAACTTTCAACTTTCTAAAGTTAACCTAGAAAATAATGAACAAAACTTTGTAAAATAACTTTTTGATGCAATATCTTTTGGCCCTTTACCTCATAATGTATCCTAACATTTTAATGCAATATAACTATTGGCGTTTCAAATGTTACGATTAGCCACCAAGACAACAAACCATTTTTGCTTATAGAAGTAAAAAAAGTACAATTTTACAACAAAGGTGTTCTTCAAAATTGTACAAAACCATACCATCAAAGGAAATCTTTTTCAGAAGATGGTGTGACTGATACAGATACATAGTTTCCATACTCCTCATGCCTAGCTGCTATATCCATGACTAAGGATTCAACTAATGGAGAACAATAGAAGAGATCAATTCCTTCGAGCATTAGACTTGACTCTAAACAAGAGGGAATCTCTTCCAAACAGACACACCCTTGCAGTACCAACTTTTCAAGACTAGGGAGCTCATCATCAGTAGTCCACCTGAGGATATTTGAGTCACTGAGTTCAAAATATCTGAGCCTTTGGAAATCTTCTTCTTCCATGTGCAATCCTCCTCCGGAGAAGGATACATGGAGTAATATGAGACTCGCAAGCTTTGGCAGTTTTCCGATTGCAGAAATTACGCTCTCACTTAACTCCAAGTCTCTTAGGGTAAGCCTCACAAGTTTTGAAGCGGCATTGAACTTAAACTGAAGGGACTGTAGCAGTACTCCAGCCATTGACACATGAAGTGATTCCAGTCCATACAAACGGGAAGGTATGATGATGGTATTCAATAGGCGGCATCTCAGTTTCAACTTGCTCACGTTTGGAATTTTCTGCAATAGCCTTTCGAGGATGTCCCTAGATTCAGCTATTACAACAGAACAACTCTCTAGTTGAAGGAGATCGGAGGAAGCGTCAAGATTGTCCGAGGGGAAACAAATCCCATTCTTTATCCACAAATGCCTCAGCTTTTGCAGATCCCAAATAGTGTTGGGCAATGTAACTTGCATATCTGAATCCACTATTAAAGTAAGCAAGGATGAGAGGTTACCTATGGATGATGGGACGTCAACAAAATGACCTCGAACAGCCAAATACCTCAACTCAACAAGCAGCTTCATTTCAATAGGAAAAACCTCGCCCAAGTCAATGTGCGTGATGTGCAATACCCTTAGACTTTTGAAGACACGAACAATGAAGGAGACATCATTCATCACCCGAGGCCATGTGTCATTACCAGGGAGGAATAGTAGAGAGTGTATATCGGGGCGAGAGAGCCTCAAACTCTTGAAATTTCTCCTGCTCGACTGAATGCATAACCTTTGCGAGCCACTCCACCCATTAAATGCCAAAATGTCATCGTACCCTTTTAAGAAATGAGAAAAGGCTTCCTCCTTGGCCTTTTTGATGCAAAACGCATGGATGGTCTCATGAACATGACATGTTTTGATATCATCTTCTCCCAGTGACCTTGTCTTAGTAACGATAACTAAGCTTTTGTTTACCAAATCATTCATATACTCTATTGCTACATCTTCTAATTTCTTCCCTTGAGTCTCATGGATGAGCCCCTCCGCAATCCACAGCATGTATAACCGCTTGGCTGAAACCTCTTCCTTTTTCGGAAATAACCCAAACGAAAGAAAGCATAACTTCAAATGATCTGATAAATACCTGTAACTCAACTCGGATGAGTTGATAAATTGCTGAGTATTAGAGAGAGTATTTGACTCTAAACTTTCTAAGACTTTCTCCCAAACGTCTGGCTTCGGAGTAGTTAGAAGTCCAGCAGCTGCCACAACTGTCATGGGTAATCCTTTGCAACTCTTTGCAATTTGCATCCCAAGGTCATGTAACATCACAGGGAAATCATTATCTGGGAATAACTTTGTCCTCAGTATCTCCAAGCTCTCCAAATCACTGCGCAGACGCAGAAGATAAGTTCCTTTGTTTTCAGGAATAACACATTTATCTCGACTTGTTAGGAGGATTCTACTTCCTATGTGATCATCAGGAAAACACAACGCAAAACTTTGCCATACTTTGGAGTCCCATACATCATCCAAAACTACAAGATATCTGCTTTTTTTTATACTCCGATAAAGTTTATCTAACAAATCTTCTTCATCCATATCTGGACGGAACCGATAGCCTGGACAAATCTGATTTAACAGCTCAATCAACAAACTTTTAACGCTGTATACTTGAGAGACGGAACACCATGCGCGATGTTGAAAGTGATGTGTAACTGAAAGATGGTTAAAAACATTTAGAGCTAAAGTTGTTTTGCCCGATCCGGCCATACCTACAATGGGAATGATGCGCAATTCTTCCGACCAGCTTCTAAGTTCATCCATAATTTTCTCAGAGTCTTCTGTCATACCTACAACAATGTCAGTGGCTACTCCAGGCAGCATAACAACGACCTTCTCCTGTTCCATCACTGTTTCAGCTGGCACTTGCTGCTCAAATTCTAATTCTCGAATTTTTTCTTTAACTTGAACCACAATCATCTCAAAATTTTCAACAAAACCAGCAATTTTGGAATCTCGATGGTGTAGCAATAAGAGGCAGATTCCAGCATCACATACTGCCATTCTGAAATTTCCGACTTCCTCCTCACCAAAATCGTGAGCATGAGCTCTCAAGAATTTCAGTCCACCCCACAATGGTCGCACTAGATCCCTCATAAAATCATCAAGACAAGAATCCATTTCTAGTGTTTCCCAAAGGCACCATAATAAGAAATCAATGAAATCCTTTATCACTATAACCAGAGAATAAAGAGAAGGGTCAAGCTCCATAGAGTACCGTAATTCCTCCGAGGATTTAGAGATAGAAAGGGCCGTTTCGTATGCCTGAGAAACTTTAACACCAACAGGCCTGATCCTCTGCAACAGGGCTAAAATCTGAGGCTGTATCTGCTTCCATCCATGCTTGACCTGCTTCCATCCTTTCTCATTCCATGCATCAAATAAGCCGTGGAGACGAGCGCACACATGTGCTGCGTTGACAGCAACACTTGCAACCTGAATCACAAATCCTTCCAGTTCCAGTTGCTGGTGCTCATCAACATTAAGCATTTCAACAAACTCAATGAAATTTCTGAACAACTGCAGCTTCTCTTCCATTCCTTCCGAATCATCACCGGTATCTGAAAATTCCAGACGGTGAAAATTCTGCAGATCCTCCACAACAGAATCGATGATTTCAATAACATCGATTAGCTTCTGAGATCGTGAGTGAGGGGAATTCGACAAAGTGGTGTACATCTCATCCATTTCAACCTCGAAAGATTTCAAATCAGCACCAAAATCGGGAACCAAATCAACAGGAATTGCACCATGCAGTTCAATGATCTCTGCAATTCTGGTAAACACTAGGTCAATCCTTGTTAGGAGAGGTGCCAAGCTGGCATCCTCACCCAAGGTTCTTGAACACACAATTAGGGTATCAATACATTTGAGGAAGTAGGCGATTTTATGGTATATGAGTGGGGGCATGGACTCAGTCCGAAAGCCCAGATCATTCATCAAACTCTGAACATGGGAAGCCATGTTTTTTTCAAGAAACAGGGATGTGAATCAGAGGGATAACAAAAGCTCAACAAGTTTCTGGTAGAGAACAATTAGCGTTGAAACAAGAACTGGACAACTTTGACAATTTTTTTAGTTTTTTAGATCGTCAACTTGCATAGGCCAATAATATAATTAAACGGCACATCACTGTCCTGCATCTGCATGTGCATTATTTCAACGGATCTAAACATGTCCAATAAATGTAATCTTGCATTTCTGAGACAAGATTTGAAGTAAGAAAATTATTAAAAAGAAACTTGTTCATTTGATTTAGGTGTCAAGGAATAAGGAATTCTATAGACTTATATCAAAAATGTACTATAGACTTTTCATCCGTGTTTAAGAAGTTGGGACTTTTCCAAACTTTGCCTAGTTTTTAAATCTAAGCAAGAATTGGTTTTGAAGTTCTGCAGTTGAGCTTTGACTGTAAAAAGAGATCAAGAAACATTGATTTCTTTTGCAGTTGTTAATCTGAAATTGATAAAACCATAGTAACAGACTAAGGTCCTGTTCTCTTCACGGTATTTGAACTTATCTGAACTCATCTGAACTTAAAAAACTTTATCTGAACTAAAAAAAGTTTATCTGAACTTAAAAAAGTTTATCTGAACTAATCTGAACTTAAAAAACTTTATCTGAACTCATCTGAACTTAAAAAACTTTATCTGAACTCATGTGAACTGAACTCATTTGAACTTAAAAAATTTAGCTGGACTTATTTGAACTTAAAAACTGAGCTGAATTGAAATATATAGATAAATTGAATTGAACTAAATTGAAACTAACTAAAAAATACATGATCATTTCCAATATATTGAAATTCATTAATCTAAATATAACATAATACATTTAATATTAAAATATACTGAACTGAGTTGCACTAATGTAGATAAACTGGACTGAATTGAATTAACAAATATGATCAATTTCAATATATTTGAAATTTATTAATCTTAATATGAAAATATGTAGAACAAAGTTGAACTGGAATATATAGATCAACTGAACTGAAATTAAATAAATATGACATTTTCAAAACATTTGAAATTTAATAATTTGAGTATAACTTAGAGTTTGATAGAGTTTATTTCTTGTTCAACTGAACTGAACTGGATTGAATTGAACTAAAGTGAAAATTAATGTACCGAAAAAAAGAATCAACATGACTGAATTAACCTGAATTTCATCAAATTACATTTCACTTCAATTTACTGAACTGAATTGAACTGAACTGATATATAAAAGTTTTGGCACACATGGCCTTATTGTTAAAAAAATATGATCATGTTTGCTAGTTAAACATATTGATTTGAGTTGAGTTGAAGCATATAGATAACTGAACTGAACTGAATTGAAAATTAATAAGTGTGATGAAAATAAACAGTATGAATAAATTAACCTTAATTAATTGCACCAAATTATATTGTTGTTGAGCTAAACTGAACTGAAGTGAAATTAATGTATTGAAAAAAAAGAATCGGTATGACTAAATTAATCTAAATTTCATCAAATCATATTGAAACTGAACTAAACTGAATGGAATTGAACTGAACTGATATAAACAATTAAGCTCAAAAGATTGAACTGGTTTAAACTGAACTGAACTAAATTACAAATAAGTTTACTTAACTTAACTTTTCTGAAAACTAAAAAGGTTTACTGAACTGAACTCATCTGAACTGAAAAAAGATTATCTGAACTCATCTGAACTGAAAAAAGATTATTTGAACTCATCTGAACTAAAAAATATTTATCTGAACTAAAAAAAGTTTATCTGAACTAAAAAAACTTTATCTGAACTCATCTGAACTAAAAAACATTTATCTGAACTAAAAAAAGTTTATCTGAACTAAAAAAACTTTATTTGAACTAAAAAATATTCAAATAATCTCTAGAGAACAGGGCCTAACAGTTTAGCAAAAAATCCCGTTAAGGGTGTAATAAGAAATTAAATTCCTGTTTAGGACATATATAAAACTTTCAATATTCATACTGAGTGCATATCTTTTTCCTAAACAACGAGCAAAAACCATTTGTTTTCATGATACCAAATTGGAAACTCTTATTATGGATTCATCTAATGCAGTAACATTGCCTCTTACCATTTGGACTTTGCAAAAATTGAGAAGTCTTTGCATACAGAATGGTTTCCATTTTCCTGTCGAGGATCTTGATTCCTGATAATTGTTCTGGTCTGTATGAGCAAGAAAGTTGTTCTACAGCCGATTATTTCTTCTTGGGAAATCAGTGAATCAATTTACTAACTTATTTCTTACTAAACCGAACTGAAAATTAATGTGTTGAATCAGTATAACTAAATTAAGTTGAGTTTCATTAAATGATATATTTACTTAACTTATGCACCGATAAGTTCAAGAAAACGTAGCCTAAATTCTATCATCCTTGTCAAAATCTGAGTAAAGAAAGAGTAGCGTAGTTAAAATCTGAACTGAGAACAGGATTCACAACTGTGGAGAAAGCTTATAATTTTGAGGACATAAAATCAATTTACGACAAAGAATCTTAAAAACTACTGCAAATCGTTTCAAGCTGGTATCCCCGAAATAGTTACCTTGATAGCATCATTTCCGAAATCCCGCTGCATTTCCCCTATTTCCCTGACTTGCAGCTCAGCAGCCGGAGAGCAGTCGAAGACTTCAATCTCTTGAAGAAAAGGACCGAAGTTCAAACAATCCGTGGGAATCTCTTCCAAGCAGGGGCACCCTTGCAGTACCAACATTTTAAGATAGTGGAGGTTACCATTAGTAGCAGTCCATCTGCGGATATTCGAGTCACTGAGTTTAAAATACTTGAGCTCTGAAAAAAATATTCCCTCTTCCATATGCAATCCTCCTCCGCAGAAGGATACATGGAGCAATTTGAGCCTCTCAAGACTCGGAAGTGTTCCAACAGCAGAAATCCCGCTGTCATTCAACTCCAAGTCTTTCAGGGTAAGCCTCTGAAGATTTGAAGCGAAACTGAATTCAATGTGATGAGAAGGTGCTGGTGCTCTGTCCAGTTGATGGCGGCATTTCAGTTTCAAATTGCTTACATTTGGGAACTTCTTCAATAGCATTTCAAGGATGTCCCAAGATTCAACTATCACAACAGAGCATTTCTCCAATTGTAGGAGCTGAGAGGAATCGTCTGGGGAGAAGGAAAAACCATTCTTTACGCACAGATACCTCAGTTTGTGCAGGTCCCAAATCGTGCCAGGCAATGCGATTTCGAGATGTGCATCAACAATCAGAGTTTCCAAATTCAAGAGGTTACCTATGGACGATGGTAGGTAAACAAAATGACCTCGTACAGCCAAGTACCTCAGCTGAACAAGCAGCTTCATTTCAACAGGAAAAACCTCGCCCAACTCCATCTCCCTGATGTGTAATACCCTTAGACTTTTGAAGACACGAACTATGAAAGAGACATCATCCACCACCCGAGGCAACGCGTCCTTAGGAGGGAGGAATAGTAGAGATTGTATGTTGGGGCGAGACAGCCTCAAACACTTAAAATCCCTCCTGCTCGATTGAATGCATAGCCTTTGGGAGCCACGCAACTCATTAACAGCCAAAATGTCATCATACCCTTTTAAGAAATCAGAAAAGGCTTCCTCCTTGGCCTTTTTGATGCAAAACTCATGGATTATCTCATGAACACGGCATGTTTTGACTTCACCCAAGGCACTTCTTTTAGTAACAATAACTAAGCTTTCCATTACCAAACCTTCCATATATCGAAGAGCTATATCACCTTTTTTGTTCCATTTATCTTCGTGTATGAGCCCTTCCGCAAACCACAGCAAATATAACGACATTGCTGAAACCTCTTCTCCCTCTTGAAACATACTGAAGTAGAGAAAGCATAACTTCAAATGAACTGGTAAATGCCTGTAACTCAACTCGAACGAGTTGATGAATTTATCAGTTATGGAAAGAGCATTTGAATTCAAACTTTCTAGAACTTTCTGCCAAACTTCTGGCTTGGGAGTAGTTAGAAGTCCAGCAACAGCCACAACTGTCATAGGTAATCCCTTACAACTCTCTGCAATTTGCATCCCAAGTTCATTTAGTATCACAGGGAAATTATCCACTGGGAATAATGTTGTCTTCAGTATCTCCAAGCTCTCAAAATCACTTCGGTGTCGAAGAAGGTAGTGTTCTTCACGATTCATACTTCGAGGAATAACATCTCTAACTCGACTAGTTACAAGTATTCTACTACCAAAGTATTCACTAGGAAAACATTCCATCAAGCATTTCCATACTGTTAAGTCCCATACATCATCCAAACATATAAGATACCTCTTCCTCGTCAAAAAAAGTTTAATTTGATTGACTAGATATTCATCCTTCATAGTAATATACACAGAGAACCAATCTGGATGAATTTGATATAAAAGCTCAAGCAACAGTTTGTTAATGCTGTATACCTGAGAAATAGTAATCCAAGCACGACACTGAAAGTGGTGGATGACTGAGGGATGGTTGTAAAGTTGTAGAGCTAAAGTTGTTTTGCCCAATCCCGCCATGCCTACAATGGGAGTGATGTGCAAATAAACTGACCCTGTTGTAAGTTTACCTAACATTGATGTGACCTCTTCAGTGATGCCTGCTACTCTGTCAGTGGCTAGAACACTACATTGTGGCCGTACCTCAGGCATAATCAGGGACGTATCAGCCTGTCGAGTCCTGATGCTCTCTGTGATCATGAAACCATCTTGAATATCTACAGAAATTCCCTCACTCGCCTCTAGTGTCCTGCCTGGGTAAACCGCTGAGAAATTTTCCCGAAATATACCGATGTCCTTTGATATGGAATCAACTAACTGTAAAACAGAACCTGGAATATTTCTAGCCACCATATGGTCCCAAAGAGTCTTACAGCTAACTGCAACCTTTTTGGCACAATTCCATAGAAGTTGGACTTGGGAGTCCTCCACTTGTTGATTCCCCAACTCCATCAGTAAGTTCAAAGATGATGTCAGATACACGAGATCTTGTTTGACTGTTTTTGTGTCATCAAAGTTTTTCGACTCCATCAAGCTATCCAATAGACAGTTAAAAAACCTCAGCACAGAGGTCGGAGGAAGGTCCACTTCACTTTTCAATCTTGATGTTTCTGTAATCCTCTCTTCAGCTTCAACCTTCATGTCCAGTCTTGACGAATCTGGAATTTGATCTTCAGCATCGATCATAATCATGTCAAACATTTTAACCAAATCAGCAACTCCAGAATCTTGGTGGTGTAGTGTACAGATAACGATTCCAGCATCACATATTGCCATTCTAACTATCTCCTCATCAAATTTTAGTTGCTCTCTCAAGAATTTCAAACCTACCCACAATGGTCGCACTGTATCCTTCATAGAATCGTCTAAAGAATAATCCAATTCCAGTGTTTCCCATAGACACCATAGGAGGAAATCAATGAAATCCTTTATGACTAAAACTAGAGAATAAAGAGCAGGGTCAAGATCCATAGAGTACCTTAATTCCTCGGAGGATTTAGAGATAGAAAGGGCATTTTTGTAAGCCTGAGAAACTTCAACACCGACAGGCCTGATCCTCTGCAACAGGGCTAAAATCTGAGGCTGTATTTGCTTCCATCCATGCTTGACCTGCTTCCATCCTTGCTCATTCCAAGAATCAAATAAGCCGTGGAGACGAGCGCACACATGTGCAGCGTTGACCGCAACAGTTGCAACCTGAGTCACAAACCCTTCCAGTTCCAGTTGTTGGTCATCAACATTAAGCATTTCAACAAACTCGATGAAATTTCTAAACAGCTGCAGCTTCTCTTCCATTCCTTCAGTATCATCCCCTATGTCTGAAAATTCCAGACAGTGAAAATTCTGCAGATCCTCCACAACCGAATCGATGATTTCAATAACATCAATCAGCGCCGGAATTCGCGAGTGCGGTGAATTTGACAAAGTGGTGTAACACTCATCCATTTCGACCTCTAAAGACTTCAAATCAGCACCAAATTCATTAATCAAATCAACAGGAAATGCATCATGGAATCCTCCTCGACCACGAAGCTCAACGATCTCTGCATTTCTGGTAAAAACTTGGCCAATCCTTGTTAGGAGAGGAGTCAGCCTTGCATCCTCACCCAACGTTCTGGAACACACAACTAGGGTATCAAAACCTTTCAGAAAATAGGTGATTTTAATGTATATGAGCAGGGGCATGGATTCAGTCCGAAAGCCCAGATCATTCATCAACTTCTGAATACGGGAAGCCATTTTTGGATCAGCTATAAACAGATAAAGGCAAAGATTGAAACAAGATATGAATCAAGAGGTTAATAAATGACATTTTTCCTTTCCCCATTTCCCTTTTCATAAAAAAATGATACCATCACTGTAAAGTTCCTCTCTTTTAGCTAAAGTTTTTCACTTTTTAAAAGCAGTGAAGCATACAAAGACGATTTTGAATACTTGTCCATCCACAGGAACCACATTGTTATCTTCTACTGTTGTTTAGTTGTTCATAAACAGTTGAGTTAAAAATCAAACTTAAACATTTCTCAGTTACCTAGTTTGCCGCAATTTGCTGGGATTGTTCACCCTTTTAACTTTTCAGTTCTTCACCTTTGGCTGGATTAGTTCTTCCCATAATTGCAATTTTACTTATCATCTATAATAACCTTCTTATTTTTCAATTTTGCAGAAAGGTAGTATCTGGTTTTTAAGAGTTGATCCTGCTCCTGCAGGATCTTAATGAAATACTTAGGACAAATTATAAATATAAAAACAAGGGATACAATAGGAGCTGAGCTGATCAAGGTAAGGCGTTAAAATGTGGATTTCTCAGAGTACCTTTTAAAATAGACGCTGAAATTCAGGGACTGAACTGCATTTATTTGCAAATAACACTTGCATGTTCTCGGGCGCCGAACACTAACAGTCGTCCGTGTTCCTTTTCTCCGGCGTGAGTCTTCCGGCGCTAGTGACCACCATCGTCTTACCGAAGTTACTGGTTTCGTCTGCCATCGCTAATACTTGAACTAAAAAGAAGGTCGTCCGCCAGATTCGGGTGCGGCGATCGGTAAAGTTTTCCAGACTGCCAAAGAAGCCATATTTTCTGATCAAAGGAACTTTTTCCGTTCCGGGTCTCAGGGGAGATGCCGAACCGGATAAAAATCGGGTCTGGGCATTTGGTTCATTAATTGGTCTGATGATTTGTGTTTGGACTCGGAACATGGCAGCCCAACAATTTTTAATTTTTGTAGTAAAATATATTTCCTCTAATTTTAAAATATAAGTTTACAACTTCCATAAGGTAAGAATATCACAAAAATAAATAAATTAAACCAATGGTGGTGAAGGGAATTTATTGGGCTCCATTAATCAGTAAAAAGGTCATAGGCCCTGTTTACCAGAGCTTATCTGTAGATCAGTTCAGTTCAGTTCAGTTCAATTCAGTTCAATTCAGTTCAGTTCAGTTCAGTTCAGTGAAAATGCAATTTGATGAAATTCAGGTTAATTCAGTCATGCTGATTCCATTTTTCAATACATCAATTTTCACTTCAGTTCAGTTCAGTTCAGTTCAATTCAGTTTAGTTCAGTTCAGTTCAGTTCAGTACATCAAGAAATAAGTTCTAGTAAACAGGGCCATACTACGGCGATCCAGAGTTCTTAATTTGAGAGTTATAATATAAGGAAAACCCTTAAAAGAGAATAAAAAAATTGCAATCCCATAATTTTACTCAATATGAAAAACCTATAAGTTAACAAATCGACAAGAGTTTTAATTACCGGGTAATATCAACTTTCGGGATAAGTCAACAAATCGACAAGTCGAAATATAAGTTTGTCCAAGATGGAAGATGATTTTGCTTTTGTCATGGACTCATGAGGTTGAGCACTATAGATATCATTTGGGTGCTGGTTTCTAAATACATATTACAATATGGGTATTTTTGTAATGGGTGCAATTTGATTACTCGACCGATCTCGAATTCACATGTATCTCCTAATTTTAAATCGATTTTATCAGACCAATATCCGCATTTCACTCCCTGTATAGAGATCAGTCTTTAAAAAAACTAGAGCATCCACAATGTAAGTAGAATAAAAATAATCTTTCTGGGTGTTGATATTTACACCCCATTCAACCAAAAATGTGGTCTAAACTCTAAACATCATTGAAAACTTAAATACTACATTAATATTTTCAAAAACAACTTTATGTAATCAATCAAAATCCAAGAAATCAAATTAGTGGGGTACAAATAAAGTGTAAATAGAAAGTTAGGGAGTATAAGTAGAATCATACACTCCTAATTTGGAATCAAATTAGATTCCAAATCATCCTATTAAGTAGTAGCTATTAACTTAAAAACTAACTTTCAACGGTGGATGCCTTTTAAGAAATTCTTTCAAATTTGATAAAACCCGGTTTAATACATTTTTAAAATTGCTATTAAGGGATTGTAATTATTTTAGACTCATATTTCATTAACACGAACTCTCATATAACGCATGCTAAAGGTTAGGCATAGGGATGGCAATGGATTTCCGATCCAATCCAAATCCATGGATTTAAATCCATTTTTGACGGATATGGATGTTAAAAAATGAAATCCAACGGATATGGATCGGATACGGATTTATAGCTTGCGGAGCGGATTTGGATATGGATTTTGTCGTAAATATCCATATCCAGTCCATATCCAATCCATGGATCCATTTAATATATAATATATAATAAATAATATATAAATATTTAATAATTAAATATATATTAAATAATTAAAATTAAATTAAAAATATATAAAGTCACCTATGGTTAGATACTGACATATAATCTTCTAACTCTACCAATTCACTCGTTTGGAAGAATAGATCAGGGGAAAAAGAAAGGGACTTATACTTTAAGCTGAGTTACGTATTTTTTGGGAACTTGGACTAGTTTTTCCACGTATTTGTTTTTAGCACATTGTGTATTTTGAATCACTTGATTGTAATTTTAATTTCATGAATATTTATAAAACTTATTTTGGAATTTATTCATCATTGTATAAATTGTAATTTATATGTGGATATGGATATCCACGGATATCCATGGATTTAGCGGATATGGATTCGGATGTTAATATTTTAGATCCAACGGATTTGGATCGGATACGGATTTAGGCACCAACAAGCGGATATGGATATGGATATTGTCAAATCCAATCCATATCCAATCCATTGCCATCCCTAGTTAGGCAATACACTATTTAATCACAAATATCATCAAAAATGAACTTTTAAACAATGTCAACATAAGGTAACATCAATTAATAACCATTAAAAATAAAGTGAAAAATAAGGTGAACTTTCAACAAATAATTGCACAACATCAATCACAGTATATAAATAACACCAACAGATTACTCCTATGAAAGAACATCAACAGATTATTAACGAAAATCAACTGCCTAACCTTTAAGCAACATCACGGGAGACTTTATCTTCAATTAAATTTGTTTATTTAAAATATAAAACACAAGAAAAAAATTACAAGTGTCCATCGATTATTAAAAAATGATCATTTTAAAGAAGTATCTCTTATTAAAAAAAATTACATTTAGGAGCACCATTATAGATCGATGCTCTAAATTAACCTGCCAATACAAGTATGGATTTTTTTGTTCCTCTAGCTCCATTTCACTGTAATGCCTTTGACAAATATCCATTAGCAACTAGGAGAACAAATCATATTGCTTACAGGAGTAAAAAATAAAAAGGAACAAGTTCACAAGAAATTAAGGTGTTCAAAATTCTACAAACCAAACTATAACTAGAAATCATTTCCAGGAGATGGTGTGATTGAAATAGATACAGGATCATTTCCGTAGTACTGAAAGTCTAGTATGTCCCTGGCTAGTGTTTCAACTGATGGAGAGCAATGGAAGAATTCAATCCTTTGAAGTACTCCAATTATCATTAAACAATCAGGAATCTCTTCCAAACAGGTGCACCCTTGCAGCACCAACTTTACAAGATTGGGGAGCTGCTCATCTGTAGCTGTCCACTTGATGATGTTTGAGTCACTGAGCCTAAAATATATAAGCTTTTCGAAACCTTGTTCCTCTTTCATATTCAATACCCCTCCGCAGAAGGAAACATGTAGTAATTTGAGACTCTCGAGACACGCCAGTCTTCCAATTGCAGAAATCCCGCTGTCATTCAACTCCAAGTCTTTCAAGGTAAGACTTCGAAGATCAGAAGCAACAATATTGAACTCAAACCGATGAGAATGTAGCACTACTCCACCAATTGAAACATAGAGTGATTCTAGCCGATGCAAATCGTGAGGTGTGCTAATAGTATCCAAGAAGAGGCATTTCAGTTTCAATTTGCTCACATTTTGGAACTTCCTCATTAGCCTTTCGAGGATGTCCCATGATTCAACGATCACCACAGAGCAGCTCTCCAATTGAGGGAGATCATATGAATCTTCGAGATTTTCAGAGGGAAAAAGTAAACCATTCTTAAGGCACATATGCCTCAGTTTGTGTAGATCCCAAATAGTGACGGGCAATGATACTACTACACGTGAATCCACAATTAAAGTTTGTAAGTTTGAGAGGTTACCTATGGACGATGGGATGTCGATAAAACGACCTCGTACAGCCAAGTACCTCAACTCAACAAGCAACATCATTTCAATAGGAAAAACCTCCCCCAAGTCAATGTGCCTGATGTGCAATACCCTTAGACTCGTGAAGACACGAACAATGAAGGAGACATCATCCACCCGAGGCCATGTGTCATGAGTAGGGAGGAATAGTAGAGAGTATATGCCAGGGCGAGACAGCCTCAAAGTCTTGAAATCCCTCCTTCTTGACTGAATGCATAGCCTTTGCGAGCCACACAACTCATTAACCGCTAGAATGTCATCATACCCTTTTAAAACATCATAAAAGGCTTCCTCCTCGGCTTTTCTGATGCAAAACCCATGGATGGACTCATGTACACGGCATGTCTTGACTCCGCCCAAGGAGGTTGTCTTAGTAACAATAACTAAGCTTTTGTTTACCAAATCATTCAGATATTGCATAGCTACATCTTCTACTTTCTTCCCTTGAGTTTCGTGGATGAGCCCCTCCGCAATCCATAACAAATACAACAACTTGGCTGAAACATCTTCCCTTTCTTGAAACAGGCTAAATGAAACAAAGCATTGTAAGTCCAGATTTTGTTGGCTGCTTTGTGGAATGTCATGTTGCAACATGACTTCGTCTGGCAGAAAAAGATAGAAAAATTCCAGAAGTTCAGCGCAGTTTTTTTAAAGAGGAAAGGGAATATTGTGCGCGTTTAATATGGAATGGATATATTTGTTTCGAGATAATACAGTCCAAATCCATCTTCAATTCAGAGTTATTCATGGGATATTGCAGAGATTTAATTGGAAAAGGATTTTCTGCATTATTTTAGGAATTGGAGATTTTCTGAATTCCTTATTCCAAAGAGTTTCTGTTTTAAACGTGTTTTAATTGGAATGGAATTCTACAGCCGTGGAGATGACTTAATTCACACGGCATTGAGCTATAAATGGGACAATTAGCTGAGAGCCTGACTTGCCGATCTTACGAGAGAAAAAATCCCCTTCGGGGTTTACCTTAGGCCAGGCCAGAGCAGCGTCGTCGTCCACGGTTTTCAACAACCACAAACACTAGGGACGTGTGTTAAAGCTCGGGTGGAAGAGATCTTGCCGCACCTTCGTGGAAAAGAAGGTAATCATAGAAGCAACTATCTGAAAGAAAAGGTGGTGTGATAGGCTTGCTAGAGTAGCCATTAGATTGTAATAGATTAGGAAACATTTATTGCAACTAGTGAAGGATCTTTACACGGGCTACGGCCCCCCAGACGTAGGTGCGATGCACTGAACTGGGTGATCATATCGTTTGTTCTTTAATTTCCGCACTTAGTTTTAATTTGCTGTTTTAAATTAAAACTTGAACACGATAGGATTTAGTTGTTTGGTAGAATGGTGGAACTTTCAATTGGTATCAGAGCTGGTCACTACGTGACTCCTTTAAAAGGGAGAGTGAGATCCTTTCTACCAACAATGGCCGAAATTGATGAAGACCAACTTGCGCAACTCATGTTGCAACGTCATTCTGGAGTATGTGAAGCAAGCAAGCTGGATCTGGAGTCAATGTTAAATTGAAGAGGACGCTGTTTTGAGAGAGTTTGTGTGGCTGCCAAGAATCCGAGAATCAACCAAAAATCTGTCCGATCTTTGGAAAATTCATGTTGCAACATGGATTATGGTTTTGACAGAAGATAGAAAATTCCAGCAACAAGGATTTCAAGAGCTTAACCCTAATCATTGTTTTACAAGGTATTCAGCTCTTTCTACTTTGCTCACTGGATTTTGATCATAATATTGGTTGTATGTGCATAGTAGTAGCTTATTTGGAGAAGGGTTTGATTTGATTGTTGCGGGTTGTGATTGTCTTTGGATTCTTGCTCAAATCTCTGTGCATTGGTGCTTCCCGTCGTATTCTGAGTACATTTGAGTAATGGACTACTTTAGATCAAGCTAGAATTTGTGTGGTTTGCTAGCTTTTTGTATTTATGGTTTGATCTGAGGAGTTCGAGCTATGAATGATCTTAAGAACTCAGAGATGTTGAAGACAGGGGGAGTTGATTCTGTATTAATGGGATGATGGATTGTTTTACACCAAAGCCTGATAGGTGATTCAGTGAACTTCTTTCTTTGCAAACTGGAACTTTCTTCGAATTTAAATTTTAGATGAAAAACAGAGAGGATTTTAATGTCAAAGTCAGGGGGAGTCGGTCACTTATGATCTGAATGAGGATTTGGTTTTTACGACATCATAATCTACTAGAGTGACAGAGGTGCAGTTTATTGATGTTGCAACATGCTGGTATTCTGGATGAACGATTGAAAGCTGTTGATGTTGCAACACGGGATTTTTGAATGACCTTGGGGGAAGTTCTTTTGCAGGCCTTTGGCTAATTCATGGACCCAGGGGGAGATATATATGGATGACTGTATTACTTTTTCTGCCACCACGGAATTATTTTGATTGGATGTTGTGGTATGGTTAGTTTCAACTCGGGAGGAAGTTTTGCTCGTTGAATATTTTAGAAGTTCTGAGTTTGGGTTGAGCCATCCATTGTGTCCACAAATTGCCAAAGGGGGAGATTGTAAGTCCAGATTTTGTTGGCTGCTTTGTGGAATGTCATGTTGCAACATGACTTCGTCTGGCAGAAAAAGAGAAAAATTCCAGAAGTTCAGCGCAGTTTTTTTAAAGAGGAAAGGGAATATTGTGCGCGTTTAATATGGAATGGATATATTTGTTTCGAGATAATACAGTCCAAATCCATCTTCAATTCAGAGTTATTCATGGGATATTGCAGAGATTTAATTGGAAAAGGATTTTCTGCATTATTTTAGGAATTGGAGATTTTCTGAATTCCTTATTCCAAAGAGTTTCTGTTTTAAACGTGTTTTAATTGGAATGGAATTCTACAGCCGTGGAGATGACTTAATTCACACGGCATTGAGCTATAAATGGGACAATTAGCTGAGAGCCTGACTTGCCGATCTTACGAGAGAAAAAATCCCCTTCGGGGTTTACCTTAGGCCAGGCCAGAGCAGCGTCGTCGTCCACGGTTTTCAACAACCACAAACACTAGGGACGTGTGTTAAAGCTCGGGTGGAAGAGATCTTGCCGCACCTTCGTGGAAAAGAAGGTAATCATAGAAGCAACTATCTGAAAGAAAAGGTGGTGTGATAGGCTTGCTAGAGTAGCCATTAGATTGTAATAGATTAGGAAACATTTATTGCAACTAGTGAAGGATCTTTACACGGGCTACGGCCCCCCAGACGTAGGTGCGATGCACTGAACTGGGTGATCATATCGTGTGTTCTTTAATTTCCGCACTTAGTTTTAATTTGCTGTTTTAAATTAAAACTTGAACACGATAGGATTTAGTTGTTTGGTAGAATGGTGGAACTTTCAAGCATAACTTCAAATGATTTGGTAAATACCCGTAACATAACTCGAATAAGTTGGATAATTGCTCAGTTGTAGAAAGAGTATTCGAATTTAAACTTTCTAGAACCTTCATCCAGACGTCTGGATTCGTAGTGGTTAAAATTCTAGACACTGCCACAATTATCATGGGCAATCCCTTACAACTCTCTGCAATTCGGACAGCGAGTCCATGTAATTCAACAGGGAAATTGTGTGGGAATAACTTTGTCCTCAGTATCTCCAAGCTTTCAAAATCACTTCGTGGACGGAGAAGAAAAGGTACTTGATGGAGCAGACTACGACGAATAACATCTCCATCTCGACTTGTTATTAGGATTCTACTTCCTATGCGATCATCAGGAAAACACATATCTAAGGTTTTCCATATTCTGTGGTCCCGTACATTATCCAAACATACAAGATACCTCTTGCCTTTCAGAGATTGTCGAAGTTGATCGACCAAATCACCTTCAGTCATACCAAGATAGCGTGAGGACAGATTTGGTTGAATTTGATTCAGGAGGTCAACAAGAAATTTGTTTCTGCTGTATACTGAAGAAAAGGAGTACCATGCATGACATTTAAAGTAGTGCATGACTGAAGGACGCTTGTAAATTTGTAGAGCTAGAGTTGTTTTTCCCAACCCAGCCATACCTACAATCGGATTAATGGTCAATCGCCTCGTCCCACTTGTAAGTCGGTCAAGAATGGAACGAACATCATCTTCCAGACCTACAACTTCGTCAGTGGTCAAGAAATATACTGGTGGAAGTATCTCAGTGACAGAGCCAGGCATAATCTGGGACATATCAACCTGTAGAGTCTTGATTCCCTCGGTGATGAAACCTCCAGAAATATTCTCCTTCATCTCAAGCACAATCATCTCAAGATTTTCAACCAAACCAGCAATTCCGTAATCTTGATGGCGAGGAGAAAAGATTATGCTTCCAGCTTCGCATACAACCGATCTCATTTCCTTCTCGTCAAATTCGTGAGCATGAGCTCTCAAGAATTTCAAACCACCCCATATTGGTCGCACTTGATCCTTCATAGAATCACCAAGACAACAATCCATTTCTAGTGTTTCCCACAGACACCATAACAAGAAATCAATGAAATGCTTTATCACTACAACCACAGAATAATGAGCAGGGTCAAGATCCATAGAGTACCGTAATTCCTCGGTGGATTTCGAGATGCACATGGCCGTGTTGTATGCCATAGAAACTTCAACACCAACAGGCCTGATCCTCTGCAACAGGGCTGAAACGCCGGGATGTATTTGCTTCCATCCATGCTTTACTTGATTCCATCCCTGGACATTCCAAGCATCAAATAAGCCGTGAAGACGAGCACACACATGGGCCGCGTCGACAGCAACACTTGCAACCTGAATCACAAACCCTTCCAGTGCCACTTGTTGGTGCCCATCAACATTTAGCATTTCAACAAATTCTATGAAATTTCTAAACAACTGCAGCTTCTCTTCCATTCCTTCAGTTTCATCACCGGTGTCTGAAAATTCCAGACGGTGAAAATTCTGCAGATCCTCCACAACAGAGTCGATGATTTCAATAACATCGATCAGCATCGGAGAACGCGAGCGCGGGGAATTTGAGAAAATGGTGTACCACTCATCCATTTCGACCTCGAAAGACTTCAAATCAGCACCAAAATCAGGAACCAAATCAACAGGAATTGCACCATGCAGTTCAATGAACTCTGCATTTCTAGTAAACACTTGGTCAATCCTGGACAGCAGAGGTGTCAGGCTGGCATCCTCACCCGAGGTTCTTGCACACACAACTAATGTATCAAAGCTTTTCAGGAAGTAGGCTATTTTATCGCATATCAGCGGGGGTAGGGATTCTTCCCGAAAGCCCAGATCATTCATAAAAATCCGAACACGGGAAGCCATTTGAAGAAACCTTGATGATCACTTGGAAACAGAAAAGAAAAGGATGAAAAAGGGATATGATAGACGGGAACTGCAAAAGCAATCAAACAGTTTCAACAAGTTCAATTTCCTATTTTCATGTGAAAATCATCAACTTGTGCTCAGTGGGCCAATACTCAATTCAAATGACAAATCCATGTGTTCCATGGCCAAGTGAAAGAGATCGGAGGTGTATAAATTTCAACGAATCCAAAAATGGAGAGCTTAAGGTTTTTATCTCCCTTTCAAACCAGTGGAGCATACAAAGACGACTTTTCAATACTTTTTCATCCACACGAACCGCGTGCTTATCTTCCACAAACAGTTGTGGACTGGTTTAAAATGAAACTTTAAATCCTTCATATTGTCAATAAGCAAGATGCATGCACTACTGCGAGATCTCATGATAAGATTTTATCATGTTTTAAAGAATTAGTGCTAGAGTTTATTTCTTGTTGTAATGAACTGAAGTGAAATTAATATATTGAAAAATGGAATTAGCATGACTAGCATGACTGAATTAACCTGAATTTTATCAAATTACATTTTCACTGAACTAAACTTAATTAAACTGAACTGATCTACAGATAAGCCTGATCTACAATTAGGCCCTGTTTACCAGAGCTTCTCTGTAGATCAGTTCAGTGAAAATGTAATTTGATGAAATTCAGGTTAATTCAGTCTTGCTGATTCCATTTTTCAATACATCAATTTTTGCTTCAGTTCAGTTTGGTTTAATTCAGTTCAATATATCAAGAAATAAGCTCTAGTAAACAGGGTCTTAGTCTCCTGCTCTGAATTGCCTGCGGCTGCGAGGTAGTATTATGATAAGTTTGCAAGGTTTCTTTAAATGCATCTAAAAAATAATGATAGAGTTATGTTAAATTCTGGGATCAAAACGTGATTTTCATTCTTGAGGTCCCTTTAAAATATAAATGCTGAGATTCAGGGTCTTAACTGCAATTATAAGTTCCGAATAAAAAAACATGCACGATTCCTCGGCGCCGAACTCTTACGGTCTTACCTCTTATCCGGACTCCTTGTAGTTGTCGTCGTGCCCTAGTGATCACTCTGTCATTCTGGGTTTCACCATCATCAATCACCAACTTCATCTCCCCATCGACAATTCTTGACCTGAAAAAGGCAAGTTCGTCCGCCAATTCATCTGAAAAGAAGAACCAAACATTTTATTGTATCTTTTTCCAATCTGGGTCCCAGTAGACCTGTTGAATCGGGTTTACTGTATGGGATGAAAATTTGTGTACTTACAGGTAGTGTATGTTACTTGGGCCTCCACGTCGGGCCACGTCGGAAGCTGAGGAGCTGGCCACAGTGGAGCACACGCACGGGGTAGGGGACCATAAAGGTCAAGCTATTGTTTCTTTGTCCCTCCGCCTCATTCCTCTTCCTTTCTCCTCCCCTCTACCTCCAAATTTAGGTTTCCGGCCACATTGTTCGGTAACTGTTGGAGCAATTGGGTTGTTTTCTTTAAATTCAGAACCCCATTTGATCCACCAAATGAAAAGGCCGATTTCAATTTTGGATTTAGGGTTCAACCGTGACCACTTTGATTGTTCAATTTCTGGCGGGCATAAGCTTTAGGTTGAATTTCAGGCGGGATAAGTAGGCGGCGCCGACGGCGTGCACCAGTACTTGTGAGTCTCTCCATTTTACACTCCAACTCAGCACAAAACCGAGCAAGTTGCTGCTGTTGCGGTTTTACGGTTGAGACTTCAATTTCTCAAACATGCTCTGTGTTGCTGTTGTCTTCAGGTCACAGAAGAGCAAATTGCAAATCTTTTTTAGGGATGTGGACAGGTAATCATTTAACTTGTTCAATTACAGATTTTTCTTTTCATATTAATGTCCAATCTTTACTGAAAGGTTATTCTTGTTTAATTATCACTCAATCGTTTTCTATGATGAAGGTTGTTGACTGTCGAGTCTGTGGTGTTCCTAATTCTGTACTTCGTTTTGCTTTTGTGGAGTTTACTGATGAGGGTATTTTGATTATCAGCACTTTTACTTCCACCCAATTCTTGCTGTTCCGGGTCTCATGGCTTCTTTCGAAATCCCAAGTGTTTATGCAGAAGGTGCAAGGAATGCTTTGAGTATGGGAGGAACTATCCTGTCAGGGTCCTGCCTTCTAAAACCGCAATTGCAACCCAACATTCTTACCCAGGGTGAGAATATTCTTCTACTTTGACCACATAGTAAACTGTCTTTTAATAAAACGTTAAATAGATTGTCATGCTTGCACATGGAGATACTGCAGTGTATGTACTCATATTTTTCTCCTGCCCTTTTCAATGTGAAGATGAAAGGGAGGTGTGTGCCAGAACTATTTATTGTACTAACATTGACAAGAAGGTATCAGTCAACTTGATCTTACTTCTGTTTACAATGTCATGGTCTTAATATTCACGGTTGTTTAATGAGCAGGTTACACAAGCTGATGTCAAGCTCTTCTTTGAGTCCTCCTGTTTGAGTCCATTTGTGGAGGGAAGTCCTTTGTGGAGAGGTAAGTAGCTCATTTAATAGTTTCCTAAGTATAAATGTTCTTATTAGAGTTCCAGTATTTATTGTGAATCTCCTTTTGCATGTTTATCGCTTGAGGTTGCTTGGTGACTATCAGCACTCAACTCGTATAGCTTTTGTGGAGTTTGTGATGGTTTTGACTATTTTCTTACTCGCTTTGCTTGCTGCTTATTTTCACTACTACAGTGGTTCTCGCTTGTTGGTTGATCTTTGTATATGTAGCTGAAGATGATGCTTATGAGTCTATTGCTTTGCTTTTATATCTCATCCTATTTTGTCAATTTCAAACCATCATCCTTCACTTGCATGTTGTGTTACTTTTAGGTTGTGTTTCCTCTAGGCATATTCCCTCTATAATTTTTCCTTTAAAGGTGCCTCTTAAGGCAGTAGGTAGTTTGATTGAGTTGGATTAGGTTTTATATTCAGTGAAGTTGCTAATGTGTCTTCATAAAAGTAGGATATTTGGAAGCCTGGAAGTTTAGAGTATATGCTATAGGATCTCAAGCAGATCTCAATTTCCAGCGAGCAACTTGCTGCTGTTGCGGTTTTACGGTGTTGTACAACAGAAGTTGTACTGCTTCAGAGCTTTTGTACTGCTTCACAGCTTTTGTAAAGGAACCCATCGAACTTTGAAAGCAGAGTTGAAGCAGAGTTGAAGCAGAGTTGAAGTAGAGCCAAAATTGTCATTCGGTTTCAATCAATTCTGATTCCAAAAGGACGAAGTGTTCGTTTTTGGTTTTTCAATTTTGTTAGCCTTTTGGTGGCTTACATTCAGTTCCAAGTCGATGCTACATTTAGTTTCAGTTTCAGTTTATTTTTAGTTTTAGTTAGTTAGTTATAGTATGTTTCAGTTAGTTAGTTTCGAAAGTTGTTTACTACTCCAGTTGTTAACATAGTTAGTTTGCACGAAACTTGTGATGTAGAAGTATGCAAGCAACTGATTGATATCTGAGTCATGTAGATCTTTGTTTAGTGGAAAGGTTGTTCGTTAACCGATATTTGTTCATGTGGTAGTATGCTAGGAACTCTGATCATGGCTCAATTAATGAAGCATGGAGATCACATCTTGTATTGGCAATGTTAATGATGTACATGTACTTGTAAAAATGTAAATTTTAGGGGATCAGTTATGGTGGTACCAAATTTGCAAAACGACATTTATTATGATGATGTCCCGCAAAACATGGGCAACTTGTTTCATTACATTCCGGCAAGTGAATTCAAGACAAAATAGTTTAAAAGAATTTGTAAAAGGATAATGTAGTAGTGCAGAAGTAAACATAAAGTAGCAAGATTACAAAGCTCTGATTCTTGCAAGTAACATGTTCTGAATCCTCATGCCCTTTTCTTCCCCTTCATCTTGGTTGACGAGAATGTCTTTAGGCTTGAAATAACTGCATCTTTTTGGATATTTGTTTTGCTAAGAACAATGCTGCTGCAGATAGTAGCCCGTAGGTTGTCAATCTGGGAAATTCATAGCAAACCTTAGTCACCATATTCATCTTGATTGGTTTTAATAGTTGGAAGTAAATAGCATGAAGATAGTTTATCGGAATGAATTACCTGTTCAGAGTTAAAAGTAGAACTGTCCAAATTACGGTCGCCTGAATATGTCTGCATAAGATGCACCACATGAACGCTAGAGTCACGATCAGAAAGCTCGTCTTTTGGAATTACAGTCTTCAACCGCATTTTTTCAACCGAGGCTGCCTTTTTATGGCCTGTTTTCCCAAGAAGCTTCGAAAGGCATTTTCGTTGCACGATATGACGTCATTGTTAAGAAAGTATACATAATATGATGAGGCAGAAGAAAAAATGGTTTATACTATGGATAACGCACCGTATTCCGTGCAACATTCTCCCATTTCACAGGCTTACTATGTACTCGGCTGTCAAGATAATGACAAGGAACATGTGCTTATCCATAGTGAACACAAGGAACATGTGCTTAGCCTTTTGAGGACCACAAGGAACATGTGCTTATCCATAGTGACAGGGACAAGGATCTGATAGGGTATAAACCAATTAATAGGTGATATGAATTGTTCATGAGATACTTAATGTACTGATTACTGATTCAAAATATACATTCAAGTGCTGAATAGTGATATATACTATTCAAAAGTACTAGTTATGTATTAGAAATATAGTACAATAAATTGTAAAATAGTTGCCAAGTACTTGGTTAAAATAAAAAGTACAGGAATAACTCACCTCCTCCGCAGTAGATACATCTCGAGGACATTGGACCAACCACGTCTCCCATGTGTCACATACAGCACTTGGGTTGTCGAGTACAAAAGGCTAAAAAGAAAAGCAGAATGATATTTACTGTTAAATTATAGGATGTTCTGCATTACTGAAACACACAAAATTTAGGAGATGAAAAAATACCGAAGGAATGATATCCAAACAAAGGCGACCGTCGTTGCTCTGAGAGTTGAGCACCCTTGCCCAGTAGTTTATGATTAAGTTTGTCAGTCTTGTACCCCGGGCAAATGGAAAAAAGTCGCTCCTACACATAGACAGAACTCCATCGCTAAATGGTGAAAAATCCCTGCAATAATAAACAAATTGGTGGTATTATGAACTTGGAGACTAGTTTGGATTAACCATTAAAATAATTCAAACATTTAGCCTTACTGTGGAGGAGAGCCGTCTTTATCCGAGACGCAGAAGTCAACAATCTCAAGTGCGTAGCCGGGCAAGTCGACTCCATTGATCCAGACATACCTAGCCAAGGTAGACCAGAAAATCTTTTCGGTATTTTCTGGGATACTGCTCCATAAATCATAGCCATGCAGTCTGGATTGATCCTGGGAAGATGATATGTTGGCACTTTGAACATACTGAAGATGTGTACATTGCTGGTCCAAATCATTAAGCTCACCAGCATTATCCTATAATACAATCAAAGTTTGGAAAAGTTGAAATTTAATCCCTTAAAAATGCAAATATAAAGTTAAATTTGGAACGGTAACACACATTTACCTTATCCTGAGATGGGACGGAGGTGTTAGGATTCTGGGTGGCAGCCACTTCTGTATGAATTTCAGTATTGTGACCAAGAATTGGTTGCCCCTCGACCTCAGAAGCATGTGGAACCTGTGTAGGGGCAGCAGCTGGTTCTGAAATATTTGAACCCCTATTTTGTATCTTAGCATCTTCACCGACCACCTCATTGCTTGTGTCATCATCATCTGTCCTTGCTGGCAGCTGTTTGAACGATTCATCTTTAGCCTTTGCCATGTTATTAATCACCTTTTCTAACTGGGAGTGGAGATAGGCAACAGAGGCATTGGTGTAATATCGGTAACCAAGATTGTCATTGTACTCGTCTTTGTTCAGCACAGCTTCAATTCTTTTAGCTAGTCCCTCTTGAATGATTTCCATATCTCTTACCAGCGAAGCTAAATTTCTTTGATATCCCTAGAAAAAACAGAAACATGAATAAATTAGTCAATGTCATCAACTGATGAAAGAAATCAGATAGAAAATAAAAGAAAGAAATAAAATGAGTGACTCACATTGGGTAAAAGTTTTTTGAGTTTTGCATCACTGTTGACATCTGATGGAATATGAAAGGAGATTGTTCCTGGGAGTGCAGTTCTCATGGAAGTTGATCTAACAGCATAATGTGATTTACTGATGGGGTATGATTCTGTGTCAAACAACCATCTTTCGAAACCCCCAGCTTTAAGTTCTGCCCTTACACGTGTATTGATTTCTTCCGTTGTCCAGTACTGACACAGAGGACGCGAGCTTGGAGCTTCAATACCTTGCCACTTAACCCGCTGGAGATAGGATATCATAAGAAGTAAAAGGTTTCCCGAGAAGGATCGCCTGACTGTGGCTCTTGACTCCACCTGAAACCTCTCAACTGCAGCGCAAGTCTTCTATAGTATAAATTCACACCAGCCCAACTTATCGATTTGGTTGACTTTGATTAATGACTTCAAGGGACGGAAGTCCACATGGCGCCGGGCAACTGGTACAAGAAATGTTGAAAGGGCATACAGGACAAACATTCTTTTGAAATCTGGTCCTCCATCTGTTAGCTTCATCATGGCTGACTCCAAAACTGAGAATGGCACTTCAAAATTTGCATTGTTCGGTACGCCATGATGAGTCTTCCAGTTTTCCTTAATATCCATAAGATCACTGTCTGCGTCAGTCCTGCTATCCTCCTCAACAGAATGATCGCTGTGGGGAAGCATAAAGATATCATGGACGTCTGCCCAAGTTAATGCAAATTTGGCTTTCCCATCTATATCGAACGTCCGAGATGTAGGATTAAATGTGCTCAGTAGCCATTCTGACATTCCACCATTTATTTCTTCAATATCTAAACGAAGGAGTCCACCAAAGCCAATGGCATTTATGGCCTCTATCTGTCTAGGTTGGAATCTCAGATGACAAAGAGCGGTAGGGTGCGACACACAAACTAACTGGATTTTTGAGGACTCTTCGGCATCTCCAACCTTGCGTTTCTTGGTGTTCTTCCTTGTTGTCTTTGTGGGGTTCTGTTCTGCTGCTCCACGCTTCTTCTTGCCTACAATGAAACACACATTCAAAACTAAGTAATATTGTAGACTATGCTTAATCCTCCATAAAATGGAACAGCCAGAAACAAAAATAATTGGGTCATGAATCCTACTTCATAACATGAAACAGTTTAAACCAAAACATAGCACATGCATGGAACGTCCCACATGCATACTAGATAAAAACATGACATCTTGTTAATAAACTAACAAGGTATTAAAGGTATGACACAGCAGTATAAGTCACAACACCAAGTGGAATGTATCACGATAAAAAGAGCAAATCCAATAGTATACAGAAAACATAATCAACAAATACAATATAAGATCAAATCCAAAAGTATGAAACCGAAATATAGCAAAGCTGTCGTTACCTTTCCCCTCGTTCTCAACGTATTGAGATGCAGCAGCATCTCCCTGTTCAGGTGAGTACTCCTCAGTATCCCTTTCAAATACCAACTCGGTCTCGCTCGACTCTGATCCATCCATCTCCGATTCTGTTGGTTCATACTCAGATTCCTCTGTATCATCATCTCTAAACTCCATTGCATGGAAAGGAACCCCTTCACTGATGAGGGTAATATCCATATCGTCAGCCTCCAAGTCACACTCATCTACCAAGTTGGCGAAGTCAGCTTCCGATCCACTGTTTTCCGATTCAGACATAACATAGTCACTTCCTTCGGAATCGCCGTTGAAGTTTATTGCATGGAAGGGCATACCCTCAACAATATGCGTAGCATCATCATCAATTGTCTGGGATGTATCCTCTTGACTGGGTTGCTCGATGTCGTTCTCGTCGCCGGCTTCAGAACCGACTGAATCAGTGGCCGGCTGTTTGTCAGTTTCGGAAGCAGCCCCCTACGACTTCGTCTGAGAACACGACTTTGGGCCGGTTGTATCGGCGATTGGCTAGTGGATCTTGTGATTGCCATTGCCGGAGACGTAATCAGTTCTGGGATGAGTTGAAAGAAATAGTTGCAGAGAATCTTCAAAGGAAAAGGAATGTGAGGGAGATTTAGGGCTTTTTTTGGTAAACTAGAGGGTTTGGTCGCGATTGCCTTATAGGGTAGTGGCCGTGTAGTTACCATCATTAATATCTGAATTGGGAAGAGTAACGACACTTTAAGATTTCAAATCTGGCATTTTTTGTTTTCGGGTTTTGGCTCCTATTTGACTAAGTTTAATTTTCCATTAACCTACCTTTGTTTGAAATGGGACCTTTGAAATGGAATTTTTTAATTTTTTGAAAATAAGAAATGGAATGTTTATTTTTTTTAAAATAAGCAATAGAATGTTTTTTTTTGATGGAATGAGAAATGGAATGTTTTATATTTTCCGAAAATAAGAAATGGAATGTTTGTTTTTTTAAAAAAAAATAAGAAATGGAATGTTAAACTAATTTTACAGTCTACATTAACAAAAATGTATGTATAATCATAACTGTATAAATATCAAATTAGGGGTGTGGAAAAATGCATGTATAATCCTAACTGTATAAATATCAAATTAGGGGTGTGGAAAAATGCATGTATAATCCTAACTGTATAAATATCAAATTAGGGGTGTGGGAAAATTTATGTATAATACAAACTGTGTAAATATCGGTTATATAAAATTAGGGGTGTGGGAAAATGTATGTATAATCCTAACTGTACAAATATCGGACATATCAAATCATTGGAGGGGGAAATCACTAAAAACAGCAAAACACGTACCTATAAATAAGTCGAAATGATAGTGTTCAAAATATTCCGCCATCGTCATACATGAAGACTGCCATACACAACTTTGGCAGCTAATAGTTATGCATGCTGGAATCAAAGGAATCCAAAAATTCAGATTACATAAACCATCTGATACAAAGTTCGGTTCGACAAATACAAAACGAAAATTCAGACAAAGCTAGTACGCAAAAGAAGTTGCATGTTGGATAGAGAGGATCGCGCAAGGGATTCTCACTGCAGTCGCGTGGATACCTTTGTTTGAGCTCGCACATTCACCTTATCCCGTACGAACTATTTAACCTCAGCGAGCACCGAGTCCCTAAAAACGTTGCACGGGTTCAACACGAACCGTGCCAAGCAGCTTACTCTCTTCTCCAGCCTTACCCGCTCCTGCAATTTAGGATTAAATTTGAAGAAGATGAGGTGATAAATTCAAACTTACATCAAATCAATTTTAAATAATGATTTTACAGGGTCAACACCAGAAAACATATACTTTAAACTCCATATAATATCTTACCTCTTCAAATGAGCCGATTGCAAACAGGTCGGCCGCACCTCCGTTGAATGATTCAGTTGCAAGCATAACTGAGACTCCACATTCATACTCATATCTTCTACATGACCAATGTGGCATAACTCGTTCCAATCTTATCTTATTTCCAGTGTCCAGTTGTAGGTGTCCTCCTCCCATTATATCAAACACACAAGATGCCTTAAAATAAACAGCATATGTATATGTTAAACAGTAATTCAAATGCTAGTATGGTTTACGTGTAAATAGTGAGCAGGCAACGAGGAATTACCACTGCATTGTAAACCATGTCCCAATCTGCCTGGTCAGAAATGCTTGACATCATCAACACATTGTAATGTCCTTGACTTACAGTTGATGACTAGAAGGGAATAGTATGATCGAAACAGAATTGGCACAAATATCTACATCAAACAGAGGCAAGTAAACAAAAATGTAAAAAATTGACCAGTTTGCCACAATCATTTCAAAGAATTACTCATTAATTTCAACTCTTTTATGTGACTAACCAGTTCCGCCGATGTAAATTGGGCCGAGGATTCTATTATCCAATCTCTTAACATGGAAAGATCACATATGTCATCAGGCTGGCATAAAGTAAAGGTGACTCACATTATTAGGTATCTAAAACCGTACTGATTATGCATAGTAAATTATGCCTAAAACTATCAAACTTACATTGACACAAATCAGAGGAGTCGAGATCTTTGGAACAAGGTTTATGAACCATGACTGGTTCATAAGTCTGGCCCAAGCCGTGATCACCATTGGAGAAACTGACACTCCATAGTCCAATGTCCTAATGTCCCTTCTCAGAAGCCAATCACATCCACCATCATTAAACAGAGGTTCCCTGAACAGAAATGCATTTAATAATATGAAGTCTCATGTTGTATTTTGTGTCAGAAATTACTACACAAGAATTACAGAACAAGTTTCATAGAATGATCACCTTGCATTGCTAATTGTGTCATCCTCTAGGCAGTAATCGGCTATTTCAACCTCACTTGGTGGCAAGGACTTCTTCCCAAACAGAGGCAAGTAAACAAAAATGTAAAAAATTGACCAGTTTGCCACAATCATTTCAAAGAATTACTCATTAATTTCAACTATTTTATGTGACTAACCAGTTCCGCCGATGTAAATTGGGCCGAGGATTCTATTATCCAATCTCTTAACATGGAAAGATCACATATGTCATCAGGCTGGCATAAAGTAAAGGTGACTCACATTATTAGGTATCTAAAACCGTACTGATTATGCAGAGTAAATTATGCCTAAAACTATCAAACTTACATTGACACAAATCAGAGGAGTCGAGATCTTTGGAACAAGGTTTATGAACCATGACTGGTTCATAAGTCTGGCCCAAGCCGTGATCACCATTGGAGAAACTGACACCCCATAGTCCAATGTCCTAATGTCCCTTCTCAGAAGCCAATCACATCCACCATCATTAAACAGAGGTTCCCTGAACAGAAATGCATTTAATAATATGAAGTCTCATGTTGTATTTTGTGTCAGAAATTACTACACAAGAATTACAGAACAAGTTTCATAGAATGATCACCTTGCATTGCTAATTGTGTCATCCTCTAGGCAGTAATCGGCTATTTCAACCTCACTTGGTGGCAAGGACTTCTTCCCCGATGCATATCTCATTGCAAGTTTGCTCAGATAGACTCTACCAGTATTGAATGGCCAATTCACCCAAGGATCAGCACCAGGACTAGACAAGCCGTTATAAGGGTCTGGTGAATACTCCATGCTGCTGAGCTCCACCGTATTCACTGCCTCTTCATTCGGTCCTATAGCGGCTTTCAGAACTTCCAAGTTATCTATGAGTTCTTTCATACATGCTCTAAGTGAGTGAGGAGTTGTTGAATTCATCATGTTATTTGACAGCCCTGGATTCTTAACTAGATCGGTCAAATAGGTACTGCGCTCAACATGGAAAAATAAGACCTGGTACATGTCTCTGATAAGGGTTGCAAAAGCACGGTCATTAGCCTACATGTATTCATACAATCATATTAGGATAACAAGTAAGGTTGTATTTGGTCAAATTTTATAACTGTAATTATTATATAATCATATTGAAAAGGAATAGCTCATTACCTCTGGAAACAGGACATCCAGCTCAATATTATCATGAAAATCATCATCAACTGCAAAGCTTGTATCCACCACTGGGGACTGAGGTGAGGACTGAAGATTCACAGCATCCATTATAAGCCATCCAACGCTCGTATCATACTTCCCCCTCCCAAAACCACCACCAAGAATCTCCTCTTTTATGCGCTGTCCAATTTTATAATCATGCCAATGACTAATGAGAGGGCATTCCATTCTTTTCGGAATGGATTGCCATGGACACTTCTGAAAGTAAGTTATCATGATCAGCAGAATACACCCTTCACTTCCTGTATCGAAACCTGAATCCTTGTACCCCTGGATAGAGTGGCATAGATGATGTAAGATATAAGAACCCCAGTTGAGATGTTTGATTTCATCAACATCCAACAGCGACTTCATTACACCTAACTGGATGTGGGAACTTGATGTTGGGGTCAAGAGAGAATGCAAAGCATATAAGATAAACATACGTTTGAAATCAGGACCCCCATCTTTTAGGTAAACAGAGCTGCCTCCAACTCAGAACTTATGATTTGATCAGAACTCTTAAAGGAGTAAGCATGGTTCCACTCCTCAAGTTGTTTCTGGACCAGTATGGATTTTTCATCTTTTTTTACAGATACTCCTTTAGGACTATAGTTAACATTGAAAATCCCACTAACATCCCACCCGGTGACCTCAAACGCAGGTGTCCCATTCAGAAAGAACTGCCTAGTTAGAGGATTAAACCCATCCACTATCCAAGGAAACATATCGGTTGGGAGATCCTTGATATACATTTCCAATACACCTTCAAAACCAATGGACCTAACATCAGCCCTCTGTGTTTTACTAAGGCTAACAACCATTCTGGTCAGTTTTCCAACTCTGCTTTTCACGACATCCTAAAAATTTTGGTTCGGGTTAACCTCCGAATCAGATGGAGAAGCTGATTTCTGTGAACTCCCTGGATTAATGTCAGATGGATTTGGTAGCCTCTTCTTGCATTCTGTGAGAATAGAGCATATTTAAAAAATGTCCCCATCATAACAACATTAATCAAATCACTCACCAGTCAATTCACAGTAAACAAATACACATGTCTATAAATACAGGGTGACTAGGGTTTATACCATGGAGCAAACGTATAACATCTTATTGTCAACTTTTATAATTCAAGTTATCATCATGCCCATCCTCTGACCGAACTTAGAAATTCAATGAATGATTACAAAAAAAACGGTAAATAGAAGTACGTAGAATCAAATTTGAAAAGCTTACGCTGTCTATGAGACCTGGGACGTCCACCTTGTGAACTGTTTGCGCTTGGCTCTTCATTAACTCTCAGAGGTTGGGGCGGCCACATCATATCGAGCCGACCTTCTTCAATCCCATTTTTATAGTCATGCCAATGACTAAGGAGAGCGTCAGTGTCATCGTTCACGGTTATCTTTGACGATGACCCCCCACTAAGAACAGGGGGATTTGGGAATGGTTTCATGTTTTGGAAAACCCTAATTGTTTTTGAGAAACTGTTGTTGGTAAAGGGTTCCGGTAAAGGGAAGTGGGTCGGAGTAAATATTGTATACTGAATATTTTGAACTTTGGCAGCAGAACCACAGTAGCTGTTGTCGATAAAGTGGAAGTGTCAATCAGCTTCCTGTGAAAGCTTTATGTCATTGAATGCCAATTTCTCTCAGAAAATTGGGCCAAGACCCTAAAAATAAGCAACTTTTCAGGTATTTGTCATTATCCGATTAAAATTCATTTTCTTTTAAGATTTTTAACTTAATTCTAGTTGTTCAACAAAAGTGAAATTGTTTGCGAATGGAAGATTTATATCCAACAAGACAATTGTAACCGTTATTGTCTTCTAATACAAAGGAATAGGGGTGCTTATTGAGTCGAGCCGATCGTGAGCAATTCGTGCTCGAGCTCGGTCAAAGCTCGGTCAAAACTCGACTCGATTTGGCTCGAGTCGAACTCGAGTCGAACTCGACTCAACTCGAAGAGTTAGCGAGTCGAGTTTGAGCAACACATTACTTGACCCGAAAACTCGCGAGCAAACTCGATACTCGATATGTAGCAAACTCGACATTAGACCAATTTGGAAAAAGGATATTTTTGTCTTTTTGCTCTTATGAATGCTTAAAACTTTCAAAATTAAAAAAATAAAAGAATTAATTTTGAAAGTATAAATTTTGACTTTGAAGAAAAAATCCCAAAAATTTCAAAACGTACAAAAAGTTCCTAAATTTTTCTGATTTTTTAGGACTTTTTTCCCTTTTATAAAAGTAAAAAGACATAAATACTCATTTCCAAATTGATCAAATGCTTGACCGTTAGTTGACTAACTTAGTATTTAACAAAGTGACCCAGAAAAATACATTTTCAATAGTATAGTGACCACAGAAAATAATATAAGAGATGAGTGACTTAGAACCAAAATGGTTAAAAGTTTAGTGATCCCAAATAAAAATCACTCTATTTGAATTATCTATATTTATTGTAAAAGATACGTATCTATTAGCAATTTATTTAGTTACACATAATTACTTATATTAATTTTTACATATAGATTATTATATATAAAAATATTTTTAGTAATTGTTTATTAATTTTCAATAAAATTAAAGAAAATTACTAGATAATAATGGTATACGAGTTCGAGCTCGAGTAACTCGCGAGCAACACTACACATTAACGAGTCGAGTTCGAGCTTTGATTTAAAAAGCTCGCGAGCAAACGAGTCGAGTCGAGCACGAGTAATATCACAAATGAGTCGAGTCGAGCAAGCATCTGCTCGCGATCGACTCGCTCGATAAGCACCCCTACAAAGGACATAGTAATTGTAACATTTATTTCATTTTAAATCAAAAGTGTGCAATTGAGGTGTAATAGAAAAGTTCATTACTGTGTTCCCTGGTTTGGCACATTGTACAAAGTTCATTACTGAGTTTAGATTAAGTTCATCAGTGTGATTATTGTTTGTTTGTCAAGTTATACTATTTCATTAATGAGTTTCTATTAAGTTCATTAGTATACCAATACCTGTTTCTCAAATTATACAATCACAATAGTGAGTTTCTATTAAGTTCATTAGTGTACTTGTTTCGGTTGGTCAAATTATACAATACTCATTAGTGAGTTTCTATTAAGTTCATTAGTGTGATTCCTGCTTCGTCACATTTTACCATGTCATTACTGAGTTTCTATTCACTTCATTAGTGTGTCTCAGCCTTACTCACATTACAGTGTTTTAGTATTGAGTTTCTATTAAGATCATTAATGTACCATTCTTGGATTGACACAACTAACACAATTCATTAGTGAGTTTCTATTAAGATCATTAGTGTACCATTCTTGGATTGACACAATTAACACAGATCATTAGTGAGTTTCTATTATTGTGATTAGTGTGATTCATGATTTTTCACATTTTACTCTTTCACTACTTTGATTATATTAAGATCATTAGTCTACCAAATTATACAATGTTTGTCAAAGTATACAAAATAATTACTTGGATTCTATTAAGATCATTAGTTTGAATCTTTGTTTGTCACATTAAACTATCTCATTAATGAGTATCTATTAATTTGATTAGTGTACCATTCTTGGATTGACACAATTAACACAAATCATTAGTGAGTTTCTATTATTGTGATTAGTGTGATTCATGATTTTTCCCATTTTACTATTTTATTAGTGAGTTTATATTAAGTTCATTAGTGTACCAAATTAGACAATGCTTGTCAAAGTATACAAAATCATTACTTAGATTCTATTAAGTTCATTAGTGTGATAACTTCATATTGTAACAATTATTACACAATCATATTCACTACTAATGCAATTTCTATTACATTCAGTTTAATTAAATTACATTTGTTTGATACATAAGTTTCCATATTATAAAATGTATATAAAAATTCATGGGTTTGTAAAAATTCATGGGTTCAGGGTTTAACATGTGTGGGTTTAGTTTAGGGTTATTATGGGTTTAGGGATTAATGTAGGACTAGGGCCCAAACCGCCAACCCAAGATTAATTTCAGTTTCATGAATTTTGGGCTGAAATTGCAATTTCATTCCATATGCAATAATGATCATTTTTAACATTTAAAAAAATGTTAAACAATTAACAATTAATGAAATATAACAATTACCTGTAGGATTAGTATGTTCGTATTAAAGATAATTAGTTCATTAGTGTGATTCCCGGTTACTCACATAACAATATTTCAATAATGACTTTCTATTAAGATCATTAATGTACCATTATTGGATTGGCACAACTAACACAAATCATTATTGAGTTTCTATTAAGATCATTAGTGTACCGCTCTTGGATTGACACAATTAACACAAATCATTAGTGAGTTTCTATTAAGATCATTAGTGTACCATTCTTGGATTGACACAATTAACACAAATCATTAGTGACTTTCTATTAGCATCTCTCAATAGTGTACCACTCTTGGATTGACACAATTAACACAAATCATTAGTGAGTTTCTATTAAGTTCATTAGTGTACCATTCTTGGATTAACACAATTAACACAAATCATTAGTGAGTTTCTATTAACATCTCTCATTAGTGTACCATTCTTGGATTGACACAACTAACACAAATCATTAGTGAGTTTCTATTAACATCTCTCATTAGTGTACCATTCTTGGATTGACACAACTAACACAAATCATTAGTGAGTTTCTATTAAGTTCATTAGTGTGATTCCTGCTTCGTCACATTTTACTATGTCATTACTGAGTTTCTATTCACTTCATTAGTGTGTCTCAGCCTTACTCACATTACAGTGTTTTAGTATTGAGTTTCTATTAAGATCATTAATGTACCATTCTTTGATTGACACAACTAACACAATTCATTAGTGAGTTTCTATTAAGATCATTAGTGTACCATTCTTGGATTGACACAATTAACACAGATCATTAGTGTGAGTTTCTATTAACATCTCTCATTAGTGTGATTCGTGCTTCGTCACATTATACTATTTCATTACTTAGATTCTATTAAGATCACTAGTTTGAATCACTGTTTGTCACATTAAACTATTTAATTGCTGAGTTTCTATTGATTTGATTAGTGTACCATTCTTAGATTGACACAATTAACACAAATCATTAGTGACTTTCTATTATTGTGATTAGTGTGATTCATGATTTTTCACATTTTACTCTTTCATTACTTAGCTTCTATTAAGATCATTAGTTTGAAACCTTGTTTTTTGACATTAAACTATTTATATGAGTAAATATAGTTCATTTCATTACATAAGTAATGTAATTTAGTATTACGGACTAATCATTGCATAATGTTGTGTTAATTGCAAAATAATTTTTTTAATCCCTGGTATAAGGTCATAAAATGAATGTACTATTACAAATAATGTTGAAATTTTTTTCTGCAAAGTGGAAATTACATTTATACCCTTTTTCCCGCATCCTCAGTTTTCACACTTCATTGCTCAAATTTTGCGACTAGAGTATAAAATGAGAGGGGGAACTTTGCTTGGGGCATTTAGGATAAAGGTATAAAGGGTTATACGCATTAACCGACTTTTCGCTGACATTGTTTGAATATCCGGCTATCAGAAGGGAGTTGTCACATCAACACAATATCTGTATCACAGTGTCCTTTCCCAATGTCCACAAATCAAGATTACATGAAATTGTGTTTGGGAAAGTTCTAAGAAATCCATAATCCATACAAGTAATTCAATTTACTTAAAATCGAAATACTAAATCAAAATATATTTGATGTAAATTAAAGCCAACCAAATTTGTCATTCAATTACCGGGATGAAATTAGACTATAACATTGATCTTGTTGTAAATAAACAAAGGGTTTATAATTCAAGTTATACAGTGAATTTATATAAGTAACTAAGGTGAAAGTTTTAGTGGTTATGGTTCTATTTTGGTTTAGTTGGAAGTCCACAAGAGAATCAAATATTGACGTCTCCAAAGTTGCTGTCCCTGAAGTTCAGCTGATACAGTACAAGCTGCTGTCATGTAGAGTTTGGGACTCCGCCGAACATTGCAGAAATGCATGCACACCGACCAAACCACTTTCCACCAGTCCTTTGCAGTTTAATAAAATGAAGATTCATTTGTATCCACCAATTCCAGTTTTTCCCAGATCTAGTACTCAATGTCTAGTTAGGGTCTATTAGCATGTATCAATGGAGTACTTTCACGTGGATAGATGGAATCATATTTCAGGGGAGCCTAGTACTTGTTTATTCCCATTTATGCTTTATATTCTGCCGACATGTATTTTACAATTGCATGAAAGTATGTAAATTACATTATTAATTTGTTGGAAAACATTTTGTAATTTTTGGTAGGTTAAAAATGATATTTAATAAAATTAAAAATTAAAAATAAAATTAACCGTGTGTATCGTTAACGAAATTCCATTGCTTACATAAAGTACACGAGATAGTAGCCAAGCCTTAAATGTTTGACAGAGTTCATCTGTACATCAGTTATTTTAAGTGTAATCTAAATTAGTTCAATTCAGTTTAATTAAGTTTAATTAAAATATTTGTGAAATAAATTTAGTTTAATTCAGTCATGCATATGACATTCATAAATAATTGTGGTTACAAGCTTTCCAGTTAATTGTGGTTACAAGCTTTCCAGTGAATTTATGGCGCCAAATGATATAATGACGGAGTTCCTATAATGACCAATAAATAAGCACCAAATGATGTAATGACCAATAAGTAAGCACTAGGGTTTTGGCGCCAATTAAAGTAATGCGCAATAAGTTAGCACTAAACTTTTAGCGCCAAAGTTTTAGTCTATATAAGGGACTAGCACAACCCCATCATTTGTCATCCCAAATTCAATTCTAAATATCTCCATTACAAACCCACAATGTATCACACTAGAAACTGCCACAAGTTACTCTCTCTCGAATCCAACCCCCGCCGTTCACTCAAACAAATCCAACCGAACCTGTAAATCAGGTTCCAGCACCATGGGTCTTTCCAAGGGTGGAACGGTGGCACGGAGGACTTATGCCATTCCACCAATTACCACCACCTTCAAGAACAGCAAACCAAAGCCTACCCGTGTGAACTCCAACAAGCCCATAAAAGCAACAAAAGTTTCTGTCATTCCCCGCAGCAGCGACGGTCCAAAGATCATCGTCATTTCTGACGACGAAGAGCCGGAAATTATCATCATTTCCGACGACGATGATGATGTTCCCGGTGAGATTCAGCAAAAGCTTGAGTCAAAGGCTTATGCAGTCCGACTTGGTCGCTTTGTTCTTGTTGATGAACCTGCATATCCATCCTCGGCATGGATCGCACCTGCTCCTGCCTTTCGGCAACTGATGTCAGCACCCATGCTTGACGTCATTAAGGAGGCCTCCGATTAGGTGATAATGTAGTAAAGTACGTAAGTTGTTCGCGTTTTGGGTGTAGCTGCGAACAATCCCTTTTTCATTCCTTGATGAAATCTTGGATGTTCGCCCGGACAACTTTTTGTTTGTACTTTTCAGTTTGTTTTGTATCACGTGATGCAGTCTGTTGTATCACTATTTCTGTGACAGACACTCTTGGGTGCCTTTATTAATATTAATATGAATTATGTTATTTTCCTAAATTATTGTTGCATTTATGTTATTTATGTTCAGTTTCATGAACTTGTCCCAAGTTAATTACACATCCACATAAAGATTAAGCATTACTAAAACCAATTAACAATTTGTAGAGCCAAAAATTATATTACTTAACTGTTTTTTCAATTAACTTTTGTTACAAAATAACATATTGATGCCTGAATAGGACAAAGGTAAATCAAACTTTAAACTCCTGACTTTTAAGTTTGATTTTGGTAATTTTTTAGAAAAACAGACTATCACACTTTCATTATAGGCCAGTCATGATAATATGGAACTTTAAGAACAGGTCATTCCTGTTCAAGGGAGAGGGGGGGGGGGGGGGGGGGGGGAGGTTTGAGTTTGGTTTATTACACTACGGAAGAAAACAACTAAGATAAACTACACTACAATGCAAATGCTACAAATACAAGGCCTTGGGAGACAATTGATTTTCAGCTTTGAACTATTGATTTATTGTTCTACAACACATTGCTTTAGGAATCTTCTCACTAATTTTAATTTTAATTGTAGTACAACACCTTGCACTACAATTTCAATATCTTTGTTTGTAGTTTTAATTTTAATTTACATATGGATAACCTCCCTTATTTCAAGGGATGATGATAATTTTGCAAACTCGCGTGATGCATACAATTTTACTAATTTTTCCGAGTCTTGCAATTTTGATTTGAGAAATGAGCACTTTCAACATGAAATGCCCGTTGGTTCCTCATACCAAGGGTACCATGATGAGTGCTATAATGAGGAGGGAGTTGGATTCCAATATCAACAAGTTTATGATCCTTACTACGATTCTTATGAGCCGCAATGGAGTGGTCATTCGAATTCGAGGTTTGGATACCCACCGAAAAACCAACCCTATGAGCAACAAAATCTACCTCACCCACCTTTTGAATTGCCTCAAGAACAAGATGCGATGAATTATGAAGAGAATTTACGCTTAGAAAATCCTGAGAGGCAATTGAATTTAATGTGGGAAGCGGTGAGGAGATTAGAAGCTCAATATTCCGAAGGAGAACCATCCCAAGTAGAACCTATTCCGAGTGCTTTGCACGAAGAAGAATTTGAAAGGGATGAGGAGTTGGTTGTTGAACAAAAAGAAGAAGAGAGGGAGGTGAATGAACTTGAGAACTTACCATCACCATTGCCACCCCTACCTCCACCTATTCAACCAAAATCACCAATTTCGGAAATCTTAGAGGAGCCAAGTAGGAAGCCAACTTACTCATTCATGCTTCCAACCATCCATACTCTTTTAAGAACCTCACCTTACACTCATCTACCTATAATTTCTCAACCCCCCTTCACTTTTTTCTCAAAGGTGAAGGATTTCAGACTTTTGTTCTATGAATAACATTTGGGTCGTGTCGACGACGTTAAATAAATCGATTTTGATCGTTTTATTGTTATTTAACTTTTATTGTGTTTATATATATAAAAAAAATTTCTTTGTGTCTTTCATTGTTTTAATTAGTAGATTACGTTTTTATTCTTGTTTTTTTTTGTTTCGTTTTTATTCTTGTTTTTCTTTTGTTAGTTTATTTGAATTAAAAAATAAATAAATTTTGGGCTCGCGGGCCGCGAATTGGGCCTCGCGGCCCGCGAGAAAAAAAATTTGGGCTCGCGGCCCGCGAAAAAAAAATAAAAATTTAAAGAGCCAACATTTAGTGTGAGTCCTTCCCTTTCCTCACAATTTTGATAGTTGTTCTTGAACATTGAGGACAATGTTTGGTTTAAGTGTGGGGGAGAGGTTTAGGATTTTCGTTTTTGGTGTAAATATGTACTTCTTTGAAGACTTTGTTTTTTTTAAAAAAATGAAAGCCCGGATAAGTCCAAAAGAAATAGAGACTTAGGCAAAAATGAGAGGCTAGAGCCCGGATAAGTCCAAAAGAAATAGAGACTTATGCAAAATTGAGAGGCTTTGTATGAAAAAAAAAAAAAAAAAAAAAAAAAAGAGTGGCTAGGTACATCCTAGGCAAAAAGAGAGAGAGGAAAAAAAAATAGTGGCTAGGTATAAATACCTAGGCAAAAGGAGAGGAATCTCATTTTATCCTCATTTTCCGATGGTTGAAGTCATAAGGATGCGGTGATTAATGGAGAGTTGGGTAGTTTTGCATCTTGGCTTTGTTGGGATGTTTCATCTAGTGGGAGCAAAGTAGTACACTTTGGGATATTCTACTTTGCAATTTTTTGTTTGAGTATGCCATGTGTTTTATTGTTGTGAAATTGTCATCTTAGCCTTGAATCGTTCTTTCTTGAGGACGAGAAAGGTTTAAGTGTGGGGGTGTTTTACATGTGGTATATGTTTTGATTTTGTTGGGATTTTTGGGTAGAACTTGTCATCAAGTTGAAGCATAGAAATTTGATACAATCTTTATTGTGATTGTGCTTTTTACTTGTTGGAAATTCTTGTTTTAGTGTCATAGTTTTGGAGGAGTTCAAATGTGCATTAGAAAAAAAAAATTGATTTGAGTATAATCTTAAACTTTAATCGTTCTTTCTCGAGGACGAGAAAGGTTTAAGTGTGGGGGTATTTGATGTAGCCAATATATACTCTACTTTTAGCACATTTGAGAGTTCATTTGGGGTGGCATTTAGTGCAAAGGGTTAAGAATTAAGGCTAAATCTCTCTTACCTTGCATTTTGAAGAAAGACTTGTGCACTAACGTTTTGAAGCTGAAATCTGGAAATCTTACAAGAGGAATTGGAGTGCATAAGTGGTACCATTGGCTTCTTCTTCTCGAGTACTACAAAATGGACTACTAGAACGTCAAAAACGGATCAACGGTTCATCCGTGGCGAAGCAAAGAAGATTGCTGCCAACCAGCCAGAGACATCTCGCGGGCCGCGAAAATGGGTGGACTTTTGGCATATTGAAGGCCAGAAAATCAGATTTTGAAGGCCTATAAATACTCCTCTTATCCCATTCATCCAAAACGAGTTCCCTCACAATCCAAACCCCATTTTCCTTTGTTCTTAATATTTTCTTCCATTTTCTTCCCTTTGATTCTATGTTTATGTAATGTTGTATTAGAATGATTGTTGTAGGCTAATTAAACATTGGGTTGCAATTGATGTAAACTTTCTATTCTTGATTTTGAGTTCTTGATGCATATTTGTTCATGGGCAATTTAATTTCCATTTGATGAATTGTGTTTGAATGTGTTGTTTGAAGCATGAATTAGCTTGGGATATCCTTGGGTAATGAATTGCTATCAATTATATGCTAGATGCATGGGTGAAATGCTACCATTTTGCACTTGTCTCAAAGTAGTAGAATTAAGGGTTGATTTATAATGCTATCTTTTGATTTAGCTCTTGATTTTTCTCAATGGTGTTATCTATGTATTTAATTCGCTTTCGAATTGCATGGGTAAGTTTATTGGTCTTCTAATCGTGGTGTCATTGGTGAATTGGTCTAAAACGTTATCGTTTAGGTCATTCACTAGTGAGGGTTATTTTGAATGCGATCATTCTCTATAACTACATTAGTGAGAAGATTCCTAAAGCAATGTGTTGTAGAACAATAAATCAATAGTTCAAAGTTGAAAATCAATTGTCTCCCAAGGCCTTGTATTTGTAGCATTTGCATTGTAGTGTAGTTTATCTTAGTTATTTTCTTCCGTAGTGTAATAAACCAAACTCAAACCCCCCCTGTTTACCTTGCTTTCTATATAATATATATGTATGTGTTAATAATCTTCACTAAAACACTAAACAAACTCCTTCTCCTTGTGGTTCGATCCCTACTTCCCACTATCTACTCTATAGTAGTTAGAAGTCGTAGGTGAAATATAAATGTGTTTTGATTGAGTGGGATTCTCATTTATGACATGGGGAAATCGCTTGTCACTCGTTCTTCAGCCTATGATAGTCTCTAGCCATTTCGCCGTACAGCGCCTGCAAGGATGAAGGCGAAATTGTGACAGTCGCAGGACTTTCTATCTCCGGGGCTTTCGCTTCCGGTCGGTAATCGTAGCCATGCTGTTTCTCGTGAATTAAATGTAGGATAATGAGGTTTGTTTTATATCCCTGCAAAGTCGTCTGGAGGCGGGAGTAATGAAATATTGATGGCGGCAATTTTGGTAAAAAAATGCCGCCTATGCTATTATTTTGGCGCCTTTGTGTTTGTATCATTTTTTCCCCAAAATTGATAAAAAAAATCCTAATCCATAATCAGTTATCCTAAATCTGGTTAAATCAACCATCAATAACCTTCAAATAGTTAGCAGAGGATGTTGTAATTTTAGGATTTTTAGTCTTTTTATTCGTTTCATTAAATTAATTTAATAAGCCAAGTTTTCAAGAACTGATCTGTACATTAGTTCAGTTCAGTTTAATACAATTAATTCGGACATGCATACACTTTTTTTCAAATCAATTTAACATAATAATTCTGTCATCCCAAGAACAAATTTATGATTTGGTAAAAATTAATACTGTAAAATACAAAATATTAATAATGCAACTAAGTGTTAAATAATAAATACTAATGAAATAATAACATATTTTCCTAACATTAATATATTATTAAATGTGCGCTATACACAACTAAATGATGATTTAGACTTATATTTAGACAATTACAATACTGGTATAAGACATGTCCAAGCCTAACATCGTCAATAGTAGAACAATATGTTACCAGAAGTTGTCATGGGTTTATAAGGTTTAAGGTTCAACAGTGGGTTTAGGTTTCATCATGGGTTTATTGTAATAGTGGGTTCGGATATTAATCATATGGTGTAATATTGGTTCCTAATTCATGATGTTAGGAGGTTGCTAATTGTAGCCCGAGGATTAGATCATGCATGAATCCAAAAAAAAAATGTTAAAATGGGGGTGACGGTATTAGGAGACTCCGCCGGCGAGATGTGGGTTCGGAGCAAATACAACCGGAGTTGGTGAGAACGGCATTCACGACAAGGTGTGAGGTGACGTAGCCTTCCGGTGAACTGATAAACAATCCCAAACATTTTCTGCCTGTCTTCACTTTCCCAAACATAAATGCCCCAAGTAATATACACTACATGTAAGTGTATCATTTTCCCAAAAACTTTGGTTGGAGGTTACATGTTTCTAGGAATAGACCTCCTAAGGTTTATGCACACCTTTGGATTATGAAGTTCTTTTCTTGCCTTCTAATGTTTTGGGTTTCAAATTGGGCTAGCTTATACATTTCAGTCCAAGTGTTAGCATGTTGCCCACCAAAGCTTATAAATCAAGATCAACTAAGCACCAGCAATGCTACTAAATCAACAACACCAAAGAATCAAGAACAACCAGTGCGAGAGAGACTCAAACACGGAATAATATCACCTAACATGCCGTCATTAAAATACATCGTCAAATAAACACCTCCTTTTACATAATACATCATTGCTGGAATTTTTTCAAATCTAATTTATAGCTAAAGATCAGCAGCATGTTTTACATTAGTGCTCCCAAAACTGAAACCGGAGCACAAAACGCGAGCATCCACATGCTCAACTTTATAATTAGTACAATGTTGCATGCAAGGAGCAATGTATCATCACTAGTTTAGGCAAAATAATGCAACAAAAATAATGCAACCATAACTAAATAGTAAATAGCATTTTTGATCTCACTGTTTCATCCTCAACATTTTCTAGGTCCGCTCTTTCTTGCACCCTTCTGTTGCCGTTGATGGCTGGCTGCTACAGCTTGGACTCACAGTGAAAGAAAATGGGAAAGGGGGTACCCAGTAAGGGTTAGGAGACGACATCTGCACACCACTACGGGAATCCAAACCAAACTGGTTGGTCACAGGGGCTTGATACCCAAAAACACCAAGGATCTACATTACAGAATTCAAAAACACTCAGCTTACAATTAATATGATTCATCATTGGATACAGGGATTCAAAATGCTTCACTTAAAGATCATCTACCATACTAACCTGTGGCATGACAACCGTCTGATTAGGCATATTCTGAGTACCAGGTGTATCACCGGACTTCTTCTTAGGAGTACTCTTCCTTTTGGAACCCGATATTTTCTTGTCCAAATCTGCCCCCTTTCTCTTCAATGGAGTTCTTCCCCTGCCCCGACGATCTACGGGATCCTTCACATCTTGGTTCTGACCTCCCTGGGATCCATCCCCAGATTCTGTATCAGTAGCTCGAGGCTTTCTGCCATAAACCTTACCAACCCCTCCCATAGTTGAGCTAACTATTGTGCAACTTGAACTTTTTTGAGACTCGACAAGTAAATTGAGTTTTCCAAACTCAGTCATCAATTCCTTGAAAACAACCTCATCTTCCATGGCCGACAAACACAACCTACAACACACCTCTGACATCTCAGCATACCGCTTCATTGTAGGGGTCTCATTACCTTGAATGTTTTTGTAAGGCAATTTCTCCTTCAAATACTCCCTTGGTATATCCTTCTTCCACCTTGAAAACAAGAACTTCTCAGGAACAACATCAATGCCTTCCAAAATCATGACATTCAGTGCATGCGTGCATATGATACCCTTGTACTCAAAGTTCTTACACTCGCACCTCAGATACATCGACGCCTTGTCAAGGGAGACTAAAAATTTCCTTCTTCTCGAAACGCCACCAGAATTCTTGCTCATAACAACCTCATACTTCACCTCATCATCATTCCCTAAAATCTTTGTCCAATTGGCATAGCTCAGCATTTCTATTTGTTGTTGGACCTCTAAGAACTTCGCTGATGTAAACATCTGTTGAAAGACCAACTCAAAGCCATGCTTCGTCGACAAGCTCCACTTCTGGTGACCATTAGTGAACTTCAGGTTGTTCTCCTCACTACCTCTTTTCTCTACTGCCAAACCATACTGATCAAGAAAGACTTTAAGTGTAGTGTTGGAACACACATACCCCTTAAAAAAATGATTCATACCCTCGTTTCGTTGGGTGCTCGACATGCCTGCCCAAAAATCATTCTTGAAGTACACCGGAACCCACAGCTTCCTATCCTTGTACAAGCTTTTGAACCAGTCCTTCGACTCCAGATTGTGCTTGACACCCCATGCCTTCCACGCCTCTTGAAATTCTGACACAGTCATCATATGGCTCATCAATCTGCGAAATTCAGAATTTATCTCCAACCAGTTACTCGCACTGCCCAAGTTCTTGCTCAAGTTCCTCTTGATATGCCAGATGCACCACCGATGGTTCGTATTGGGAAGTGCTTTCCTGACGGCTTTTGCTGGCAGGAATCAACAACATGTCTTCAAGGTTAATAGGGTCTCTAACTATGTAGGTACAGGTTAAAAACAGGGTCCAGTAAACAATCATGGAACAACATTTTATAGGGTTAGTTTCACATTTCAAACAATCTTTTCTATAGGGATCAGTAAAAGCAGAACAACACAAAATGGATAGTCTCTAAACATTTTACTTCACCATGCTCAGCAAGTTTGTATTCAAAATCATCAAACATACATACTAGTTTTACTAAACAAATATATGGAAACATTTATGACAATCAAACTCCTAAAATCAAATAATAAGAAAAATTAAAATATCCAATGCAGGGAACAACAAACTCCTAATACATCTTAATATCATTCAGAAGCACAAATCAAAGAAATCAAATGGAATGTTTTTATATATGGACTACATCCTCACGTACCTATTGATTTGCATTGATCAGTAATAATGTCCACTGGTGCCCTTCCCACGCAACGCTGCCATGCTTCGAAAATCCATTCATAACTCTTCGAATCCTCGGAGGTTATTAGGGCACATCCAAGGAGTATTGAATTCCCATGATGGTTCACGGCAATGAACGGTGCAAAAGGCATGTGGTACCTATTTGTGACATATGTGCTGTCAAATGATACTATATCACCAAACTCTTTTGCAGCAGCCCTACTTCTTCCATCAGCCCAGAACACATTCCTGAGTACCCCATTCTCATCGATATCATACTCATAGTAAAATGATGGGCTCCTCTGCTTCATTTCACTGAAATACTTCTGCATGGCATTGAAGTCACCACCTTGAACTTGCCTTCTTCCATCAGCCCTCAGAATGTTCCTCATATCCCTTTCGGTGAATGGCAGACCAGCGCATCCCCCATACTTCACTACAAATACTTGGTAGTTGCTACCAATCTTAACCCCAGCACTGTCATTTTCCAACATTATCTTCCTGTCAACAGGGTTAACTTTGCGGTAATTTGGCAATAACCTGGAAATGTCACCATTCAGATCATGATTGTGTTTGGCAATTACGGTGCCAACTGACCAGGTACCATCCAGGGAGGACTTACTTCAATTAACAATATACATACACCCAGTCCTACATGAGTGGCTGCGGCGTGTCCCAATTCTGCATGGTTTGTTCTCCCCAGCTTTACTGCACTCAAGCGTCAGTTTGATATACCTGCTATAGTGCTCCTCGTCAGCGAGACAATGGACACGGGCACGAGCGCTGTAACCAAGATTCTTTTCAAATGCAGCTTGATCTTTAGCTTGTTTGGTGAGCACAGAATCCCGGATTCTGACCTGGAAACCATTAGCGAACCCGTACCTGTGAATGTGAGTTACAAAACCAAGGCAAGATTCAAATATCATACCCTTCACCGTCGCCTTAATAACTGAACCCTCATCCTCAACATTCACTGGTGTATCTCCCTCATCTGCTTCGGATTCAGTCACCGGTACAACTTCCGGTACCTCCTGCCCCTCCTCTCCCTCCTCCTGATTCTGCAACCACTCATCACTTCTATTATCCTCTTCTACTTCTAAGACTTCAGTTTCTACGTCAGCTACATTGTTACCTTCAACAACTCCTAAACCATCAACCTCTTGCACAACTGTAACTTCAACATTCTCATCCACAGCTACATTAGGTCCGGCCAAAACAGTGTGATCATCCTCAACACAGATTACAAGGTTGTTGCTTCCTACGACCTCCTCAAACACTTCAACATTATGTGACATTTTTCCTCCTGGAGATTCAATTCACACACAACTACAATTACTGAAAATACAACGAGGAAACTACATTGCGAATGCTAAAACCCTAAAATCATTCATAAATAGCATATCGGTATGACATTTACAAAAAATTTAAACTGCAATTGACACCCAACAACAATTAATGATAATACAACGAGAAAACTACAATGCAAATCCTAAAACCATAAAATCATTCATAAATATCATATCGGTAATGACAATTAAACAAAATTCAAACTCCAATTCACACCCAACTACAATTAATGAAACTACAACGAGGAAACTACAACGCGAATCCTAAAACCCTAAAATCATTCATACATAGCATATCCGTAATGACATTTAGAAAAAATTCAAACTCCACACTAGTTCAAGGATTACCTTAGTTATCTGACCGAATGGGGGGATGCGAACCCAATAAACTAGTATGTTCGTGACTGCAGAAATTTATCTGACCGAATGGAATCAAACTCAATAGCCGCCGGAACCAATCCCTAATCACCGTCGGACCAAGTCGAAAGAAAGCCTGCCGCCGCCGGACCCAATCCCTAACTCCCGTCGGACCAAGTCGAATAGCTCCCTGCCGCAACCAGCCCCACGCCCAATCCGCCGCAAGGTGCCCAATCAAACGGATGTTTACAAATCTCTCATGCCCAGATCAAGAACAACGGGGAAAATGGGAGCGAGTTTGAAAGGGAAAGTTTTGTGTCTGAACTTTACCAAACACACGCATCACTTTCCCAAACATAAAACGCCCCCACCGATTTCAACCCCTACCCAAGCCGGAGTCAACGCACACGTGACTGGGACTAAGTGGCCCATTTGGGCCCACATTTGCGTAGCTGGCACCCAAAGTAACATACACTTATTGCAAGTGTATCATTTTCCGTCTAATGCTCTTTTGTTTAGCTTTACTCTCTTTTTATATTCTTCTTTTTATTAAATTATATGTAATTTATTAATGCAATGGAAAGTTTATTAACGCAGCCAGACGATTTGCAGCATCTATCTCAAAGCAGAAAATGTTCTTCATTTCCCAAATATTCATTACACTGTATGTTTGAAACTCAAATCCTCCCTGCAATTGTCTTTGGCTTCAACTCATTTCATGCTTGTATAAGATTTGGGTAGCTTCAGTTTCTTCTCTGTACTCTTGCCTTGACCCGCCTATTTTTTTCTGTATTTTCCACAAACATTGAAGATGATTCAAGGAGAAGTTGATGAGCAAGTTTCCGAAACATCCATGCCCAACTTGCCCAAGACCAACGTGGTGGAGTATCTCAAATTTGTCGCAGACAAATTGACGGTGGAGCGACCCGAGCTCGATTCGCATGGATCGAATTGCTTGCAGACAATCAGTGAAGATGTTGGATGTGTTTTGAATGCACTTGTGGAGCTGCTGGATCAAAAAGAGAGCTTCCAAACTCTCTGGGATCGTGCTGTTCAGGTGGGATCCAGGTTAGACGACTTTCTTACCGGAGATTCAACTTCTAAATCGATTGATTCCATCGCGGTGGACGTCACGGCTCTAAGGCTTGATGTTCTCAAGGTTTTCGATTCCCGAAAACAAGATGTCCACGTTGCTGGTCTCCAGGATGTGCAGCTGCAAAGCAGTTCACCAGATGCGACCACCCAAATTGTAGGCTTTAAGGAGGAGATGAAATTGATGAAAGATCAGCTGACTTCAAGAGGAACCAAGAAATTGCAGGTGATTGCCATTGTAGGTATGCCCGGATTGGGGAAAACAACTTTAGCAACAAAACTGTACAATGATCCTACAATTGTGAAGCATTTCCATGTTCGTGGATGGTGTTCTGTCTCTCAAGAATTGAACCAAAGGAAAACGTTTCTTGAGCTTCTGAACTACACAACTAAAGGGATACCCGGTGGCGGTCTTGGGATGTCTGATCACGATTTGCTCACAGCACTGTGGAAGTCTTTGAGAGGTAAGCGATATCTCATTCTTTTGGATGATTTGTGGGACTCTAAAGCATGGGATATCTTAAAAGCATCGTTACCTGATGATTCTACTGAGAGTAGGATTCTTGTTACTAGTCGGTATAATGATGTTGTTCCTGATGATATACTCTTTAACCAAAAGCCTCACCTTCTCCATGCCCTTGCCCTTGATGAGTGCTGGGAGCTGCTAAAGATCAAGCTGTCCTTGAGAGATGAATCCCCAGCGATATTACGTCAACTTGGTAAGGAGATTGCACATTCTTGTTGGGGACTGCCTCTTATAGTGGTCATTGTTGCTGGACTCTTAACTTCACAGAATGAGAGTGTGTGGAAGGAAGTTCTGGAAAGCTTAACTTCAGGTGCCATCACTCTTGAGGAGCAGTGTGCTAACACATTTAGGATGAGTTACAACCATTTACCACACTACTTAAAGCCATGCTTTCTGTATTTCGGTCTGTTCCCAGAAGATAACGAGATTTCAGTCAAGCGATTGATTTGGCTGTGGATTGCAGAAGGACTTGTCTTTGAAAACCACAAATTTGGTAGCTTGGAGGATGTAGCTTCGCGTTTCATAATGGATTTGGCAGGCAGAAGCTTAGTAACTGTTTCTGAGAAGGGGTCTATGGGTGGAGCCAAAGCTTGTCGCGTTCATGATCTGCTTCGTGATTTTTGTATTACTCGAGCAAAAGAGGAGTCCTTTTTCCATGACCTGAGATGGAGTGAAGCTTCGAGTTTCAAGGAGCCATTCTTCCTGCCGAGGTTAACCATTGACTCCAGGAAGAGGGATTTCAAGGATTTGAAGCTATTTCGTCCTAATAAACAATCTCTTCTGTTCTTCCCTCATAATCAGCCAAGCCATAAAGTGGTGGTGGAGGATATCTCTTTCATTATTCTCTTCTTCAAACAACTGAGGGTACTAGATGTCATGCAGATTGACTTGGGGTATGTGTTTCCCAATGAGATGGAACTTCTTGCTCGATTGAGATTCTTGGCTGTCAAGGGTTGTTTTCGCAACATGCCATCATCTGTAGGTAATCTCTCCAAATTGGAAACTCTTATTGTGCATTCATCTAATGCAGTAACATTGCCTCTTACCATTTGGACTTTGCAAAAATTGAGACATCTTTGCATACAGAATGGTTTCTATTTTCCTGTTGAGGATCTTGATAATTGTTCTGGTCTGTATGAGCTTGAAAGCTGTTCTACAGCGATTATTTCTTCTTGGGAAATCAGTGAAAAGCTAATGGAGAAGTTAAAAAAAATCCGTAGGCTGAAATGTCGAGTATTCAAAAAATGGGATACTGAGAATTGTAACGAGATTCGAGTGCCTGATTCCTTGAGTTCATTGAGCTCGCTTCATGTCTCATTGTTTGGTCAAAGTCTGCTTTTTGCTCGAGTGCCCAAACATGGTCAGTTTGAGTTCAGTTTCCCAGAGAATCTGAAAAAGCTTACTCTTGATCACTTTGAGTTGCCTGAGAGGGAAATTTCTACCATTGGGAAGCTGCCTAATCTTGAGGTTCTCAAACTCTCCAACGTAGCCTTCAGTGAAGGAGTGTTTTGCATGTTAAGTGGGGATTTCTTGAAGCTTAGATTCCTGAAGCTGTCTGACTCGAGAATTGTGCGCTGGGCTACGGATGATGAATACACTTTTCCACGTATTGAAAAGTTTGTTTTGAAAAGCTGCAAGAATTTGAAGGAAATTCCTTCTTGTTTGGGGAGCATCGAAACTCTACAAATGATTGAGGTCATGGACTGTTCCATGTATGTTGAAAGGGCAGTAGAAAGAATCAAAGAAACGCAGCAGGAGTTCGAGAATTTGCTTCTGAAGGTTCTAATTTCACAGTAAGATTTTCATTTCCCCCCTTCCCACTTTATATTGAAGGATTAGATATTCCCACAGTTGTATCTTGCTGTACTTTCTCATGTATGACCATTCCTATGAACATTTGTTTGTATTGAATCTGTGTAATCTTTTTTGTTCTTTTTTCCTTCAACTTCTATTAAGTTTGAATCATTGGAGATGACCAAAGCAGCCTCTGTAGTCAGTACCACCTGTTCTCATAGTTCTATTACAGGGTGAGCTTGTGTTTTCCCGAGGCATGGAGCACGTGTTGTTTGCGTGTTCCCGGGATATGAAACCAGTGTAGCAGTATTCATTGTTTGTGAGCCCCTTCAATCGTCAATCGTCTGAGTTCCCTTAAAAGTGATGATTCACTCTTCAGTTCTTCGAACGGGTTCTAATGCCTTTGGACCAATGAAGACATGATAAAACTAAACCATAGACCTAAAATGACTAATACTAATGCAGCAAGCGAAAGCAACCACAAACCAAGAGACTGAAAAATTAGAACAATTCTTCCAAAAATATGTTGGCTGCATCAAGTATCCTTTCCATAGGGTGGCATTGAAATTAAATAAATGTGTGCAAGCTGAAATGGCAGCTCATGTATACAATACAAAGATCGCGATTCTGGTAGCCGAATGTTTGGATAAATTAAAATTACATAATGTGTTGATGTTCGGAGAAAGGGTTGGGGTACATCCTGAGTTTGAGATTCATGTGACTTCAAATCTGAAGAAGCAAGCCTACTCTGAAATGCCTCGAGTTACCACGCAATACAGTCTCTGCAATTGCTGAACTGCCTAATCTTGCGAGTCTCAAACTGCTCAATGAAGAACATGTTTCATCTTTTGTACTGATTACATTCTGATGATGGTAGGGAAGCCATAAGATATCCCATCTCTCTTTATATATTAGGAAAAATCTATACCATTTCACCCTATTAGCCAAAGTTGGCTGACTTAAAGGTCAGCATCAGCTGGAAAGCCGTAACCTGATTATCCATATGTACATCTAAAACTTCTTATGACCCGACAACATAAAATTATTCAGTAAAACATTTTCAACACATCTGCAAATTCCAACTATATGAAGCAGGTAGCAACCCACAATGCATCTAAATTTAATCACCCCCACCAATAAAGAACTTTTAAGTTTTAATTACACGCCCCTTGTACTGTCCTCTGCGAATCACAAAATTCTCCGGAGGTTGGTGCTCCTCCAACCATGCCACTTCCGATATCGTCATGCCATCCACCTCAAGTTCACCTATAAATTGGTTGGGGGAAATTGTTAATCAGCTTGCATATTTTTATGTTTTCTTTGCACAATCTAAGAAATGTAACTGGACAACATAAGCACATCACAAAGTGTTAGTAAGTAATCACCAGGTAAGTCTTTATTGGTGGACTTCAGAAAGTAAGAGCAATGCCGTCCAGCATCAGTAGAGTAGGGTGGAGCGAGAATATCCAAGACGGCACATGGAGTTATGGCTCTAAAACAATGTATGTTGCCTCCTTTGTTTGGGTAAAGAACTGTTGCCACGCATGGAGCAACCAAATCACAGTCCTTAACGAGTTTTGCAGGTCTGGCTATGAAGACATTATTCAAACAAGAGCATCATTAAATTGTGAAATCATTTCCAAGTACAAGCAGCTCTCACATATATAATGCAAACTGAAAACTGAAAACCCTGTCTAAACTAGACTTCTAAAATTCCACCAAAAGGTTATTTGGCAAGGCAGCAGAATGTTTTCCAGGGTTGAATACATTCAAGATGAAGCTTAAGAAATTCTGCATGGATCCTATAAGAGTGCAAGTATTTGTTTTCCAGCCTATGATCAAGTACAAAACTACAGCATTCGGGTCTTTTATCTTCGAAAATTAAGGCAGCAGAATGTTAAGTTGAATTTATCACATCATTTTGATGGAAACGTGCTCATAAATCACACACCAAAATTTAAATTTAACTGCACCAGCTAGCAAACATCTCTTTATCTCTGAGCCCTAAGCGCTATCCAAATATGCTACATTAACACGAATTGGACTAAATTGATAAATCTTACTCGTATTACTCAAAATAAAGGAAACAATTTATCGTACTTCAGATTATATCATTGCATGTTAAATCAGTTTTAAATTTCAAGAAGATTCATTTTCAACAACGCGATAAGATTCAAACTTCAAATTCCACATTTAACAGTGTAGTTTATCAAATGAAGGATATTGTGAAGCAGTAAATCTCAGAATTAAATACGGATATTCTGAAAAACAAACCAAACAAAAGAAAAACAAACCAGTACACAACTTTTAAAATGAATAAATACGGATATTCTGAGTGCAAAATATACAGCACTGTGAATACTTTATGTGCAAATGGAAACAGTGACAAACCTGCAGATGGTTCCGAAGTTGTGGGGTAATCAATCCAGTCATATGACCTCACATGTAGGGTGCCAAACAAAACTTTGCTTAGAACAGTCATGCCTGGGTGATTATGGAGAGGAATGACTGAAGAAGGAGGCATGAGGAAAATTCCCATCTGTAGAGATACAAGGTATAATCATCACATCAACAACTTGTGCCTTCAACAAAATACACCAAAGGTAAACTTTATCCCACAAACCCAGTAAAAAGTTTGTGAACCATTAGATACTTACTGCAAAGCAGTCATTTTCCTGCATATGCAGGTATCTAATTATCGGCTGTTCTTCAGGTACCCCATTAGGCTCATTCACTGAAGGTTTCCACCCTCGTACTAACTGAGCCTCTTGCTCAAGACCCACATCCGACGGCTTGATTTTGTCTGCCCCAAGACAATATAGCGTGAATATACAAAGCTGTGAAGATTAGTAGGATTGCAAATAAAAAATCAGACTCCAGTTCCCTGTGAATATATTCCTCTTTAATTTCCCCGTACCATGCAAGTAAAAATACTCAAGCCAATACATAATTTTTTCTTATTTACAGTAGATACAAGTGGAAAGTGGAAACTATAGGTACTTTCTGTCCATGGCCTTACTAAAATGCTGAAAATATTTAATCCTAGAGCACTTATTCATAAAGTAGCTTAAAACAGATCAAATTTATAGAAACCATGCTATGTGATTTAACAAACATTTGTCTAGTTACTGATAAAAAATTACACGGGCATACACTATGATAAATTTCCCAAGTATGTTTTCATTTGTATCTGAATCCATAAGAAAATTCAACAAGAACTATTTGTTTCAAGTTAGATAAATAAAAGGTAATGAGCCTCCATATCATCACATAATGAGCTTCCATGGCATCTCATATTAGATCTTAAGTACTAAAAAAGGCCATGTGCATGAAATTTTTTTAACACAACAGTTGTAAACCATATAGAACGAGTAACATCTGTAATGACATATCCAAATCTACAACCAGTGTTGGTAACTGAACTCTAACCTAGTGACTTGATACAAAGATCGTTTTTCCATCTTTTACCCCCTGTAACTCAGGAGTGTTAACTGTTAACAGCAAAGACTGACAAGGAAATGAAAGGTGGGTAAAGATAGTTGTGATTACTACAGATCACAGGAGATCTACTAAACAAATAAGTGATAGTAGGGCTCCAATACACGACAATAATGTTCATCTAGAAACGAGCAAGCAAACGTATGATGTACTTTTTTACAGAAGTATTGCTCAATCGAGGCAAGGTAAAGCAGTAGGCAATATACGGAAAACATTTTCTTATCATTTGAGGATGGACTCCCTCTACACATATTTTTAAACTATAGCAACATACCCAAAAAGTCTAAATTTAATTTTATACACACAAATCAGACTTGACCCAAATATCATATTTTCCATTTCTACCTCCTGAAGTTCTAACAACAAGACTGACTGGAAGATGGACGGTGAGTAAGATAGTTATATTCACTACAGATCACAGGAGATCCACTTAATAAACAATCTGGCGATTCAGAAAACTAGTACGGCTCTGATACACCAAACATGTAGCATTCAAGGATGAACAACAACACATCCACATACACATTAGTGAAGAACCAACATACCAAAAGAGGCTAAAAAATTCATGTACACGTAATTTAACTAGATTATAAAAAACAGCAAAATTATGCCTTCACTCATTACTTAACATTATGCAAGAGAAAAGAGTCAGTAACCATGTATAAAGATATGTATGCACTGAAATGAATCAAAATTTATCACATTCGCTAACCTAATACGGCGCGCACTTTGTCCACCGCCTCATCTGAAACAGGTCCATTGGCCTTCAGGGAAGCCTGACAAGCATTGTAGAGCTTCTGCACAGTTGGCATGGTTGACAAAGGCAAACCAACCTGACAACCAGCACCAAAACCAACAAACTCAGAAAAATCAATCGCTAACGCAAACAAAATTTGGGAGACAATTCAGCGATCACATGGCCAATTTTCATATCGAAATGATTATCAATACATCTTCAAGTACCCATACAACCTAAAAAGAGATGCAATATCAACTCCTATTTGCACCTCCCCAAATGGGATTCAGTAAAGCAACCGCACCATTCCAAAAACAAATTGATACAGCCCAATTTTACGTACAATTCCATGTCAAAGTGGAAATTTAAAAGGCTGAAGAAATCAATCACCAATTCCAGTAAAGCCATGATTTGATCAATCACGCGAAATTCATTATCAAACACACACATGGAAACAGATTCCAGCATTAAAAGTTTCAAAGCCCAGAAAAAGAACACCATCAAAATCCAAAAAAAAAAAATCGCCGACAAGGAACCAAATTTCGCATCTTTGTTGAACAAAAGAGCAGAAACCCAGACTTACTAGTGAGAACAGAGTTGCAGACACCAATGGAGGAAGCGGGGTCTTACAGGCAGCAAGGGAGTTGGGGATTGGGGAGGTGTGTGCGTTATGGAATGCAAGATGGAGTTCGAAGCAAAAGAGGTTTGGAATTTATAGCGCAGAGTTTAGGTGGTTTTCATTTTGGTTTTTGGCAGAGTATTTAATGCGCCCACAGGGATTCAGTCGATGAAATATATGTTAATGAGGTAAGGTTCTGTGTTGACCCTTTTGACTTTTCCCTCATTTCCCGAATTTGGAGATAATTTTCTTCATCTCCAAACAAATATGTATTTGTATTTGGTAAGAATCATACAAGAAAAATCTACAATGAACGGTTTTGTTGATGAAAAAACTGGCTCTATTATGAAGGCAATAAGATAAACGGGTAAATTCGGTTGAATATTAACTTTCAAAGTAGAAAATAAGAACCAGTTCAAAGTGTAGCTTTGATATTTCTTGGCAGATTAGAGTGATTAAACCTGTTGAGTAACTTTTGTAGTTAAAAGAATCTGCCACTGAATTTGCTTCATGAAAACATGAGAAAAAGTAACAAGAAACTCATTTCATATGTTCTAATTTATATAATTATTAACAATAACAAAATTTATTAACATTAATTTTTTTAACACATTTATAACTAAAATTCAACTATAACGTAAAGTTAAATATTCACATTTAAAAATTATCTTTCATAATATAATAAATATATATAATCGAATTGCTGCGAAATTCGTGTATAACATAGAAAGTTTTGTAATTTATGTTTGACTTTTTGATAAGTTCCATTTGAATACAATAATAATCTACTTATAAAAGGATATTTTAGAAATTATACAACCAACTAATTTGGTATGATTGTACAAAACATTAATAAATATTTGATTTAGCCCCTGTTTATCAAAGTTTTTCTGTAGATCAGTTCACAACTTCAGTTAAATATATTTAAATTTATTTCAGTTAAATTTTTTAAATGTATTTTAATTCAATTAAATTTATTAAAATTTATTTCAGTTGATAAAATATAAAATAATAAGGTTGATAATAGTATTTACAATGACACTTTATATTATCATCAAAAGGCAATTCATCCAAAAGAATGATTACAATATTTATAGGGATACATAATATAACAATATGACTATTCTACTTTCTTCTCTAATCTCAATATCAGTTCAAAATACAAAAAATTGTACAAATAGTTGAAGGACGGCTAAAAATATGTGACTAATTTGTATGATAATAAATTAATCAATATTTGATTTTGGTATGAGTGTAACATGGATATATTATAAATTTACGTTTAATTGTTTGTTAAGTTTCATTAAATTTTCCATTTAAATACAGTACTAATCTATTTATAAAAGGAGAATTTCAGAAATAACGTGCCCAACTCACTTAGGCTCTATTTACCAGAGCTTATCTGTAGATCAGTTCAGTTCAGTTCAGTGAAAATGTAATTTGATGAAATTCAGGTTAATTCAGTCATGATGATTCCATTTTTCAATACATCATTTTTTACTTCAGTTCAATTCAGTTCAGTTCAGTTCAGTGAAAATGTAATTTGATGAAATTCAGGTTAATTCAGTCATGATGATTCCATTTTTCAATACATCATTTTTTACTTCAGTTCAATTCAATTCATTTCAGTTCAGTTCCATTCAGTGCATCAAGAAATAAGCTCTAGTAAACAGGGCCTTAGTATAGTTATGCAAAAAATTTGATGATATTGATATACATTACCAAAATTTGTACAGAGAGCTAAGCACAACTAAATGTGTTCATGCACAGATTTGATTACATATGCCTTTACACATATCTCCTTATTTGAGATGCCATTATAAGTAGCCATTACCATAAGGTATGGTAATGATACCTTTATTTGACATTTTCTCTTATTATATCTAAATTAATTTAGAATTTTTGTTTTTAAAGTAAAAATGTTTATTGCTTTCAGAAATTACTAGAAATCGTCCAGTTGCGATTGAACATGGGCAGGTAAAACTCCCTCTATTAGGGGGCTAGAATCTATGAGCGACACTAGGGATTGAGCTGAATTACATAGTAAAGTCCAATGCGACCAACATGGTCTCATAAAAGTACTAATCCCTAATTCCGATGATTTCACCAGTGGCATTGTCACGTCTGGACAAACTTTCTTTACAGCGAAGGGCTTCCAGTGGTGATCCTCATCTTCTTGCTCCCATGAGATGCCTTCGGGGGGTCCTCGGGCATCGGTTCCTACTTCAGCGAGCTGTAGATCCTCGCCGTTTATTTGTAGTAAAGGAATAAAAAACTGAAATAATAGTCCAAAAACAAAACAAAATAACAAACTAAAGCACATATTAATGCGCCTGATCTGAACCATCTGGGTATCATTCCATAGAGTTAAGCCTCCCAAATGGTTCCAGCTGCGTCGACTCAAATATCTTGGCGGTACTGGGCTTCATCGCCAGTCTCCGCCTAAGCTTCAGCAGTCTCCACTCCATGGTCGATTTCATCATCATGCCTCAGTTTCTTTTGGCTGGGTGGGTTCTCATATTCGGGGATGGCCTCCAGTGTAAGCTTTCGCTTCGCTCCCACCGGATTGTCCATTATAGCTGTTGATGCACGTCCATGGCCCCTGTCTCGCCCTCGGGTCCCTCGCATTCCACCTCGTCCAACGCGCCTTGATCTTCGATTCCAACGCCTCAAGCTTCCTAGCAGGTGTGTCCGGGAGGACTTGGGCGTCAACCAGAAACGGGCTCAGTGGTTTGGTAGGGATTCTAGCCCTAGTCCGCGGCGGCGTCACTACAACCGCTTTAGCTGTGAAGGTCATGAAGGTGACCTGCCCATCCGAGCTTTCTTAGCTTAAAGGCTCCACGTTAAGCGAGCTCCAGTCCACTTCTCCATCGAGGGCTTCTTCCCCCATTGATGCGTCGTGATCTGCATGGTTCAGGCTATCGACGACCACTGTGCTCGTGTCCTTCCCGCCATCTTCCTCCTCACTGCTTGCTGCCACGGTCTTTAGCGCTAGGTCAGTCCCGGTTATCGGGTTATTCTCTTCAATGCGCCATGCTAAGAACTCTGTCATCATTGTGGCTCTTTTTCAGCCACCAATCAGGGTCGGGAATGATTTCCACCATACGAGAAGGCCCCGGTTTCTTCAGTAGAGCCCTAACCATTGGATTTCCAATCACCACCTCGGGATGTTCTTCTCGGGTTCCTCCCCTAGGGTCCCCCTTTTGGTTCGGGTTTGCCCAGGTAGTCACCTTCATGCGGCCTTCAACCTGCGCTCCATATCCACGGCCCTCACCTTGCGATCCATATCCGCAACTATCCCGTCCGACTGCCGACAGGGTCAAGGTTGTCGGCGTTCTCTCTTTCTCCACCGGCGGTGGGGTGGCCTTCGGCATTCTCTAGGGTTTCCCGAATGGGGATCCATTCGGATTTACCTTCAGCCAATCTGGATAATGGACATGCTCTCATTCATGCCTTGGTCGGCTCAGCCTGTCTGTACAATCGGAGGGGCCGTGTCCGATCACCCCGCAGAAACCGCAGAACTTCGGAAGCTTCTCGTAGTCGACCAGGGTCTCCAGCCTCCCGATTGCTTGAACTCTTTTTAGGGGTTTTGTTATATCTAATGAACTCTCCCATCGATCGACCATATTTATCCATCTCAAATTTATAATTTATGGTTAAATCGCTACATTACATATCATATGCATATTGCACGTACAAATCCTATGTTTTACTAGAAAACTAATTATTTCTACCATATATATCCTAATTATAAACATAACGATTGTAGATTGTTTTATCTTAATTTAATTCATTAACTAATTCTTGATAATAATAAAAAGAACAAGTTTGGGTGAAAATAAGTTATTTGTTACAACGACCTAATCTGATACAAGGATCTTACAACTATCTTAAACTAACTCTACCCTATTCTACTGCATCGAAAGACCGAGGTCCTCACCATAAGCTTCCACTTACACCGGCTTCTGATTCCCCATGTTCTTGACGTTGATGATAATACCGAAGGTGACCAGCAAAGGTGTCCTTCCTGGAAATTTCCGATGCACGTGACAGACAGCTAAGAAGAAGGTTCGGCTGGTACAGTCATGTGGCTAGGACCACACCAAGATACAAAAGATAATGTGTGATAAAAAGGCACAGGTTAAGGCCCAGGGTGCCTATAAATAGAGACCACAATCAGCCATTCCAGGTAAGTTCTCTAACTCTTGAATACAGAGTTTTATCTTTCCTTTCAATACACGAAATCTCATCATCACACCGGAGCTGCTACCATTGGGTGGCTCCGGAGCTTGTTTTGCAGGCTTCAGGCGAACATGTCCCAAGCAAGTCTTATCTGATGCCTAGGAGCTCAGACAGTTAGGCAGTATTAGCGAGCAGTCTGCATACTTCATCGACAATCCACATCACGAAGCCCTCGGATATATCAATTATCCGAGGTACCATTTACTAGTGCGGATTTACCCCGCATCAGTTGGCACGCCCAGTGGGACCCGACATCAGGGGGTCTCACCCTCGACTCAAAACAACACACGCAGCTCAACATTCATAGAGACTGCTCAGAAAGTAACCACTACCTCGGCAAAGGACAGTTCAGCCGAGGCAAGACCACTCGCAGGTTAACCTGATCATAGCAATACATCTAGAAAGCAGTCAAAAATGCCGCCCACCAGGAAATGTGGAAGCTTGAAGGTTAAGGTACATAGGTAACTAACGATATACATTGAGCATTATTTAAATAGTAGATAAAGGCTTTTTTTGCAAGAATATTGATGATTGTTTCTAGCTAGAATGCACAAGGTAAATAGGTATAGAGGTAGAAAAGGTAGAGGCAAGCATGAGGGGAAAGGAAGGTATAAGAAACTGGGTAGGATTGGTTTATAAGCATAGGTCGGATTTAGAAAAGGGCTAGTAGGGAGTAGGAGTGGGAAAAGGATTAGTGGTTTAGGGTCGAAATAATAGGTAGGTTACTCCGACGGCAAAGGGTCGGATGGGAAAAAATGGAAGGGAAGAGACATTAGAAGGGCATCAGCACAGAAGGTGAAGGGGTATCAATCGGATATACAGGAGGCCAAAGGGGAAATAGTGCAAAAGATACATCATAACTAACACCGTGTTAATAATTTCCTTTGCAGGTCGCATACGAGAGCAAGGAAGGACGAAACAAAATGGAGGGCAAGCTAAGGGCCTCAAAAGGAAATAACATTATTTCCTGAATAAGAAATGAAAGGTAGGGTTAGAGTTTCAGACAGGGCTCTAGGAAGGAAAATGGGGGAAAATAAAGGGAACAAGATAACAAGGGAGATAGAAAGGTATAGGGGGGGAGGACAAAAAGTGGCCACCCTCACACCAGAGAAAAAAAAAAAAAAAAAAAAAGAAGAAAAGAGAAAATGGAGAAAGAGGGAAGATAAAAGGAAGAAACGGGAAGAAAAGGGTAGGCTCAGATTTAGAATAGATATCTGAGGAAGACGAGATAAGGGTAGGAAAGGACAAAGAACCGAAAAAGGTGTCTTCGGATAGAGGAAAAGGAAATAAAGGGAGAAAGAAAAGGGGAACATGATCGAAGAAATGAGGGGAAGGATTAGATAAAAGGTACATAGGTTTGAATAGGATAAGCAGAGAAAGGTTAAGAGGTCGGCACCGGCTGTAAGGCTGGGGGGCTCGGATAACCCCCCAGGGCGAAGGAAAATTAGAGGCACCACTACTGCAGGATGGGGCAATGACGGTGCCAATTTACGGCGGTTATTGTGAAACCGTCGTAACTTGATTGAGTTCCGACGTTGGAACTCGTATAAAATTTTACACGGCGGTTCAAAAATTTACCACGGCGGTTTTGAATTCACGGCGTTTGATTTACAACGGTTTCGGAGAAGCCGCCGTAAGAGATCCCAGTTCCGTTATCGGAACATGTGAAATTGATTTAAAAAGAAAACAAAATTCAACTAAGAAAAAAGAAAATCATGCGTGATAGGAGTAAGCGTCACTGAACGATAGACCGCACATGGAACTTATTAAATTACATGGTCAAAATGAGTTCCGACAGACGAACTAGATTGTTTTGGCTGAGATGAGAGTAGTTCCGATACCGGAACTATAAAAAATTGTGTGTCCCAACCTTATCCTCAACCTTATCTCCAACGATTTGAGATCTAAAATCTCAATCTCCCTTATTTTCACTCATCTCCCAATCTAAAACCTCTCTTTCTTCTGTTCTCCACCAAAATCTCAAATCTTTGTACCCAAATCTTCAACGAATTACATTCTCCATATCTCCCAACCGTGGGTTCGATCTCCTCTCGGGCCGATTGGAATTTCTTGGTAATTATTATTGATTTTAGTTTTAATTTGCATTTGTTTTTTCGATTGGTGTTGATTTGTTCTTGGGATTTTTGTAGATGATGAATGGGTGTTGATTTGTTATTGAGATTGTGTAGTTGATGAATGGGTGTTGATTTGTTCTTGAGATTGTTTTGTTGATGAGTTGATATGTTCTTGAGATTGTGTAGTTAATGAATGAATGCTGATTTGTTCTTGAAATTGTTGTGTTGATGAGTTGATTTGTTCTTGAGATTGAATGGGTTTTGATTTGTAGGCATTAATATTGGTGGTGAAGATTGAAGAACGCGATAAAGATTGAAGAACACGATAAACACGCCGGAAGTGGATCTGAGTTTTCCGAATTGAATCGGAAAACCCAGATTTTTTTTGGAGTAGCTTTTAGTAGTTCCTGTACAGGAACTTCATTCACGGCGGTTTTTTTAAACCTCCGTAATTTGGCGAGGCATTTACGGCCCCCTGTTGACGGCGCCCGAAAACCGCCACAAGAGGCCAAAATACCCGCCTCAAAAGGGGTATGTTTGCAGTAGTGCACGAAGAATTTTGCTATATATATATAGAAAAGGGTGAGGAGCATTATGAGGGATTACGAAATAATCGTCCTCGAATGAGGAGTAAGAAGTGGAAGAATAAAGATAAAGGGTAGTAGGAAAAAGGATATGCACGAACTAAGGGAAGATAAAGAAGAAAGGAAGGCAATTAAGAGACTAACTTAGAAAAAGCCCATTTAGAATATAAGGAAATATGAAGGATAGGAAACCCTCGAGGAGACCAAGGGGTAGGAGAAAGGTTAAGACAAAAAACACAACCCGAAAATGGGCTTGGCGTGGATACGTCATAGCTCGGTTGCATGGATACGCAGGATAAATTGCATGTCCGATAGGAGGCACATTGCAATGAAAAGGCTCGGCGTGAATACGTCGTAGTTCGGATGAGTGGATACGTTCGGAACAATATGCGTATTGGATAGTGCATCAGGAAAGCGTGGATATGCTAAAATTTGCATATGTGTTGGATAACTTAATGTAAATAGAGAGAAAGTCGTGACCTCTGGGTCGCTCCCATGGATGGTGCCCCGCAAAAAAGGTTAAGCCTCGGCAAGGGTAATCCGAGTATAAAAAAGGAGAAAAATAAGAAGAAACGGAAAAATATTGCGTCATTAAGATTAAAATGTTAGCAAATGCCTAAGGGGAGACGTCCTCTTGGCACCCATGCATCTTACAAAGAAATTCTAATCCACATTACAACAAAATAAACTTAAGAATATCCTAATCATCAAATACATGAACTATTTCGTCTCCTTGGGAAGGCAAAGAGTGAATGGTTAAAGGTCGAAAAGAGGGTCGAGCATTTTCAGATGGGCCAGGTTTGATGGCCCGGTCAGAAGGACATCCCATGGATCGAGAGATCATGGGTCTGAAGATTAGCGAGGCATTTACTCGAGAAGTACCTGCAAGAGGGCCAGACTCACTAAAATAAGGAAAATCCAACTGCCGAACACGAATAACTTCTCGAATTCTTTTCTGGAAATCCTTATATTTTGTGGAAAGTCGAGGATTAAGGTATCGCTGAAAGGCATTATCAACAGGAGGGGATGGAGGAATTTTCCAGATTGAAGGAGGAAAAAGCTTAGGCATCCCAAAAGATAGGCGGCGGTACCATTCGACGGCCCCGGTGAAGCAGGGTAAGCCGAGCCTGTGAAACCCCATACATTAGTAGACTGATACATGCAATATAATATACATAATAGCTCAGTTGCCTTAACTAAAGTTGCAACTAGCATGCCAAAACATTTAAACATATGTATATAAAATACAAGAGAAAACACTATAATCTAAAAATTTAATAACAATAATAAAATTAATAGATAAAATAAGTTAAGCTTGTGGAAACAAACTGGATTGAATTGTTAAAAGAAATTGAAAAAGAGCATGGTAAAGATCTTCTATATTTGCACAAATTCTACAAAGAAACAATTATGTAACGAAATCGGAAAGCATTAAAAATATATTGAGTATAAGTTAATAATATCATGGAAAATGAATTTAGTTGTGAATTGTTAAAATGGATAAGAGTAAATAAAAAATGATAATGCATAAGCCTTAAAGAGAGCCAGTTGGCCTCACATGCAAATCGACACCTAAGTGATGTGGTGTCACTTCCATTTCCAATTGAACTCAATTTTCACAATTTAACATTTCAATCTCTAGAATCAATTAGTTCAGCAAGCCAAATTTCACTTTCAATCAGGCTATCATATTGTGACTGCAAAACCCAACTCCAAACAAACCCCTATATCAAATTCCCCATTTGCTTCCCAAAAATATCTTCCTTACCATCGTTACATAAATTCCGGTGTACCGCCAAAGAATCTTCAGCCTGGTTGTTGATGCCTCGGGTTCTTCTGTAGCACGCATGAGGCGCCAACGGAGCTCAACCGAAGAAGCATGGGACGTTCATAGCCTCGCCGCCGCTGCCACCACTGATCTTTTCACTTTGAACTCCTTATGTTTGTGGAAGTCATTATTAATGCACTGATGACGGGCTCCGAACAAGGGGGAAAGCTGATCAGTGGTTGCTCGAGAAGCTTATGGAATAAGGGATCAAGTTCAGGTCTTTTGGGCTCCTCTGTAATGATCTGCATCTGTTCAGATAATCTTTGTGGGGACCTTGAGATAGCAAGGTATGATCATGCCCACTTACAACTAAATGTTTATCAAGGAGATTGTGTCTTTTATTGAAAAAAAAAATCATTAAGAACATAAGAACAGATGCATGCATAGTTTAGACTTTATTAATCAAGCATACAGTTAAGGAAATTCAATAAAAGAGCCAAAGAAGGAACCTCAGGAAAATGTTTCGTTGGAGCTGAGTTTCAGAATCATATCTCAAAATCCTTAAATTCAGTTGTATTAACTTTGGTATATATGAAAACTTGAGAGTTAGGTCACGATTTGGAATCAAGAATCATCCAGTTTGGTTGAGAAACGAGGGAGAAAAAGGATTTTCGAAGTTCTGCCCTCTTTCATCAATATTGCAGCAGGAACCTGAACTTTAAAAATCCATAATTAATTAACCATAACTCCAATTTTGTCGATTGATGAACCTGTATAATCTTTGTAGAATAAACTTCAGTTTGGAACTTGAAATTGTTGAAAAAGAATAGGTAATGGATTGTATAATCGATGTTGAAATCTGCTGTGACAGAACTTCTGCACTCTGCAGCACAGAATGAACATACTTAAAATCACCGTATCTTGTTAACCGTAACTCCAATTTTACTGAATTTTATACCTGTACAACCCTTGCAATATGAACTTCATAATGGAGTCTTGAGTCATCCAAGTTAACCTATAAATGGGTGAGAAAATCAAATTCTAACTCTGCTGCATATTTAGTTTATGTAAAAGGGTTTCCAAAGAACATAAACGTATTCAATGAACCATAATTCTGCTTTTCCTAAATCTTGAACCTGTGTAACCCTTTTGACCTAAACTATAACATAGGAATTTGAATCTTCAAAATAGAAAAGGTAATGAAATAGGAAATCAACCTTGAAGTGCGCTGCAATCATAGTCTGCTGCAGATGAGGATTAGTTTCAGTCTGAACTTTGAATATTCATATTTTACAAACTATAACTCGGATTTTATTGAATTTTATACCTGTGTAATCCTTGTAGGATAATCTTCAGTTTAGGATCTGGAATTGTTAAAAACGGATAGGTAATGAGTGAGATAATTACATTTAAAGTCTGCTGCAATTTTAGTTTGCTGTAGATGAAGAATATTTGTAACATGAACTTTGAACCACCATATTTTGCTGACCATAACTTCTTTTTGGTTAATTTTTTTGTTTTGCTGTGACCTTGAAACTCTTATCTTGACTTTGAATTGAATAGTAATCTTATTTTTTTAAGGAACCAGTGAAAAATGGACCTTATGGTTTCAGCTGCTAAAATTTGGTTTTCAGAATTTTCAATACCTGATTTCTAAAACTGTACCAAGTATGAAACCATCTTTTAGGCTATTTGAACTTGAGAAATGAACTGTAGTTCTGAATCAAGTACGGTGGGATTAATTAAACAATGAAGTGTTTTCAAAATGTAATATGATAAATTGGTTGCGAAGCTACTAGTTGGCAAGTGTATCTCTTAATCCCTTTGATCCATTTTTAAGGTTGATATTGTTCTAATATGCGAAGATTCAGATTAGAAATATTTTCTTAATCTAATGAAAGTTCCTCAATTAAAACATTCATGTCCTTCCAACCGAACTCCATCTTGCTTGAGTCCTGAATACTAAACTCTGGAATTTATAACCTCATAAACGTAACTTAAAACATCTCTCTTTCTGACCGTGATGCACTTCTGGTCTGATTCTATAATCCTGAAACTTAAATGGTAGTTTCTAATTTGTGTTGCTAAGAAACGAATAGCAAAAGGGGTTTTGTGAAGCTACTAATATTTTCCCGAAAGTTTGACTTTTGCGCTCTAATGCTCATCGACCTTGTTTTAGTAATGGTTCCACCTTAACAATCTTATATCCTTACTATTTTTCAAATCTTAGAATGAACTTAGAATAACAGTAAATTAATTTTATCAGGAACCGTTTCTTAAGGTGCAACACATTAACATAATCTTGTACAGCAACTTCCAACGACATGATTAACCAATTTTGACTCCATCTTAAGCTGTCTTTATCACTTGACAAAATTCCAAATATTAGCGGGACAATAGAATGGAAGTTTTGACTCAAAGGAAGATGATCATTACTTTATCTAGTTAATAGCTTGTGCCTTGTTTAGAAAGTGGATAAAAGGGAAACAAACTGTTAAAATGAACATGAACTAGGAGTAAAGAAAATAGAGAGAGGTAGAACAGATCTGATACTTCGTATTGCTTTATCGACAGATATGATAGATTAGAACCTGATACAAGAAGTATTTGATGACCAATACAGGTGAGTGTTTCATCGTATTTGCATGAAATGAATAAAACTTGTTAGGAGCATGCTATCTAGGAGTAAATTGTATGATGTGATGATCTGGTATATTCTACCGTGCATGATATCTACTGAACTGTTATTTTAATTCTTGATATGAAGAGGACAGGGTGTACATTATCACACTGTCTTCGATCTGATTGACTGATTGATTGAATTTCTACGTGTATGGCCGGCTTGTACTTTATCTCGCCGTGTCTATCTGAATTGCTTGTTATCTGTCAATTGATTTGTACTTGTTAAATTCGGGGTCCCCGGCAGGATTGTAGCTCGGTCAAAATCGTTAGGGACGGCAAGGACCGGACTGGCGACTAGATCGTCTGCACCTGATGTTCGGTATGCTAGCATAACCATCTGGTTCGAAACGAGCTCGTATGTGATTGTTTGGGCGTGGTTGTCGAAAAGTGTTTGTACTTGAGTTCTTGGCCTTCGGGCATTCTCTCGGTTTATACCTGATCGTTTGTCATAGTACCCATATAGGGGCTTGACCACGACCAGGTAAAACCACCTGTATCCTTTAATGTGTGTTAGGATTTGTGTGCTCGTTTGTCTTTATGTGATAACTAAATTCAATTTGGTAATTATTGCGGTGAACCTCACTAAGCAAGGAGCTTACTCTAGTTTAAATAAACCAAACAACAGGTGTACCTGTCGCGCTGGAATAATTGGTGTTCTTAGAAGATTAGAAAGTGTGAAGCCTTTACTTCATTTGAGCTAGGATCCTGAATAATTTTATCACCCTTTGATTCTTTGATCTAGAACCTGAATGATAGTAAAAACCATTTATGATTAATTTCTAAGTTTCATGTATAGAAACTATGTAGTTGAAAACTTCTGTAAAATATTTATACTGATATATCACAATGTAATAGCAAGATGATATTTTATCTTGAACGCTTCCGCATAATATTATTGCTCGCTTGCACATTTGAAAGAGCCATTTCAGTTTGACTCTTGGTAACACACTCCGACCGACACAAAACTTGTTTCTAAGCAAGTTGTCAGTTTGGGGGTGTTACAGAGCCACTATCTTGGAACCTGCCGATCTTCTCCATAGTAAAAATGGCATCTCGAACAGATGAAGCGATATTGTGAAATGGAACAGCATGAGTTTTTCCACGAACAAGGGAGGACGGATGAAACGAGAGCCTCAGACAAAGGAGATAACTCTGAAGCTCGCGGTTACTGGAGGTAAGCTGCTTATTTTCAGCTTCTAGCTCTTTACATGAGCTATGCAATTGGTTCAAAAGTTCTAGCATGTTTGCGGTTTCCTCGAGATAGGAAGAGATAATCTTATGGCATCGTTTAATAGAACCGAACCGAGCCCTCATAGATCTGAGAAATCCAGACGCAGCAAGTAGGAAACTCCTCAAGAAGGAAACCAAACTCACCTTCGGACAATGCCTTCTCCCTCTGACATGCTCCTATTTGTTGCTCGGATACCTATACTTTCGGTGCTCGGCATTGTGAGCACAAAAAGGGAGAAGCCTTATCCGAAGTGGAGGGAAGGGGACCCTGCAGGGAAAAGTCATAGCAATCTATTATGGATAGGAATTAGAACTAATAACAAAGGCAATACATAAGAAAAGAAGAAACTTGGGAAATATTGCATTAAAAAAGAAAAATATTGTAGCAATACAAGGAGACGGTTGGAAATACCCCTAACAAGTGAGGAAAGTAGCAACAAAAGAAAAGAAACTAAGGAGATCGCCGAGGTCAGGGAAAAGGAGATTATACATGAGAACTAGAGGCTTCTCCAGGAGATTTGTAACCATCGGTAGCTTGGGCCAATTGAACAGGACCCAACTCGGTTGAAAACTCGATGAAAGGAGTGCCGTTGGACAAAGCGGCCCTAAAACTAAAGGTTTTAGCCTCGACACACCACTCCACATACCCTTTGTTATAAACAGAGTAGCGATGAGAGGGGGCTCAGGACAGACCACATGACGGTTGCGAAAGTCTACTTCTTGCACGACCTTCGCCACGGGAACCTTAGATTTCTTCTCCCCGATCTTTAAAAGGTCGGCTGCCGATTTTAGTGAAGAGGAAGAGTGCAAAGCAGCCCAAATCTTGGGGGCTAGAATTTGAAGAGTGTTTTGGCGAAAGGCTCTGGAACGCTGTTCAAAACAGGCTAAGGCTCCAGGATGATAATAATCTTTTTGCACAGCCAGGAGAAGGTCTCAAGGAAGCCAACCTCGTATGCCTTGGTAGAAGGCAGTGGTTTGGTAGCCGTTTGACTCCTTCAGAAGCGCGGTCGGATCTGGTCATAGGCCTCAGAGCTGATCATTTCCTCGGCAATGGTCTTGCCAAACTCACAAAGAAGAGACTCATCCTCAAGGGGCTTGAGTTTTTCTCGCAGAAGAGCCGAACATGCTTTCTCCTCGTCCAAGGCCCGTTGGCAGGCCTCCCGAGCCTGCCTCTCCTGCTGAAGGTCGCGGAGCAAGTTACCAGATAATTCCTCCCACTTCTCAGCTAATAAGGATTGGAAGTCGGGAGAGTTGCTAAAACTCTTCACAAAAGCTTGGGCTTGCTGCATGAAGACAGGCGCACGAATAAGGGAAAAAAAAGAATAAAAAAAGAAATAGAGAAAGAAAGGAAAAGGGAAAAGGTAGCAGGAGCACTTACAGGTGAAAAGAGAGGAAACAGGGTGATTATCTACCAGAGGGTCGCAGGAACGGATTCCTCGGCTGCCGGAACCACAATAGTCGGATTCTCAATCGCAGAAGTAACTGCCTTCGGATGAACGGGGACCAAAGTGGAGGCGGAATCAGGTTGCACTTTAGGAGAAGAAGATTTAGATTCAGCTTGCTGGATAATACAGATAGCAAGGTTGTAGTCAAAAGCCTTCAAATTGAAAAATACACCTCCCGGACGAGTCGGACTTAAGAAGGAAGATCCTCTCGGAGAAGTGGGGCCTTCGGGTTGAATCACAAGATCCTCGAGGGTCGTTTACTCAAGGATCTCATCTCTGGATTCCTTTCCGAGACTCTTTACAGGAGCTTCATTGGCGGCAGAGGGCTCGGATCCCTTGCCAGAAGCAGTTTTGGTGGCAGGGGGCTCAGATCCCTTGCTAGGAACTTTGTTGGTGGCAAGGAGCTCGGATCCCTTCCTAGGAACCTCGGAACGGAACCTCTTAGCAGCAGGAGAGACATGCTTTTCTCTAACCGAGGATTGGGGTTAAAGACTGCGTCCGAGGTGGACCTGGAGGTTTTCTTACGAAGTGTCCCAGCAATCTCGGGTGAAGAGTAGAGGGTAGGATTATCAGGGAGATCGCGAATCACTGCAACAAAACAAAGGAAATAACATTATTTCCTGAACGGGTTCGAGAAGCTCCAGTTCCGCACCAAGGGAATCGGGACAAAACTATTGTAGCAGAGATTGAGGATATCCTCAGTAACCCACTCGGGATAAGGTTTGGAATCACAGTGGAAACCAATAGGGGAGATCCAAGGTACCCGGAGAAAAGATCGACGAGACCGTTTCTTCCCTTTGGCAGCAGTCAGGGACTCCGAAGAAGAGGATTCAGAACCCGGATCAGGAATAGAAGAGGATACAGGGTTAGAGGTCTGAGCTTTTAAGCCATCGGAGTACGTTGAATCCAAGGGTTGGTTGGTGGAGTCCATGTCAAAAATAAGGCAAAGACGCATGGGAGGTCGTCGCCGTACCTCTCAAATATACAATTTATGTTCACTTACTACCTCTACACACAATTAAGCATATAGTGGCAAGTAAGGTTCGTTCCATAGGGAAAAGGTTATTTCTATGTATATCTTGTAGTAGGTATATATATATACATATATAAAAGCAATGTAAACAAGGGGGGGTTTTGAGTTGAGTTTTGTTCAAGACACTACTAAGTAAAACTACTAGAACTTTAAAGTTAAAACTACTTTACCATAAGATTATTCTAACTAGAGATTTAACTAAGAGAATAAGAAACTTGGACATATGAGATTGGTGACTTCTTATTATGAGATTTTCCTCAAACTTTATCATGATGCCTTGAGAATGGTGAACATTAGTGAGAAACTATCTTTAACCATAGCTATGAAACATGAAAGCATCTTCACAACTTCAATTGACAACTTTACTAGATGATAACAACTAGTTCAATTAAATCAATATTACTTCAAATTAGATGTTTCTCAACCCTACCCATGCAATTTGATAACAAACTTGACATAGGTACCATGCTAATGAATGATCTTAAGAACAAATACAATTGATAACAACATGTATTCGATTCCTAATTTACTACTCCTACATAGAAAGAATGATAACATTCTAACCATGGAAAAGCAATATCTAACACATATCCAACACATATCTATCACTAGGAAATCATTCCTAATCATTTCAAGCATCAAATACACATATAAATTATGATCATTCAATAGCAAATCACCATTCCTAAGCTTCATGAATCATGTTCTCAATCCATAAGAAGAAGTCCAATCACATATACCCAAGAAGGGTTTTAGCCTACTACCATAGTTAGATTATCAAAATCATAATCAATACAACAAACCATAGTGAATTCAAAGATCAAATTTCAAAGGAAAATGAAGGAAAATGAGTTCAAGCTCTGTAAAAACCGATCCTCTAACAATTGAGGATAAGTTGCTTTTATAGTCCAACAAAATTAAAATTAAAACAAAATAAAGTGCAAGTTGCAGGGCAACTTTCGCGGACCGCGCGGAAACCTTCGCGGACCGCGAGCTTGGTTCTCGCGGTTCGCGGCCGAGGATTCGCGAACCGCGCGTCCATGGCGTCCGCGGTCCGTGACCGAGGTCTCGCGGACCGCGCGTCTGATCCTCGCAAACCGCGGCCGACGTTTCGCGGATCGCGCGTCTTGGCTTCGCTGCGGTTCTCGCGCTGGTCCTCGCGGCTCGCGACCGGAGTTTCACGGACCGCGCGTCTTCGGCTTCGCGAACCGCAGCCGGAGTTTCGCGGACCGCGCGAAACTCGGCATCTTCAAAACAGCAACACACACCCTCGCGGTTCGCGACCTAGGTTTCGCGGTCCGCGAGAGTGTGCCTTCACGCCACTTCTACGACCGGTTCTTCAATGTATCTGCTTCCTCCAGGACGGTCATAGAAGGTCTTCAAATCATCCAAATCTATCGCAAGTGCAATTCAAGGTCGAAATGCACGTCTTCAATTTCAAACCATCATGAATGATTCGGTCCAAAAGTCTAATATAAAGTACAAAATACTATCTAAAACAGCTCTCAAATGCTACAAAATAAGAGTATATCTAGGACCTATCAACGCAAACAAAAGACGAGCAGAAAAACTAGGAGCAGAGGCAACTCACCAAAAAACGAGAGATAGGCGGAAGATAGACTGAAGAGCAACAAGAGAGGAGAAATAATGAAGCAACAAGGATCTATTTATAGAAGAGGTAGAAGGGAATATTAAAAGGCAACGCATCGAGGGCAGATGTAATAATGATACGCTAGGAAAGAGGAAGAATTTGGGGAAAAGTGAAGTGTGTAGCCGCAAAAATCTCGAGGATGGTAGCTTTTTATGGCCCAGGGACCCACCTAGCAAAATAGCGACAAGCGCGCGTGAAGCAAAGACATCGGAAAGCGGGTAGAAGAAACGACAAGACAGAAGCTCCTTGCCTCGGAAGCCTGAAGCCTCTGCCTTAAGGGGCTTGTGATAATACCGAAGGTGACCAGCAAAGGTGACCTTCCTGGAAATTTCCGATGCACGTGACAGACAGCTAAGAAGAAGGTTAGGCTGGTACAGTCACGTGGCTAGGACCACAGCGAGGTATAAAAGATGACGTGTGATGAGAAGGCACAGGATAAGGCCCATGGTGCCTCTAAATATAGGCCACAATCAGCCATTCCAGGTAAGTTCTCTAACTCTTGAATACAGAGTTTTATCTTTCCTTCCAATATACGAAATCTCATCATCACACCGGAGCTGCTACCCTCAGGTGGCTCCGGGGCTTGTTTTGCAGGCTTCGGGCGAACAAGTCCCAAGCAAGTCTTATCCGAGGCCTAGGAAGTCGAACAGTCAGGCAGTATTAGCGAGTAGTCTGCAAATTTCATCGGCAATCCACATCACGAATCCCTCGGATATATCAACTATCTGACGTACTATTTACTACTGCAGATTTACCCCGCATCAGTTGATGTAGCTCCTGACTCTTGATCGAGACTTGAACCAGGGGATCAGGGAGAATTGTGCTTGAAATGATGCACGTGGGAGGGGTTTCGGATCCCTGACCTCCCCTGGGTGAGGCAACACCCCTGGCGTATGAAATGTAAATACTTATTGAGAAAGTCTCAAATAAGGGCAATTAACGGTAAGGGCAAGTCAAAATGAGACTATCTTCTACAAGATTGGGGGTTACTATATAACTATTTTAATTATTTGAGTTTTTTTGTTTGGACCTGATATTTTTATATACTTGAATTTATCTTTATTTGGTTTGATCTTTTAGGTTTTGGGCCTGATGTTTTTATTTGGTTTGATCTTTTAGGTTTTGTGTAATATCGTTTCACTTTATTTCCGTGATCTTTTATGTTTTATTCCCAAATAATTAAAATAATTGTATAGTAACACCGAATATTGTAGAATTAATGTTGTCTCCTTTTGGCATGCCCTTACCATAAATGGATTTTATAGGAGACGCGCTCTTAATTATTTTCACATTAATCTTATTACAAGTTTTTAGTTTTATATTAATATAATATTAGAGATCAAACATTCCCAATAGAAATATATGTGGGTGAAAGATAAAATATTTAAGTTGATTTTATTATGTTGGCTAAATCCTTCTAATTGTTTACTGCAAGTGTTATCTTAAAGAAATTTACGACCATAATTGAAACAAGAATAACGAACGATCGAATTGCGAGCGAATTCCAACTTCTTCTTTTTTTATATATAATAAACTTCATTAATTAAAATTAAGAGCGATTACAAAGTGTTCGGCTATATCATGTTACTTGTCTACTACATTTCTACTTGTTTTGTTTATATTAAAAAAGGAGAAAGAACTTCTCAGCAAATCCACAATGTTTTCCGCGATGCCCGGCCCATAATCTCCCATGACGCTAACTCCACATCATTAAGTGCCGCCACCATTTCCGACGAGTCCGTAAGCAAGCAAATACCACTTGGGTGACCCCTGGTTGCTGCTTTAATCGCTCTCCAACACGCTTCAACTTCAGCCTGTAATGGAGAGGTAGATACAAAGAAATCGGATCCCCTTGTCGTCCTGGAATAAGTAGAGATTGACCAACTAGTTGTGCCAAGGTGGCATGACCTCTGGAAAGATCCATCTACTTTTATTAGGGCTATTTGTTCACCTTGAGCTTCATTTGATTCCATTCTGTGATCTTCTGGAAAAGACGGAGGCTCCTGTGGGATTGAGTGTGCAGGAGGGCTTTGAATAACATGAACTTAGTCGTGGCTAGGTTAGCACAGATTCTGGGATCAACATCAACATCCTCCATAATTTTATTGTTCCTTTGTATCCAGATTTTCCAAAGAGAACACAGAAGCAACCTATCCTCATCGACCAAATTATCTTCTATTAACCATTGGTGAAACCAAGAGCTGGAGAAATTGAGGTTGTAGTTGCATACTTTCTGACTCAGAGGGGAATTAGACCAAAAGATCCTGCTATCTCTGCCGTCCATAAACAGGTGAAATTCATCCAACTTCAATCACGATAGAAACAATAGATAGAGGAATGCTATATACTATTTAGCGTAATATGGGTGGAAGAATAAAGATTAGCTCTAACTTTGACAGTTTGGGCAATTTTTAGCATCAACTGTAAAAGTGACTAATTCCTAATTCCAACATAAAGACGTGATTTGTTTATAGCCCCAATTTAATAATGTGATCTGTTTATAGCCCCGAATCATTCTTTTTCGTAACAATGTTAGTGTTTTGCATGAGAATGTCACGTGGGACATTTTACTACAAACATTAGGAACAATTTTGTACCTTTCGCATACCATTCCCCGGCACGAACCTCAATCCCATTGAAATTCGTGCTTGACGAGCTTGACATGGTTGCCGAAATTTGAATTTTAAAATTGGAAGAGGGTTTTGTCGATGGAATTTGAGTGAAATGTGGAGAAAATATTTTCACGGACCCTTAAATAGATAAGTCGGCATGTGTAATATAAGCAAAACGTTGACATTCACGACGAATTAGTCACTTTTGGGCTTAAAATTACCAAAACTGTCAAAATTGGGGCTGTAAAAAATAATTTAATCAAGAATAAATATAACCACACCATAGTTCACTCTAACTTCCATAGTTCACCCTAACTTCTATATGCTTTTTATATTTATTTATTTGTAAATAATGTATTTGATGACTCGTGGAAATAATACACCAAAAGGCAAGTGAAGGTGAAAAGTATTAGGGCTGATAATCACGAACGAAGTATATACTCCTGTCCCAATCAAAATTACATTGTTGACTTTTCAAAATCAAACTAAACCGACTTTGACTATTAATTTCTTAATTTATATTTAGAATTGATATAGACCTTTTTTATCAGAACTTATCTGTAGATTATTTCAGTACAGTTCAGTTCAGTAAATTAAAAAAAAATTCAGTTTTAGTTCAGTAAATTTAAATTTTTTTCAGTTCAGTTCAGTAAATTTAAATTTTTTTCAGTTCAGTTCAGTATATTTAAAATTATTTCAGTTCAGTTAAATAAATTTAAATTTAATTCTGTTCAGTTCAGTTCAGTTCATCAAATTCCCTTTTATATGATGATGAGCATTCATTAATAACAAATGAAAATATATTATTTTTATTTTAGTTCAATTTATATCAGTTCAGTCCAATTTAGTTCAGATCCCCTGAAAAATACATGGATATGATATTCAACTCAATATATTTCTTTAATATACTATAACCTTTACTTTTTATACATCCAATATAATTATTTGAATCGTGATTAATTTAAATCGACTCAACCAAATATAATATGTCTTCATTATATGACAATTTGGAATTAGTTCAGTTTTTTTTTTTTTAAGTTAAACCATCTAGTGATAGAGGGAGTTCTATTTGGCCTCCCCAAGCCTTCAAATAAAATAAAATATCATCATAGAGCTCAAGAGCTCGGTACATATACAAAACATAAGTCCTTAGACTACTCAACTATAGAAGTCTAAGTGTAGCCTAAACACACAACATTCCATCCATTTTAGTGAGTCGGTTCCCATGCGAACCACAAGTTTGTCCAAAAGGTTAATTAGAGTTCGTTTCAGTTCGTTTCAGTTCAGAACAATTCAGTTCATATCCTCTTAAGTATAATTTTATGATATACAACTCAATGACTCATATCCTCTTTAATAATAATATTATGAGATACAACTTAATGAGTTATCCCTGAAAAATACATGGCTATGATATTCAACTCAATATATTTCTGTAATATACCATAACCTTTACTTTTTATATATCCAATATAATTATTTGAATCGTGATTCATTTAAATCGAGTCAACCAAATATAATATGTCTTCATTATATGACAATTTGAAATTAGTTCAGTTTAGTTCGTTTCAGTTCAGTTCAGAATAATTCAGTTCAGTTCAGTTCAGAACAATTCAATTCAGTTCAATTCATATCCTCTTAAATATAATTTTATGATATACAACTCAATGATTCATATCCCCTGAAAAATACATGGCTATGATATTCAACTCAATATATTTCTTTAATATACCATAACTTTTACTTTTTATACATCCAATATAATTATTTGAATCGTGATTCATTTAAATCGACTCAACCAAATGTAATATGTCTTCATTACATGACAATTTGGAATTAGCTCAGTTTAGATTAGTTTAATTCAGTTCAGAACAATTCAGTTCAGTTTAGATAAGTTCATATCATCTGCACTATAATTTGATGATATTTAAGTCAATTCAGTTCAGATTATATCACCTCAACGTGTTTTTATATTTAAATAATATAAAAATGTATTTATATTTATTTCAGTTCAGTTCAATATATTTAAAAGTATTTCAATTCAGTAAATTTAAAATTATTTCAATTCAGTTTAGTTCAGTAAATTTAAATTTATTTCAGTTCAGTCAAAAAATAAGCTCTAGTAAACAGGGTCATAGTGTGTATATTTTTAGATTCGTCATATTATATATTTTCAAATTATTAGTTTTCTAGAAAAAATTCATAAATGAAAATGAAGATATTCATGGTCAAAATCAATTCAGTTTGAGTTTGAAAAGTCAACTAAGCAGTTTTGGTTGAGACAGATGAAGTACTAGACTCGGTGTTTGGTGAAGAGGTTTATGAGCTCAAATTAGCTAATTTCACCGTTTAACAACTAATTAAAAGTGTTTAGTGACGAGATGATTGAAATAACTTTTTGGTCCAAAAAACTCTTTTTCAAAACGATTATAAAAGACGCGTTTCTGAAAAATCTAATTGTTTTCATCAATTTACCTCCTTTATCTTCGTTATTCACTTGTACGTACGGTGGCTGTAGTTTACCAAAATTGTAGCTTGCATTCTCTTACATTAGTTTCCTTAATAGATAAAATAATATTTTATACTTTTATGAATTAATTTTGGAAAAGTCTTGGGAGTGACCGTCAATAATTCACTATATAGTGACCGGACTAAATTATAAATAGTGCAATAAAGAAAATCAAGGAGGGATCAATTTGCAATTTTTAAAAATTTAAAAAAATCACGCGCAACAGTGTTGCCGCGCGTGTACAATGTTTTTCTACAGTGCGCTACAGTGTTGCCGCGTATGTACAATGTTTTTCTACAGTGCGCTACAGTGTTCGTTACAGTGTACTTCAATGTTTCAAGTTAAAATGTCCATGTTTTATGTTTCAAGTTAAAGTGTTCATGTTTCACGTTAAAACGTCCATGTTTTATGTTTTAAATTAAAATATTTATGTTTTATATTTCAAGTTAAATGTTCATGTTTCAAATTAAAGTGTTCATGTTTCACGTTAAAACGTACATGTTTTATATTTTAAGTTAAAATATTTATGTTTTATGTTTCAAGTTAAAATGTTCATGCTTCACGTTAAAACGTCCATGTTTCACGTTAAAACGTCCATGTTTTATGTTTTAAGTTAAAATGTTTATGTTTTATATTTCAAGTTAAAATGTTCATGTTTCACGTTAAAACGTGCATGTTTTATGTTTTAAGTTAAAATATTTATGTTTAATGTTTCAAGTTAAAATGTTCATGTTTTAACTCAAAATGTTCATGTTTTAAGTTAAACTGTTCATGTTTTATGTTTTACTGTAGCAACTCGACACTGTAGCAAATCGGTACTGTAGCGGCTCGGCACTGTAGCGCGTGGCTTGACACTGTAGCGCGTGATTTTTAAAAATTTTATGAAATTGCAAATTGGTCCCTCCGTATTTTTTAAACTTATATCCTATTTGTAATTTAATCTGGTCACTATATAGTGACGGTCACCCAAGAGACAAACTCTTAATTTTTAATGTACAAAATATTTTTGTATATATAATTAGGAAAAGTCTTGGGAGTGACCGTGACTATATAGTGACCGGACTAAATTATAAATAGTGCAATAAAGAAAATCAAGGAGGGACCAATTTGCAATTTTTAAAAATTAAAAAAAATCACACGCTACAGTGTTTCCGCGCGTGTACAGTGTTTTTCTACAGTGCGCTACAATGTACTTCAATGTTTCAAGTTAAAATGTCCATGTTTTATGTTTCTAGTTAAAGTGTTCATGTTTCACGTTAAAACGTCCATGTTTCACGTTAAAACGTCCATGTTTTATGTTTTAAGTTAAAATGTTTATGTTTTATATTTCAAGTTAAAATGTTCATGTTTCAAATTAAAGTGTTCATGTTTCACGTTAAAACGTCCATGTTTTATGCTTTAATTTAAAATATTTATGTTTTATATTTCAATTTAAAATGTTCATGTTTTATATTTCAAGTTAAAATGTCCATGTTTCACGTTAAAACGTCCATGTTTTATGTCTTAAATTAAAATATTTATGTTTTATGTTTCAAGTTAAAGTGTTCTTGTTTCATTTTAAAACGTCCATGTTTTATATTTTAAGTTAAAATATTTATATTTTATGTTTCAAGTTAAAATGTTCATGTTCATGTTTTAAGTCAAAATGTTCATGTTTTATATTTCAAGTTAAAGTGTCCATGTTTCACGTTAAAATGTCCATATTTTATGTTTTAAGTTAAACTATTTATGTTTTATGTTTCAAGTTAAAGTGTTCATGTTTTACGTTAAAACGTGCATGATTTATGTTTTAAGTTAAAATATTTATGTTTTATGTTTCAAGTTAAAATGTTCATGTTTCAAGTTAAAATGTTCATGTACATGTTTTAAGTCAAAATGTTCATGTTTTAAGTTAAACTGTTCATGTTTTATGTTTTATGTTTTACTGTAGCAACTCGACACTGTAGCAAATCGGTACTGTAGCGGCTCGGCACTGTAGCGCGTGATTTTTTTAAAAATTCTGAAAATGCAAATTGGTCCCTCCGTGTTTTTTAAACTTATATCATATTTGCAATTTAATCTGGTCACTATATAGTGACGGTCACCCAAGAGACCAACTCATAAAATTATTTTTATTTAATAGTTAATATATAAAGGGTTTTGTGTAGGTATAATAGATTTTCTTATATATAATTTTTAAAAGTTAAATTAGTGATACCAATTAATTTTTATTTATTTTAATTAATTCAGAAGACCATAAACATATAAATACATTTGTAAATATTATAATATTTACCTCTCATAGTTAAATATAATATTTCTAATAATTTCAAATTATGTAAAAAATTATTATTGCTATTTATAAAATGATTAATTAATAATATATGCGAATGCACTTAAATGTCATTATTTTAAAATTATTAACTATTAGCTTATTTTACCAAATACTTATATACAATCATCTAATGTAAATAATTAGTCAAATCATATCTAATGCAATTAGATAGTTCAATCATCAAATACAATTAGTTATCAGCTAACCCAAACACCCCCTACCGTCCCTACGTCTTATACTACATTCTCGTATTTAAAAATGGATAATAATCATCAAAAGACAGCTAAGTAAAGAAAATCCTACTTTTTTTATAAAAAAAAAAAGATTCACAGTCCACCCCAATACTATATGCAACCAGGAACCAACCAACCAACCAGTACACTACACTACACCACATATCCGGGAATAGTACCAAAAGTGGAAAAGAAAAGCAACACCATATCATACTACTCATTACTCATAACAGTCATAGTAAGTCATAACACAATGGTTCATAACATTACTAATCGGAAAAGGATAACATTTATAAAGATGACCTGTAAATCACAATCAATGTCGGCCATTCATTCCAAAAGAAACCAATCATCAATCTTCCGGCACCGGAAGGTCATCATCATCAGGCGGCGCCAGAGCCCACTCCCCACTCTCATCAATCACCATTCCCTTGTTCTTCTCAATCCACCAAGACTCCGGAATCAGATACTCTTCCTTCAAGAAGTTACAGGATTTGTTCACCAGCGCCAAGCTCCTCTTCACCGCCTCCTTGAACTCCCCTCGCTTCCCATTCCACCCATTCACGGCATGAAGCATCGCCTGCAAGTTGTGCCAGTCGCTCGGGTTCTTCGAGTCCTTCAGATGCGGAGATTTCCTCGTATCGATCTCCAGAAGCGTCCCTGTGTTCACATACCCGAGAAGACGACCGGGGTATAGCGGAATCATGTCGATCTTGTTCTTCACGTGGAGAACCTTCAGGTTGGGAAACTCAGAAACCCGGTCGTTGAACTCCTTGTTCCCGACTTGCGGGCTGCCGAAAACGATCGCCGTCACCGGAATATCAGTAACACCGTTTTCAACCAAATCATAAGCTGAAAGAATTGACAGAGTGGCTCCGAGACTGTGACCGGTGAAAACTATGCTCAATTTCTCGTCCTTGTACTGTTCGATCAGAGCGTTCATTCTGCCCAGAAACTGTTTCCTTGCACTCTCTTTGGTGAATGAGGAATTGGGATCTTCAGAAATGTAAACCGTGAGCCAGCCGTACATGACTTTCGGCACTTCGTCATCGTCGTCGGAATCTGAACTCGAACTCGAATCTCCACCGGGTTTTTCGTGGTCCTTCGTGCTCCATTTTTTGGGATTCAGGAGCGGCTGGGCAGATTCAGGCTTGGCGCTGAAAACATCCAGCCATTCGTAATCCCTGGAGGTGCCACGCCACACGACGTATATCTCGCGGCGGCCGAGGGCTGCGCTGGCGGCGTCGGAGGTGGTGGCGATGTAGCCGATCCAGTTGGACTCTCTGTCCCAGGAGTCACGGGAGCGGGAGTGGAGGAGGATGGCTTCGGGGACGCCGACACGGGCGGTGGCGTAGAGGAAGCTGAAGACCTGGTAATCGGCGGCGGATTCGAGCATGGTCTTCTGGAAGAAGGATTTCTTGCCGTAGCGGCAGCTGCCGGCGTACTTGGAGTTGGGGTCGTTGTTGAAGGAGTCGTAGGTTGCCTGGCAGAAGTCGCCGCAGCGGAGAATGAGGCGCCGGAGAGGGAGGCTTAAAGGCTCTAACAGGCCCTGCCAGTTTTTGCTTCCGAGGAGCTCTGTCCATTCTGGCTCTGCTACTACCGCCGCTGCTGCCATGGATTCAGGGTGAGGTGTTTGAGGTGGTTATTGGATCAGGTCCAGGGGAAAATGAATGGTATTTTCAGAGGATGGGAATGAGAATATGCTTTTATAAGTAGAAATATAAAACAATTAAATTTGATAATCTTTTCATAATCTTTTCCTGGCCCAATCGGCACATAATCTTTTCATAAGTCAAACATATTAAATTTGATTGACAATTTTGAATGCATAAATAAATCAAAATTCGTTATAACACGTAAATAAATCAAAATTATTATCATTTTTATACATTTATAATATATGTAGTTAAAAATATTAGGAGTAAACACGTATCTAGAAGACCGTGAAAACAATTCAGCAGCAACCTCTCATTAATTAAAAAAAATCTTTAAAAAAAAATACATAAAATTATATATAATATCAACTTTTTACTAATGATATAAAACAACTTCCAAGAATATTTTTATATCATCAACCTTTTAAAGTAGAAAATTAAAATTTAGATACTCTACTTTAATACAAAGTCTTATGGTAGGACAAATGATTATTCATGTGTTTATCGTGTTTGTTTGTGTGTTTGTAAGCTTTGTTTGTATTTCTTATTTAATTAATTAATTTATATTATTTAAATAAGTAAAATAAGTTAGTAAACAACGGAAACGACGATAAAGTGTAACTAATGATACAAACACTTTTGTTTTTGAAAATAATGACACAAACACTTGAACTAACTATATATACATACTTACAGCATTTCAATAAATATTTTATTAAAATAATAATTAAAAATAGTATAATTAGAGTCTAATGATACAAATACATAAACTAAATTCGAAAATATATGAAGTAAAACACGATCCTACGAAGACCTTCTCTTATTTTAATTATTTCTACACACTCTTGTGATCATACTAACTAAAAAGATTGATTCTATGCCTACATGATCGTACTTTTAATATGTTAATACAATTTAATGAATAGTATTTGAGAAAAGAAATAGTTGGCATAGATGAAACAACATAATGTGAGTCAAAATAAATGATGAATCTCTTGATGTAGCAGTCATTTTTATTGACTCTGTATTTAACATTTTGTCCACCTAAATGAAAAATTAGTTATTTTCATGAAATAATTTAGGAGGTATGTGTAAACAAATCCACTCACTTCTTTATATTCCTCATTCTTGATGCCTTGATCAGCATAGAATTCTTTCTAAATTTAATTGGTGTATTTAACCATAACTAGTGATCAAACTCAGCCCAATGCCGCAGACCGCCTCAAATTGGCTGTTCTGCTATAATCCAACAAGTGGACTCGTGCTTCAGGAGAATCAAACAATCTTTCCCCAATTTCCAAATTACATAAAAAACCCCGGATAAGTCTAACACTCATACACTCAAAAACCCCGCCAACTAAACCCCGGATAAAAGACAGACATCAAAACACCAAATTTTAACCAAAATCATCTTTCCCCAATTTCCAAATTCACAATCCACGTGAGCCATCCACTACAACATACTCCAACCCAAAACAAAACAAAAAACTTTGATATTTGGGGATTTCAATGCATTCCTATACAGGAATAGAAGCGAGATTACCGGGAAATATGGTGGAACAACAACGGCGATGGACAGTAGTACGAAGAAAGTTTTGACCGTGGTGGAAGTTTTGACAGAGACTCTGCTCGGTTGGTATTCGGTATATACTGTAATTGTACTAAAAAATTATTTGAAAAATAAAATAGAAATACATGTAAAATATAAAATTCGTCTAAAAATAATAAATGAATTAATCAATGTGACAGGTTCAAAACAACTAATAATTTTCTTACTCGTAATACATCAAGAAAATTATGGCATTATTCAAAAATTAAATTTAATCTTAGAGCAAGTCCAACAGATTTGCTATAATAGAGATTTTGTCAATTTTTAGAGATTTTGGGTATTTTTCCACTCCAACAGATTTGCTATCTCATTTGCTATTATATCAAAATTGATGAGAGAGAAGATTTGCTTTGCTAAATATGCAGAATGGCAAATAAATTTTGACAAAGATATTTTTGGAAAATTTCTTAATACAAAAAAAAGAAAAAAGGAAAAAAGTTATTAATAAAATTTCTAAAGTAGAGATATTGTTGGATTTGAGTAAAAAATATTTGGAGAATATAGGGTTTCCATTCTCTATTTTAGAAAAACTTTTGGAGAATCTGTTGGACTTGCTCTTAAGAGTTAAAAAAAATGAAATGGAAATAACTTGGAGTCTAGACAATGAAGTGGTAAAATTAATGCGTGCATCTATTTTGTGATCACATCTATTTTTTAGGACTGGAATCGGTATGGATACTATAGTATTTTTACCGGAATAATGACAGAGTATTGTGAGGTAAAAGACGTTTACAAAATTAAATTTGTACAAAAATATCATAAGCCTTGTCAAAAAATTTAAAGAACAAAAAAAAGCACCCGCTTGAAAAATATTCAACTAATATTTAAGCCTTGTCAATATTATTTATTTTTTAATTTATATTGTTATTTTGGTATGGTACGGTAATATGATGGTATTGAAAATTTAATAACAATACCATACCACTAATTTCGGTATGTAATTGGTACGGTATTTTTGGTATGGTATTGGTTTGTATTTTGGTTGGTACGATATTTTGATAAATTTTGCCATATAATATTAGAGATCAAACATTCCCAAGAAAAAAAAAATTTAAGTTGAGTTTATTATCTTGGTTAAATCCTTTGCAACTACAGAAATTTTCGACCGCAATTCAAAGAAGAATAACGAACGAGTTCCGATCGAATTCCCTTCAACCATGATAGAAACGAAAGATATAAGAGTGCTATATATTGTTTAGCAGTAATATGGGTGGAATAATAAATATAACCACACCTTAGAGCACCGGCAGTGGAGGATATTGGTGGGAAAAAGTATGGACTGATTATTTATTTGTGCTCATAGTGGAGCTATTCATGTAAGCTTTTCCGAATTTCAAGTAACAGATGGGGCATCTGGGCTGAGCATGCCCAACATGGAAAACTCCAATTAATGGAGGTAAGTGGCCAATTAATGCCACGATGGTTTCTCTCACTCCAGCACAATAATGGCTGATCAAACTAGTAATACCCGTACTATGTATGGATGTTAGCTTGAAATTATTTTGTACGAATAATTGGTCACAACAAAGTACATCCGGTCCTTAGTGCAAGGAGAAATATTCGTTTACCGGACAAATAGATGAATGAAGAAATTGATATGTATCTGGAAGAAATTCAATGGTCCGATACTTAGGCAAAGGTGAGGGGTTTACTTAAGAAAGAGAAGATCACTGAGGATGTGGACATCATTGTGGAGAAATATCATGAAGTATATGGAGCTGATTTCAATAGTGATGAAGAATACGTTTTAGAGGAGGTTCAAATGTTTAGAAGACAAATTAAAGATATGAAAAAATTGAAAAGAGGACTGAAGCGTATTCCGCACCACGCCGATAACTCTCTTATCCAGAAATTTGTGGATGCATATGGAGTTAATGAGTTGCCAACAAAATATGAAGATATCAAAAAGGATCTACAACATATGAATATCATTGTTGAATGAACACAAACAGTCATTGAAGTATTATTTTTTTGGCATAAATTTGTATTTTTTAGAAAAAAAAAATTCTTAAGTGTGAAGATGGTTTAGAGGATGGCAATGTTAGAGAGTAGTATTGGGCCTTGAGCCCAGACTGTATTAGTTAGTGTTTATCTAGGGTTTACGCATGTACTGTGTATTTATTCAGTAATACGATTATACCTCATCATCGAGGTTTCCCCTCTAACATGGTATCAGACAGTGCCCGATTCTAGGACTGTTTTACTTTAATCATCATATTTTCCGCCGTAATCTAGCCACCACGGCAAGCTGCCGTCGTCAAACGTTAATTGTTTCGATCAAATTGTCATCTTGCCGCGCCATACTTCGCCGCCGACCAGATTTTAATCTCGCCGTTGTTCGTCGCAAGTTCTGGAAAGCCAAACCGACGCGGGTACTTAAGCGCTCAAAGTCAAAGTCGCGCTCCATTGTCCAGCGCGTGCTGATACGCGCCCGTTTTCGGTTGTTCATCAGTCGCGTCTCTTGGGTGGTTTGTCTTTTTGCTCCTGCCTGATTTTTGTCTTTTGCTCCCTGTGAATCAAACGTTCAGGTTTTCTCTGGAATTATTTGCTCTGGCCGCGCTTGGCTTGTGCAGTTCATTAATTTGCTGCAAGTTGTGATAAATTACTGGCCATATTGTCTTGCTTGGCCCTTTTTGCCTAATTATCTGAAGTCGTGGGCATTCTTTATTTTTGGGTGATTTTGTTTTGCTACCTGACTGCCAAACCCAATTACCTTTTGGCATTATTATTTTGTTTTGCTTAGCTGGGGCTTCATTTGTTCATTATGGTGCACTCGAGCTATTTATCTCGGGCGGATAGCTCTAGTAGCTGGATTGCAGACAAAGCAAGTCGTTTGGATCTTTTTAATTCTGGTCACTCCTCTAATCAGTGGATTGTTGATTCCGGTGCTACGTCTCATATGACTAGTAGTTCTCATCATCTTGAGAAGGTACATCCCTATTACGGTTCCAGTATTTATGTTGGTAATGGTGAATCGATACCTGTGTCTCATATTGGTCAGTGCAATATTGCTGGTTTATCACTTCGTGATGTGCTTGTGGTTCCTCAAATTACTAGAAGTTTATTGTCTGTTAGTAAACTTACTCGTGATTTGCCTGTGAGTATTACGTTCGATGCCGATGTATTTTCTATTAAGAATAAGCTTACAGGACATATAGTTGGAAGAGGTCGTCATGATTCTGGTCTTTATTACCTTCAGACTAGTGATTCTACCTTTTTGAGTGATGTACGTTCTGGGAAGTTACGTGCATCTTTTGAGTTGTGGCATTCCCGGCTTGGTCATGTGTCCTATGACACTGTTCAGTTGTTGAGTAGACGGGGTCATATTTCTGCCACTTCTCCTTTACCTGCGCCTGTCAATTGCTCTTCTTGTCAGATGTCCAAGAGCACTCGTTTGCCCTTTTCCGCTAGTGATAAGCAGGCTACACAATTATTGGATAAGGTGCATTGTGATTTGTGGGGACCAGCTCCAGTCTTATCAGTGGGAGGTTTTTCTTACTATGCTGTATTCGTTGACGACTTTTCACGATTCACGTGGTTTTTCCCTTTGCGGCATAAGTCGGACTTTTATGATGTGTTCCTACAGTTTCAGAAGTTTGTTAAGACTCAATTCTCTGCAAAGGTTAAAATCTTTCAGACAGATGGTGGTACGGAGTTCACAAATCATCGTCTCCAGGCACACTTCATCTCTTGCGGCATTCATCATCAGATGTCTACTCCATATACACCTGCTCAGAACGGCCGTGCTGAGCGAAAACATCGCCACATCACAGAGGCTGGTCTTGCTATGTTATATCACTCATCTGTGCCAAACGCTTATTGGGTAGAAGCATTTTCTTCTGCGGTTTACATAATCAACCGTCTCCCTAGCTCGGTTCTTGGTGGAAAATCACCTTTCGAGGTTGTTTTTGGGACTATTCCAGACTACACACTTTTTCATCCGTTCGGTTGTCGTGTGTATCCTTGCTTACGTGCCATTGCAGTGGATAAGTTTGCACCTCGATCTATTCCATGTGTGTTTATTGGTTATAGCCCTCGCTACAAGGGCTTCCAGTGTCTCGATCCTACTACTGGACGCATCTATGTCTCTCGCCATGTCCAGTTTGATGAGACCTTATTTCCCTATGTTGCATCTTCTGGGGGTAGTCGGTCTGTTTCAGAGTTGGAGATCTCCTCATTTTTTGAGCCTGCAGCGGCATCAATTGCACCTTCAGTAGTTACTCCACCATCTTCTCGACCTTGCTCAATTTGCCCGCCAGAAGATCACACTTCAGCTTCATCTATTCCAGCTACTCCTCCAGTGGCGTTGCCTACTTTATCACCATCGCCTTCTCCACTATCTTCGCCGTCGGGTTCCTCGACTAGCTCGCCTTCCCCGCCATCTTCGCCATCGGGTTCCTCGACTAGCTTTACTCCAGGTTCTCCGGTTTCTTCAGGCTCTGGTTCTGATTCGTCATCTGACTCAGATTCTCCTCGTCGTCCACATCCGATGGTTACCAGAAACCAGGATGGAACTCGTCGTGTAATATCTCGTCCAGATTTTATTACTACAGGTTTTCTTGCTCAGGTTATGACCCATTCTGAGCCTCGAGATTATCGGGCAGCTCTCAAAGACCCGAAATGGGTTCGTGCTATGGACGATGAGATGGATGCCCTTCGACACCAGAAAACTTGGGAGTTGGTTCCTCGACCATCCAACACCAACATTGTTGGTTCGAAATGGGTCTTTCGGCTGAAGTATCGACCTGATGGGACTATTGATCGTTACAAGGCTCGCCTAGTCGCTCAAGGGTATTCTCAGATTCCCGGTTTTGACTTTGATCACACCTTTAGTCCAGTGATCAAGGCGGCTACTGTTCGCACGGTCCTTGCCATTGCCACCTTGAGAAAATGGCCTCTTCATCAGCTTGATGTCAAGAATGCCTTCCTCAATGGTGTTCTTCATACTCCAGTCTACATGGCACAACCAGTTGGTTACAAGGACCCTACTCGGCCTGATTATGTTTGTCGTCTTCAGAAGGCCATCTATGGACTCAAACAAGCTCCTCGGGCATGGTTTGACCGCTTTAGTTCATATGTCCAACAACTTGGTTTTCGGTGCAGCTCTTCTGACCCATCTTTATTTGTCTTCTCTCGGGGATCCACCTTATTGTACTTGCTTGTCTATGTGGATGACATGATTCTGACAGGCAATGATCCTGGTGCAATTCGCCAGTTCATCACTAGGACTGATAAGGAGTTTTCGATTAAGGACTTGGGTTTCGTGAACTACTTTCTTGGTCTTGAGGTCTCCACCACTCCATCTGGTCTCTTTCTTGGACAGGCTAAGTATGCAAGGGATATTCTTAGTCGGGCTGGTATGGCTGATGCTTCTCCGGTGACCACTGATGCTACCAAAATCCGTCCGTCTCCCGGGAGTAGACGCTATCCGGGTCTCCTCCTTGATCTTCTCGCTTCAACCCTGCAAAACAATCCCCGGGAGGTATCCCGGGGAAGAAGCTCCGGCGTGATGATGAGATGAGGATAGCGAAGAAGGAAAACGTACGGAAGGTGCTCTCAATATAAAGTAGAGAGATATAAGTCACATACCATGTTTACTGTTTGAGACTAGTATTTATAGCCGAGCTCTACCTGCTTTGGGGATAAGGTGCAGGACCACTTCCTTTGTCATCATATGTCCTCTTCCTTATCCGGATGTACCTTCCAGCGGGAAAGGTACTGCTTTGATAGTTATGGGCCGCGGACCTTCCCGGCCCAGCCGGATTTTGGGCCAGTGTTATCTCTAGCCCCCCAGACCAGTCATCCGGGTTTCATGACGCGGGGAACTGGTCTTAAACGCTCCCTCTTTGGCTGCCACTCTCCTGGTAGGACCCATCCGTGCTACAATGGGTTTCTGACGACGCCGCCTTTTCCTCTTCTGCATTGATCAGTGTCTCGTTCATCGTGTCATTATTGCTTTTCCACCTTTTGAGGTGGCGGTTCTTATTCCTCCGTCTATATAAGGGGCCTAACCTCTTTCTCACTAGTTTACTTTCTGCAAAATTTCTTCAGACGCTCTGCTCATTCGCTCCCTCGCTCTTTCAGCCAAGTAAGCCCTATCTCCTTATTCTCTTCTTTTCTATGGGTTCCCCTCTTCACTCCAACTCCTCTCTAGATACCGAAGAGTTCCAGAGCTCGTACGAGATCCATTTTAGGACTGCCGATAGCCCTGTCTCCTCTCCGAATCCTTCCCTGGATGCTCGTTCCGAGGATTCCGATATTCCCCTGGAACGAGACGCCCCTGGCCCATTCGCCCTGGAAGAAATGAGTTCCCGGCAGGGTAGTTCTCCTGGTCATGCCCGGGAGGATTTGGGGGAGGAGGCTTTTGACGAAGGGCTCGGCGACGATGTTCCCCGGGGGCCTACTCACGGGGTGCGCCCATTAGGGCTTAAGTATTTCGATGTTTCCGTGGACTCTCCTCCCGTAGATAGGGACGTCTTGGATCTAGCCAAGCGCTCCTTCATTCCTCTTCCCCTTAATGCCTCCTTATCCAAGCTTCCCCCGGGGGCCTCCGAGCGAGAGGCCGCGTGCATCCCGCGTATACACTTTCAATACGGGCTTAGCCTTCCCTTCCCTCCTCTCTTCCTCGAGATACTCACTTTCTATAAGATAGCCCCGGCCCAGATGCATCCTAACGGGGTGGCTCTGATCTTGGCTTTCCTTCTCAACTGCGCTAGATGCGCCATTTCCCCTACTCTTCTCCTCTTTCGTTCTTTTTACGCTCTACGGAAGGCGCACGCTTCTTTCCCGGGCGTCTTCTCCTTCAACATCCGTTCGGGGATAAAGGACTTCCTCCTGAGCAAACCCCGATCAGCCAAGGGGTATCTCTCCAAGGGCTTCTTCCTGTGCGACTCCCTGGCTTATCCCATGCCTGCCTGGAATGATTCCATTCTTCCAGAGGACAAGAAGCCTCTGTCCAACCTCCCTGCGGTCGTTGCTAGTGACCACAGCTTCCTCCGTCTTTCCCCCTTAGATATGGAGGTCTTTTACAAGAGTGGGAACGCGGGTTATTTCTGGCCTCGCGGGATTTACCCCAGCGACCTCTTCACGCTCCCGCGTATCTCTGCGGTGTGGCCGGATGGAGGTGCCCGTTAAGATTTTATTTCTTATCTTGTTTTTATGAACTCTTTTTTTTCTTTTTTTTTTGCTTGCTAACTTCCTTGTTTTCTTTGGCCTCAGTACAACCTTCTTTGTACGCAGACGTCATGGCCCTCACCGACAAGTCTTCCGGAGGTGATGCTCTAGCGGGGGACGCTCACCCAGATCGACAGACTCCTTCAACACCGCCAGTAGCTTCCCAACCTGGGCCACCTCCCCCCGAGAACCCTGCTCTTGTCCCTCAGAGGCCTCGTGCGCCTCCCAAGTCTCGTCAGCAGACACCCTCCGGGCCTTCTTCTGAGGTCCGTGCTACCCCCGGCTCGGCGCCTACCCCCGGGCGTCGATCTTTCATCCAACACCCTACTTACAGCGGTGGGGCAAGCTCGCGGTTCAAACGGCCGCCTCCTAGCGAGCTATCCGGGTCGCCCCCTCCCTCTCGTCAGAGGACCCAGGACTTCCTTCCTCCTCCTCCTCCTCCGCGGGCCACTGCTTCCGAAGCTATCCCGGAAGAAAAAAAAGAGGTAACCGCTATTCTAGATCTGTCTTTTGTCTAAGGTAATCCCTCCGTTTTCCTTACTTTCTTGCTTCTTTGTTGTGCAGAGCATTGCCTTTGCCGACGCCATCCTGGCGGACTCTCAGTTTGCCGAGGCATTGAATCGGACCTACTCCAAATACAGCGCGGGGCTGTTTGCCAAGATGGAGAAGGAACTCCGCGAGACCAGGGAGAAGCTAGCCGGGCAAGATGGCCTCGCGACCCAGCTAGAAGAGGCCAAAAGGAAGCTGGCTGATAAGGAGAAACGGCTTGCTGACAAAGAGAAAAAGTTGGCGGAGGTGGAAAAGAAGTACTCCGCCCTAAAGAAGGACAAGAAGAGTTCCCAGCTCGAGGCCTTCAATGCCGTCACACAGAAGCTCCTTCGCTCTGAGGCGTTCGAGAAGAAGCTGGAGGGGATTGCCGCTGCGGCCAGCGCGGACGCCTGTCATGAAATGTATCGGAGTTTGCGGGGTTGGTTGCCCGGGCCCGCGCGTCTTGATGCCCAGGCGTCCTACTATCGGCCCAAGGCCAATGACCTATTAAACCATCGCTTCCGGGATCTTCAGGAAGCGAGTCTGGAGAGTTTGGTGCCCCAGCTGTGGCGATCACTGGAGATGTCCTCCCGGGCTTCTTCTGCTTCGGACATCAGGAAGATGAAGCTCCCTGCGATCGGTGAGGCCTCCTGCCCCGACCCCGGCTCCGAGGACTTCAATGTTTATGGGGTCGTCCCAGAGACACCCCACTGGGCAGAGAATTATCTCGAATACTGCGCGGTGCCTGACAATTTCGGGTACCAAGCAGTTCAAGTCCAAGGGGGGGACTACCGGGTTGGCCTTGCTGCGGGTCAAGACGACCTTCTTTACCAAACCCGGAAGGCTACGCGGAAGGTGGGGTACCCTGAACGGTCCGCTGATGAGCCCGCCGTGGACGCCCCTGCTTATGCCGGCCCTGAGTGGACCACCGAGGACCTGGTGGAGCTGGAGAGGAGGTTCGAAAGAGCTCACGCTATTCCAGGAGAGGGGCACTCTACTAAAGACCATGTATAACTCTAGACTTTAGCCTGCCTTTTCCCTTGTAATCTTCCTTTTTTTTTTTTTTTTTTTTTTTTTAAAGCATTTTGTAGCTTTCCTTCCCCCCGGGGAAGCGCATGTAGAACTTTGGCCTTGGTGCCTATTTTGATTAATGACAAGTTCTGCCTTTTAATGATATGACCGTTTTTTTTTGTAGTCTGAGCGTCCCTTAGAGGAGATTCTCCCGTGCGGGCCCATGCCTTATGTTTTTCCTCATCCTAGTAGTTCTTCCGGCACCTACTTCTCTCTCCCTCGCGCTGGGTGCCTCCAATGCTCTTTTCTTCAAAGGAAGCTAGCCCATTGGCGGTTTGGAGGCGACCAGGCTAACCGGGCATTAGCTGAGGCGGGGTTGGAATGCTTCCTTCAAGAGTTTGGGTCGATCCGGGTGTTGGTGGCGTTTCTTAAGGCAGTTGATGCCAAGTTCGGGTCGTTGGACCAGTGCTTCGACCTTGCTTCTGACCATATGCGGGAGGCCCTGAACTCTCATAGGACCATAGCTGAGCTGCAAGCCCTTCACGATGACTCCCAGCATCGTACTACCAAGGAGTTAGGCATGGTGTGGGGTGAACTAGAGCGGGCGCAGGAGAAACTGAGGACATTGGAGACCCGCTCCGCTCAGAACAAGCTTCTCTGTGACTTTGAGAAGGAGAATCGGTCCCTTACTCATAGGAATAGGGTCCTCCAGGATGCTCTATTAATCACCCGATTATCCTACCACCTGTTGGGTCTCAAGAATGGCTTAGTTGGGGTATCTCCTCTTACCGATATTCCAGCCGGGGTTCGCAGGACGATAGAACGTATGGAGGCTAACCCGAAGAGGTTTGGTGAGGGAGCTCCTCATCATAAGGCTTATCTGGATGTCGTTGAATGGCATAATAAGATAGCCGCGGGAGAAGTTGAGCCCTATCCCTCTAGCCTTCGCCGAGTTCCTGCCCGGGTGGAGGTGGACGTGGCATACGAAAGGTATGAGGACATGACTGTATCCATTGACCCGGAAGAGGTGGCCCGCCGGATAAGACGCATCCGGGAAATTGCCGACTCTGGAGTCACCACGAAGGGGATAAAGACCGCCGAGGGTACTCGTATTAGCCGGGAAGAGAAGGGTAAAAGTGCAGCAGTCATGTTTCCTAAGTACAGGTTTGTTACTTCTGCCGGGGTAAGAAGAATGCGCCTGGCGGAGCCTCTTCCAGAGGGATCCGTGGTTGTGCCCATCCCCGAATTAAACGAAGAGGACGCTGCTCAATTGGAGGAGGAGCTTGCGTGGAATCAAGCCCCGGATGCCCGCTTTGCCGAAGATCTCCTGTCTTCTCAATTCTTCGGAGGAGGTTTCCGCCCGGGTAACCCTGAGGGTGCTTCCGGGTTGGGCCCTAAATGGGTTTAAGGACGCGTAGATAAGAAAACCTGTATATAAAATTCTATGTAATTGTTCCTTTGCAATTTGTCCACATGTTCATGCGATGTATAAATTTCTTATGTAATTTAAAGATTGAATAAAATTGCCTTTCTGAAAGACCCTTTTCATTAACTTTTTCCTGTAATCATTACATTCTTTGATCCCCGGGCTTCATCAAAGCTCCGGGTCCATTCTAGCGGGACACCCAAATGGGAGCTACCCATGGGTCCCTTTTAAGCAAATATTCCTCTAAACCCGGAACGAGGCCAAGCGTCGGGTTCTCTCTCTCTCTCCGGGCATATTCATGCTTCCGGGAGGGGTATATCCATACCTGGCATATTCATGCCTAGCATATTCATGCTTAGCGTATTCACGCTTCCCGGGGGGCATATCCATGCCCGGCATATTCATGCCTAGCATATTCATGCTTAGCGTATTCACGCTTCCGGGGGGCATATCCATGCCTGGCATATTCATGCCTAGCGTTTTCATGCTTCAGTAACTGTGGTACGACGCGGGGCGCTCTACTTCCCGTAAAACCTTCTCAGGTTAGCTACGTTCCACCTTCTGGGGATCTCCTTTCCCTGCTTGTCCTCCAGCACATAGCTCCCTCCCGGGTATGCTTCCTTGATCTTGTATGGCCCTTCCCAGTTGGGCGCAAGTTTGCCCTCCGGGGCTTGGTGGCTCTTATCGTTTCTCCTCATTACCCAGTCTCCTGGGATGAAAACTTCTTTCCGCACTCTTCTGTCATGATACCTTTTTACTCGCTCCTTCACCTTGGCTTCCTGAAGTGCCGCATTCTCTCGCTTCTCTTCCAGGAGATCCAAGTCAAGGCGTCGTCCATTGCTTTCTTCTTCCGGGCGCTGGTATTGAGTTCGAGGGCTTGGGATCCCAATCTCTGCGGGTATTACTGCCTCTGACCCGTACACCAAGCCATACGGGGATTCCCCGGTAGCCGAGCTTTCTGTAGTCCTATGGGCCCAAAGAACGCTGGGTAGCTCCCAGATCCAATTTCCCCGCGCACCTTCCAAGCGGGTTTTTAGTCCCTTGATGATGGTGAGGTTGGTGACCTCTACTTGCCCGTTCGCCTGGGGGTGGTACACCGACGTCAACTTCTGCTCTATGCCATACTTGACACACCATGATTTGAAAGGGTCGTTCTCGAACTGCGCCCCGTTATCTGTGACTATGACCTTCGGGATGCCGAATCGACAGATGATGTTCTTCCAGCAAAACTTGACGCAAGTCAATCCTCGTATGTTGGTGAGCGGTTCTGCCTCCACCCATTTGCTGAAGTAGTCGATCGCCACAATCAAGTATTTGGCTCCTCCCGGGGCAGTCGGGAATGGTCCGACCAAGTCGATTCCCCATCTGCTGAACGGCCAAGCTCCTGTGACTCCGACTAATTCTTCCCGGGGAACGTGGATTAGCGGGGCAAATGCCTGGCATGCCAAGCACTTCTGTATATGTTCTTCCGCATCTTTGAACAACGTCGGCCAGTAATACCCCAGCCTTAGGATCTTTCTGGCCACGGTGCGAGCCCCTTGGTGGCTCCCATTAGTTCCTTCGTGCACCTCCCGGATGAGGTGTTGGCCTTCCAACCTTTCTACACACTTTAGCAACGGCTGGAGATACCCTCTTTTGTACAGCTCCCCTTCCTGAATCACATACTTAGGCGCTTTCACTCTTAGCTTCCGAGCCTGAGCCTTATCCTCCGGGGTAGTTCCTTCTTCTAGGTACGCCCGCATAGGCGTGATCCAGGACTCTTCCTCGTTCACCAGCATTACTTGATCGCTCTCCTGGTAGCTTCTTCTTCCCAGTACCTCCACGTACAGCTTTTGGTCGGGCTCAGGCTTTAATTCCGAAGAAGCTAACTTGCTTAAAACGTCTGCCTTACTGTTCTGCTCCCGGGGAACTTGAACCAAGTTGAAGGCTTTAAACCCGGCTATCAGAGGTTTTACTGTTTCCAAGTACCTTTGCAGGCTCCTTTCCCGGGCTTCATACTCTCCTTTTACTTGCTGCACCACAATCTGGGAATCACTGTGTGCCGTGAGGGTTTTGATTTCCATCTCCTTTGCCAACCTTAACCCCGCGATCAAGGCTTCATACTCAGCTTCATTGTTGGTTGTTTTGAAGGCGAATTGGACTGCATAGGGATACTCCTTCCCCTCCGGGCTGACCAACAATACTCCCGCTCCACTGCCCCCGGAGTGCGCCGATCCATCCACATACAACTTCCAAGTCAGGTCTGTCCCGGCCTTCGTTGTATTCTCCGGAGATTCAGGCATCTCCCGTTCTTCACTGATCCTTGCTTCTGATTCCAACAAGAAGTCCGCTAGGGCCTGGCCCTTGATCGCCCTCCTTGGCTCATACCGGATTTCGTATTCTCCCAGTTCTATGGCCCATTTCATCATTCTCCCTGATGCCTCCGGCTTGAACATAACCTGTCTTAGCGGGTAATTGGTAAGGACCACTATGGGATGGCCCTGGAAGTAGGGCTTAAGCCTCCTTGAAGCATGCACCAGCGCCAGAACCAACTGCTCCAACTCAGTATACCGGGTTTCTGCCCCCCGAAGTGCCCGGCTAACAAAATAGATTGGGTGCTGCTTTCCGTCCTCTTCTTTGATTAGTACGGCACTTACCGCCTCCCGGGACGCCGCTATGTACAGAAAGAGCTCCTCCCCCGGGAGGGGTTTCTTTAAAGTTGGCAACTGTCGGAGGTGCTCTTTCAGATTTTGGAATGCCTTCTCACATTCTCCAGACCACTCAAACGCCTTGGCCTTCCTGAGAATGTTGAAGAAAGGCAACTGCCTGTCTGCTCCCTTTGACAGGAACCGAGTGAGGGCCGCAAGGGACCCTGTTAACCGCTGTACTTCTTTCACCGACCTAGGGGAGGTCATTTTAGCTAAGGCTTCCACCTTCTCCGGGTTGACGTCGATGCCCCGGCTTGACACCATAAAACCCAAGAATTTCCCCGCACCCACTCCAATGGTACTTTTGGAAGGGTTCAGCTTTAGATTGCTCCGTTCCAGTTTTTCGAACATCTCCTCCAGGTCATTCAAGAAAGCTCCGTAAGCCCTGTTCTTAACCACCATGTCGTCAACGTACACCTCCATGTTTCTTCCCACTTGATCCTTGAAGAGTTTGTCCACCATTCTCTGGTACGTAGCCCCCGCGTTCTTTAGCCCGAAGGGCATCTTCTTGTAGCAAAAGGTTCCAAAATCGGTGATGAATGAGGTTTTCGCCTTGTCCGCCTCATCCATCTGTACTTGGTGATACCCTTTATGTGCGTCGAAGAAGGCCAGCACCGAATACCCCGCAATAGCCTCTGCCAGCCGGTCCAGATTTGGGAGAGGATAGCTGTCTTTGGGGCAGCACTTATTCAAATCCGTAGAGTCAATACACATGCGCCAGCTTCCATCGTGCTTCTTTACTAAGACCGGGTTAGCTATCCATTCCGGGTAGATGATTTCCTCGACCACCCCGGCTCTCTCCAGCTTCTTTACTTCTTTCTTTATAAATTCTGCTCTTTCCGGTGCTACAGGCCTTTTCTTCTGCCTGATGGGTTTAGTTGCAGGGCTTATGTTCAACTTGTGTACCCCCAACTCTGGTAACACCCCCACCATGTCCTCCGGGCTCCACGAGAATACTCCCTGATATTTGGCCAAAAGTTCCTTCAGTGCGCCTTTTACTTCCTCCGGGAGGTCTTTTCCCACCGTGACCGTCCCTTTGTCCGCCACCTGCATCTCCTCCAACTCCTGGCGGGGAACCTCCCCGTGTACCACCCCTACTGCTTTCTTTGCGTCCAGCACCGCCGTCATCATGCAACTTCTTGCGACTGCTTGACTACCCCGCACGACCGCCACACCTTGCGCAGTGGGGAACTTCATCGTCAACAGATACGGACAACTCGCTGCCCGGGCTTGAGTTAGCCATGGCCTTCCTATGATCACGTTGTACGGCGAGGGTGCATCAATAACCGCGAAGTTGCATGTCACCGAGACCCTCTTGCTCCGGTCCTTCTCATCCACCATACACACTGCGAGGGGAATAACACCTAGTGGAACTTCGGGTTTGCCCGTGAACCCTGACAGGGGAGATAAGGGAGGTTTAAGGTTCTGTCTCCCAATTCCCAACTGATCGAAACAAGAAGCGAACATGATCTCCACGCTGCTCCCATCGTCCACAAACACCCTTTTGACCAAGAAGCCTTCAATCTCCGCCGTTACCACCATCGGGTCAGAATGGGGTATCTGCGGCGGGGCTGCATCCGCTTCAGAGAAAGTGAGAGCTTCATCGGGGCGAAACCTTTTCCCCTGAACCTTCCCCGGGGGAACATACCGGGTCCGGGCCCGGATAGCTGAGACTGACTGACATGCTTCTCCGACTTCTCCACTGATCACGTTGATCATCCTGTTGGGTATTGGGGCCGGCTCCACTGCTTGGACCGGCGCGGCGGCTATGGCGGGCCTCCCCGGGGCCCTGTTACCTTGGTTGCCTTGGACTCTTCCGTTTCCTCTCCCCGGGTTAGGTCTCCACCTCCTGCGGGGCTGCTCTTGAGGCTGGTCCCGGGGGTTCTCCTTCTTTACCTCCGCTGCCACGCAATCTCTCAACTGTCCCCGTTCTATCAGTCTTTCTATCTCGTTCCTCAGCATCCTACACCCCTCTGTCGCATGCCCGTAAGACTTGTGGTAGGCACACCATTTGTCCGCGTTTTCCCTAGACGGGATCCCGTGGATGGGCAATGGATCCGAAAACAGGTCCTTGTGGATAGCATGAATCTCCGCCCGGGACTTGCTGAGCGGGGTGAAACTGTCCGCCCTGGCACGGTTTATCAGTGCGGGAGCGGGGTTCCTTCTACTTGGGTCTGCCACTCTCCTTCTTTCTATCTTATCCGGGAGGAATTCCCCAGATTCTTCCTTTCTCTTCCGTGTGGCATCATTAATTGCGCAGTATAGTTGTACCGCCATTTGCAAGTTGTGAAAGGTTTCCGGGATATTTTCCATCAATTTCTGGAACAGCACCATATCCCTCAAGCCATTTATGAATCCGCTAATCACTGCCTTCTCCTGCTGCTGCCTGTCGACAACCTTCATGCTATCGTCCATGTACCTTCGATAGTATTCCATTGACCCTTCTGCTGCCTTCTGCCGGGTAGCCAAAAGCTCAGTCAACTGCTTTCCTTCCTTCTTTAATCCGGCGTATCTAAACAGCAGGGCCTTAGAGAAATCGTAATAGTCTCTGAGACTTTCTCGAGGCAACGAATCGAACCATGAGAGACAGTTTCCTCTCAGGTAACAGCCTACCAGCTTGCATCTTAACTCCTCCGGGAAGTCCCTTGACACCATTAGGTTCTGGTACGTCCTGACAAACTCCTCCGGGTCTGTCTCTCCATTATATGTTGGGATTCCCTCCGGGGTCCGTAGGCCCGGCGGCCATGGGTACGCGAGCACTCGAGGTACCCAAGGGGAGGTAGGTTTAGCTCCATTTCTCCCCACCAGTTTGTCTAGCCGAGCCTCCAAGGAGTTGGGGTCCTGCTGTGCCACCTGATAGCCCCGCCTCCTATCGTCCTCCCGATAGTATCTCTCCGGGTAACCGAAGTTCATCCCCATTGATCCATACATGGGTCCGGAATACTGGATCGGGTTTCCCTGGGTTCCAGGGGCCTGATACCCAAACGGCTACGTAGGCATGACTGGCAAGTCATACCCGATTTGTCCCACCCCCCAACTGGAACGCGGGTAATAGGGTGGAGCATGTGGGACCAGATTCGATTGTTGTCCCGTAGCCGCTCCTCCTCCAACCCCGAAATTCTGAGGGAAAGAGGGTGGGACGGTGGAGGAATTTACACGCCCTTGTAGCTTTGGCGGCTGAACGGCTCCGTCCAAGTCAATAACCTCTCTTTGGTACCCCCCTAGAAGACCTGCCTGGTTCCTCCCGGGTTCCCTTCGCCTCAGGCTTTCCCGGGTGGAGAGTACCCACTGGCGATACAACTCCTTGTTGGCTCTCATGAATTCCAAGGCCGCCACTTCCTCTGTGCTAACTAAGGGCTGCTCTTCCTCCTGGGCTTCAGGTCCCTGGTCCCGGGTGTTGCCATCCCCGGCGAGCCCAAGCCCTTCCTGCTCATCCTGGTACTCTCCTTCCGAGTAGGCTTCGTCGGAGGCGGTTTCAACGTGGCCGTCTTGCGGTACCCCTAGCTCTCGCTGGTGTCTAGCCTCCTCCTGCAACTGCCTTAAGGTCACCTCGTCTCCTGGGGGTGGAAGAGAATCCCCCCCTGAAGGTGCCGCGTTCTTCTTAGGGCGCCCGCGCCCTCTCTTTGGCGACTCCATCCTGCGAAGGTGGAAAGAATCCCACTGGGCGTGCCAATTGATGCTACCAAAATCCGTCCGTCTCCCGGGAGTAGACGCTATCCGGGTCTCCTCCTTGATCTTCTCGCTTCAACCCTGCAAAACAATCCCCGGGAGGTATCCCGGGGAAGAAGCTCCGGCGTGATGATGAGATGAGGATAGCGAAGAAGGAAAACGTACGGAAGGTGCTCTCAATATAAAGTAGAGAGATATAAGTCACATACCATGTTTACTGTTTGAGACTAGTATTTATAGCCGAGCTCTACCTGCTTTGGGGATAAGGTGCAGGACCACTTCCTTTGTCATCATATGTCCTCTTCCTTATCCGGATGTACCTTCCAGCGGGAAAGGTACTGCTTTGATAGTTATGGGCCGCGGACCTTCCCGGCCCAGCCGGATTTTGGGCCAGTGTTATCAACCACTCCATTTGTTCCACTGTCACAGCTTCACAGCAACACTAGTGAACCATTCAGTAATCCGACTCTCTATCGATCTTTGGTTGGTGCACTTCAGTACTTAACTGTCACTTGCACTGATCTAGCATTTGCAGTGAATTCAGTTAGTCAATATCTTCAGGACCCTCGCGAGGATCACTTTGCCGCGGTCACCAGGATTCTTCGCTATGTGGCTGGCACCCCTCATCACGGTCTCACATTTCGCTCTGGCGGTTCTTCTGATGTTTGTGCTTACTCTGATGCAGATTGGGCTCGCTGTTTAGAGACTCGGCGATCGACTTATGGCTATGCAGTGTTCCTAGGCGGTAACTTGGTGTCATGGAGTGCCAAGAAACAGCCTACAGTGTCTCGCTCGAGTTCGGAGTCTGAGTATCGTGCTCTTGCCAACACAGCTGCAGAGGTTGTATGGCTCTCTCATCTTCTTCGGGAGTTTCAGTTTCCTCTAGATGGCTCGCCACTGTTGTTATGCGACAACAATAGTGCTATTTTTTTGGCTGAGAACCCAGTGGCTCATAAGCGGGCAAAGCACATTGACATTGACTATCACTTTGTTCGGGAGTTGGTTGCTTCAGCCAAGCTCCGTGTTAGCCATGTTCCTACTTCGTTGCAGCTGGCGGACATCTTCACCAAGGGCCTTCCGAAGCCATTGTTTGAGTTTTTTAGATCCAAGCTTTGCGTCTCTGTTAACCCGACGCTTAGCTTGAGGGGGGGTGTTAGAGAGTAGTATTGGGCCTTGAGCCCAGACTGTATTAGTTAGTGTTTATCTAGGGTTTACGCATGTACTGTGTATTTATTCAGTAATACGATTATACCTCATCATCGAGGTTTCCCCTCTAACAGGCAACAATTTGGTGGAACTATGTCTCTACTTTTGCAGGCTGACACATTTAAACATGACTTAATTTCTTTGTTGGAAATATAAGAGCGACTGTGTTCTGTTTGATTATGAACTTTATTGTTTTGGTTTGAAGTGACACTGGAAAGTTAAGTGTCTGTTTATTATTTTGTCTACCCTAATAAATTTTGATTAGACTATTTTGGAACTGTTTTAAAAGATGTTTCTTTGCTACATGTAAACTTACCTAGTGCAAACATGTGAACTCTTTGTGAGTCTTTGTAGAAAGTGCTAGGTATTGTGAAATGTCCAGGGATTGATATACATCATTTGGGACTTGTGCTTTGGAAGAAGTTGTATTGCTTCAGTAGGCCAATTGAATATCTATATTGATCATGGTCTTTGGAAGAATAATGACATGTATGGCTATGATATTTTAGTGAACACACCTGATAGCCTGAAAATTAAAGGAGTTTTCACCAATAATATTTTTTGATCTTGTACAGGAACTTGGTGCTTTCCGTTCATTGTCTTCCTTTTATGCGAACTCGCTCATTGATCCATTTTTCCCCTTTCATATATTGAAGGAAATTGTCAATGAAGGAGATTTTTAATGGTTGTAGAGATAGTACTTTTACATGTCAGCGTGAGATATTCATGGAGAAGGTCGAAGCAGAGGTATTTTTCGGTTTTATTGGACTCTTTATGTGGAATGCGGGAGTATTTCGTTACAAAGAAAAAAAAAAGGTCAAAGAAAAAAAAGAACTATAACATCATTCATTTGAGCATAATTTGAAAACTGAAACTAATGGTTCAAAACTTAGGAAGGCATGAAAAATATTACTAAATGTTAATATGTTTCTTTTGTTTGTCGTGGCTTCCAAATGTGACACTGGATCATAAACTTGTTTACCCAAATGCTTTCTTCTTGAGATCAATGAAGAACCAAGATATACAATCACCACACCATGAATTATTTGCTAGTCTTCTGAAAAAGCTCTTCCTGCACCAAGATAATGCATGCTAAAATGGAATCCAATATTTGTCGACTTAGCAAGGGCTAGAATAGAACAATCTCTAATGAGATACTTAATATTGGAAAACCAAGCCAGGAACACAAATTTAAAGAGGGAAAAATTGTTACATGAGTACCTTATCAATCAACAAAAGAAGAGGTCAAAGAAAGAAAGAATCGTGACAACATTCATTTGAGCATAATTTCGAAACTGAAACTAATGGAAAGTATTACTAAACGTTAATATGTACTGAAGGATTTCTTTTGGAACCCTAGATTTACATAAAATAAAGTATGGGAAAAAAACATGAAATATCAACTTCCAAGGATTCAATACTCATACACTTAACCTCAGAATTAAGACAAAGGTTACTATATCATCAAACTCAATAAAAACATAACCCAACGATCTTCTATCAACTTGCACACTGGTAAAAATTATTGGCAAAAAACATGGTTAGCATTTCACTCTAGATCAAACAAACATCCAACCCCACATTTACACCTAGAGTGTATAAAGAAGGTTATAACACTGATTATAAATAAAATTACAGCTACAACGATTAGAAGGGATGATTAGGCAAAGCCAAAAGAGGAAGAATACAAAATTGTGCCACCTGAATTCAATGGAATTAACGCCGTCATTTAAAAGAAATTGTTGCTCCTTTTGAGGGAATCTAGCATACTTATCGTTCTTCAAAAAAAACTTTCTTATCTTTCAGAATGTATAGTCCAACAAATTCTTCTTCTTATGAATAAAAAATATGGAAGAGACTACAAGCAAGTCTATATCCAGAACTCTGTGCTTCTTTACTTCATTTATCTTTTAGCAAATTTTATTTCACTCAGCCCATCTATGTTAATTTGTTTTCATCTTTTCAACTATTTTTCTTCTCTTGATCTTCAGACGAATTGAATGTGAATTATCAAACAAATAATGTGATGCAAATTATAAATGCAGAAAGTCGTGGTGCAAATCAAGGAAAGCCACACATTAATACATTAAAAAAAGAGTTCAAAACATCATAGATTTCTCAGCACTTGTTCAGATTATATGCAAGGCTTCTACGATCATCAAATTTCAATCGTAAACAAAAAAAATGTCAGCAAGAATTACGAATGAAAAGGTTAAAAAACCCCAATTGCCACAAGTACTTTCATTTTCTCTCACCCTGCTACTTATATACTATGATATTCACCGAGAAACTATTGCACCAGAACTGTCATTTGCATTCACCAAAAAAAAAATGACATGCGTCACCACTTGAATTGACTGTGAACCAAAATTGTAATAGAACACTGGAAAGTTCTCAGTAACAGGTTCGCCTAAAAAAGAATGTAATGTAGATGCAAATATTGTGAATTTATTATTTATATTTAATTTCATATATAATGTATGAGGGCCTTATTTTTAAAAATGATATATTTACGTTATATAATTAAATTGAAATAAATAAAAATACTATAAACTTTTTTAAAAATGGGGCCCTTTTCCAAAATTATTTGGAGGCCTCGAGCGGTTGTTTAACCCACATAGTAATAGGGTCGGCCTTGGTATAGCAATATAAATCAATATTGACTCGGCGTGCATGACACAATCAATGGCACTAGACTACAAATGATGAAGACGAAGGTTATCAATGTAGTTTCTAAAAAATGAAAGTTGTACTACAACAACATGGTTAGAAAGAAATTTGAAGACCTTTGTTACTTGTATATTAGGCATTCGATGAGACAGAAACTTTTAATAACAGCCAGTGAACATACATGTCATGCAACAGATCCATTATTAAAGTGGTTGTGACCGAGCTTCTAGGTTTCTTGATAATGTAACCCAGTCACCGAGTAATGAGTTACACAAAGTCGAGTAATGCCGCTAGAATCCCGGTGTCTTGCGTAAGTATAAAAACCCCGGATCCCCAAATTATAAGAATAGAACAAAGGTTATCTCAAAGTCATGTCAACATTTTCCACATTAAAAGGGGTATTCTGTTGTGAATCTGGAGGATGTGAGTTAGCTCGCTGAAATATGAAATTATCTTGTTCAATTATGTTACTCATGACATTTGTTAGGGGTATTAAAGGGTTTGTTTCTTTTTCGGCTTTTAACAAATCACAATTCATAATCAAGTCTTATAGACTTAGGGGTTGCTCCATGCATGTCCATTTTTCTCTTGCATGTCCGTATTTTTACCATAATACCCCAAATATTGTTAAGGCAAAAAATGGGCTTGAAATCATAGGGCTCCATCAGGGGGCATTATGGTAAAAATACGGATATGCAAGAAAAAAATGAACCTGCATAGAGAAATTGCTTAGACTTATTATGCATTATATTTCAATAATGCTCCTAAATATGGATGAAAACTGAAAATTGATTAAGAACACTAGGAAAATAACAAAAGAAGCATCCAGAGGTGGGCAAACTGGTTAGAAACCCAAATTTTAAATTCGAATTCGGGTTCAGGTAATTCGTCAAACAATCAAACAACCCGGGTTACAACTTTATTTTTTGTATACAGTTTTAAAATTTTCTCAAATTAATATTACAATATAATGCAAATTAATGAGCCATATAAACCTTACAAAAATCCTGAAAATTATATCTTCATAAAAAACAAATGCAAATCATATTCAATCATGACAGTTTTAACTTTACATCATTCATTTGAAGTTTACTGGTTACATTTTGGAGAACGGAAAATTTTATTAGACGTCTATCAATTGTACGTAGACGCATCAGTGTGCTTAAACCTTATGAAATAATACTATTTTATAAAAATAGACATCTTACCGATATCGTGCAGAGCATGTGCATACCTACATTCGTGTAGCTTTTGAGAAATACTTGATAAGTATACATAAAAGACAAATCTACTCGACTCTTCTTCCCCTTTCCTTAAGACAAAACGAAGGTAATCCCAAAAGGTAAAGAAGGTGAAATGTTGGTTTCAAAGAAAGAGACTTGCGCTACTCAGCCTTCAGATCTTCGGTATACTTCAGCTTCAGCTTCGCCTTCTGCCTATTCTTCTTCCCTCGCACCAATGCCTGATCCATCTTGCAGCTATTTCAGAACTACTTGACTTAAGAGCATCCTTCTCCCATTTTAAATCAAAATACTTGACTACCAGGTAAAGAAAAATTTGTTGACAATATCAACGGGCGCAAAAGATGCATTAACACATCCCAGATAAAAAAGATAAGCTAATATAAAACTTTATGAAATATGATTTAGTAAAAATTGATATCTGGTCAGTATCGTGCGGAGTGCGTGCATAATTTCTCAATTCATGCAACTTTTAAAATTAAATAAATATAAATATTTATAAGTGATTTCAAATTGCATATTTTACAGATAGTTAGAACCTTGATTTCAAAATTAAAAATACGATTTATAAGTGAATATGATCACAAAAAATTGTTCGATATTTTAAAGTGAATTTGTACTTTGTCACTGAAGTTTTAATAAAAATTACTTTTAGTCATTGAATAAGTTATCTCATATCTACCAAATAGCATTAACGAAGTCCACAAAATAACTGTGTAGAATTCACAAATGAAATAAATATCGCTAACAGGAGAAGAAGTTTACTTTGGCAATCATTGAGCACCTTGCATGCAGAAAACCAAAACCAATTTTGATCAGAAAATAAGCCCAAAGAGCCAAATCAAAGATAAAACATATCAACCGAATAATCGGAATTACCTGGATCCATGTGAAAAAACCATAGAAGGAGAGAGGCATAGTCACTCAAAGGCGTATGACTGGATCCATGTGCATGAAAAGACCTGGTGGAACTGATTGGAAAGGATGAAATAGATGGCAGATGAGTGAGGAAGAGCTAGGGGCAGATATCTAACGTTGGCAAGAGGGAGAAAGGACGCATGGCAATTCAGCATGCAGAAGAGGAAGAGAGGATGTCACGGGTAAGGACGAATAAAATAATGCATTTACTGTAGATAGGGGTGTTCATAATCGGGGGGTACCCGCACTTTCGAGTATCCGCACTACCGGGTACCCACACCTTCGGGTATTTGAAAATACAACCCGGAGTCCGACCTAGAAGTGCGGGTACCCGATAGTAATAGTTCGGGTTGGGTACCGGGTACCCTTATACCCATTTGATGTAAATTTTACAGAAAAAATATTGAGATTTTTAACTAATTTAAAAACCAAATTATTGTCATAAAGTGCATAAAACCCAAAAAATATCAAAATTAAAAACTGAAATCAAAGTCAAACCATATTTTAGGAAAATATTATTTTATGTTATAATAATTTTATTAATTTATTAAAAATATGATATATTTTACCGGGTACCCGTAAAACCTAATTTTGAGACCCGTACCCGCACCCGCACCCGCACCCGCACCCGCACCCGCACCCGGTTGAATGCATAAGCACCGGTGCTTTTCGTAATTGTATTTGAGCATTTATAGCTGCTTTCTTGATCTTTTAGTCATTGTACTTTAGCATTTTTAGTTTTGTCTTCATCTTTCACTAACATGAGTAAATATTGCATATAAATTGTAGGATGAATATTGAGTAAGGAAACCAATATATCGAGAGCCAGTTCTAATCCATTGTTGTCAAATCGAGACAACCAGACTTTACCAAAGCACAACTCATTCATTTTACCCAATAGCACCAAAATTTTAACCATGTTCGTTGTTGCTCGTCCGTTTCAACCCGGTGAGGGTCTGAATGACCGGTTTCTCGTCAACGGAGCTCTCTCTGGGGACGCACGGAACAATGCTATAGAGATCGACGCCCCGGAGAGTGATGACTTGGACGGCATCTTCCAGTGCCTCGGTGGGGAGATCATTTATCGCCGACAAAAATCCTAAATCGCGCAAAAAAATCATCAAAAAACCACAGAGAACGATTAAAAAAAATGAAGACACGATGTAGAGATACCTAACTACATGAAAATCGCGTCGGAAAATGTCGCCGGAGATTGGAGCTTTGGAAATGTCGACACTCTGGAAGCTATGGAAATCACATCGCGCTTCAGTTTCTGATTTTTGGAAAATGGGAAATGGGAGCAGTTTTATTTAAATAAAACATTAATTACATTTCAATTCCCTACACTTATACCTAATATTTGCAAGAACCCCTACATCCAAATATATTCTATAGTCTTTGATCTTTATAGAGACCGATCTCAAATGAGAATTTGTAAATATAAAATCACCTATTGGCGAATTTGGTAGTCATTTTTGTCCCAATTAACTCGTTTCGCATGTGTTAAGTGTTGACTTAGCTTTAAATTTCAAAATTTTGGGTATTCTATATTCAATTCTTTTGCTGCCGCTCCAATGTTGCAGTTGTAACCTTTCCTCTTTACAAATCAACATGTTTGATCGGCCAAATTTCAATCAAAGTTACAAACCAGGGGTATATCAGCACTTTCCAAAAACTGAGGGACATATTAATACATATACAAGAACTCAGGGGTACAAGAGAACATTTAAGTTCTAATTAAATTTATAATTATTGTATTATATTGGGGGTACCAAGAAACCATACTCCAATAACTGTAGTCCAATAACTATTTTTGCTTGATTGGGCCCTATTTAAACACGTATTAAAACTTTTATGTATTATTAATATAAATAATTAAAGGTATTAACTTAAATACGTATTTAGAACTGTTATGGTTTAAACTTTTAGACCCTGTTTGCTAGAGGTTATTTCTTGATAAACTGAAATAAACTGAAGTGGATTGAACTGAACTGAAATTTAATGTATCGAAAAAAGAATTAGAATGACTGATTTAACCTGAATTTCAACAAATTACATTTTTATTAAACTGAATTGAATTGAAGTGAACTGAACTGAACTAAATCGATCTATTGATAAGCTCAGACAAATTGAGCCTTATTTTAACTTTTAATCCTTATTAATTTTGAAAAAAGAAGGAGCTATTTTAAGAAAATAGATGAAATATGAAAAAGTATTTTCTAGTCGTGACTCGTGAGAATTTAACAGCCTCTTAACGCTCTCCCGTTAATTAATTCTAGACTGGTGACGAGTCCGACGACGAACTTTGCAGCATAGAGCAGATCGGAACGGATGCTTAAACGACGTCGTCAGAAGCTCGTGCTTCCCACCTTCCGACGCTCGATGAGCAATTGCATGTGATCATATAGAAATTGGAGTTTCTGAACAGATTGAGCCATGGTGGATGTCATCAAATGCTGCTTGGATTCCATTCGACAAGTAAACTCTCTACCACATCCTATTTAATTCCTTAATTGTTATTCCGAGCTCAATTATGTGTGTTTTGTATGCTGGTTTTCAATGGTGTGTTGACAACGGTGTTTTATTGTAAAATGTTTAGATTTCAGATGACATACAAGATGCTGTTATTTATCTGGATGCTGGATGCACGGAGTGCTTTCAGTTGCTCGGTGCCTATCCCCTTTTATTGGAGCTCGGCGCCCGGACTGTCTGCAGCCTGGAGAATGCAGCTCCTCTCGACGAGGTAGCTGTCTGTACAATTTATTACTATAAACAACTGATTTGAACTGGAGTTATTAGATTATTGTATGCTAGATTGTTACTATTAGATTAGGTTTTTGATAGTATGTTGATCTAATCACATCGATGAACTAATAGACGGGGATCATCATTTAGTTTTCCTGTTATTGGCACTTGAGCTTATTGATCTTTCCGATTTAGTTGTGGCTCAACTGTCTTTGATGATGTGCCATACCTGACTCGTCTCTGTAGAAGTTTTACTTGAGAATTGTTCCATGTTGTTGTATTGGAAGACCTATATTGGAGAGTATTTAAGCTAAATTATTTACTGATACTTTTAATGAAGTCAGCTCTTGTTTTGCAATGGATTTACTCTGGAAATGTTAACATTCAGCTCTATTTCTCGCACCATATTTAATTTTTCTTTGTATCCAGTTTATTAATATATGTGTTTCCATCAGCTAAAATTTATATTATGAGTTTTGTTTTCTTTTTTCTTTCGTTCAATATTAAGAGTTTTAAGTGCTTTCAAGGTTCGACAGAGCCAAGGCTTTTAGTGCTAATGTTCTAATTTGAGATCTTAACCTAGATGCTTGAGTTGCAAGAGTAATTATCTTCTCTTTCAATGGTTTCTCCTTTCCTTTTTCTTGACATTCTGAGCTGACAAATTTTCCAGGCTGTTAATTGGCAATCAAATCCTGAACGTGCCGAGAAAGTTGTAATAATCACCTCTCGTTTTCTTAGTGACGCACATCGATATATTTTACGGTGTCTGAGCACTCTTCAGAAAATCAAAGGCTGTACTATTTTTACATCAATATCTGAGGTAATTATGAGCTGTAATATTTTTCTTTCAGGTTTCCGTATATATTACTGATTTTTGTCATCATCCCATCAATTATCTGGTGTAATAGAAAGTCATCTAGCTCAATGTCTTACTTCCATCATTCTTTTAACTGGTAGATATTTAGATAGACTCACTTGTGTTTCTGAAATGATATTTTAATCTACATTTCTTTTAGTTTAATCCACAGAAACTTGGATATCACTTTTCCTTAACTCTTGAATTCAGTCATATTGCATGATATTCCCAGATACTTTCTGAGAGTTGGATCCATCATTTTAAAATGCAGGTAGGCCACTCAGCATACCCTGATTCACCACTGGGACCTGATGCCTTTTGTGAATATGAATCTTTATTAGTCCAAGATTATGAAGAGCTAATGAAGAGAAGTCTCGTGAAGTCAAGTGAGGCTGATGACAAGAAGTTTAAAAAAAACCCTAGTACAGAAGGTGAAGATTGGTCCCAACTGGCTTCCAGTGGGGATGAAACTAGTGAGTCTGGAATTTTAAGTGCATCAGCTTCACACGTAGGTGGTTTTCCTAGGCCTGCAGCTGAGGGAGATCAAAAATTGATTGTTGGCATCCATCACTTCCCCCTGTTATTGTGTCCTTTGTCACCTAGAGTTTTTGTTTTACCGTCGGAAGGATCTGTTGCAGCAGCGCATTTATCAGTTGAAAACGAAAACTCAATAAGCCCAGGGCTGCCTTCGATTAGCACTGGAGCTCCCGATGACAGTGAAGATTTTCCTCCTGGGGCAACTCTAACAGCTCAGTTTATTTATCATCTGGCTACGAAGGTAATAAAGCTTACAATTCAAACCAGTTAGGTTTATAATCACCATTTGTTAAGCAATTGGGATCTTATTTTACGTCTAGTCATTTTTCCCTCCAGCGGGTCTCTATTGCTCTACATAATTACTTTTAATGTTGTATATCTCTCCACATGCATGCAGATGGATCTGAAGCTAGAAATATTTTCTCTGGGCGATCTATCAAAAACTGTTGGAAAGCTCTTAATGGACATGTCAAGTCTTTATGATGTTGGTCGACGAAAAAGGTCTGCAGGTCTACTAATCCTTGACCGAACACTTGATCTTATCACTCCATGCTGTCATGGGGATTCACTCGTGGATCAAATCCTTTCATCTGTGCCGCGTAAGGAATCGACAACGTCAATGAGCCACGTGAAAGGCTTTGAAGGGCAAGCCAAAGGTGGTGTATTGCGCACTTCGCTTGATGTTCAAGTGCCACTGGATGAAATTCTTCAGAAAGAGAGTTCGGTAAACAATTTTCAGCTGCTTGGAAACATTGAAGCATTTCTTAATGGATGGAATTCTGACAACTCTGCTTCTCAAATTGTGGGATTGAGTAACCTTGGCAAGAAACTTGATGGTGACCAGGCCCAGAAACAATCGAAGTTTGGGGAAATAAGGGGTTCGTTAGTTTCCACTGATAACTTTCATGGAACCAAATACCTGGAAGCCATATTGGAGAGGAGAACAAAAGATTCTGCGGTGCTAATCAGAAAATGGCTTCAAGAGAGTTTACGTCAGGAAAAGATACCCCGGAATGTCAAAATTAATCCTGGTTCGGTTTCAAAGTCTGAATTGCTTTCAATGATTAAAGCAGTGTCTAAAAGTCAGTCATCCCTGCTGAGAAACAAGGGCATCATTCAGTTAACTGCTGCTGCATTGAATGCTTTGGATGAATTACACTCTTGCAGATGGGATGCATTTAGTAGTGCTGAAATGATATTAAATGTTAATGCAGGAGATACAAGCCAAAGCCTTGCTGCTCAAATCAGTGACCTCATTAATAAGAGTGCTTTAGTGGGTTCAAAAGACCCCAAAAATAGTGAAGCATCACAGGGTCTACTTGGTCTTCAAGACGCTCTACTTCTTGCTGTAATTGGCTACATTTTGGCGGGTAAGAATTTCCCGACTTCAGGTTCTGGGGGTCCATTTTCTTGGCAAGAAGAACATTTTATGCAAGAAGCTATTATAGATGCAGTTATTGAGAACCCAACAATTACAACACTAAAGTTTCTCCAGGGATTATCTGAAGAGGTCAAAGGCAGTGCTTCCAACAAAAACTCAGAAGATACTAAGGAAGGATCCAGTCAGCTGGAAACGGATGATTTTGATGATGATCAGTGGGAAAATTGGGATGATGAGGATACTGATGCAAAGAAAGAGCAAGTCTATGGAGACATGCAGTTTAAGTTAGAACTACGTGATAGGGTTGATAGCCTTTTCAAATTCCTTCACAAATTATCCCGCTCAAAGAACAATATCCCAGAAACAAAATTCAGTGACGATCCTTACTCAAGTAAGGGATTGCTTTATCAAATTCTAACAAGGGTGTTAGCTAAGTATGATGTCCCTGGCCTGGAGTATCACTCCTCCACTGTTGGACGCCTTTTCAAGAGTGGATTTGGAAGGTTTGGTCTAGGACAGGTACTGGTTGAAATATTAATCTGTCTTTATCATTGTACTTCTCTCTCCACCCCCTCTCATTTATATTTTAAATTATTGTGTTCTCATTATATTGCAAGCGTAGTTCATACATGGTTTGGCAGTATAATTAGAAATATTTTCAACTATCATGCAGGCAAAACCAAGTCTTGGTGACCAGAATGTTATCCTTGTTTTTGTTGTTGGTGGCATCAATGGTGTTGAGGTATGCAACCCTGAACTCCCTTTCTAAGTTCTGGTATCGCTTTCATTCTGCCTAGGAACATCCTTAACACTCCTTATCATCTGTAAGACTAATGCATATGTTGATGTTTCGCTTACGCTCCTTTTGTTTTTTTATGGCCCAGGTAATTGAAGCTCATGAGGCATTATCACAAAGTGGCAGGCCTGATATAGAACTAGTTCTTGGCGGAACAACTCTCCTCACTCCTGATGATATGTTCAATCTACTTTTTGGAGATGCCAGTTTTGTTTAAACCTACTCAATGTCATTTTCTACCCTCAGACTCGAAGTAGTGCCACCCAGTATAGGAAATATAGTCAAATACATTGTCTTGAAAGAGCTGTAGCCTATAGATCAAAACAGTTGCCTAAACCCTTCTTAGGCCCTAGTAGGGGTTGGTTAGGTATGGTCTAGGTTACAACTTACATATACTTCATTCAGTTGCTTGCGTAAGACCTTCAAGCTAAGGGCAGAGGGGCCAAGCAACATTTGCACTCCGTCCAATGTTATATATATCGTCACTTTTTTCTTTTGATTAATGTCGTGTCACTTTAATATCTGACTACCGATGATTGTGAAATCAACTGGTAGTCTACCTCTCCATTCTTTTTCTTTTTTAAGTATGAAATTCGTGCATAAGAAGTTGGAATAAATAGGGATAAACTCTTCTACCAAGGGCGCAATCAGAAACCTAATGTTCATAGTTGGTGTTCTTTGTGTTCTTTTGTTCGAATATGAACTTCTTGATTCAAAATTCTCCCCTGCCACATGAATAGAAATCAGTCATGCTGATTAGAAAAAAGGCACAGATGAGCGAACCTAGATAGGAGTTTTACAAATTAGAACTTAGAAGAAAAATACCTGGGGTGCAAAAAAATTCACATGCACTCCGGGTTCCTATGTGGCTCCGCCACTGCATGAAATAGTCCTTCCAAACTTTTTATTTTTCACTTCTAAATGATAAAATATAAACAACTAAATATAAACATGCCACAATCTTTTTTTTTTTTGGTGATAAACATGCCACAATCAATCTTCACTTGTAGAAACATATTAATGTTATGAGTTATGGCTTTGGAATAAAAAGAAAAAAAAAAAGCCTGAACAAAAACAAAAAAGAGAAAAAAGAGAATCGGGGGTAAAATTGTACTCCACTACTTCAATTATAACAAAAAACCCTTGTCCTGAAACTGAACCCTCTCCTTAAACCTCAGGCATTCTGCTTCTCATTTGGAGGTAGAAAAATGTCAGCCTTCAAACTTCTCCTGAATCGAGCACAATGCTGCTCCACGAAAACAACCCGACCCGGATTCTCCGTCGGCGTTTACCTCCGACCCTTTTGTTCATCCCCGCCGGAGGCCACGCCGCCAGCAGCACCGGATGCAAACCGTCCCACTCCGATCAAACCCGTTTCCTACGAAGTCAAGAAACCCAGGAGCCCACCGCCACCGTCCGAATCCCAAGCTCATGGTCCAACTTCGCAGCCACCACCACATGATGTTCGACCTGAAAATCTCCTGCCATGGACCCGGGAGGATTTCCGGTACGTGAAGGATGGTCCAACTGTCACTCCAGTTTCTTATGCGCCGCGTGTTGCCCCATTGCCAGAAGACCGCATGGTGGCTGAGGAAGCTAAGAGTGATGATGGGATGAATGTGATTGATGATTTGGAGAGGGAAAGAAGGAGAATTGAAGCTGAGAATCGGAATATGATGAGGAGGGCCTTCAACGGGGAAGTTGAAAAAGTTCCATTCCCCTCTATGATTAGAGTGGATCAGTCGAAAAAGAAAGAAAAGACTGTCTATGATCTCAAGGAAGCTCTCCGATTAGTAAAGGTCGAATTTTTGATATTTAATTGGGTAGAAATGAATGTATGTTTTGTTTGTAGGGTCAAGTTGAAAGTTATTAAGTATGGCTAATGTGATCATAGTTGTGGTTGTTAATATTATGTTTTTATAGTTCAAGTTATATGTCTGATTTTATGCTCTTGTAATTTTGCAGGCTAATGCAAAGTGTAACTTTGTGGAGACTGTTGAAGCTCATGTTAAATTAACGCCAGATCTTCGGAAGAGCCATTTGGTGCGTGGTATTATTTTGTCAATCCTTTTTAAGCCGATAGCAACTAATGTTTGTATTATGCTAGTATTTGTGTTAGAGTGACTATTTCTTTAGAACATTGTGCAGGGAAATATTTAATACACCAGGCATGAGTAAATTTTGGAGGCAGTTTATGTCATCCTATATGTGTCTTTTTTTTAGAAGTCAAACTGCTAGTATGTTATAATGTACAGAATGTGTGTGAGAGTAACTCTGTGAAACTGTGATTGGCAATTTATAATGCACCAGCTTTGAGAGGAAATTTTGCCGATTGTGGTGTGATAGGAATCAATTAGGACCGTCCATTGGACTTTAGCCTTACGGTTACAATCTCTCTTACTAGTTTTGCTGCATCGTTTCTTATACCTATTCTTAAAGTGGTGCTTGGTTTTTAATTCACCTCTCCAATTAATAAGTTATTAATTCCCAAAAACTATATAACTTCTTAGATGAAAAAGAACATTTACTCATTGTTCATCTCTATGAATTGGAGAAATCCCTTTTAACTGATACTTCATACGCATCATGGCCACAATTAGCAAACACAATTGGATGAGTGACTGTATTGTAGCATCTTTACCTAAAATCTTGAGGCGTGTTAATGATTTCTTGCTGTAGCAGTGAAATAGTTTTATTTTCCCATGACATTCAAAATGGTGAGAAATGATTAATAAAGCAGATAAAACTTAATGGAGTAATGGCTCTTTATGATGTTATATTCGATGTTACTGATTTCTTCGTTGTTGGTGTACAGAATCTCACTGGTTCTGTCTTGCTTCCACATGGGTGTGGAAAGGTAATATTTACCTTGGTCTTTGTTAAATTGATAGTGCGGTCTGCTAGATTGATCTTATATTGATGAGTGGCTCTCTATTGCAGGAATATAAAATTGCGGTCTTTGCTGAAGGAGATGCTGCAGAGGAGGCTCGAGAAGCCGGGGCTACTTGCGTTGGTGGGAAGGAACTTGTAGACAGTATAAAGAGGGGTAAGACACTATTGAAGTATTTATTTCATCTTCTATAATGGTGACTGTTTAGAAAACGTGGTTACAAGAAAACCAGTTGATGCAGCAATGTAACGTAGGTTTTAATAACAGATAGACTATAACTTAAGAAAACTTGGAAGCAAAGATAAAATTTAGGAATCACTCCTAAACCCTTGGTGTCACACGGGTTTAAAATAAAAACAAATAGGAATGACAGAACCTTCTTGAATACTATTCTGGACACTGTTTACGTGAATAGTATTCTGGATCTGGAATACACCTACTGAAGTTCCCAGGCTTCTTCACTGTCATCTAATGCTTGCCATATTAATTTTGAGCCTTAGATGATTCTTTCCCTCTCCTCTTATAAACCTTTGTAACTTTACTCCATTTATCCCCATCCACAATACAACATGGATGCCAGATAATCTCCATGGACAAAATATGATATTTCAATGCTACATAGTTTAATAAATTAGGCCTCCCTGGTTCAAGTTATGGAACAGTAATGAGAATAGGTGTGATTGGATCTTGAAATATGTCATGAGCATTGAGTTTTATTTAAGATGCTTGGTTCATTTAAGTTTCCAATTTTTCGTGAAAAATTCTTTCCTCTTTATTATGAATACAGGTCTGAATTTTTTTACTGTATCTAAAAGTTCTTGAGATTCATCTCCCGCACCCTCTAACTATAATCCAACACAACATCATTCAAAATTTAGGGTGCCAGAGTTTGATATTAATCTTAAAAAGATACTGGGCAGAGCATTGAGTAAGGATTTCACAGAGGAAGAGACTCCCATCTGAACTGAAGTCTTAACCAAATATAGCTTTGCTTCCAGAGCAAACAGGAAAAGGAGGGGAAAAAAATAGTCCTGGCCAAAAAGGAATTCATCTAACAGAAAATCATTTTCCAAATTAGAACATGAGGATGAGTTGATAACCATTAATTTTCCTAATTTAATTTCGGTCTTTTCGAAGATAGTAGACATGAAGGTCACGCGATTTGGTTAATATCGTCAAGACTCAAGAGAAGAAAAAATATGGCATAAATACAAAAAAAGAGATTTTTTCTGATAAGGGCAGAAGAGAAAAAAAACAGTGAGTTAGGAGTGGGGATCCCATATAAAATCCTCCCCCCACCTTTCACAGGTGGTTTGCTTTAAGAAAACAAAAAGAAAGAGAAAAAAACAGTGAGTTTGATTCTGAGTAGTATCCAGTAGAACTTAACTATTAGATCAACCATTTAGTAACCCCTATAAATCAAATATATGAAAATAACATTGAATCCATAGACTCATATCGTTGTCCCTTAATAAAGATGCTCTTGGTTTTCTTATGGGTACATATCTGTGCATAGTGGCATCAATATTACAATTTATATAACTTTGACAAATCTGTTCTCCTTGCTTTCATCCATTTCAGTATTGAGGATTGTGCTGCTTCACGTTTTATTTTGTTTATGTGCAGGTGAGGTGAAATTTAAGTATGACAAATGTTTCGCAACCCATGAGATGATGGTTCATGTGAAGAAGGTTTTGGAATTTTTTGTATCATGTTGGTTTTGCTGTTACAGAAAGCATAGTTTTCATATAACACGTGTTCTCTATCGCAGATTGGGAAATTTCTTAAGCGTGGAATGATGCCAAATCCGGAGGTTAGTTTAAGAGTTCTGTTTTGCGGTGTTGCAGCTTTATTATTTATATTCATGGTTCTTACCTCTAGTTTAATTGATATATGTAGCATGGCACATTGACTGATGACATGTCCAAGGCAGTTAGAGAAGCAATAACTAATCATATTATCTTCCAAAAAGATAAATCTGCAATTGTGCATGTTCCACTTGGAAAGGTTTGGTTTCTCCTCAAGCCTTTCTTCATTGTTTTAGGTCAAATTTTAACCGTGATATATCTATATGATGATTTTAAAATTAAGGGTTAGGAGGAAGCCTGATAGTTTTGCAAATACTTCATATGCAGGTGACATTCGCAGAGGAGGCGTTACGTGAAAATATAGGGGCATTTGCCAATGCCCTATTGCATGCTAAACCGGCTGGGTTGAAGAAGAGTAAGTATTGTTGATAGTGTATTTACTCTCCATTGTTTTATATGCTGAGTCTGAAACATGGGCTTCCCCCTATTTCATTTTCTGGACAAATGGTTTCCTAGAGAATTGTATTTAAATTATTTTTTCCAATCATGATTGCCTACAGAAATATACTTCTCATATGCTGGTATCGAAAACCAGTATTCAATTTCTGTTGTGAATATGTGCTTCTTGGAAAGAGTTTGTAGTATCAATCCCCTGGTACTACTGTCTTGATGACATTTTTTTGTTTTGATGCAGCTTCAAAATATGCTGGCTACATCAGTTCCTTCCACATTTGCAGCACGGTAAGCTCACCGATCCTGTGAAATATTATAAGCCAAGTATCTCGTTAGGGGGTGATATGGACTCTGAGTGTAGTGATTTACTGATCATGTGCTAGAATGTTGAGTGCAAATTAGAAATCTTAAAATTTTTGGGCTTGCTAGTTTATGCTGCCAGATCATTTTAGTATTAATTTACTCCTTTCAAGCTTTACTCTTATTTTAAAGATGATTTGGCATATGTAACCTCTATGATGCCCACCAAGTGCTTAGAAAATATAAAATTCCTGAATTAAAGGGTCAAGAGAAACAAAAAAAAGACCCGAACTGAGACCATAAAGAAATATATGTGATATTTTTCATAACAAGCAATTCAATCACCAGGTAAAATGGACTGTATGACTATGCAGCTTATTACTCGTAGTGAGATGATGCTTAGTTTTCCTTTTCCTTACTCTAATCTCTTATGCCGTATTGCCTGTTATTGCAGATGGGGCAGTCATATCCGGTAACCATACAATCAGTTTCCATGGCAGTCGATAGATACAATAAACTGCGACTGCATGCGTAATCTGCATAACTAGGAAAATTTGATACATTTTACACTGGGTCCAATGGCTGATCTTTTTTCACTTGAAGAGGAAGTTCTTGCAATCAACCACTGTTCTAGTGAAGAACCATCAAACATGCTTTCAAGATCTTGTTTAACTACCAAGTAACAACTGAAGAGCCTTTGTATTTCTGTGAGAACAGAATCTAAGGAGTTTCAAATTTTGCATTAGTTTTCTTGTATAAATTGTGGTAGGATAATTTGCTGGAATTTGGTTAGACTCAAAGTAGAATTCATTTGAAATTTGAACTGCTGCTATGGTATTTGAAAGAAATCGCATTTGATGAATAACAAGTTCTGTACTGCTATCTGACAATTATATTATATCACGAGAAAAAAGTAAGGCCCTGTTTACTAGAGCTTATTTCTTGATGTACTAAACTGAATTGAATTGAACTGAACTGAAGTGAAAATTGATGTATTGAAAAATGGAATCAGCATGACTGAATTAACCTGAATTTCATCAAATGACATTTTCACTGAACTGAACTGATCTACAGATAAGCTCTGGTAAACAGGGCCTAACTCTAGTCAATACTATTGCCAGAACTGGAAAATTGTCAATTATTGCTCATAATTAATAAGAAAATAATCTAATCATCCGTGAATTATAAAAACATGTGTATAATCATCTGTATAGTAAATGTGCTAACATGTGTGTAATCATCTAAAAAAGAACTGTACAAACATTAGTGTTTGGTTCATACAGCTGTATATCTCAATCAAATTAATTCAGATCAATTCAGTATTATAAATTTTGGAATGGTCTCAGTTTACATTTTTAGTACATTATAAGTTAATTATATGTTTACAAGTGAGCTATACTTACAACGGGAACATAATTTGGTTGGTTGTCGGAGTCTATTTAACTTGGTACATTGATGTTTTATAGACGGGCACCATATCAATGCGGGGGAAAATAGACTTAAGATGTCAAAATCCATTAAACAGATTATCTACAAAGTCCATTTAATTTACATGTATGTTGATTTTTTATAAATTGAAATCAACCCATGCACACTTAACAATTATAGTCAATTTACCTTATGTGTATATCTATGTTTATAGATAACCGGCCATTATTATCGAGTCACGTCATATCATTGATGTTATATTCTTTTGTCATTAATTTTAAAATAATAATTATCAGATTGTTTTTTTTTTTTGAAAAAATATTTATCAGATTGTTTAGGTAAAAAGAAACTACAATGTTTTGTTTGTTTTTAGTTGATTCAAAAAAGAATCAACACTTTCAAAATATCACTAGATTAATTTGTAGGGCGAAATAATGCAATGTTCGTTTGTATTTTTTAATCTTAAACCAAAAAACGCATAAACATAGATTTCGAATCCCCCAGTTTGTATACCTTGAATAGTTGAGTTGTATTATTGTACTACTACTCGTATTAGACAACAAATACAGGACGACTGGAAAAAGACAAAATAATGGAACCAGGGGAAAGTGGCTATTTTGAACGGTTGATTGACCCCCACTTTTTTGTCACTTCAAAATCATAATTCAAAAATAATTATGAAATGAAGACCAGAAACCCCTTTTCCCACTGCAAGTTCTTGTTCTTTCTGTGAGCATTTCCAGTAAAACAATGGAAGCTAAAGATGATGAATACACCAGAAGAGAGCGGATAGTGCTGGTGACCATTGTTGTCTTTGCTTCCCTTGCCATTGCTTCGGTGTTTGTAGCCTTCAGCTACTACTGCTACATCCGCAACAAAGTCTCCCAGAGCTTAAAAACCAGCCAAAAAAGTAAGAATCTTTTTCTTTGTCTTTAAAGGATTTCTTGTGAAATGAGAGTTTATATTCAAGAATGTAGCTTTTGGGTTTTTCATTTATGGTCAAGTTAAATAAGGATATATTGAACATTGAAGTGCTGTCTGTTTTCTAGGTTTTGAATATACTCCGTGTACCACAAACCCTTGTTTTTATGTGGATTTTATAATTTTGTATTGCAATGTTGGAAATGGAGGTGTTACATGTAGTAAATATCTGATATTCTGAAAGATAATTCACTAAAAAATGTTGTTTTGGTTGTTGTGTGCTTGAAAGGGGTTGAATATGAAGCAAAACCTGGCAGCATTCCAACTCCAAGTCTTCATGTTACTGTTGAGAAAGGGCTTCAGCTTTTCACCTTCAAGCAGCTGCAATCTGCCACAGGTGGTTTCACTAAGACAAATATTATTGGGCATGGTGCATTTGGGTCGGTATACCGAGGAGTGCTTCCTAATGGTAGGAAGGTTGCAGTTAAGTTAATGGACCAGGCTGGGAAGCAAGGAGAAGATGAATTCAAAGTTGAGGTGAGACTATAGTGATGTGATATGATATGCATTATTCACACGTGTTTCATTTTTGTCATGATGGTGATTTTCATTGCTTACTGAAATCAGGTTGAACTGTTAAGTCGACTTCGTTCACCACATCTGTTGATTTTAGTTGGTTATTGCTCGGAAAGCAATCACAGAGTTCTTGTGTACGAGTTCATGGTTAATGGTGGTCTGCAGGAGCATTTGCATCCAATTAATGGTAAACAGTTTGTGTTTTATATTTGCATTTACTCAGGTATGCAATTGAAGCCTAGAAGTGCGTGGGTGAATTATTTATTTTTGTGCAGCTATAGTATGGTCTACTCTTAGCTCAATCCAGTTAGTGTAAGCAATGAAAACTGTGCATGCAATTGACTTCTTTCAAGGAGCGTTCTGAAAGTCTGATTTGTATGTGAGGATAAGAGCCTGCGTTTCTAAATAGCTTTACAAGAAAATATTTTAGATAAATTACAGTCCTACTCATGGTTAATGGTGGTTTACAGGAGCATTGCATTTGCATCCAATTGATGGTAGACGACGTTTGCATTTAATTAAGTATGCCATTTGTCAAATACTCGAAGTCTAGAAGTGTGTGGGTGAGAGTTTCAATCTTGTGTGGCTATAGTATAGTCTCTACTTTAGCTCAATCCAATTTGTGTAAGCAATGAAAACATCTGTCCGACTCTTTTCAATGAGTGTTTTGAAAGTCTGATATGTATGTGGGGATAAGAGCCTGCATTACCAAATATCTGTACATAAATAATTTTAGAAAAATTACAGTCCTACTCACATATGACATAATCTTAAGCTGGAGCCTGAATACATGTAATCTTGATTTTCCATAAGAATTCCTATGATTCTAATGAAGTTTTGTTCTGAATTCGTTTAGGTTCTAAGAGTGTTTCTTCAAACTTGGATTGGGACTCTCGTCTGAGAATAGCTTTGGAGGCTGCCAAAGGGTTGGAGTATCTACACGATCATGTTAACCCCCCAATAATTCACAGGGACTTCAAAAGCAGCAATATTCTCTTGGATAAAGGCTTTCATGCAAAAATTTCCGACTTTGGATTAGCCAAACTTGGATCTGACAGAGTTGGAGGCCATGTCTCTACTCGTGTATTGGGCACTCAAGGATATGTTGCCCCCGAGTAAGGAATTTTTCTTTATATGTAGACTTATCAAGTAATGTTTTCACCCACCCGATTCATTGGAACTCCTTAATACTCATTTCCCTGTGTTTGGTTCTTTGCAGATATGCACTAACTGGGCATCTGACCACAAAGTCAGATGTTTACAGCTATGGCATTGTACTTCTGGAATTGCTGACTGGCCGTGTTCCAGTTGACATGAAGAGGCCTTCTGGGGAAGGTGTACTTGTATCCTGGGTAGGTTTTTAAAACATGGAAACGGTTCTGATAAACAGTGGTAGTGATGGCTTTGCTAGCTAGGCCTTTTTCATTCTAATTTTCTTCCATCTTTCATTAGAATATTCATTGTTTTTGTAGGCGCTGCCACGTCTCACGGATAGAGAAAAGGTTTTAGAGATAATGGACCCTTCCTTGGATGGTCAATACACGATGAAGGAAGTCGTTCAAATTGCAGCAATTGCAGCAATGTGCGTGCAATCAGAGGCCGATTACAGACCGCTGATGGCTGATGTAGTGCAGTCACTGGTTCCATTGGTGAAGCATCAACGGCCGATTTCAAGGGGAGGGAGCTGCTCCGGCTTTCAAGCCACACAGTCTCCCAAGGCTTCTTAGTGCGGTTTTGTTTTGGTCGAACTTATAACGTACGAACTAAAGTGTTTGTTTAAGTGTATGAATTGTGATCAGTTTGTTGTCCTCTAAGTTGATGGATCAGGTAAAAGCTAATTTTGCAAGTTCGGCATTATTAATTCAAGATCATGTTAAAGTTATAGCACAGCTCGAGCTATGTTTTATTTGAGGAAAATAATGATACTTTCACGAAGATTCATATCATTTGACCAAGGATAAATCACCTTAAATATGAAATATTTACAACTTAATCAAATAAAAATCCACGATAATTAAACACTTGGAGAAAATGATTCTACACTTTGAGGGTTGACATTCCTTGTCGCCTCTTGACATTTTCGGAAACCTAAAAAAGATGGAGAAGGTCTAATGCCCAAGTCAGACCAGGCTTCAAGAAACGACTTATACGAAGGACTCGTTGCGCGATTTGTTGTTTCTACTAGCATCATTTTAGTTCAAACGTTTTAAAATATTTGATTAGTGAAAAATAAATTTGAAAGATGTCTTGATTTGATTACTTTAATATACACTTATAAAAAATAATTGCCTTGTTTGCTTTCGGGAATGTTTAAAAATGATTGTTTAACCGCTCATCCTTTACATGTAAAAATTATTTTCTCAAAAAGTCAAACCATCTCCCACCCAGTCAGACATATATCACAAACGAGCACTTTTTGATGTGAGTCAGGCAGAGATCACTAACAAGCACAAATCGGGCAAATGATGGACACATATTTTTCATGAACAGCCCGTTGGGATTCATTGGAGATGCATCAGACACCTCTAATTTAGTAATCTGATCAGTTAGATAGCTAGTAGGCCTAGTGGCGGACCTATGAATTAAAATTAGGAGAGACATAATAGAATATAAAGAAATAATGTACTAAATTTAAATGTATAAAAAAATTTAAGGGTAAGACTACAATTTTCAATTTTTTGGATGGATCTGCCACTGAGTAGGCCCACACATTACTGCCACGGTTATCTATTTGGTACATCACTGCAAACATGGTTTTTTTTATATATTATTTTAGTTTAATTGCATCATTAAAAATGGGTATCATAAACATTTGTCTCAATTTGGTCCGTTTATACTTCCAATTTGATTTTGACGGAGAGGAGAAATCAAAGTCAACGTAGTTTCAATACTTATTTGTTACACTTTCAAACGCGTTGGTCCTATGAGAACAATTCGAGAAACGTCTTACTTGGTTCGAGGAGAGGTTCAAATAATGTTTATTGAGGTGGACTGAGAAGTGACTACAATATTAAGATGGTTGGAAATGTATTGGTCTTGTGAAAATAACTGGGATATTCTCTAACCGGCTCTTATGCGAGATCCAAATAATGTTTAATTAGATGAATTGGGAAGTGCTTACAGTATCAAAGTGTTAAATCGGTTGAAAGTGCACAGTATTGACCATTGACATTTTCTGAACCTTTTCTCTTATTTCCAATTAGTTTTAGATACAGGGATTAATTTGTAAGTCCATAACTATACAATTTCTTTTTAAATCATAAAAACAAATGATTGATATCTTTCTATCAGGTTTATAAGTTCTAAAATGTAAAAGTAAAAGCAAATGTAAGTCAATAAATATATTGGATAAGAATGAAATTATTAATACTAGTTACCATAATTAAATCTTGGCTAGCCATGTATCAAAACAAATTGAAAATTGCAAGATACGAAGATTGATTGAGCTCCACCATTAAATCATTGCTAATCTCATCAAACAAAAAACCACCACAATACTTAAGTTTGTATAACATACGAAATCAATTTTTTTTATCTAGTTGTTTTTATACTTCTAATTGGACTTTAACTTCACTTTGAATCCTTGATAAGAGAAATCAAGTTTCGCCTTGGTATTTTTACTCCATTATTGTGAACTAGGTAGCAAATACATGCACGATCACTCGTAATCATAACCCATTTGCTCCCAGACGCAAAGCACAACATCGAGAAATATGCAGGTAATAATTAGTGAAAATTTCTATAAACCTGCAAATATCTGGGTTAGGAAAAAATTATGAAAGTAAATAAAAATGTTTTTCATCCTTTAAATAAACCCACCCACAACCACATCTTCAAATTCCCATCTATATGCAAATCTACGAACTTACAAATACAATTTGCTCATCCTTCTCTATCCACCATCTCTCATTTCCAAGAAACCCAGTTCCGGGAAGCACAATGCGAGCGCCGCCGTTGCCTAAGGACTACTCCCGAGCACACGAACTTTGCATTTGCCGCTTCTGAAATGGATGGACTCGTCAGGCGTCCATGGACTCGTCAGGCGTCCATGGACTCGTCAGGCGTCCATGGACTCGTCAGTGATCGATGCTTTTCCGTCCCATTGCGCAGTTACACCACAATCTTGCAATTCAACATCACACCTTATAGAAGGTAATCGTAAAACTGTCACCCGCACCCGCTAAAAAACCGTTATTTTAATCGTCTAAGAAACCCTAAGCAATCTGTTTTTATTCTTGTTATTTGTTCAGACCACATTTGTTGGAGTCATTTTGCGTTTAAATTTTGGCTTTTGGCTATTGACTAATATGTTTTCTAGATATGAAGTTCAACATCTTATTTGTATACTTCCTAACTTATCACGTCCATTGTCTAGCATTCTTACCATAGATTGATTTATAACATTTTTCACACTCCAGTCACCTTTACGCACAGGCAGTGTGGCATAATATATAGTTAGACGTTTATAATCTAAGCATACATTATCTTGGATAGGGAATCTCTATGCAGGAACTAGGAAGCCGGAAGATTGTTCAGAGAAGAAATCATCCTTCTCAAATGCCTGGGACATTCAGCCGTCTGATCTGAAGGCTCACCACCGAGAGGAGATAATCTCTATCGGGCAGCACCCAATTAAAGTGGTATAGAAGCTGAGCAATTGGTAGCTCCATATTAGGTAGAGCGAATGAAATTCCTGGGCAGATTCTTCGTCCAGCTCCGAATGGAATGTATGCATAATTCTTTCCATGGTAATCAATGTCAGAATCAAGAAAACGCTCTGGCTTGAACGTATTGGGATCTTCCCAGTGTTTCGGGTTCCTGCCAATGGCGAAAGCGTTCACAATGACTCGAGTCTTGGCTGGGATTTCATAGCCGTTGATTTCACACCGGTCGGTGCTTTCTCTAGGCAGCAACAGTGGTGCCGATGGCCGAAATCTCACGGTCTCTTTGATGATAACCCGAATATACTTAAACTCACCAAGTTTGGATTCATCGATGTTTCCTAGCTCACCATACACTTTTCTAACCTCTTCTTGAGCCTTTTTGAACACTTCTGGTTTCTTCATCATTTCGAACATAGCCCACACTACTATTTTTGATGATGTTTCTCCTCCAGCGCTGAATACATCCTGCATTTTATAAAATTGAATCAGTTTTCTGCTCGCCTAAACAGATTCATTCATTGAACAATATATTGGTTTTTTAACTTATATAGATTGCTCATTTCACATTGTTGTCTGTGAGTGAGTACTCTCCGGAACTCTGAATGTTGACAAGAGCATCAATCAAATCCGTTTTCTTATCTGCACTCTTCACCCTATTAAGCTTATGCTCAACAATGATGTTATCTAGAATAACATCAACCTAGTTAAGCCGAAGGATTTGGGAGCCGAAGGATTTGGGAGCCGAGACCGCTATTTAATAGGCGTGCCAGGGTCTGCTTACTCTGAAGACAATTTCGTTCACGAGGATCTAGATTTTGGGTGATGGAATTAGAATCCTTTCCTATGTCAAGACTACAACTGCCTCACTCCCCGCCGCATTGCACTGTCCAAAAGATCCTAATCGTTTGGCGTTTGAAAACCCCGCCAGATTTTTAAATGATCAACAACTTGAAAACAACTTGAAGACATAGCTGTGGATGTATGTCGTAAACACTAAAATATATTAGCCCCTTTATGTGAAGTTTCAGGAGATCCAAATAATGTTTAATTGGATGAATTGGGAAGTTCTTGCAGTATCAAAGTGTTAAACCGGTTGAAAGTACACAATATTGACCATTGACTTTTTTAGAACATTTTCTCTTATTTCCAATTAGTTTTAGATACATGGATTAATTTGTAAGTCCATAACTATACAATTTCTTTGAATCATAAAAGATGAAATGGTTGGTATCTTCTATCAAGTTTATATGTTCTAAAATGTAAAAGTAAATGCAAATGTAAGTCAATAAATATTCTGGATAAGAATGAAATTATTAATATTAGTTATCATACTTAAATCTTGGCTAGTAGATTCATGTATCAAAACAAATTGAAATTGCAAGATATTGAGATTGATTGAACTCCAACATTAAATCATTGCTAATCTCATCAAACACAAAACCACCACAATACTTAAGTTTGTATGTAACAAACGAAATCGCCCTTAATTCGCTGGCCGTTTTCATCTGCGCGGAGAAGATGTGTAAGGGAAAGGTTAAGCACGTCCAGAGGTCCTTGGCTAAAAATCATGCTGGTATTACAATTGCTGACGCCAAAGCTCTCATATCTGCTATATGGTATCTCTTTGTGAGAGGAAGCGCTTAAGGCCTAATCATCCGGGAAATGCTTTGCTGTTGGAGTTATCTAAGATAATATGCTTGAACTGCAAGAAGCCTCTATCAGCAAGACAGACATGCAGATTCACAATATTATCAAGCACAAGCTGATGAACTTTGAATGCAAAGAGTGCGGAATGGCATTTCACACCAAGGGGCTATGTGTTTCACACCAGCTTGAGTGCAGCAACTTTTGAGCCTTGTTCGAGCAGCTGACTATGCGGTTCTGGTGGCAGTTTGAACCGTTTTAGATCACGCGTTTGAACCCTTGTAATATATTTTTTTGTCTTAAATCTTCTGAAATAGATGCTTAGAGAAATTTAGTTTTACACAAATGGATAAGTAGTTACACATAGTCTTAACAACAAACTAATTTAATTATTGAAAAATAGAAAACCTTGACTCACCGATCTTGATAGAGCCGGTTTTCTAATTTTTCTATTCACTTGATTCGATCTTGATTGGCCTATTCTTGAAGAACACGCCCTCACCTTCTAGAGAGAGAAAATGCCCAAAATCGAAAATAGTTTTGAGGTTCTCTATTTTTCAATAATTAATTTAGCTTGTTGTTAAGGACTATGAGTAACTACTAATCCATTTGTGTAAGACTACGTTTCTCTAAGCATATATTTCAGAAGATTTAAGACTAAAAATAAAAAAAGTATTACAAACGAAATCAAGAAGTTTTATCTAGTTGTTTTTATATTTCGAATTGGCTTTTAACTTTTGAATCCTTGACAAGAGAAATCAAGTTTCACCTTGATATTTTTACTCCATTATTGTGAACTAGATAGCAAATACATGCATTATTAGTCTATTGATTGTATGTAGAATATAGTATGTTACATTAAAGAATTATGAGTGTACATTCCCCATATTTTAATACTTGAAATTTTGATGAAGTGGAACATCAATGTCTTATAAATGTTGAAAGTTCTATTGTTTTTCTTCTTCTTTAATGACTATAAAACTATTAAACTACAAATTATTTAGTTTTAAATAATATGTCGGAATATTTGTTGATGTAGAGCTCCCCTAATCCAAATCTTCATTTCCCCCTTTCTTCCTTTTTTCTTCTTTTTGATCTGATGAACATGTATGTATTAATTAGGATGAGTGCACACACTAGATTAATTTCCTTCCCTTGGAGTAAATTGATTAGACTTCTTTGCTGATGAGTTTTTATATACTTTTATTTAGGGTTTGCTTATCATTTGAAAAATCTTGTATTGAATTGTGTATAAATGCTTTTAATCTTACTAAATCTATCATGCATTTTGATGCGGGGCAATTCCGCACTAGTAATCTGGGCCTCAAATAGCTGACGTATCCGAGGGCTTCTGGGTGTTGAGTGTCGATGAAGTAGGCAGCCCGGTAGGCCGCCTACTATTGCGCTTGGATATCCGAACTCTTGGGCCTCGGATGAAACCTGCTAAGAACTTGCTCCTCCGATGCCTGCAAAACAAGCCCCCGGCGCTACCCCGGGGGTGGTAGCTCCGGTGTGATGATGGTATTTCGTGTACTGAACGATAAAACTCTGTATTCAAGAGTTAGAGAACTTACCTGGAATGGCTGATTGTGGCCTCCTTTTATAGGCGTCCGAGAACGCCTTTCTCAACCCCTTTTCGTTGCTGACTCATCATTCTTTTTCCTCCTCCCGAGTATGTCTCACGTGAGACTGTACCTCCTGTATTTTGCTTAAGATCCTCTCACGTGCCCATGCATTTTCCTGGCAATTTCCTTAAGCAGCTGAGTCATCGCCTTTCCCACTAATAGGTGACGCATCTTGTATCATCACAAGCCCCCCCAAGTCGAGTGTTAGCTCTGGAAGAGCAATGCTTGACTTAGCTTTGTCCGATCTTTCTCCCCTTTTATCCGAGCTTTCTTGGCCGATACTTTAAGGGCTTTGCCGTCTCGTTATCCCGGGGTGACATCCTTTTAATGGGTGGGCCCCGATTGGCACGCTTTTCGCCTGACGGTTGCACAGCGTCCGATTCCCCCATTCTTTTGAGTGACTTAATTATTCTGTCTTCTTTCTAAGTAGACTTGTCCTTGCCCCTTTTATCTTCCACCGTCTTGCTCTTTTCATCTGTACTATAAATTTCTCCCCTCTTTTCTTCATTCCACTCGCATGGCTAACTACCTTTCCTGCAGTTCTTCTTCCTTTTCAGAAGATTCTTGTCCACTTACTCTAAATCGTTATCACTTGGCTTTGCCAGCTTTTGGTAAATCATCTGATAGTGCCACCACCTCATATTCTCGCAGTGATATGATTATTCCCAAGATTGTTCATTTTGGTGAGGGCCCCAGCTCTCGCCGTCTAGATTCCCAGTTAGGGACTGGCGAAACCCCAAGTGAATTCTTGCGTATCTGACCGATGAGGATCGTTTCTAATGTTCAAGGGCCCCCTGCTGACCCATCGCATGATTGGATCCATGCTGAGACCATCAAAGCCACCCGTAAGATGTTCTGCCCTCTGGCGGTGGGTGCTCAATTGACTCCTTTACAATCTGGTGAATATCAAACCAATGGGCCATGCATCCCGAAGCGCCTACTCCAATTTGGCCTGAGCCTGCCTTTTCCTCCCTTATATTCTGAACTCCTTCACCACTACAAAATTTTCCCTGCCCAAATTAATGTTAACGTGTTTGTGGTTATCATGGCGTTTCAAGTCAATTGTCGCCGATGTGGGGTCTCTGAGTCTGTGGACCTGTTTCGATATTTCTTCTGTTTTGCCGGGAACACAAGTCGAATTCCTGGCATCTTTGGCTTCGCATCTTGTATTCCCAATACCCACTTCCTCCGGGGATTCATCAATTATCCGACGGGATGGTTATTGGATGGTCATTATTCTTATAACCATCTGACCTATCAGGCTCCTTGGTGGAACCACGATATCACCTCCGAGGATCAGGTATCTTGTCTCCCTGACGAGCTACACTCGGATTATGAGACTCTGTTGAATAACCCAGTATGCTTGTCTCAATACTGGATTCCTGAGAACGGGGGATTTTCTTGGCCTCCCGAAGTGTACCCTGACGAACTTTTCTCCGCTCCTTACTATCGCGCCGTCTGGCCCGATCAAGGTTGCCCATTAATTCCTTTTCTTTTATTCCAATAGTTGATTTCCTCTTTTCCTTATGTTTCTGACTTCTAATCCATTTTTCTCCTTTTCAGTGCTACGCTTTCTTGAGGATGACCCGTCTTACCATCCAGCTCCTGATTCTACCATCTTGTCGGAGTTGGATGGCCCGAGCCCCCTAAGTGAGACTAATCCCATGGGTACTGGTTCTGTGGTTTCCATACCCGTTCCTTTTCCTAACTTGGTCGGCGCCCTTGCCGACGATCCTTTAAGTTGTAGCCGGAAAAGTCCTCGAATTGAAACTCCGATCCCTCAACCCTTGCCTTCCCCAACTGACACACAGTTGCAAGCTCCTCGCTCCGATCCTCTGGTAATTCCCTTTCCTTTTTGGTGTTCTACTTTCTATGCATCTTACTACTACCTTCTAACCTTTCATTCTTCAGGTATCTAACTTTTCCTCTGAGATACTTGGATCGGCCTATCTTCGAGATTTCCTAGAATCTGCTCACCAACGACGCCTTTCTCATGATCTTGCCGAGGAAAGACATCAATCCTATATCCTTGCCCGGGAGGTGGAGCAAGAGAAACTCCGTTCGGCTGAGCTAGAATCTCGCTTGTCCGAGTTCGAGCAGGAGTTACAGCCCTGGAAGGATGGCTCAAACCTTCGTGAGTATAGTGCTGCCCTCTCAGAAGAGATCATCCGATCCCCCGAGTTTGAGAAAGCCGTAAAAGAAGTCTTAACCGAGTCAAACGACCATCAGACCACATGGGTCTATAAGCAAATGAAGGATGGGTTCCAAGGGCACCCCGACTCGATTACTGATTGGGCTGAATTTACCATATGAATTCCTGGATATTTGGGCTGAATTATATTATTATTCTATGAAAATCTTATGTTTTGTTGACTTATTGCAGAATTGGAGGAAAAGATAATAAAACTAATTGTCTGCAATTTATGGAGAAAATCAAGGAGATGGAAAAGGAGCTGGATTCACACGCATGGCATGGAGGCTACGTAGCTGTTTCTGCATAATTCAGTATAGCTGGAGTCATGTTGGAGCAAGGAAAGAAATATTTCATGGAGACTGATTTGGCAAAGTCAGAGTCATATTTGGAAAGGGATTCCTTGAAGGCTTCTAATTGTTTATGGCAAAGGAGATCTCTTATTATTTTATTCTTATCTTTTTAAGACATGGGAAAAACTATATATTCCCTGTTGTTGTATTATTTTCATACACATATACACATACTTTTACTTTCAGAAACTTAGACTGATCGCAGACATTATTGGCCACCAATTTTTACCCTTCATTCAATAAAAATCAACCTTTTCCAATGCTTGTTAATATGATTTCGATCATGTTTTCTAGCTAAACCCCTTTATTCCGGTGAAGATCAGGGAAGTGTTGGCTTTGATTCTTGTGAGATCTAATTTGTTTTAATACTTTGAATTGCATGCTTATATCTGTTTATCTTGTTCTTAATCTATGATTACTTGCATATTTTAAGTAGTGTACAGTACTTGTTTGCATGATTCTTAATTGAATGCCAATTAAACCGATCATCTGTAATTGTGATCCAAGTTTAATTAGGGTTTAGGGATTGACAATATTAATTTAAATAAACCGGCTAATCGAGTTTGTTAATTATGTTTTGGGTCTTTCTTGTTCTTCTTGTTGCTTACATATTAAATCTATAGAGCGTCTCTTAGGTTATATGTGGGTTAGAGAAATAGTTAGTGAGGCGTCCTCCTTTCTATCGATAAGGTAAGGAAGGATTTGTTGTTTTACAACTAAACCAATTTATATGCATGTGTTTAAAGTTATCTTTGCATCGAGGATCAAGAATGCCATGCCAGCACTGAACTGATTGGAACCGAAATTCTCTCTCCATTGTCTAAACCTTAGAAAATCATTCTCTGTTTTGTTCTTGTTTAATTTTCGTTAAATCATCTTTAAATCTCAAAACTCTCTTTTTGGTGACAGTTTCGCAGGTCAAGGTTAAGGAAGAAAACTCGCCAGTCCCTTGGGATTCAATCCTGCTCGCCACTGTACTGGTCGGTATGCCCATACCGACTGCCAGATCCTGAACGTGTGAGCTTGTATATTTTTGGTGTAAAACGACACACCAAATTTTGGCGCCGCTGCCGGGGATTGGTTCAAGCAGTGTTTTTCCTTTATTTTGATTTGTTTTTATTTTAGTTTAAATCTTTTCTTTTCTTGGTTTATGCCCCGTTCTTCCGGTACATGAATATTAGTTTTCAAACCAGAAATCGAGAAACTTGCACGGAGTTTGAGGAAGCAAGCAAGAGCTTTGAAATGAGAAACAACGTCTCAATCCAGCGATAACGAGGAGGAAATTGAGATGGGTGAAGTGTGGGCGCCAATCCAAATCTCAATCCCCGGCAGCGGCGCCAAAATTTGGTGCGTCGTTTTACACCAAAAATATACAAGCTCACACGTTCAGGATCTGCAGTCGGTATGGGCATACCGACCAGTACAGTGGCGAGCAGGATCGAATCCCAAGGGACTGGCGAGTTTTCTTCCTTAACCTTGACCTGCGAAACTGTCACCAAAAAGAGAGTTTTGAGATTTAAAGATGATTTAACGAAAATTAAACAAGAACAAAACAGAGAATGATTTTCTATGGTTTAGACAATGGAGAGAGAATTCCGGTTCCAATCAGTTCAGTGATGGCATGGCGTTCTTGATCCTCGATGCAAAGATAACTTTAAACACATGCATATAAATTGGTTTAGTTGTAAAACAATAAATCCTTCCTTACCTTATCGATAGAAAGGAGGACGCCTCACTAACTATTTCTCTAACCCACATATAACCTGAGAGACGCTCTATAGATTTAATATGTAAGTAGCAAGAAGAACAAGAAAGACCCAAAACATAATTAACAAACTCGATTAGCCGGTTTATTTAAATTAAGACTGTCAATCCCTAAACCCTAATTGAACTTGGATCACAATTACGGATGATCGGTTTAATTGGCATTCAATTAACAAGCATGCAAACAAGTATTGTACACTACTTAAAAATATGCAAGTAATCATAGATTAAGAACAAGATAAACATATATAAGCATGCAATTCAAAGTATTAAAACAAATTAGATCTCACAAGAATCAAAGCCAGCACTTCCCTGATCTTCACCGGAATAAAGGGGTTTAGCTAGAAAACATGATCGAAATCATATTAACAAGCATTGGAAAAGGTTGATTTTTATTGAATGAAGGGTAAAAACTGGTGGCCAATAATGTCTGCGATCAGTCTAAGTTTCTGAAAGTAAAAGTATGTGTGTACGCGTATGAAAATAATACAACAACAGGGAATATATAGTTTTTCCCTTGTCTTAAAAAGATAAGAATAAAATAATAAGAGATCTCCTTTTCCATAAACAATTAGAACATTCAAGGAATCCCTTTCCAAATATGACTCTGACTTTGCCAAATCAGTCTCCATGAAATATTTCTTTCCTTGCTCCAACATGACTCCAGCTATACTGATTTATGCAGAAACAGCTACGTAGCCTCCATGCCATGTGTGTGAATCCAGCTCCTTTTCCATCTCCTTGATTTTCTCCATAAATTGCAGACAATTAGTTTTATTATCTTTTCCCCCAATTCTGCAATAAGTCAACAAAACATAAGATTTTCATAGAATAATAATATAATTCAGCCCAAATATCCAGGAATTTATATGGTAAATTCAGCCGAATCAATTACCAGAAGCTTTTATACAAACCTGGTGCCAAGCAGCGTTACCTTTATAGGTTCCAGTGTCTCCTGAACAAGACTCTAGGCCAATTGGCTCCCAAAATCTGGGAAGCCCTCTGTTCTACCTCTCCTCTCTCGGCCTCTTGTCTCTGAGCCCTATCTGATCCAGAGAGATCTTTACCTTCCCCTGGCTCTCCTTCATCTCCTCCTAATTCTCCTTCTCCCAAATATGTTATAAATGACCTGAGGGTCTGCCTTGAAACCCCTGTTTACTCCGAATACTGCACTCACCCTTTCTTATATGGATTGTCTGTGGGCTTTCAGGAGTGTCATCCAAAGGTAGTTTGCAAGAAACCTCAGACCCAGCTCCCCGGTACTGCCCGTCCTCCTGGCTCTTAACCTTATGTTGCATCTATTCTTTGTAATTTTTCTTTTCTTGCTTATTTTGTAATCTGTCATTCCTTACTTAATATCTAAGAAAAAGATACTTTTGCTTTGCCTTCCCTTTTATGCACCATTCTTTTCTAAGTTTTACCGTATGCATCTGAATTCTTTACCCTTGTGCATATGCATTATTTATTATTTATCCCCTCCTTCTCCCCCTCTTGGAGTATCGGGTGGAAAGAATTCTCGATGTTCTAAAGCCTATATCACATACTGAAAGAAATTATTCTCGTACCTTTTATCATAATTTCCTTTGCAACTTCATGGTTTGACTATCCAAGCTATATCGTCGTGCCTTTCCCCTTTTTGGCGAGGGTAGTCAGCCTCCTGAAATCCTGCATTATTCGGATATACCCGAAGACATCTGGCCTTGTATTCTTGCTTGTGTGCTCAACAGACGGTCCTCTCCTGATGAGGGCATCCATCTGAGGATTAAAATCTTAAATTCTTTAAACCTTAAATTTTCTCTTATGCGTTCATCAAATGGTCCTCTTCCGATGAGGGCATCCATCCGATGGCTTGAAAGCCTTAAAGTCTTTTAATCCTTGTATTAGGCCTTATGCGTTCATCGGATGGGCCTCTTCCGATGAGGGCATCCGTCCGATGGTTTGAAAACCTTAAAGTTTTTAATCCTTTAATTAAGTCTTATACGTTCATCAGATGGGTCTCTTCTGATGAGAGCATCCATCCGATGTTTTGAAAATCTTAAAGTTTTTAATCCTCTAATTAAGTCTTTTGCGTTCATCAGATGTGCCTCTTCTGATGAGAGCATCCATCCGATATTTTGAAAACCTTAAAGTTTTTGATCCTTTAATTAAATCTTATGCGTTCATTAGATGGGCCTCTTCTGATGAGAGCATCCATCCGATGGTTTGAAAACATTGGATTCTGTAAAACCCTTTAATTATTTGAAACCGAATTCCTTCATAAAGTACCCTTCTTTTGCGGGGCACCATCGTGGTAGCAACCCCGAGGTCCCGACTTCCTATTACAAAGTATTATCCAATACCTAGCAATTTTCCTCCTAGGGCGTATCTACACCCCTTCTTTTCCCGCAAAGTATTATACAATACCTTGCATATTTTTTTACGTATTCACGCCACCTACTAGCAGACGTATCCACGCTGATGGCATAAGTGTATCCACACCAAATTCCTCCTTTCTTTCCTAAAAAAATTCCTGAAATTTAAAATGGAGGTTTACCTGATTCAATTCTCCTTCATTATCACCTTGACCCCCTTTCCTGACAGTTCCTTTTCTGGGCTCTCCTCATCTGTGTCCGAGGTATTGACACCTTTCTCATTTTCTGATACCTCGGAGTGTTTCCCTTCCTTTGCCTTGCTCTTTTCCAAAGACGAACTTTTAACCCTTGTTCTCCCTTTGCTTGCCAATCCTTGATGGGTGGCCCCTACAGTCCTTCTTGCATCTAATATTGCTGTTAGCATGCAGCTTTTTGCCGTGGCCTGGCTACCTCGGATGGATGCAACCCCTTGCTCTGTCGGAAACTTCATTGTCAACAGATATGGGCAGTTCACCACTTTGGCCTATGTCAACCAAGGCCTCCCAAGAATGGCGTTGTAGGGAGAAGGAGCGTCCATCACCGTGAAATTGCATAATGCCGATGTCCGGCGGCTTCTGTCCCTGTCGTCTACCATTGTTACTCTGAGGGTGATTATACCGAGGGGCATCTCGGCTTTTCCAGTGAACCCTGACAATGGTGGCATCGGTGGCCTTAAATTCTGCCTTTCTATCCCCAATTGGTCGAAGCAGGTGGCGAACATTATCTCCACACTACTACCATAATCTATAAAAACTCTTTTTACAGCGAAGCCTTCGATCACTGCTGTGACCACCATCAGATCTGAGTGTAGGGCCTATGTGGGCACTGCATCCTTTTCAGAAAAGGTTATGGTTTCATCAGGTTAGAAACATAAACCTGGCTCTTCTTCTGGCGGCACATACCTAGTCTATGCTTTAAGCGCCGTTACTGATTGGCAGCTGTCCCTACCAATCCCACTGATAACATTGATCATTCGGTTCGGGATGGGTTCGGGGTCCTGATCAACTGCTACGATTTGATTTAGGACTTGGCCCCCATTGTTTCTATAAGTCTGCTCTCCTCCTTGGGTCCGAGCCTGGTTCGGATATTGGTTGGCACCATATTGGTTCGCTCCTCTCCACTTCTTTTTCCTGAACTGCAGTTGCCTCTCCTTCCCGGCCTCTTGGGCACGCAATCTCTCAACTGCCTCCTTTATATCAATTTCTCTATTTCATTCCTTAGGGTGCGGCGATCGTCCGTGGTATGTCCATGAGATTTGTGGTAAGCACACCACTTCTCTGCATTTTCTTTCGATGGGATCCCTTGGATCGGAGGGGGATCGCCGAATAGATTCCTGTATACCGTTAGTATCTCTGAGCGAGGTTTGATTAACGATGTGTAGATTTCTACCTTAGACTTCCCGGTTACCATAGCTCATGAATCCCTCTTTCCCGTTTCAGGTGCCTTCTTCTTGTCGCCTTTTACCGAGAGAATGCTATCATTATCTTCCTTTCTCTTGCGGGTCGCATCGTTCACAGTGTAGTATAGCTGCACGGCAATCTGTAGCGCATGGAAAGTGCTTGGGATGTTTTCCACTAGCTTCCGGAACAACGCCTCATCCTTCAGGCTGTTGATGAATCCACTAATAACAGTTTTTTCTTGCTGTTGCCTGTCCGACACTTACATGCTGTCATCTATATACCTTCTATAGTATTCCATTGGTTCCTCCGAGGCCTTCTGCTTGGTTGCCAGCAACTCGGCTAACAGCTTTCCTGTCTTCTTTAATTGGGAATACCTGTGTAGCAGGGCTCGGCTGAAGTCATAAAACCTTCTTAAGCTTTCCCTCGGGAGGGAGTCAAACCATATCAGATAATTGCCTCGGAGGTAGCATCCCAGCAACTTGCACCTCAAGTTATGCGGAATATCTCTGGATACCATCAAATTTTGATAAGTCCCTACAAACTCCTCAGGATCTGTCTCTCCGTTGTAGGTAGGTATCCCCTCCGGTGGTCTCAACCCTTGAGGCCAAGGTTCTGCTAGAATTTCTGGAATCCAAGGGGAGGCAGGCCACGCTCTATTCCTTCCGATCAACTTGTCCAAGCGTGCCTCCAAAGAATTTGGATCCGAAGGGTACCCATCCTCACCTCTGTAATATCTGTCCTCATGAGCTCTCCCTTGATACCCTTCTTGGTATCCTCCTTGATTTCCTCCTACTCCAGCTGAAGTCATTGGATGGTTTTGGCCCTGCATTCCCATTGTCCGATATCCCCCAGAGATCCCTATATCATAATACCCTGCAGGTAACTGCTCATTGGGTAACCTTATCGGGGTAGAGACCAAGAATCCGGGTGTTGCAAACGATACCACCGGCAACGCCGGCCCTGGAGGACATGCACATCCTCCCTGTCTTGTGTTTCCATGCAGGTGGTTCGGCTGGAGGTTTCCCGCGTCTGTGGTTATCCTTAGAGGTGGAACAGTTGGAAGTACCATGCTAGAACTGACTTACATCCTTCTCTCGGGCTCCCTCAGCCTGTCCAGAGCATCCAAGTCGATTAATGGTCTCACGGGTGGAACAGGTTCTCCTTCTTGTTCTCTCCGATGCTGTATCATCCATTGGTGATATAATTCCTTATGGGCCATCATGAAATCTAATGCCGATAGGTCTTCACCCCTCTGTCTTGAGTTGTTCCGAGATGTACCAGGAGGCCTCAGATTGTTTTGAACCGTACTCTTCGGCCTTAGGTTGTCCTGAGCAGTCTCCATTTGCCCTGTCCCAGGTGGCGCTCCCATACCCAGCTCCACCGGGTTGTCTTCAGCCTCATTTTCTTCTCCTTCCGTGATAGGCTCCCCCTCGGTTGGTCCTTCAAGTATGTTTCTTTTCCTTTGTCCTTCGGCTTGCAACTGCAACGATGTGGGATTGTCTTCGTTTTGTATCACCTCCTCTGTATTTGCCACCGTTGAAGCTGGGGTAGCAGTAGATTTGCGAGGCCAACCAGGTCGACGCTTTGCTATTTCTGACATGGCGATCGGAAGTAAGAACCCTCAAAGTCGGGTTCCACCAGGCGTGCCAACTGATGCGGGGCAATTCCGCACTAGTAATCTGGGTCTTGGATAGCTGACGTATCCGAGGACTTCTGGGTGTTGAGCGTCGATGAAGTAGGCAGACCGGTAGACCGCCTACTGTTGCGCTTGGATATCCGAACTCTTGGGCCTCGGATGAAACCTGCTAAGAACTTGCTCCTCCGATGCCTGCAAAACAAGCCCCTCCCGGCATTACACCGGGGGTGGTAGCTCCGGTGTGATGATGAGATTTCGTGTACTGAAAGATAAAACTCTGTATTCAAGAGTTAGAGAACTTACCTGGAATGGCTGATTATGGCTGATTGTGGCCTCCTTTTATAGGCGTCCTAGAACGCCTTCCTCAACCCCTTTTCCTTGCTGACTCATCATTCTTTTTCCTCCTCCCCAAGTATGTCTCACGTGAGACTGTACCTTCTGTATCTTGCTTAAGATCCTCTCACGTGCCCGTGCATTTTCCTAGTAATTTCCTTAAGCAGATGAGTTATCGTCTTTCCCACTAATAGTTGACGCATCCTGTATCATCACATTTTGTATTTTGAATCAATTGCATGCAGTGGCGGACCCAGGGAGGGCCCTTAGAGAGCCAGACCCCTCCCAATTTGTTTTACAGTTTTACCCTTATATTATACATTAAAATTTATCAAAAAGAAGTAGAATAGCCCAAGAGATCCTCCTTGGTCACCAAGGGTATTTTCGATTTTTCCCCCACCTTGGACCCTGAAACGACGTCGTGTCAAAGCAGGCAACTTTGTCGATCCCTCTTCTTCTTCCCTGCCCGTGCCCCTACCCTGAACAGAGATTTGCTGCCCAAACTTACAAGTCGCGAGAAATCAAATTTCGTCGTCTTGGTCGGTTTTGTCGTTGCTTCGATACCGTTCGTTTTCTGGTCTAATATAGGCTTTGCGTGGGTGCCGTCGATTATTGGTCTAGCTGGGACACCGCCAATTTTTGGTCCTTGCTTAGATACCGTTGATTCTTGGTTGATCCCGTCGAATCATAGGTCGGTGGGGTGGGCATCCGTTGGATTCCAGGGAAATTTTCTATATATACTGGGTTTATATGGACATTCTTTGTCCCGAAATCAACTTCGAAGGTGATTTTTGTACTTAAATGCTGTCTTAGCAGTGTGTATTTGTTGGAAAATGTCACTTGTTATGTAATGGATTCTTATGTCTTTTGATGATGCACTTAGCCTCAACCGTGTCTTCTTAATTTCAGGGAATTCCTATGGCTCCACTGTGGGAATTTTGCAGGGGACAGTTTGCTGGTATCCTCATTGTGCACTGGATTTCATCCTAATTATAAAGGAGGTGATTGTTATTATATCTTATACTATCTCGATGATGAGACCATTCCCTTAAAAGTTTATTTGATATAAATTTGTTGGTTACATCGTAGAAGAGAAAGTGAATTCTGTTAAGACATTTCAAAATGAATCACTGGATTGCTTTCCCGTAATGTGTATTTTGTATTTCATGTGTTAAACCTGAACATTAACTTTGGGCTGTAAACTAATTGTTGGCTTTTATTTCAATTATTGCCTTAAGTCTAACTGGTCACGCCGATTTTGCAGCTTGGAAATTACGGTTATAATTTGACGGACAAGCCAATGAACATATTTTCATGATGAACCGGTAGGTTTCATGACTCTCATCTAAGTTTACCAAATTTTCATTTGCAGTTGGTCACATAATATATATATGGAGGGGGAATACAGGAGTCATTGAGTTTGGCTCTACCTGTACAATTCCCTTATGCCTCTGAATCCCATCTGATGTCCTTTGAGGCCAACTTTTGGTGAACATTAAGCCCTAAATCACAGTGATAACTTTTGGTTTTTGATTTTTAGCCACTTAAGAGTGATAAATTTCTAAAACACATTGATCTTCTTCTTGCAGAAATTTGGATTTTCAAGATTTTATTTGTGCAGCTCTTCATTAATATGTTTTGATGTTTGGAAATTCCCCTATGCGTTTTTCAATTCATGCTGAAATTCTAGGAAATTTGGTTTTTCTGCGTTTTTCAATTCATGCTGAAATTCTAGCTATACCAATAATGTTAATGCGGCAAGCATGCAAAAGACACCAATTTCACGCAGTAGACTTTGTCTCCACACCTTACATTGACTGTTTGTTTGCGAGTTAGTCCTGTCATTAGGATTTTGATTATCTGTGAAATAACACTTTTCAATGCAGGCTCAAGTTCTTGGCAAACTTCGCCATCCTCACCTCGTGACATTAATCAGAGTTCGCCTGGTCGCTTATATATGAATGTGCATTCGTTTACCATAAAAGAGTAATTATTTGACAGCTGAAGAAAAAGACCAGATAATTTTTCTTCATCACTACAAAGGGACTCTGGAATTCATTTGGCAAGGGAATGAAATCAGTGTCAAGAAGAATAAAGTTTAAGGACTTGGAACAGAAAGTTCTTAGAGGTATTAAACATTCTTTTTCTTTCTTCTTCAATAATACTTCACACTATTTTTGGATTTTACTTTTTTCTGAGAATAAATTATCTAAAACATCAACCATAAAAATATGCAGAATACACTAATGAACTCATTTTCATGATGAAGTTCTTATCGTAGGCTACTTAATTTTTGTAAAGCAATATGAAGTTTTCTTACTTTACTGCTGTTCACTTAGCGAAAGATTGAACTTGGTAGCCCTTGTGTGGACATATAGTTAAGCTGTAAAAATTGCATTTGAAGAGGGGGGAAAACAGCCATAATCTCTTTTGCTTCTTAGTTGTTGCACAATGTTTTGATTTCAGTTTTAGCCTCAGTTTTACAAGTTAACTTTAGATTTAGAAATTTTAGAAGAATTGTACTGAAAATTGTAAGAATAAGCATACTGTAGTGCATACGTTAGTGTTTTAGTTTGAATGGTTAAAACAATCCAAGCATTATTAACGAAGGATATTATTTCCTTTTAAAAAAGTAAGAGAGTGTGTGCACTTCCCCTAAGAATTTTTGTGTTGTAACCATGTCTTGGCAGGGTATTCAAAATTTTCTAAAAAGGACAGTAAAAGTTGGGTTGTTCTATGAAAAGTCTACCTTTTTCATACGTTTTAACTTAAACAATACACATTTTAATTTTAACTTCTTAAAATTTGTATATTTTATATTAGAAGAGAAGGCAGGTTCGGTTGTTTTCATAGCTAAGACTACACTTTCTTGCCAATGAAATGGATGAATGGATATCATTGGTGAAACTCTTTTATGAGTGTTTATTGCGGTTCGGTTGTTTTGCTTTGTTTGAGCCTTCTGATACTACTGAACTGTGTTCATGAGTGTTTATTGCGTTTTCTTATACATCATTATAACATTTTCCTTCACACCATCCCGTCTTTATTACTTGAGCTAAACCATAATATTTTTTTATTTTTTAGATCTTAAAAATTTAGATGAGGACGGTTGTATTCATATTTGTAACTGGCGTTGTTTATATTTATATGTATTTGAATTAACCAGTGAAACTAGATGCAGTGTCTATTGTTATGCATGTTGAAATGAATCTTGTTCTGTGACGTTGTAATCTTGCTTATATTATGGTTACGGGTCTCGTGGTCTATATATGTCTTGTCCATGTTGATTGTCTACATGTAGTGGTTTGAGATTGTTGGAGCAAATTCTCTTGCTACATATTTTGAACTTGTTGAGCAAACAGATAGGTATAGTTCCATTTGGACTTGGAGAGCAAATAGCAAAAATTCATCCAAAACACCAAACTAAGTCATTGCAACTCTTATGCATGTGCATATGAAAAAAACGAAAAAAAAACTCTTATGCATGTGGAGAAAGAGAAGCAACCCTTGCTGGAGGACGAAGAGCACAAGAAACCAAACTGTGTTTGTTATGAGTTATTGTATCTAACAAGAAAATCAGAAAGTAGTACATTGTCTATTGTAAAGTAGACCAATTTAATTTATATCTCAGCGTTCAAATTATTTGTTTGAATAAAACATATATCCAACTGCATTCAAATTCAATTACAAAACATCTTCATCCCGGATGCATATCATGGAAATTCACACTGCCACCACAGAATAGCCTCAATCTCCTATGTGCCAGTATTAAACGTTTTCGAGTGTGTTATGGATCTTGTAGATACCTAATTAACAAGGTAAATTATACTTGGACGCGGATCTCTTTGTTAAGCGATTCATGGCTCTGTCCCCTAATATGAATTATTATATTAGTTGGATATCTTATTTTGTAATAGGACAATTATTTTAATTAGCAATTTGACATTTAACTTTCCCATGTGGACATTTTAAATGATATGCTTCAAAACAATAAAAATAAATAACTCATTAAATTTGAAAATTGCTAAATATGTAAACATCTGTAACATAACCCTTAGCTCAATATACTCTATAATACTTTAAAAACATAAATTTCAACACCACGCTTTTGCGTGGTGTGAATCACCTAGTACTATACAATTTTCCATGAAGACTTGTACATTTTCGGTTGGTCTTCTTTTTAGTCTTATATTCCATGATATATCTTTGTATTGTTTGATGTGTTAGATGCTAATAATGAACTGTTTTGACTCTTGCTTACTTCGAACTCAAGTTGATTAGTCCACTGCAGAAATAAGTTAAACGGTGGAGTAGTTGAGGTCTTTTAATCTCGATCGATCTAATCCTCCATATTTTCCAACCGGTCATATCAAAATCCAGTCATAATCACTCGTGCCTTATCTTGCAATATAATATGTTTTCAAAAACTTCTTCATATGAACTTACTTAATTCTTGTTCGAAAGAGTCGAAATTCAATATTATGATTATTATTTTGAACAAAGGAATTCAATATTAGAAACCCCGCTTTTCAAAATGAGAAAAACAGCTTTCAAATTTTTTTTTTAAAAAAAGATAAAAAGAGAGTAGGTGTTGATAACTTGTGTCCATTTTATAATACATTATTGTACGAAAATAAAATGATTTCTTACAAATACGTTCATTAGGATATTTTGCATGTTTTTTGTTTTCAAAAAAAGAGAGGATATTTTGCATGTTTGAAAGTTTATTTATTTTTGTAACTTAATCGATATAACATTTCAATAAAAAATATTCAAGTAAACTAAAGAAGGAAAACATAATAAAACTAACTAATAACACAAACACTTAAAAAAATATAGACATATTTACAAAATTTAAATATATATATATATATATATATATATTTAGTAACAATTAAAAATACTATAGAAAGAGGAATAAAACAAAAATACAGATTACACTAACAAAAAAGTGAAACAAAGAATCGTGTTATTATAAATTTATAATTACATAGATTATTTTCTGACATTTATAAAAACAAATTGAACCGATGGAACCACATACAAACTTTTGATGAGAACAGAAAAGATGCCAAGCATTTGAACATAAATTATGGAACCGTAATTTGACGAGTGAATACCAAGCCTTAGAAATAATGTCGGCAAATTGTAAAAAAAAAAACCCATCGTTAATTATGTATATATATCACAGAACAGAAATGCCATTAAAATTTACTGTTTACATACCTTTCTCGTAATTAATCAAGCTTTAATTTACTGTTGAATTGGCTTTTGGATCTAGGAAGGATTATTTTTAGGAATATTTTCTTCGTTTTTCTTTGAAATTTTTTTTATTACATGCGATGCTTTGAGTCAGACTTTTCATTTAGTTTAACGTGATATTGTCGCGGCGTACATGAGTTGAACCTTTCAAAACTTGTTTCAATACTACTCCAAAAAACGAAAAACAATTTATACAATCTTTCCAAAAAACGAATTATTTATGCATGATAGTCTTCACCCATGTTCTCGTGAGCTTATTTTTCTAAATTAAACTGAACTAAAAATTAATGTCTTGAAAAAAGAATTAATCTGCATAACTGATATGTTTACTGAAAAGAAACTAGCTAGACATAGAGGGAGTCTTGGGTGAGACCTATCTTTGCGGAGACCAGGGACTAAGAGAATGATCATTTACTGTTTTTACTTGATCTTTTAGTCAGTTTGCTTGATGTTTCAGCTAGTTCCATCGACTATTCCTGTTTTGTCTTGATCTTTAATTCAATTTGCTTGATTTTTCAGTCAATTTCCTTGATCATTTCTATTCTTTAGTACATTACTGTTATTCCGTACAAATTCACACCGAAACTCAATCTTGAGTCAGTCTATGTGAGCTGGCTGAGCTATAGTGACACCAACAACCAAAACCTAACCACGTCGGCGGGGTTGAAGCTCACCAACGACAATTTCAACCGATAACGGTCCCTTATAATGCTTGGTCTTTGTAGAGATGTATCAAATAAGAATTTGTACTAGTCGTATATTGATTTGCAAGTTTGAGTTTTCCTTTTTTTGGTCGGCCGCACAACCATTACAAAGAAAAACCGAATATACAAGAATTGCATCCTTTTGTAGATTAGATGTGGTGGAGATTTGACCGACTAGAAAAAAAAATTTGTTCCCGTTCAAATTAGGAGAGTGGAATTTGAACCTCGAAGCTCTCATAATCAAAAGGTAAAATATTTGATCACTTGAGTTTTCCAATAACAAATTGATAGAGTGCAATAATTGTGGTACTGGTCGGGTCGTGATTGGAGAAGTGTCATTAGCAGGGAAGCTTTGCCTAACGAACTGTTGTTGTAGTAGTTAGTAGGTGGCATTGAGGACGAGAAAGTGGAATTAGATGGAGTTGATTAATCTACTACACTACAAATAATTCCATCCATGCATTTTAAAATAAAACTTGCAGCTGATTTTGATTTTGATTTTGATTTTGATTTTTATATTTGATATTTGATATTTGATATCTGATAGTATTTGATATGATCAAACCAAAACACTGACTTTTGTGCCATCATTTTATAGCGACACATTTGCTTTTATACTTTTCATGCATGCATGCTTTTTATGATCTCAAGTCAACCTCCACGATACAGAGCCCTATTATGCACCACTTTACGAATTTCTAATATTTTTATTGTTTTGTTTTTGATAACTTATGATTTCTCTGATTACTTGCGATTAAAAAAAATAAAATTGCTTGACGTACGGCGTATTTCACAAACTGGAAAATTAACGAGAAGTCGTGAATTTTTCCTTGTTGAGTTATTTTTTCCTTTTCAATTTTAATAATTATTAAATTAAAATGCTTAAAGGCTCCATTCTCATAAATTTATTTGTACATTAGTTTATTATGATGTTCTCAAAAAGTTTAATTAATATGTAAAGATCAGACTTGAAAATGAGAACATTAACATTGAACAAGTAATGATCAGGGATGAAAGGGAGAAGATCGGATTTTGAAAATGAGGACTATATATACCAACATAGAACATGTAATGATCAAGAATGAGAGGACAATATTTACCCTGTCTCAATTATTGATCAATTCACTTTAGTTCAATTCAGTTATGTAAAAATAAGATTAACGGGACTACACAATAATATTGTAAGTAGGCTTTAAACCATGCATGTTCACGTTTGCTTTGTACCCTAGAGGCCTAGACTTGGATGCAAATTCATCAATACTTAATGTAAATGAGAAAGAGCATTGAAAACAAATTAATAAACAAAAAGAAAGATAACTGACATTGCTTAACTCTTTCATTTTCAATCAATTTCTGGGTTACGAAACAAATAAATTGTGATACTAATCACATCAGTTACTATTTCACTACTAACTCGAGTCGTTTTTCAACCCAACTAAAAATTGATGGCTCAACTATCCTCATCTGATATGAACAGTTTGTTCCATCAATTAATTGCTCTTTTAATTTGTTTGCTATGCATGGCTAATTGGCTAATTTGTTTGGTAACTAGTCAAACGTTTTTTCAGTATTATTAAGATTGATGAAATTAATGGTAAGAAAGGTACAGCTAGCTACACATGAGGCGGCTGTAAACTCGTCAAAAAATTGGTTAAGGAGATGCATGAGATCGTGGACAAACCGAACAAACTGAAGTTAAAAATAATTTAATATTGATGCAGTGGAAGTAACAAGATTTCACTTATAATATATATAGATTAAATATTTACATCTTCCTAATTAAAATCAGTTGTTTCCGATAAGTATTTTAAGTTCTGACATAATTTACATCTTCCTGATCCCGCCTGCATCATTCATGAAGTTTTGATAAGTATATATGTGGTGTTGATCGAATAATTTGGCAAATTATGTTTTCAAAATCTGTGGGTTTAGCATATTGGATTCTAATTATGGCCGGGGACAAGGTTATTTGATTTATGACCATATAGATATAGTACATACATGCATATGTTTATCTTTTGAAGATTGTAACTAGTCTCTTGACGATGACGTTGATAAACTCTCGAATTATGTAGGTTGTAGCATAAAGTGTGGTACGTACATATATTACCATTGCTACATTGTTAGAAAACTTCTTTGGAGTTCTACTCATCGCCTCCACATGTGGAGTTACAGGAGCCTCTGGACTACACCCTGCTTCCTGGGGAAAGCCTAGGAAATATCGCCTTCGGGCATCTGTATTTTATTTCTGTTTTGTTATTTACGGCATGGGGAAGCCAATATAATCCCTCCACCAACGGTGGTTTCATTAAAAAAAAAAAAAGTACATATATTACCATATTTTCAGGTAAATCGATGAATATGTTTTACAAAGTTGTTACCGGAGTATTTAGCAAGCTTATCCATGTTTTCCGATTCTTGTTCCGGCATCGGAATCATTACAGCACAAATTTGCAGAACCATTTGAATTATTAAATGATTTCAAAATTGTTTGATCATATGAAAGAGTAATCTAACAACCATCCAAAATCGTAACCCTGACCGATATCGTTCATTACTGGTTGCATATCGTAACTTTGGAAATCCGTCGGTTATCAGGCCTCCCGATATCGGATCAGTGGCTTCCTTGTGATACCGGAAAGCATACTGAATCCACTCTACGATGGTTAATTATGAAAACATGATCCTTTTTCTGGGTGAAAAGTTTGACACGCAAATTAAAAGGAGCGACATGTTCAAATTATTCATTATATAATTAAAATAAAATAACTTAACACTACTACTTTGATCCGTTAAACTTTTGAATATTGCTAATTCTGTTTTATATATTAATCACATCTGGAGACGTACTAATCAAATAATTGAAATCATCAACAGAGAAATCATGTGGCATGTTGCTATTTCTCGTTGACCTTATAACTATTTAAGCAGCCACGGCGTCATGATTGATTATGCAATATTCGTAGAGGTTTTGTTTGATTATTAATTAATTAACTAACGTAACTTTCAATTAATTAACGGAATGCAGTGGGCGATAAAGGTATCCAGCTTGTATCCATCAAAACCACAATTAATGTTCGTTATCTCACCTTTCTCACTTGTACAGGGTAATCATATAAATTAGTTTTACTACTCTTGTTTAAAAGTCAAATAGTTTTTTTTTTTTTTTGATATGAAGTAATAAGTCAATTAAACTAAAAGTATATATAACTATTCAGCTTAAAATGTCGTAATTGTTAAAATAACAATATATATATATATATATAGAATATTGGCATTTTTTATGCACTGGATTTACTAAACCACCCCTTCATTTGATTATTAATTAGAGTAGAAAAGTATGAGAAATATGTTGTGAATTCTGTCACGCATCGCTTAGTAATTAATATTTATGACTTTATCTTGGCTTTCAGCCTATAAATAGGGCATACAATTTTGTAAACCAAAACCAAATTTATAATATCCAAATACATATTAAACTTTTGTAGCAAAGCAATGGCAAAATTAGCATACTACTTTTTCGCAATTTTCATAGCTTCATTATTTCTTGTGTGTTCCTCAAATGCGCAGCTCTCAACCAATTTCTATGCAAAAACATGCCCAAATCTGGAAACGGTTGTGCGCAGCGCCATGTCAGCAGCTGTCAACAAAGAGAAAAGAATGGGAGCCTCTATTCTCCGCCTGTTCTTCCACGATTGCTTCGTTAATGTCAGTGATATTAATCCTTTATTTTTTTTCAGCATCTGGAAACATGAATTAACATTCTGATTTTGTTTGTAGGGCTGTGATGGGAGCCTGTTGCTGGATGATTCGTCGTCGATTCAGAGCGAAAAGAACGCGGTTCCGAACAAAAACTCGGCGAGAGGGTTCGATGTGATCGACAACATTAAGACCAAGGTCGAAGCTGCTTGCAAGGCCACGGTTTCTTGTGCTGACATTCTTGCTCTTGCTGCCCGGGACGGAGTTGTTGCCGTACGTGACTCAATTATTTTACTTACAATATCTCTCCGCTTTTTACAACATTATTTTTCCGCCTTGATGGTATCACCTTAAAAAAATTACGGGTGCATGAACAAGAATAATCAAAATGTTTTATTTTATGAACAATGAAAAAAAGGTTTTATTTCCCATTTTTTACTTTTCAATCTTTTGAATAATCAAAAGGAATTATTTTAAACACTTGATATTATATCCGGGTTATTTCCGTAAGTTTTCCTTGTCTTCGTTCTTTTTTCTAATTAATATAATAATATCATACTTGTATTATTCTCCTATGCCAATAGTGACCTTTTCATTTTATAAATAATAATATTAATATGCATGACACGTCTTGATGCTTGTTACAAATTTCTCTAATCTATCATAAATATTGGAATCCAAGCACACAACAATCAGTGTGCGTTAATTTTGTCTACATTATCCATTACTATATTAGTACATATACTCTATGTGTTGTTCCATCAACTTTGATGTCCCATATATATGCATACATATGTTTTACGTACGTGCTTCAAACTGATTTGAAGTTGTGTGAAATATGTACATATAATTTAAGTTTATCAATTAACTTTATAGAAGGTCTCACGTGAGACCAGTCTCAATTAACACTAGGAAAAACTCACATATTTTCGAAGTTAGTTTATGTGTTTGCATTATTAGACTCTAATTATACTACTTTTAATTGTTATTTTATTAAAAATTTCATTTAAATGCTGTAAATATGTATGTATAGATAGTTTAAGTGTTTGTGTCATTAGTTCCACTTCATCGTAGTTTTTCTTCATTTACTAACTTATTTCATTTATTTAAATAATATGAATAAATTAATTAAGTACAAACAAAGCTTACAAACACACAAACAAACATGATAAACACTTAAATAATCATTTGTCCTACCATAAGCTTATGGTAGGACAGTCTCACCAAACACTTTGTATATATTAACGTTAATACTTTACCTGCATAAAGTTATTTAAACCATTAATAACTCAAATGAACCCAATTTTTCCAAATGTTATCATAAATGGTTGTATTTTTATGCATAAATTATTGATAAAACACACATATAATAATAATAATAATAAACCTTCATGAACTTGTAGCTTGGAGGACCAACGTGGGCCGTACCCCTAGGCAGGAGGGACGCAAGAACAGCAAGCCTAAGCGGCGCAAACACCCAAATCCCCGCCCCGGCCATGAATCTTCCACGTCTCATCTCCATGTTCAAAGACAAGGGCCTGAGCGCGAAAGACATGACCGCCCTTTCCGGCGGCCACTCCATCGGCCAAGCTCAGTGCGTCACTTTCAGAGCACGCATCTACAACGACACCAACATCAACAAGGCTTTTGCCACCGCAAACCGGGCAAACTGTCCGGTTTCTGGCGGCAACACCAACTTGGCCCCGCTGGATCCGACCCCGGCCAAGTTCGAAAACGCCTACTACAAGAGCCTCCTGGCTCAGAAGGGGCTTCTTCATTCCGACCAAGAGCTTTTCAACGGCGGCTCTCAGGATTCTCTGGTGAAAAGCTACAGCAACAGCGAGGCTACTTTCAGAAAAGACTTCGCCGCTGCGATGATCAGGATGGGTAACATTAGCCCTAAAACGGGTTCTAGTGGAGAGATCAGACTGAATTGCAGGGTGCCTAATTAACTAAGCAAATTGTGTGCTTCAGTGATTATTATTTCCATTTCTCAATTATTTTTTTCCTTTTTATATATTTTTGGGCATGTATATACGCAAGGCTTTGCATGCCCTTTCAAGTGTATTTACTATTGTTCCAGAAGTCACGTCAAAATGATTTTAATTGCAATTGTATTAATTATTATGCATTTGTTTCAAAATGATTATAGTAATAATACAATTTGTCACTTGCAGTAGAATCTCAAGTGCTCCATTGTTTCAAAGATATTGTCCATTTAGACTTCTAATAATTACCTCAATAATTGTTAGTTTAGATACAATAGGAAATTACACAAAATATAACGGAAGAATAAGGCATGCTTGCTAGAGATTACTTCTTGTTGAACTGAACTGACCTGAACTGAACTAAATTAAACTAAAGTAAAAATTAATTTATTGAATAATGGAATCAACATGACTGAATTAACCTGAATTTTATCAAATTATATTTTCACTGAACTGAACTAAACCGATCCACAAGCCTAATTCAGGTACGCGCGTGGTCAAATAATTCAGGGTGACTTCAGTTTCCTGCCAATATCATTTTTTATTTGCCCAGATCATTGCTTTTCCCGCGCGCCAACACCTAAATACTACGCATACGTAAATCACTTTGTTGTGAAGTCCAATTAATTAATTCTATGAAATGAAATAAGAAAACTGATTGTAATTATATCCCATATGCACACTTTTGTAGGTCCCGGCCTCCAAATTAATGAAACATTTCAATTTAAACCATTTCAATCACTGTTAGATTGGAAATGAGCGTAAATTTTTTAAAATTCATGAAAATCCCCATTAAGGGTTTTTGGATCATTATAAGTGTGTAAATTCAAAGATTAAAATCCAAATTTTTGAATGCAAGCTCAATATCTCAAACATATTAGGACAGGGGCGGACCCAGAAATTAAGGTTGAGAGGGCAATAACATAATATAACTAAAAATATAGTACTAAATTTTAATATTTATAAAATATTACAAGGGTATAATATGCAATTTTAAATTTTTTGGGGTGGCCGCCCTAGGACTTGTTGGAAAATCCTTTTGAACAATTTGAATAGAAGACGTTCAATTACGTTTTGAAAACAAAATAAGACAAAAAAGAAGTAAATGATATTTCTTAGTTTTTCCAATTTGTAATGAATCAAGATAGCCATTTGTTCGAGCGTGGTGCGTGCATGAGCAACGTACGTGCGAGTTTAATTAGTCATGAGCAACGTGCATATATAGTTAGATATACTAGGTTATATGCAACCAAAAATAAAATTCAGCTTAATTAATTAGTTCAAAGCAACTATAAATAATAAAAAAAAAATAGTAACGATCTAGAAGACTGAATTTAATTACTTAATGTCATCAAATCAACTTAATTTTTGTTGAACTGGAGTGATATGAAAAGAAGCTAGAAAGAAAAGAAAGGAAAAAATACAGTGCAATATTGTTATCATCTTCATGCTCCTGAAACTGAGTCGGCCATGCATTCACACTGGAACTTCTTGACGATTACTCTGCTGAATTTCGAATCGCCCCCTGCAACAGTTTCAGGATATGCATTTCATACTCAAAGATCCCACTACATCATTTTTAAGTTAAATTCAGTCTTCCAGTTATCAAAAATCTAACTATATATTTGACAAAATAAAAATAAAAATTAAAAACTCCTTATAATTAACTGAACCTCGCATTAATAGTGTGCATACGTGCGTGCGTTTTTTGTTCTCTGTTCCAACTAATATTGTGCAGCCCGTTTTGGAACCTAAACGGGCAAGCTTTATAATTTGCTCGCACAAGTTCAATAAGCTGCATATATGGATCCATGAACTAACATCCAAGATCAATATTTAATAATTACGTACAGATATATATGTATTTACGTGCGTACAGTATTTACTAAGGCAAATTCTCATTTGAGACAGGTCTCAAATGAGACCAAAAATTATATGAAACTGTAGTTGATTGAATTTGTCATTGGTGAGCTTTAAACCCGCCGATTTCCTTAATTGAATTTGTCGTTGGTGAAATTGACCAAGGAAATGATTAAGAAAATTGACCGAAAGATCAAGCAAATTGAACGAAAGATCAAATTAACTGAAAAATCAAGGCAAAACAAAAATACTCAAGGACATTGATTGAAAGATCAAACAAACTGACTAAAAGATCAAGCAGAAACAGTAAATGCTCATTCCCCTGCTCTTGGTCTCCACAAGGACAGGGCTCACCCAATACTCTCTCATTTACTAAACAACCAACTATTTACGTACATATATCTCGACACAAAATGAAGAAAGTTTGTTTACGTACATATACATAAAACTTCGAGGCAAAAGTTTTAGGATATCGACACAGGATATTTTTAGAATCCAATTGGCACTTTAATTATCGTGTTTAAAAGTTTTTCGGAAAATCCATTTATTGGACTATTTACGAAAATGCTGTGTTTCCGAATTACTGAGCCAAAACGTTACCATCCTTTAAAACTACAATCAATATTAATATTATTAATTCGTTGACAAAGTACAAATATCGTTTAAACTCTGTAAATTATGGCCAGGTATTTAGATTTAATTTGTAGGAAACAAAGATACGAAACCTATATAGAGTTGGGGATTAATTCAACCCTTAACTTTTAGGATGATGTTCAACATTAATGACCAAGTAAACTCAGTATAATGCACAGAGTGATTTTATTTATTTTCCTTAATTTAATCGTTGATAGTCAATAATATCAGCCAACAACTCGGCAATCTATGACTTTGAGTATCACTAAAAGTTAAGATGCCAACTATCTTATAATAAAATTTCAACTTCACTCTTCTTATATTTTTCAAAAAATGTTTTTTCAATAATTATTATGAAACGGCGGTCATAAATGATTCTTACGCCCGTCTCATGAACTTAATTTTTATTAAGAAAACTAAATTAATTTTTAAATTAAATTAAATTGATCAAAGTAAAATTAACTAGCCGATACTTAAAAAAATAATAACAATATGAAATCATATCTTCACTGCATATAAGTTTTAGGGAACTAATTATATACATATAAGTTTCCAGCTTAAAAAAATATTAGATATAAGTAATCAACATTAAATATATTTAATCCATACATATATAATTAGATTGTATATAAACATATTTCTGGTGTTTAATCATCGTCTTGCAAATGTAATATCTCGATTTTTTGTTTCACTCAGTTAAGATATATGTCACCTAATTTTGATCTAGGTGTTGAATTATACGTGTATATAGAATCTTTTTGGATTTATTAGCTCAAATCAAAAAACAAATAAGGTCCCGTGACGCAAACCACATCTTTGTTTTTTAGGAAAGTTCCAACTATATTTGACGTTGGAGTTGTTGGCATCTTTGAATATAAGTCGATAATATCAACACATGCATATGTGTTGTGTCTGATTATTATTATTCACCATATATCCAAATCAAAACCCAATTAGTCAGACACCTGATAGATTTTTTTATTTTTTTTACGCTAAACCATCATAGATGGGAGGATTATTCATGGCTCCTCAACCGAAATGAAAACATAACATAATACACATAAGACCAAATAAGGATTTTAGTGCAATTAGTCAGACACCTGATAGAGTAATTAGTATAGTCCACTCGAGATGCATGCTTTAGATAAATTGCAATTGATTCAAACTTTGTTTTATACCATACATATATGTTTTCAAATCAAATTTGGTCGCAAAAGTTTAATGTATAAACGATTAGAATATAATTGAAAGCGAGAAGATCAACACGGAAGGGTAATGTCAAGCATGAAAAATAGTAGATCAACCACATAACAGGTAATGCCAGACATGAAAGTGAGGAGATCAACCACAGAACATGTAATGCCATACATGAAAGTGAAAAGATCAATCACTCTAACATGTAATGTCTTATAGTACATGAAAGTGAGAAGATCAATGGTAATACACTGAATGATCATGCTTAATATGCAAAAATATCAGACTTTGAAAGTGAGAAGATCAACACTTGTCGGAAATTTTACGAAAAGATCCCAAACCAAAGGCCGGGACCGAGGGGACCGAACCGAGACCGAGGCAGACTGGGACCGCCAAGGAGATAGACAGATTTGAGAAAGGGTAGAACGGTTATCAACCAAGACACGTATTGGGCATGCGCAACGGTAGTTTCTAGACGGGACGGACACGGAGAACGTGGGCACAGGTTGCGGAGACGTGGTAGCAGTTTCTCGTAACTGTCGATCGTGGGCCGAGAAATGAGGGTTAGACGCAGACCGAAGGCTGGAACCGCTGGACGGTTTCCATAACCGTCCGGGAAGATGGTCGAAGACTCGCGAGATCGTGGTGATCGTGGGCAATTTCACTAGTGGGAGAGCATAGGATTAACGGCTGTTATTTGGATGATTAGAAGGCATTTTGGAGGAGCCGTAGGTGGCTGAGCCGTCCATTGTATTTCTTTAGACAGCGTTTAATTAGGAGACATCCAATGAGATAATCAAAGGTTTTTTCAAACGTTATCCATTGTTTCTTTTCAAACCGCTTTCCATTTATTTCCGGTGGCGGAACTTAAGATTCTGGGATTTACTCTACATTAGTTCCGTGTTCGAAAGGTAGTATTTTCCGTTGATTTGACGCCGGAATAAAATTATCCGGCCATTAGGTTTATGAATACGAGTCCATATTCGATTTTGCATAGTTTACGTATTCTAGGTTCCATTCTGGTTAATGAGTATTGTTCCGAATTAGGAAATCCAATTCTACTTGTTGGTTGTTTTTCACCGTTTTCCAGATTCTATAAGCGTTTCGATTTATTATACGTTACGGTATCTAGTATGAATTCTAGTTAGTTTTAAAGTTTCCGACACCGGAAATTCAATTCCGTTTCACACTAATATCAACCGCAATCGACCGGATTCTATGACTGTTTCGATATATTTAATGTTACAATGTCGAGTATGAATTCTATTTGTTATTAATGTTTAGAAGCCCAATTCGAGCCCAAATATTTAAATATGACTTTGCATATGGAAATCCACCAAAGCAAGTTGGACTAAGAATGGTTAGGAAATGAGATCAATTTATAACTTAGAGAAGATTTCTCCCTTTCTCTTGCCACCGATGTGGGATTCAAACTTTCCTCCCTTCCCTTTTTCTCTTTCTTTTTCTCTCAAGATTTATTTTACTTCTTTCTTCAATCTTCATAACGTCATATCTTATCCATTGCTTATTCAAAATGTATTCTCTTAGTTTTTTTAATATAAAAAAGACTAAAATTAATAAATGAAAAGAACCAAAATTAATAAACATATAATTACCTTCTTTAATACATGTAAATTATTTTTATAAATTCTAAATATAGTACCTATAAATTATTCTCGAGTTGTTCAACGAGCCTATCGAGTTATGATCTCGAGTTCGAACTCATTTATTAACTAACGAGCTCGAGTTCGATTTTGAACTGGTCAAATCGAGTTCGAACACGAACTTTGACCGAGTTGTTCAGAGTTGTTTACGAACGATTCAGTTCTTTTACACCCATAGTTCTGATATCTAGTATGAATTCTATTTATTAATAATGTTCATGACATTCATTATTGATTTCATCCCATACATCTACGTTTTCCCCATGCCATATCAACTTGGTATATGAAGCCTCAAATCCCCTTATAATCAAATGTGAGCGTAAACCCCGCTCCCCCAGATACACATCATTCCTACAATCATTACACGGACATCGCATCATCGACATATTCTTCATTCTCGCATGATTAGAAGCAACTTCAATGAAATATTTGATAAACTCCCTATATTCAGTAGATGTTCGAATGTTCGATCCAACAATACAAACATGATAGGTCCTAAATATACTCTTATTTTGTAGCATTTGAGAGCTGTTTTAGATAGTATTTTGTACTTTTATATTAGACTTTTAAACCAAATAATTCATAGTGGTTTGAAATTGAAGACGTGCATTTCGACCTTGAATTGCACTTGCTATGGATTTGGATGATTTGAAGACCTTCTATGACCGTCCTGAAGGAGTTAGATACATTGAAGAACCGGTCGTAAAAGTGGCGTGAAGACACACTCTCGCGGCACGCGAAACATCTCTCGCGAGCCGCGAGCCGCAAGGACAGTCTCGCGAAGGCCGCGAATCCTCGGTCGCGTGCCGCGGGAACCAGTGTCGCGCGGGCCGCGAATCCTCGGTCGCGAGCCGCGAGAACCAGTCTCGCGAGCCGCGAAGGATTTCTCGCGGTCCGCGAAACATTCCTGCAACTTGTACTTTATTTTGCTTTAATTTTAATTATTTTGGACTATAAAAGAAACTTATCCTCATTTGTTAGAGGATCGAATTTCAGAGTCTTCAACTCTTTTTCCTTCATTGTTGCTTTGATTTTCACTTTGAATTCACCATGTATTATTGTATGGATTATGGTTGTGATTATATAATTATGATTGTAGGCTAAAACCCATCTTGGGTATATGAGATTGGACTTCTTGTTATGGTTTGAGAACATGATTTATGAAGCTTAGGAATGAATGATTTGTCATTGAATGATCATGAATTGTAGGTGTATTTGATGCTTGAAATTGTTAGGAATGATTTCCTAGTTATAGATATGTGTTGGATATGTGTTAGATATTGCTTTTCCATGGTTGAAATGCTATCATTTCTTCTATGTAAAAGTAGTGAATTAGGAATCAAATATATGTTGTTATCAATTATATTTGTTCTTGAGATCATTCATTAGCATTATATTCATGTCAATTGTGTTATCACATTAGAACACGATCCAAGTTCATACTCCTGCAATGTAAATCACAATATATTTAAATCATATCAATTAAATTACTCAATCAATGAATTCACATAAAAAGCCCCAAATAATCTTGTAAAATATGATAGTTCATGTATTCAATATCTCGTAAGCAAGTAAGAGCATCCAAAATAGTTTGAAGATAAAGAGCACTTCTCAAGTGCCACATAATCAATTTTGAGCAAAACTAAGGAAAAATCCAACACTAACAATGGAACAATACTTAAGAAACACTTCTTTTCTTTATTTTTATTTTTAAACTTATAATTAAAAAAAAAACTCAATGGCAAGAGTAATGTTTTTATTGGCTAGTCAAGCACAATAAAAGAGGTAATCACTCCCTAAATAAGGAGTTGTTCTTAAAACACCACAATGGACCTTCTTAATTAAGGAGTACTCCTTATTAAGAAAAGTACGTGCACTTAAGGAGCACCATTGTGGATGCTCTAATAACCTTGTATTGTTCGTTGCCTTGTTCTGTTCGTTGTAGACGGATCACGAGTTTTCGAACACACCAATTCTTTGTTCACAAATACAAAGCTTTATGACATTCACTAGTGATTACCCGTTCCTGAATATATAGGTATTGCCTCTTTATTTGTATAGTCTTCCGACTCGGCCCTTTAAAATTGAGTACCCCTTTCCTGCCAGGTTTCCGAAAAAATATAGTCATGTATTTTAGGTTAACGTATTTTCAATTTTTTTTATAATTTAGTTCCGAATCCGGAACTAATAGGGATTGGAAATTATATTCACTTCCGATCCCGGAACCTAAAAATGTACTAGAATAAGGTTCCGATCTCGGAACTATGATGAGATTCTACGTAAAATATGTCGAAACAGTAAAATATTTACTCCGGTCAAACTTTAAAAAAGTCAAAATTTAGCTCTGATTACTACATTAACCGGGATCGGGAACTTATTAGTACTTCCGAATTCGGAACCTAAAAATATATATTAGAATTGGTCCTAGATATCGGAAATATGCTTGTTTTTCCGGTTAATCGCTAACTTCTTTACTTCCAACTTCGGAACCCAAAAATTATTTACTAGAATATTGCTTCCCATCTCGGAACTGGGCTTCCGTTATCGGAAACTACTTTGTTTCAACAGCGTTTCTAAAAAAACGCCGTCTTTTATTACATTGGACAGCTGGTATTATAAAACGCCGTTTATGAAAAATTTTAGACAGCGGTTCAGATTTGACCGCTTTCTAAATTTTTTCAAAAGTTGTCTAATGATAGAGCTCCTAGAATTACATGCTTCCGATATCGGAAATATTGTTACACAACATTTTTTTGAATTTTTCAACGAACAGCCTTCCATTGAAAGCCTTTAATCAAGCTTTCTGCACTAGTGTTTGTTACGCATGTAAATAGGTAAACGCTAGGGGAAGCTTGTATATAAATAAAGCATTGAGGGAAAGCTAAAAAACCAGATTAGCTTGGTTGGGATTGTTTGTTACCTTTACGTAGCTTTTAGCCTCGAAGGTTCGTTGTTGTTTTTCCAAGTTCTAATCAAATTGCGATCAAGGCCAGGCCTTGGGTCATTTGCTTGTTTTCATCGTGTTTTTGAAGCAAGTGTTGGAGGGATCTTTGTTGGAAACCTCGGGTTACGCGAGTTTTGTGTAAAATTTCTGTAACAATCTGGTATCAAAGCACAGACTCGTGGGGAACATGATTTTGCCTCGTTTTGAAATCAGGTTGAATCATTCAAATAATTAGTTTAGTTATCTGATAGTACATACTATAAACGTCTCATTGTGGGCAATAGGAAGATAGTTTTTCCTACTTCTTTTATCATCTTTATTTTTGGGGTGGCTATTTAGTGTATATATCCTACAAATCATGGTATTAACATTTAATATTTAAAATAAGTTCTGAAATAAAAATAAAAATTGTGTGGCTTTTCTTACGTACCTTTACCTTTTCGTTTTATGCTTTATAGAATATGTTATATTAAGCAATTTTTAACCATTCAAGGATAATTTCAAGGTTATCAATCGGTAAAAAATTTAGCCAATTTCACCAGGTAAATCGGTATGGTGGACCCTGTTAATTTTAGGCAAACTTTTCCCTTTGGTCGACCTTTGTTGATTAATTGGAAGTACAGTATTCTTCTTCAATAAATAGAGTACTTTATATTCACGTTGAAGTAAATTTGCATGGAGTTGGTGGCCAGTGGCCGGCAACGACTAGCGGTGTGATGAAAAAATTTGACCATATATTTTTCCACTTCAATATAAAAGAAAGAAACCATACATGACATAGTTTGGCCAATGTCACTAATTAAGTACTTTTTGTTTTGTTTTATTTTATTAGTCTTTGTGTCCTCTCTAATCTATAACCAAAGATTTCTTTTATTATGTGTGTTGAACAAATTTATATTATTAAAAAAAGAGTAACGTTTAAATAATTATTATTAAGGCTTCATCATATTTTATTTTTTTTGGGAAAACCACCGTTGGTGGGGGTGTATATTGGCTTCCCCAAGCCTTAAGAACAAAACACTACAATCGTATATTTACATATGAATAAAACTGAAAAAACTGAAAACCTAGCCAAAGAGGCGTAGGGAAAAGCACTGAAAAAAGGAAAGAAAAAACAGTCTCAGGGTGAGCTGTTAAGTGTAGAAAGGAACTACACATGGCCAAAAAATACCATCAAAAAGAGTGAGTTAACAATGGAAACTCATTCTGTGTAGAAAGGTGAGATTAAGATTAAGATAAAGGAGAAACCACTTACTTGTTAGTGAGTCCAAGTGAGACACAGAGAAACACAGATCAGCCTATGGTTTCCTTTTATCTTAAACTTAAAATATTCAGTCAAATAACATCATCTGCATATTGGACCTTAGTTTTGAGGTGACCTTTATGTGTATCTCTGTAGTTTGTTGTAGAGAGTGTGCAGCAATTGTAAGCAGCATAAGACTCAGAGAGCCTTCACAGTTGACTCCAGTTGGCCTCCCAGGTGGATCCATTGCCTTGTTGTAGGCTCTATATTTGTACCTGTCATAAGAGAAAACTTTCAGCAGTACCAATATTATTGATTCAAAATTCTTATGTTTGGGATACTTAAATCCAGTTCAATAAGAGCTTTGACATGAGCAGGGAGAGTTGTAATTGCACCAGAGATAGTGTTTTGCATGGAAAATCTAGCAAGTGCATCAACTACAGTATTAGTTTCCCTAAAAACATGTTGCAAATTATTGTTACCTAGTAGCCTATTGATATTTCTGCCAAATTGAACAATTTCCAGTGAGCAGTTATTGGGTTAAGAATCATGGAAATTCCCACTAAGCAGTCAGATTCAATAATAAAATCATGCATCCCTATAGATAAGCCATATAAAATTCCATGTTTTATTGCCTTAAGCTCAGGTTCAAGTGGAGATGAAGCTTCTGAGTACAATAGAGAAGCAGCAACTACACTGCCCCATAAATTCCTAATTATGCATCCTAGACCACACTTCCCATTAGACCATGAAGCATCAACATTCATTTTCAAACCATTTGTTGGTTTCTTCCACTTAACAGTGATGGTTTTGGTTTTGGCGGTTCTAGAGCATGGAGGCGGAACATTATTTGAAAACATGTCTATGTCAAATTGTTTATCTATGTGGACTGGTTTAGCAATGAAGGAATAAAAAACCATGTCTTTGATTTCTTTCTGTATAAAACTTGCACTAGGCTTGATATTGTCAAAGAGCAAATTATTCCTTGCCTTCCATAAACTCCAACAAATATATGATGTTATATTTTGAGTTATGATGGATTGCAGTTTTGTTAAACCAACATATGACAAGTAGTATAACAGTCTACTCCAGATATTATGGAAAGGCTGGTCAATAATCCCTACCATTCTCAGAGAATTTTTCCATATCATAACAGACAGATGGCATTCATTAAAAAAATTATCTATGGAATCTTCTGCAAAGCACAAGCAACACTTAGAAGCAAATTGGAAACCATAGTATCTGAATACATTATCAAAAGGTAGCAGTGAGTTATAGAGCCTCCACATAAACACAGACACTTTCTTTGGAATTCTTTTATTCCAAAGTTTTAGAAAGGATTGAGAGGTACCTCTTTGTTCCTTGAGCATGAGGTAAGATGATTTGAAAGAAAACCTTCCCTGTAAATCTGGTTTCTATATGAGTATGTCCTCCCTGTATGATATTACAGTAGTTTCCTGCAAAAAAGTGAGAGCATCAATTGGGATCCATTGAGCTATATATGGCAAAAAAAATGGATTTGTTGTTGATAAAATCAGCAACTGTAGCATTTTCTGGAATTCTAGTCTGGTGAGGAGAAACTGTATCAGTCAGTGCTCCCCATTGAGTCCATTTAGAATTCCAGAAACTACATGTCCCAAGACCATGCAAAACTCTAATGTGCTGTGAGGCAAACTCATCTACAAGACATATTCTCTTCCATGCAGATGCTGTTCTATATGAAATAGGCAAAGATGCAATGAGAATAGTCCATGGGCCAGAGGCCACCTGGAACTTCCACCATAGTTTTACAGAGCATGCAAGTATGATGGTGGAAAAAGACCTACAACCTAGACCATTTTGTAAGATGGGAAAACAAAGATCATTCCATTTTTTCCAGGTCTTTTTTGGTTTTAAACCACTTTCCACCCAGAAAAAAATTGAAATGAGCCTAGTTATGACCTTTATAATGTGCTTTGTTGGAGCCATTACAGAGAAAATATGCTGAGGCAGAGAATAAATGCATGATTTTATGAGGGTGAACTTTCCACCAGAGGAAAGCCATTTGTTTTTCCATTTATTGAGCCTTTTTTCCACCATTTCCACCACAGGTTGGAAATGAATGTTCAAAGCTCTACCTTGGATAATTGGACATCCAAGGTATTTAAAAGGAAAGGAACCCTGCTTCATCCCTAGGATGTTTCTTATCTGATGTATTTTAGCTGCAGAAGCATTTGACCTCACATAAAAATCACTCTTTTCAAAATTTATGTTTTGTTCAGTGACAATCTCAAATTGAACCAAAAAAGCTTTAAGTGTGATGAGACTGGTTTTAGAAGATTGCATGAAAATCACAGTATCATCAGCATAAGACAGATGTGAGGTATTGATAGCATTCCTGGGTAAATCATAGTAGTGTAGCTTACCAATCTCAAAGACAAAGGAAATGCTCCTAGTAAAAGCTTTTGAGAAGAGATTAAAGAGAAAAGGAGATAGGGGATCCCCCTGCTTTATACCTCTGCTTGGCTTGAAGAAACTACATGGCTTACCATTTACTAACACTGAGAACCAGGATTGAGCTAGATTTTTCATGATACAGTGAACAAAAATACCATGGAAACCAAATTTAAGCAGTACACTGTTTAAAAAGGACCAGCTGACTCTATCAAAAGCCTTTCTAAGATCCAGTTTCAAAATGCAATTGGGATCTCTATTTTTCCTATTTATGTGCCTGACCATTTCATTTAGGTATATGACATTTTCCGATATATCTCTGTCTTTCATAAAAGCTGTTTGGTTAGGAGAAATCATCTTATTCATAAGAGGTTTCATCCTTTCCATTAGCAGTTTTGTAAAGATTTTGTTAATAACATTAGATAGAGATATTGGGCTAAAATCATCAAAGGATATGGGAGAGACCTTCTTTGGAATAAGTGTTATCCAGGTGGATGATATTCCTCTAGGGATGTCAGCTGTTGATAAGAATTCATTTACAGCTTTTGTAACATCCATAGAGATTATATCCCAGCACTTGATGTAAAAAGAGGAAGTGAATCCATCAGGGCCTGGAGCACTGTTTTTATTGAGGCTAAAAAAAATGCCCCTGACTTCCTCATGAGTAGCAGGGAGGATTAATCTATCATTTTCCTCATAAGTGATGCAGTTTGGGATTTTTGTAAGAAAGTGGGAATAAAACAGACCTTGGTCTGGATGGCTAGAGGATGATAACAGCTCCTCATAATAGGAAACTGCCTCCTTTTCTATTTCTAGATTTTCATCTAGCCATCTCCCATCCCTAGCTTTGACTTTGGTGATGCTTAGTCTCTTTCTCTTCTCTTTGACAGAGTTGTGAAAAAAACTAGTGTTTTCATCACCATCCTTCAACCAATTCACTCTGGATTTGTGTTTCCAGAAATGCTTCCTCTCTTTTAGAGCTCTAATAAGAATTTCTTTCCTTCTGTTTAGCTCAGAGAGTTCATGGTCAGTGGTGAATGTGTCATATTGGATTTCCTGCAATCTAAGTGCTTCCTCAACCTCATCTACGTTCTTGTTTATGTCCCCAAAAACCTCTTTGTTCCAGATTTTTAGGCTCTCTTTTAGTCTCTGTAGCTTTAAGAAAAAACCCTACATCCCATCCTCATTAAGGAACTGTTCCCAGTTTTCCTTAATGAAAGGAATGAAAGGAATGAACTCTTTTCTTTTTAGCCATGTGTTTAAGAATCTAAATGGCCTAGGACTAGAGTTGATGTGACTGCCAATTTGTAAAAACAAAGGGCAATGATCTGATGATTGCTTATTTAGGACCTGAATAGATGAGGATGGAAACCTCAAATTCCAGGAAGAATTGCACAATCCCCTGTCTAGTTTCTCTATGGTTGGGTTCTAAGTCTAGCATTTGATCATGTAAAAATATTCCCAACCGTATTGACATTTTCTAATGCTAGACTATCAATGAACTGGTTAAATTCTGAAATGCTGGCTAAATTAGGAGAAGCTGGTCCCTTATATTCAGAAACAAAAATCATAGGAAATCGCCAATGAAAATGATGTCAGGGCATATGAGAAGTTTAAGACCAGACCACAGAGACCTTCTAGCTCTAAGATTTCTAGCAGCATATATAAAGGCAGCATCAAAAAGCGCATTAGTGTGTTGACATGAGATGGTGACATGTAGGAATTGGGAGTGATCTAACTTTAAAGATACTTGCAAATCATCATTCCACATAAGCCAGATACAACCAGAGACAGCATGCATTCAGTTTGTATAATGAAACTTTTTCATGTATATCACGCACGAATTAGTAGAAATGCTACGTTGCTTCAAAAAAAAAAAAAAAGAAATGCTACGTCTTTCTCATTTAATATCTAGGCTCGATGTATATTGTTTCTAGACCGTCAAAAAGCAAAGCGTGGAAACCTTCTTCTTCGAGAAAAACGCGGTTAAGAGGTGAAAAGTTTGAAAAAACGCATGTAAACATAAACTTATTCCATTTTGTCATATAATCTCCTCTTAATTATTCAGTACAGTTCCTAACTATGATGTGACCGACCATGATTTGATCTTACATGCAAACTTAGTTAATGATTAACTAATGATAGCACTCTTTCTTCACGTACAGCCTATAAATACCTTGCATTTGTCTTGCAATTTCATAAACCAAACTGCAAAATAATTAATATCCTAAAAACCAATCAATCTTTAGCAGCCATGACAAGCTTCTCTGCTATTTTCTTAGCTTCAGTACTTCTCATTTCCGCTGCTGATGCACAGCTCTCTGCTAATTTCTACGCGACAACTTGCCCGACTCTCCAATCCGTTGTGCGCAGCGCCATGAGCACCGCCGTCGCCAAAGAGCAGAGAATCGCCGCCTCGATCATCCGCCTCCATTTCCACGACTGCTTCGTAAATGTAAGTGTTGTTACAGAAAACGTGTAAACTTAGCATATATATATTTTCTAATTACATATATGGAGTATTTGTTTATTGTTTATTGTTCTGTGATTAGGGCTGTGATGCGAGTTTGCTGCTGGATGACTCGTCCTCGATTCAGAGCGAAAAGAATGCGAATCCGAATAGAAACTCGGCGAGAGGGTTCGATGTGATCGACACCATTAAAGCGAATGTTGAAGCTGCCTGTAATGCTACTGTTTCCTGTGCCGATATACTTACTCTTGCATCTAGAGATGGAGTCGTCTTGGTAAGTTATTTATTTTTGTGTAATAAATTAATTAGTAATCAGTGATCAGCAAACAAAAAAGTACGTACGCATGCATTCATTTGCATGAACAGAGAGTTTTTGAGTCGACTTCTGGGATTTTATCAAACCAAGCTATCTACCTACTTTTGTCTGACTTTTTCTCATGCATACTTTTTCCTTACTTTGGTACCCCACTAATTTTCATGAAACGAGTCAACGACAGACATGTTAGTTATATAATTAGCTAATAATGACAAATGTTTGTTAATTGTTTTAATTACCTACAAAGAACAATTTATAGGACTCTTCATTTACAACATCAAAGAGAGTATAACTTCATATGAAAAATTAAAATTTGTGTTCTATGTCTAAGAAACAGACATATATAGGTTATAAATTGATCAAAAGATCTACTTACTATTAAATGATTCCATCATTTATAATTTTTTAACCATTGGATTTTTTTTCATTATTTTATAGCTTGGAGGACCAACATGGACAGTACCCCTGGGCAGGAGGGATGCAAGAACAGCAAGCGTAAGCAATGCAAACACCCAAATTCCGGCACCGACTTCATCTCTCTCAACCCTCATCTCCATGTTCAGTGCAAAAGGACTAACCGCTCAGGATATGACCGCGCTCTCCGGGGCCCACACCATCGGCCAAGCTCGATGCACCACCTTCAGAACCCACATCTACAACGAGACCAACATCAACCAGGCTTACGCCACCGCCAAGAAGGCCAACTGCCCGTTTACCGGCGGAGACAACAACCTGGCTCCGCTTGATGTTCAGACTCCGGTGAGTTTTGAGAACAACTACTACAAGAACCTCGTGGCTCAGAAGGGGCTCCTTCATTCCGACCAGGAGCTATTCAACGGCGGTTCACAGGATGCTTTGGTGACCAGTTACAGTAATAATGAGGCTACTTTCAGGAGGGACTTTGTTGCTGCCATGATCAAGATGGGTAACATTAGCCCTCTCACGGGTTCAAGTGGAGAGATCAGAAAGAATTGCAAGCTCGTTAATTAATTAATTAGTTATTAATTATCGAGCCTTTATAATTATAATGTGGGTTTTCATCATTTTCCTTCGAGGATTTTCCTTGTTAAGTTCGAGGCATGCTTGCGGGCAGGGCTAGTAATTTACTCGTAAGATTGACACTACTAGAAAAAAATTACATTTCATCGTATATATCACCGGTTAATAACTATTTCACCGGAAAATATAGGTTTTAACCGGTGCTACACAACATTGCACCGGTTGGAAAAAAAAGTCCAAGCACTATACAGTATGTTTGACCGCCACGTTTCACCGGCCAAGGGATGAAACGAAATTTTGTTGAACGTTGAACGCAATAAGAGCTGACGTGGAGTATATGAAAGGAGGGGGACCCATTGCATTGCACCGCCTCGAATAGTTTCCACCGGTGATATGGTGCTGTGTTGAATGGGAGGATTAATGGGTCCCACTGTATTGCACCGCTAAAAATTTAAGCACCCGGTGCAATAAGAGTCAACGACTAAGCGGGTCAAAGAGAATTGCTATAGTGCATATGAGTGAATGGTGAAATAATTGTATTGCACCGGTCCAAAATATTTTAAAATTATCGACCATTTTGATTAACTTGCCACGTCGTGTGAACATTTTGTGTTTCACCTCACCCTCTTGCTACCGGTGAAACGCCGCATTTAATGCTACTCAACGACCCTTATGTGATGAGATGTGTCACCATATTATTCAAACACGTGTGCGGTAGTGAAACGTGTCGCCATATCCCGCAAACATGTCATCCACTGTTTCACCGGTTACACATTACCGGTGAAATTTATGAAATTAACAAAATTGGTAATAATTTCACATTTTAAACAAGATAATCAAAATTCTAGATCGTAATATTCATCATATTATATATGAGAGCTTTTCATATCACTTTCGTAACAAAAAACAAACATTCGAGTGTAGTTGTAGTTATAACGTTGATGTCTTCATGAACATTCACTACTTATACATTGCTTCGTTACTTAAACATATACATTATGTTGTGACTACTTTTCAAATATGATTCATTTGTATACACCCCATATAGAATAGTTGACACCCTATATTGTTACACTTTTCAAAACATGTAACCTCATATAAGCAATGATCAAGTCATTGATATATAGTAGATTATAATAAAAAACAACACTAAATATTGTTGAAATTATTTTGTATTAAAATAAGCTCCATCTGTACTTATCTTCTATAAGATTAATACATTTACTTAGTTTAATTAATCAAGGATCAATCTTAGACACTAAATAAATTTAGTTGAATCGAAAATTAAATTTTAATTGAAATTCTTGAAACACCAACTAAATTTGATCGAAGTAGACTCTAGCATGCTTTTTTTCAAATATAAATATTAAGTAAAATATTGAATTTAACTAATGATTAGTCAAAATATACTTAACTAAATCTAGTTGAAGTAATGATCAGTCAAACTTTATTGACTTTCTAAAAACGTGTATAACTAAATCGAGTTATTTAACTTTATAAACTTATTTTTTTGTTGAACTAAACTGAGTTAAAGAAAAGTGAAAATTAATGTATTGAAAATGTGTTACTAGTATAATTGTATTTTTAATATTATTAATTATTATAGAAAATTAGGAAAAGGAAAATAATAAAGGAAAATATGAGATATAGGGAAAAAGGAAAAAAAAAAGAAAAAGGAAAAAGAGTCTCAGATCCCTTTATCTCCCCAAAACAGATCACCCCTTATTCCCAAATCTTATCTCCCCGATCCCCTCTTTTTACCGATTCCACTTCTATGGTCTCCATCGATCCCACTTCTCCGCTTACCGCCGTTCACCTTCAGTTGCCCAGTGGTCTGCCGTTTCTCCGACGATTCCAAGGTCGTTGACCTTGAAATCATTGTTGTTCGGGCGGGTTAGAGGGGTAGAGGAGGGTGAACGATGGCAGACGGTGACGATTCCGATCTGGATCGAAGCGGCGTTGATCCTCTCGGCTGCGAGATCGCGTTGCCGGATGAAGGAAGAGCATGGCGTCTATGGTATCGACCCACGGTGATTCCTCCGATGCCTGATGGTGGTGAGATTTGATTAAGTATTTTGGTTAGTTTTAATGAAATTTGTTCTGAGCTTCGAATTTTGTTTACAATGAAACTGTTTTGATTTTAGAGGAATGTTGGTAAATTTGAAAACTTGAGTTTTAGAAGTACAGTTTTGGACCAAGAATTGTCCAATTTGGTTTAGAAACGAGGGAGAAAAAGTATTTTGAAGTTCTGCCCACGTTCATTCATGTTTACAGCACAGCTCTCACTTTACAAACCCATATCTATTTAACCCCAACTCTGATTTTGTTGATTCTTGTACCTGTGAAATTCTTGTAATATTCTCTAGGTTATAGAACCTGAAATTTTTGAATTCGCATCAGTAATGAGGGAGATAATTGAGTTGTAAGTCTGCTGTGACTGGACGGATGCTGTTCTGGGCAGCCAGCTGACTGCCACTTTAAAAATTCATATCTTAATAATCGTAACTCCTATTAGGCTAATTCCTTCACCGTAGTACTGTTAGAACTCCAAATTATGCTTTAAAATTCAGAATGAACCTATTTGGGTAATAAATCAGTGAGAAAAGATGGTTACAAAGTGACTGCAGTTTTATGTTTTGAACTGGGCATTGTTTGGTTGTATCTAATTTCAGGGACTGCCTTGCTGATATGAAAGAGGGGATGTCGAGCTTAATATTTGGCCCTCGCTGCTCAGAAATTTCTTCATGAAGTTTTTCAGAAGAAGTATGGGAAAGAGTTTGTGTCTGCAGTTAGTGGTCTGCGGCCTAATTCTAAACTGAGCATTGTTTGGTTGTATCTAATTTCAGGGACTGCCTTGCTGATCTGAAAGAGGGGATGTCGAGCTTAATATTTGGCCCTCGCTGCTCAGAAATTTCTTCATGAAGTTTTTCAGAAGAAGTATGGGAAAGAGTTTGTGTCTGCAGCTAGTGCTCTGCGGCCTAATGCTGGAGTAAATCGCACGGTAATTAAGTTGTTGAAGAAATTGAAAATAATTCATATTTCTTCTGTTGGATATGATCACTATACTTAGTTACTTGTGCATTCTTAAGTTGTTGTCTAATTTTGCAGCTCATTGACAAGCTTTCAATTAACTTGAAGGAAGCAAATCCTAGGCTTTCTTGCTTTGAATCCGTGGTGGGTTGGTTGATAAGGGATGGGAAAAATCAAGGTACTTCGAATTTTGTTTACAATGAAACTGTTTTGGTTGCATTATGGATACTTGTTTGATGGTTAATTTAAAGCTTGTTTAATGGTACAAAGAAGAGTCTTACCTTGCACCAAGACATTTACAATAGTTCTATGATCATATCAGATTGAAGATTGCATTCTAATTAATGTAAGTTTTGGCTCCTCTGTCCAATGTTCTTTGATGCTTGTTTAAGAATCTAACATTTTCAACTTATATTCTTGTGATGTAGAAAATCGTCCTAGGTTATTGTCAATCATGCAACAAGTCAAGAAGGGAAAAGGCGATCATGTATGTGTATGATTAATATAGATATTGATACAAACTATTTTTAGCCTTAGTTTTATCCATGTTCAAGGATTAGATTTGATAGTTTGTTTATCATCGTCTTATTAATAACAATAGTTTCTCATTAGTTTATTGGTAAATATTCTTAATGCTGTGATTTTTTATTGGGATTCATGAGCAGCACAATTTGCTGGCTAGAGCTTTTCATAATTTTATTTTTTTTATTTTTAAAAAATTCGTTTCACCTGTTAATTTCAGAAACAGGTGAAATAAATATTTAACCGGTTTTTAAATTTTTGTACCGGTGAAATGCATTTTTTGTTGACTAGTCCAACGTGGAATGAGTCCACCGTCCAGTCAGCATACTCCTGGGTCCCACTGGTCCATCACCGATGAAACAAAAATAGCGTTTCACCACCTAGCAACAACACCGCTAGTTTTGAAAAAAAAACCCGGTGAAACACCCCTTATAAACCGGTGCTAATGCTGTTTTTTCTGGTAGTGTGAGTTTCTAGCTCTCTTTTTTCTTAAGAAATTTTCGTTGCTTTAATATTTTAATTACCGTTTTAATAACACAAAGTTCTTATAATTATATGTTATATATTACTCAAAAATGTTTTAATATGGAATTTATGGGATAATATTTCACTCTAAGTGCATTAGTTAAATTAAATAACCTCATTATGAGTTACTTATAATAAATACTCCAACAAAGAACCTATTAGTGTACATTAAAAATTGTAGGGACAATATACTTATAACCACATTTCGACTATCCCACGATGATTAAAAATTGTGATTAGCCAGCGTGTTTCGATAGGTTTTATATGTGGTGTTAGATAACACTCAGTTTAGAGCTCTTAGTTCAGACCTGACATGAACCCGAAATCAATCCGAACAAATTTTAACTTGACACGAACCTGAGAATGACCCGAACCCGAATCCGATTCGACACATGCAAATCCAAAAATGACCAGAACTCAAAGATTAAGTGAATGAATTACTACCATTGTTTGACCTTAACAAATAATTAAAAGTCAAAAAATATTCATGGAGCTAAGGATGCATTCTAATCCACAACTTAGATGCAATTGAAATTAATATACATGCATTAATATATGCACAACCTTAGATCCACAACCTTATAGTATGTAACATTAATATATGCATATATGTAAAACATTGAAAATCCTCGTTGTTTAGCCTTATATGTATAAATTGATTAATCCATAGTGACGATGTAATGTTCAAACTTAACTAATTTAAAGTTAAATTGAACTAAAAAAATAATGTAGCGAAACTCAATTTAGGTACCATTATTTATCCAAAAAATCATTTTTCAGTAATCAATAATAATATGTGCAACCAAAATAACAAAACATTGTGGCACAAGTTGGTCATTAAATACTTTTAAAGACTAGGTTGCATGAGGTTGGGTGTTCCATCCAACCATGATAATACAGTTTTTGTGTTTTTTAAAGAGACAAGCATAGGGGAAAATAATATGAATCACGGGGCTTGAACCCAAGATCTCTGCCACAAGTTTTAAATTACTACATCAATGATTCACCACAAACTAGTGGTTTACGCACAATAAGGAAATGTCTGGTAGGCGTTGTTTCACACACCAAAATTATCTAGTATGATAATTCCAATTATACAGTTTCGATTTCGTATAGTTCTGATTATTTATGGCAATTTGTATATTGAAAGGAAAGATAAAACTATGTATTCAAGAGTTAGAGAACTTACCTGGAATGGCTGATTATGACCTCTATTTATAGGCGCCTTAGGCCTCCTTCTCCTTCATCATCATGCGTCACCTCTTGTACTGTGTGGGGACCTCCAGCACGTGAATGTACCTCCTAATGTCTCGTCACTGCCTCTGATCACGTGAGCAGACAGCTTCCTAAAAGATGACTTAAATCCGAGTCATCTCTATTATTATCTATTATCAGGAAGGAGTTATATTGGCTTCGTCTTGTCTTTTAAATAACCAATATAAAAATGTTACAAGAGAAAACCGCTTCTATGGATCTAGGCATCCAAACGGTTTAAGAATAGAAATCCTAAATTAAGGTTTCTATTTGTGCAATGCTTACTGGAAACACCACACCATGGCCAAAATTTGCCATAAAAAAAGAAAGAGTTAGCCTAAATAAATACTCATTCTAAGTTAACACAGCCAGTGGGAGAGGTTTTTAAAAAACAAGAGGTCCATTTGCTTATTAGTAAATCAGCGAACTGAAACACAAGGCAGCCGATGGATTAATTTCATAATTCAAAAACACCCTCAAATGTAACATGAAGATCCCAAGCACCCGTACTCCCAGCTGTAACTAGGATTAAAAACATGTTGGTGCTGCTCAGAGTATTATCCATCAGTTTATTCTGTCCCTTGGGCATAAACAACTTATAGTACCTGCAATGCAATATATGAAATGAAAAATACTATCTAAACTGAACTGAAATTTTTTATTTGAATTTATCTGAATTGAAAAACTCACATAAGTAGGAGAACCATTCCCTTAAATTTAACTTTTTAGTCGATTTCCAAAATTCTGAAATATAAGTTCTTTGGTTTAAAAAAAAACATCTCCTAAATTTACAACATAAAGCAAGAATAAAAAATAAGAGGAAACACATGTTCATCTTAATCTCCTAATTCAAAGTCAGGAAAGCATCTGATTTTTGAATTTTGAATTTAACGAACAAGGAAGGATAATTTGGGGATTATTTCCCATTTGCCTAATTACTTACCACCCTTACAACCCCTTGATCCAAATCCTTTCCTTGATCCAACGGTTATTATTTGTAGGGATGGCACTGGGGCGGGTTTTGGTGTTGACCCGCCCCATTTGCACCAGTTTGGGGCGGGGATGGGGAAAAGTTGATGGGTAATGGGGCGGGGATGGGGATGAAATCACAACCCGTCATGGGTCATGGGGCGGGGATGGATTTTATACATCACCCGCCCCATCCCCGCCTCAACCCGCCCCATCCCCGTTATACCCGCCCCATACCCGACCCGTCCCAATATAATTATATTAATAATATTATTATATATTAATTAATAAAAAATAATATTAATTAATTTCTTACTATAATTTAATAATCAACCCCTAATAGTTAAAATGAGAAGAAAACTAACAATAATAATGTATTTGGACTATTCTTTGACAATCGTTTTTATAATTACAAACTTCTTGTTTGCTTCAAATTTGAGTGAGATTTCAATTACATTTTTTTGTTTGGGTTTGAGATTTTTGTCTTTTTAAAGATTTTATATTTCTCAATATAATTATTATTGCGTTTGAGTAAAAGTTATTTAAACAAATGTATTTTAAACTGATATAAGAGGTGGGTGAGGATGGGTCATGGGGCGGGGATGGGTCATGGGGCATGGGGCGGGGATGGGTCATGGAGCGGTGATGGTTTTATAATAAAACCCGATGGGGCGGGGATGGTTTTTAATTTTGTACCCATCATGGGTCATGGGGCGGGGATGGGTTTTAAAATATTAGATGGGGATAAGGATGGGATAGCTAGTACCCGCCCCTAATTATTTGAGTATAATCAGACCGTTGGCACCGCCTCTCTTACGATTATAATATAAAAACTCAAACTCCTCTGGAAAATTATATTCGAGTTATTCCTTTTAAAAATTAAAAGGAAAGGAAAAAGAAAAAGACAGCAGCGAAGCGGTGCTTGTCCCGTATGATCTTCTCGGTCTGATTTCGTTTTTCATCCGTGTATGCCTGATATCTCTTCTTGTTTGATTCCTTTTTTATCCATTTCTATAGGTCTAAATTATGCTTCTTTTGTCAGGAGTTTTTACGCCCACTTTCTGGAAAATGCAGCGGCTGAAATAAATTGTCAAGAAGGAGAGCATGGTGGACATCGATGAGTTACGAGAAGTTTTGTTACTTTAGCAATGGTCATTTTCATTTTTTATCTGATGCTGATCTTTGTTTTTTTTATGGATGCCCTGTTTCTATGCTAAATTTTCTAAATTTCATGTTTGGTGTAAGTCCTTAAATGGTTCCGAATAGCCTATACTTTTGCAATCCCTGTGCTATTATGTGCTTGAAAATTTGCTTATGAGATAAGAATTCTATACTTGCTCCATGCCATGGTTAACTGGGACTTGATTGCAAGGGTTACCTCTTTTTTAGGAGATCTAGCCGTGTCGTGTCATCGTTTGTACTTTTATTGTTATATACTCATGAAAGAATTTGATTTCAGCTCTAGTTTTGATACATAAAGAGGAAAGCAGTTAAAATCAGGGAGCTATCACTGTATAAATATTTTTATCAAAAAATAGATCAGGTTGTACTATTTAAGACCTATGTGTTATTGATTTTAGTTTTTGGCAATAGTTGCTGCCCCAAGTATGGTTAATCCTTGTTTGATCTGTTTAGAAAGGGAATGCACTTGAATTGATCCTTAGCAATCTTAGTAATGTACTATTGTTATTTCATGGATTGAACTGTATCTTGCTGGAATCCTTACTTTGAAGAAGATTAAGAAATATGGATGGCAAAAAATTCAGAAAATTGTGAATATATTATATTCTAGTTTTGATGTCAACTTTCAATTTTTATGTAGGAAAAACCATATTTTTTTTATTTTTTTATGTGTGACAACAATATTTTTTTATGCACTTGGTTGTCACACATAATACTTGCTTTCTCTTTGCCACCAAGTGCATAAAAGAAAACAATATTAGGTTGATATGGTAACTGGAGTGTAGGTTGATAATACAGAATGCGTCAACAACTACTGAGAGATGCTATGACTTAGCTACTTAAGGAAATTATCAGGAAGATACATGAGCACGTGAGAGGATCTCATGCAAGATACAGGAGGTACAGCCTCACGTGTATACATGAGGAGGAGGAAAAGAATGATGAGTCAGTGGGGAAAAGGGGTCGAGCTAGGTGCTCCAGGAGACCTATAAATAGAGGCCACAATCAACCATTCCAGGTAAGTTCTCGAACTCTTGAATACAGTTTCTCTTCAATACAAGAAATCTCATTATCACACCGGAGCTACTACTCTCGGGTAGCTCCGGGGGCTTGTTTTGCAGGCCTCGGGAGAACAGGTCTGAAGCAGGTCCAATCCGAGACCAAGGAGCTCGGACAATCGGGAGTCAGTAGTGAGCAATTTGCATACTTCATCACACCAAGAAGCCCTCGGACGCATCAACTATCTGAGACACCGATTGCTATTGCGGATTTCCCCTGCATCAGTTGGCACGCCCGGTGGGATCCCGACTTGGAGGGTTCTTACTTTCGTTCGTCATGACAGACACCACAAAGCGCCGACCAGGTCGGCCTCGCAAATCTACTACTACCCCGGCTTCGACGGTGGCAAACACGGACGAAGTGATACAGAACAAGGAAAATCCTACGCTATTGCAGCTGCAAGTCGAAAGGCTTAGACAAAGAAACATACCCGAAAATCCGACCGAGGGGGTGCCCGTCACAGAAGGACGAGGACAATCCCTAGGAACTAGGTAGGGGGCACTACCTGAGGCAAGGCAAGCTAAGATTGTTAGAAATAACTCAAGGCAGACAGATACGGTACAAAACAATCTGAGGTCGATAGGGGCAGCTTGGAGCAATCCAAGACAGAGAGGTGAGGATCTGTCAGCATAAAATTTCATGATGGCCCATAAAGAGTTATATCATCAATGGATGATACAGCATCACAGAGAGCATGAAGGGGGACCAGCTCCGCCCGTAAGATTGGTGATCGACTTAGAAGCTCTGGACAGGTTAAGGGAGCCAAAGAGAGGGATATTGATCAGTTCCAGCATGGTACCTCCTACCATTCCACCCTTAAGGGCCGGTGCCGATGTAGGAAACTTCCATCCAAACCATTTGCACAGGAGCGCAAGGCAATGAGAGGATGGACATATCCACCTGGTCCGGCGTTGCCAGCGATTTCGTTTGCAACCCCAGGATTCTTGATTTCTACCCTGATGAGATTGCCCAATGAGCAGTACCTGCAGGATACTTTAACGTGAGAATTTCAGGATGGTATCGGACAACATGAAGGCAGGGCCAAAGCCATCCGATGACCTCGGCTGGAGCGGGAGGACACCAAGGAGGACACCAAGAAGGGCACCAATGAGGACATCAATGAGGATATCAGGGGGATATCAAGGAAGAACCAATGAGGACAGATACTATAGAAGTGAGGATGTGTACCTTTCAGATCCAAATTCATTGGAGACACGCTTGGACGAGCTAATTGGGAGGAATGGGGTGAGGCCCGCTTTCCCTTGGATTCCGAAAATCTTGGCCGAGCCTTGGCCTCAAGGATTACAACCGCCGGAGGGAATTGCTACCTACAACGGAGAGACAGATCCCGAGGAGTTTGTAGGAACATATCATGATTCAATGGTATCCAGGGATATTCCGCACAACTTGAGGTGCAAGTTGCTGGGGTGCTATCTCCGAGGAAACTTTCTGATGTGGTTCGACTCTCTTCCAAGGGAAAGTTTAAGAAGTTTCTATGATTTTAGCCGAGCCCTGCTATACAGGTATTCCCAGTTGAAGAAGTGAGGAAAGTTGTTAGCCAAGCTGTAGGCAACCAAGCAGAAAGCCTCAGAGGAGCTAATGGAGTACTACAGAAGTTACATGGACGACAGTATGCAAGTGTCGGATAGACAACAGCAAGAGAAAGCTGTTATCAGTGGATTCATCAACGGCCTAAAGGATGAGGCGTTGTTCCGAAAGCTAATGGAAAATATCCCTAGCACTTTCCATGTGCTCAAGATTGTTGTACATCTATATTGTGATGTCAATGACGCGACTCGTAAGAGGAAGAAAAATAATGATAGCCTTATCTCGGTAAAAGGCGACAAGAAGAAAGCACCAGAGAAGAGGGATTCAGAAGTCATAGTAACTGGGAAATCTATGGTAGAGATCTACACGCCGCTAATAAAGTCACTCTCGGAGATACTGACGGTATGTGATGTGATTCCTTCTCTTCCACTCCACTGATAAACACTCAAAAGACAACCGGAGATAAACCTGCAAAAGATTCCCGGCTAAACCCGGGAATAAGCTCCGATGCTAAAGTTAGTTCTTCTCTTCAATGAATCTAGATTCTGAGTTTCTTATTGTCTACCTTTTTCATGATGGGCGTGTCCCTTTTTATACTACCTCTTTCCCGATTTTAGCTCTCCACGAGTACTCCACGTTGCACCATCCGTGGATGATTGTGCCGCTCTATTCTCGGTATTGTGTTGACTTGATCCTTACTCTTTGTTACCTGGGCCGTTATTTAGCCTTCTCTGTCTCCTGTGAGTGTGTATATGGACCTTTTGGGCTTGTTGCGTTTTACTCTGGGCCCATTGAATATAATGGTATACACCATAAGCCCCCCAGTCGCTGAAGTTTGAGACTAAGTGTTCGACTCTCTTGTTTGTGCTTTGACTAGATGAGTCGAACGAGTAGTTGCTCTAATTTTAGCGGCTGATGTATGGGGAATCTTGCTCGTTCATCTTGTTTGTTTTCTGTTTTACATTCCGTCATCTTCGTCGTATCCGACGTATATTGAGGTGAGTTATACTCTTCAAATTTTGAATTTTTAAATCCATAAAGGTAATCGCCTTTTTCCGGATTCTGTGCCTAATCATATCTTTAATTTGAATTGAACGGCTGAGATGCGTTTGGTCTGACGCCGCCGTTTTTACTTCTTAAAAAGGGGAAAATGCCTTGAACTTATCATCACTTTCTCATTCTTCATCAATTTACTCATCAATTCGGCTCTCCATAAGTCTTGCGGAAGTTTCTGTCTTTCTCCTGTAATCAAGTAATTTTTCCAACTTCTCCTTTTGATCGTATTTCATATCTGATCAGGAAATATTTAGGATTGTGTTTATTGCTATTTGAATCTGTGCCTCTGTTTGATTTTGAAACCTAGTTCTGATAAGTAGGGATGAGCGATTCCGAAAAGTCATTTGATTCTTCTCGTGATTCCGGTGAGATATCTCTTGATACCGGTGTCCCTACTGATTCCGATGATACGCTAGCTTTGCTTGAATCTGCTAAAAGAGTTGAAGATGCTAGTCTTATGCATGGCCGTTCTTTGGCTTATTTCCGGCGCCGGCACCCTTGTCTGGAGAAGATCGATTTACATTCTCCTCTGCCCAGTGAAAGTGTAAAAAATCCTGGAAGTGATTTCTTCGCTGTGTATTGTGATTGGTTCAAAAGGGGTGTTTCGTTGCCGATTCTTCCGTGGATGATGGAGATTGCTAAGGGGTATAATATGGCTCTTGCTCAATTTCATCCCAAAAGTATAATGGTCATGATTGCGTTCCATGATGCTTGCTCCGCCCTTGATGTTCCTTTCACGTTCCAGTTATTTTGATCCGTCTTCCGGCTGCAAAGTCTGCCCGGTGAAAGCGATCGATTCACTGTGTATAGTTATTTGAAAGAGCTGACGTTCGTAAAGTCGTATCCTGATAGTTTTGCTGGGTGGCGAAGGGAATATGTGTTCGTTCGACGAAGAGCTGGGGTGGATGACCCAATGCCTTGTTGGTCGACTTCCTTGTCGGTAGATCGGGCTGTCGATGTGAAGGATCGATTGACTCGTGATACTGTCATATACCAACGGCTGCTTCAACATACTCATAAGCCTCGAGAAAAGCGAAGGAAAACTTCCTCGAAAGGTTCTATGAGATATGATTATATGGCTCGATGTCAATGCCTTTATGTGATTTTCCGCCGGATTTTTCTGTTTTCGTTCAAATGTGTATAACTTTTCCTGAATTATTTTATATGTTTGTATTCAGGTATGGACATGACTGATATTCCAGTTGAGTTTCCAAAGTTTGAAAAGAAGCTTATCCCTGAGCAGGCAGATGTTCAGCCAGGCTCTCGGAAGGTCACGAGAAAATCTACTACCTCTGTTTCCCGGTCGGAGAAGGCGGGAAAAAGCTCCTCTCACAACCGTGAGCCTGCTTGTGACAAGAGTGGTTCTAAGCGCGATCTGCGTTCTGCTGATAGCCCTGATTCTCCTAAGAAGAAGAAGAAGGTTTCTTCAAGTGCTGTTGTGGCTGTGGCAGCCGAGTCGACTGCTGCCACTCTTGACCGTTATTCCGCTCCTGAGATGCTGAATGTGGTGAGTGATATTCCGTTCGACTCTCTTTTATCCTTTGTTTGTTCTTCTAAAGTCGATTTTAATTTTGTGTAGGTATCTGATCATTTTCGGTATGCCGCGGACTATATTAGTACTCTGGGTACGACTGTTGCCACCCGGGAAGCTATGATTAAGCTGGAGGAGGAGAACGAGAGCTTGAAACGCCAACTGGAAGCTTATATGGGTATGGGCAAGTTGGAGGAGGAAAATGCGAGCTTGAAGAGTCAACTTGAAGCTTGTATGGCTCGCGAACAGGTTCTGTCCGACGAGCTTTCTTTTCACAAGACGAAGGGTGCTTTGAATCCTTCGTATATGGGTGAATTTGTTGATGTTTTGTTCAGAACGAAGAGCTATGCTGATCATATCTGCGCTGGATATGCCTCCGTTAAGCAAGTGGGCATGTGCGAGTATATGAAGTACCTGAAGGATACATTTCCTGATCCTGCGCTTCTTCAGTATCAAGATGACGCGGCCCTTAACAAACTGGTTTCTGAAGCTAAAGCTAGAGTTTCGACTGCGTTTGAGGAGAGCGTTCGTAAGGGTGGTCATTCTTTTGCCCTTGTCGAACATTGCAAGCGCCTGGGTAAACCTTTGAGCTTGCACGAACTAAGGAAATGTCCTGTTGATCAGCTTTTCGGTGATAAGGAAGTTGCTACTACTGTCACTCCACCGGTCCCTACCAGTATCACTCCTTCTGCTAGTCCAGGTGCCTCTCTGGCTGGCGGGGAATCTTTGGCAGATGAACGTGCTGTCATTAGTGAGCTACAGGCGGAGGAGCCAGAGAAAGAAACTCCTGATAGCCATGTTAGTTAGTCTTCCCGTGTATTTTGTCTCTTATTATTATGAATGGACGAAAACCCAGTTTCTTGCATTTTGAAGTTTTATTTTTATTTTATATTTTGTTGTTCTATTTCCATTTTGTAGGATAAAATACTCCCTATAAGAAGGAACGACTGTGTTAAAGTCTGCCAGTTGAGGAGTAGTACTGATGCTGTTGTACTCAGGGAATCATCTCCTATCGGTTTGCTTCAAAATCGGTTGGAAAATGTGTTTTCCAAGATATCGGACTTAGGATGGCTTGAAAAGAACCGACGACTTGCACTTGATGCTTTAAACATGGAAAAATTGATTAGCGCTCAGCAGCAGATTTCTGCCCTATATGATACTGACGAAACTACTACCGATGAAGGCTGCTGTTCGTCTTCTTCAGCCGATGATAAGGAGTTTGCTTATGAGGAAGAGGAAGTGTTCGAACTTTGTGATGAAATAGAAAAATGCCGTCGGGATTTGGGAGGTGTTTGTACCTATATGTCAAGTCTTAGACTTCCTGCCGGTCCTTACCACTGGGTTATGAGGTTCGGTAAACAACTTGATCAGGTTCTTTCTCAATTCGGGCGTCGTGAAAATTACTGGACTGCTCTGTTGAAGCAGGTGGATGTGATGCGTCTTGGGTGGCACAAGATTTGTTCGCAGTAGAACGATATCATTTATCATAATCGTGTTCAAATTGGTACCCTTGTCACTCAAGGCCGAGAGTTTAAGCGTGCGTATCTTGAAGAGAAACGTCGGGCTGAAGAGCAAGTTAAAACTATTTCCAACCTGCAGGGAGTCGAACGCCACTTAAAGGAGAGAATTACTAATCTCAACGGGTTCATAGGTGAGTTTCAAAAGAAGTACGACGAACAATGTTCGATAGCGGAAACTGTTGCTCGAAAGCACCGAGGAGCATTGGAGCAATGTTCCCAATTGGAAGATACTTTGCGTAATTTACAGGCTCAGTGCGAAGGTTTGCGGGCTGGTTCGTCGAGTAGTGGGGCTACTGCAACTGTTCGCCATGAAGTTGTTTTGAATGATGGTTCATTTTTCCATCGTATCGAGGATAAAGCAGCCGAACATATCCTCAATATGGAGGATGACATGACGGCTTTGAGGCGAGAGATACAGCAGCTTAAGGCAAATGCTGAAGCTTACGAAAAGACTTGTGTTATTATGCGGCTCCTGCTTAATCAGTATGGGACTGGACCTATTGTCGATCTTCGAGATTATTACCAGCATCAGCTGGAGAACTTGTCGACTATTAGGTATACTCAAGAGCATCCTGGGTGGTCTTTATGCGGAATGAGTTGGTTCGTCTTAATGATAGTGATCCCGAACGTGCTCGCGCTCGTCGTCATCAGGAATTTACTCATAGTCGAACCAGCGAACGTCGTGGGGCTTCCTCTCATAGCGCTCGTGGTGTCTCTAGGTGGCAATCCGCTGGCAGGGGTAGTTCTCGTTAAGTTTGTAAAATAAGACATGTATTGCCTTTTGTAAAGGTTTTTTAGTATTACTTGTACTGTGCTATACACTTTGTTTGGGTAACACAGTGTGTTGCAGTTGGTTTTGTTACAAGCCCTGCTGACAAGATTGTCGTGACTTGGTTTTACGCTCGATTTGTTTGAGTTCATTTGATTTACAAGTCTCGCTGACATAATTGTCGTGACTTGGTTTATTTGCCTACTTTTTTCGCTTTATTCTTAGTGCAAGTCTAGCTGACAGTAGATGTCGTGACCTGCTTTGTGCATGTAGGGCTTGAGTATTACGCGTCGCTTAGTAGCGTTCATCGTTAGAAGAGATTTGTGCCGAAGAGTTGGCGTTTTTCTTTTTATATATCTACAAAAAAGCGAGAAATCGCTTAACAAATGCCGACATTGATCATATCAAGGCTCCTATACAAATGACTATCATATTCCTAAGCGTAGTATTGCCTTAGGTTAGAAACATGCCAGGTGTTCGGTATAGTGGTCCCGTCCAATCATTCCAGTTTGTATGAGTTGGACTGGTTTGCTTCAACGATAATGTATGGTCCTTCTCACCTAGGAGTCAGTTTCCCTGTCTTTTCCGCCAAACTGGCTTCGTTCTTCCTTAGCACCAAGCTGTTCACCTTGAATCGTACTTCCCTTGCCTTGTGTTGTAAGCCTTTGCCATTTGTTCCTTGTATTTCGCTTCACGGAGGTGTGCCTGCTCTCGTCGTTCTTCCAGAAGATCTAAGTTCCCCTTGATTGCTTCGTCGCTTTGTCGAAATTCTGGACTCTTTCGCTTAGTACTTCTACCTCAATAGGTATCAATGCTTCTTGGCCGAACACTAAACTATAGGGAGTTTCTCCATGTGGCATTCGCGGCGTTGTTCTATATGCCCATAATACTTCTGGCAGTTCTTCTACCCATCCTGTGAGTTTCCCGCAGAGCCGTTTCTGAATTCCTTGCAACAGAGTCCTGTTCGTGACTTCCACTTGCCCATTCGCTTGTGGGTGTGCGACTGAAGTGAATTTCTGTGAAATTTTCTTCGATGCGCACCATTCCTTTGAAGGAGGTACTCGTGAATTGTGTACCGTTATCCGAAACGATTGTTCTTGGTAGGCCGAAACGGCAAACTATATTCTGCCAGACGAACGCTATCATTGCGCTCGTTGTTATTTTTGGGATAGCTTTCGCTTCGACCCATTTGGTGAAGTAATCGACCATGACTATAAGGAACTTGGCATTTCCTGTCCCCCTTGGAAATGGACCGACGAAGTCAATTCCCCATTTATCGAACGGCCATGCTCCGTGGATGCCGATTTACCTGTTTTTTGGAATGTGACTATCATTTGCATTGATTTGACAGGAGCGGCATCGTTGGACATACGCATTCGTGTCGGCGAACACTTTAGGCCAGTAGTATCCCGCGCGTATGATTCTTTTAGCGAGGGTACTTGCTCCTTGATGAGATCCGCAACTTCCATCATGCATATCCTTTACAATCTGTAACACAGCGCAGCCAAGGCACCAAGTGTCCTCTTTTGTATAAGATTCCGCCTTCTACTTGATACATGCATGCCTTTCGTTGTATGGCTCTAGCTTCTTTTATATCTTCTGGAAGCGTTCCGTGTTCGAGAAAAGACCGGATAGGCGTCATCCAAGTTGGCTCGATTGCTGTCGCCGCCACTGTGACGATAGCTGTGCTTCTAACCGGCATTATGTCAATAAGTACGTCTGTGGATCTGTGTAGGTCGATGAACCTACTGTTCGATAGCCTACTCAAAGCGTCCGCTTTTTGATTTTCTTCTCGGGGGATTTTAACAAACTTGATGTACTCGAACAACGGTATAAGTTGCTGTACTTTTGTCAAGTATTTTGCTAATTGGCTATCTCGCACTTCGAAGTCTCCCAGTATTTGGCTTATCACGATTTGGGAGTCGCTGAATACTTTGACGCTCGTGATCTTCATCTTATTGGCAAGATCCAAGCCGCTAATCACTGCCTCGTATTCTACTTCGTTATTTGAAAGGTGGAAATCAAATCTCAGCGCATGCTTTAATTCGTCGCCTTCCGGGCTTATCAACAGAACGCTCGCTCCGCATCCTTCTTTGTTCGATGAGCCGTCCACATACAGGAGCCACGCTATGTCTTCACATTTTGCTTTGTTTCTATCTTCAGGTATTGGAGACATATGACTTGCTATGTTGTTGTCTAATGAAAATATTTCTGCCATAAAGTCTGCCAAAGCTTGTCCTTTGATAGCTTTCCGAGGTGTGAATTTTATGTCGTGTTCACTCAACTCAATTGCCCATTTCATCATTCGCCCTGATGATTCTGGTTTTTGCAGTATCTGCTTAATCGGTTGATCCGTAAGTACGGTTATTGCATGGCTTTGAAAATATGTTCTCAATCTTCGAACCGAATGTACCAGTGCCAAAGTTATTTTCTCGATGGGCTTATAATTCATTTCAGCTACCGTTAGCATTCTGCTTGTGTAGTAAACAGGCTTTTGTACCTCGTTGTGTTCTCTCACCAACACCGAACAGATTGATTTATACGATGCGTCTAAGTACAAGAATAGAGGTTCTCCTGCTAGTGGAATGGATAGCGATGGTAGGCTCTGAATCTCTTGTTTGAGGAGTGTATAAGCCGCTTCACATTCTTCGCCCCACACAAATTTCTTTGCCCCTTTGAGGACATTGAAAAAAGGCATATGCTTGTCTGCCGCTCTCGCCATGAAGCGGTTTAAGGATGCAAGGTATCCTGTCAAGATCTGGACACCTTTGATATTTCTGGGTGGCGGTAAATCCAGAATTTCCTTGATTCTTTCTGGACTTGGGTTCAGTCCTTTAGCTGAAACTTGTATCCCTAAGAATCGTCCTGCTCATACTCCGATAACACATTTCTTCGGATTGAGTTTCATTCCTATAAGGAGGAGTGATGCGAACGTTTCTTCCAAATCCCGTGGAAAATCATTCAGCTTTGAGCTCTTGATGACCATGTCATCTATGTATACTTCCATGTTCCGTCCGATCTGTGATGCGAACACCCTATCCATTGTTCGTTGGTAGGTTGCTCCTGCGTTTTTTAATCCGAACGGCATTTTAGTGTAGCAGAAAGCTCCTACACTTGTAATGAAAGCTGTTTTCTCTGCATCTAGGGGATCCATCAGGATTTGGTGATACCCCTTGTAGGCATCTAGGAATGCAAGTACTTCGTACCCTGCTATTGCATCGACCAGTTTGTCGATTTTTGGTAATGGATAGCAGTCTTTGGGGCAGTGTTGATTTAGGTTTGTGTAATCAACGCACATTCTCCATCCAGCGTCTGCCTTTCGTACCATTACTGGGTTCGCCAGCCATGTTGGATACTGCACCTCCCGCAATATTCCAGCTTCGGTTAATGTTCGAACCTCCTCTTCTATTGCTGCCTGCCTCTCGGCAGCGAACGTTCGCTGCTTCTGCCTGATGGGTCGAACAGCGCTGTCTACGTGTAATTTGTGTGTTGCGATGTCCGACTTAACTCCTCCCATATCCATTATAGACCATGCGAACACTGGCGCATATTTCCGGAGTATGTTCTCGACTTGCAATCTTACCGGGCCAGGCAAGTTTGATCCCACTCTAACCAACGACGATGGGTCTCCTTCTATGACTTGGAATGGTTCAGCCTGCTCACCAAGGTCAATGTTGGGTGAGACTGCCACTGTATTGACCGAGGGAAGTACCTTTGTCTTCGTTGCAGGTTTCATTGCAATCGTCATACATTGCCTTGCTGCTTGTTGATTTCCCCGTACTGAGGCTATACCCGCTGGTGTGGGGAATTTCATAACCAAATGATAGGGTGACCAGATCGCTCTTGCGGCGTTCATCCATGGGTGACCTACGATCGGGTTAAATGGACTCTGTGCTTCCATAACTACAAAATCGCACATAATCGTCACGATTTTGCCTTCCTCTCCTATGGTGACTGGCAATTGAATCTGTCCTAGAGGCATTTCGGATCTTCCCGTGAATCTGACTAGAGCGGATGCTGGTTTCTTAAGATCATCTCTTTTGAATCCTAATTTGTCGAAACAATCGGCGAAGAGTATGTCAAGTGCGCTTCCGTCGTCCACAAACACCCTATGTACTGTTGAATTCCCAATTTTTGCGACGATTACTAGCGGGTCATTGTGCGGAAATGCATTTGGTACCGCATCCGACTCATCGAACGTTATAGCCTCCGATAATTTCAACCGTTTGTCAGAAGGTTCCTGTGGCGGCAGGTATCTGGTTCTCTTTTCCATCCTTTGTTCGAAATGGGTTCTGTCGACCCATGGATGGATAGAATTACTCTATCGGTTGTTCGGTATGAATGATCCTCTACTCGTTCTACTGCTGCCGTGATTTTTCCCCCGTTTGGAGTGTTAGCCATATCTTGCTTGTTCGCGTGTCCCCCTTCACGTTTGTATTGGGTGAGGTTTCCTTGACGTAGGTTATCTTCTATTTGCCTTTTGAGTGAGACGCACTCCTCTGTGTCGTGACCGTGATCCCTGTGGAACGCACAGTATGTTTCCTTCGAACGCTTGTCTGGTGGTGCTAACATTGGCCTTGGGTCACTGAAAAGGTCCTTATGTAGCTGCCAAATCTCTTTCCTGGACTTGGTAAGGGGGGAGGTGACGAATGTTCTGCCTCCAGTCTCCTTAGCTTTCGTTGAAGACACTGTTTTTAGCTTTTTTCCTCCCCACTTTGATTCATCGTCAAGGATTCGTTTATCTCCTTTTTCGTTCTCAATTTTCCGATCATTCGCTTCCTCTGACCGTACATATTTCTCAACTAGCTTCTGTAACTCGCGTTCGTTCGATGGCATTTCTTCTCGTAGCTTTTTGTAGAAGTATCCGGGTTTAAGTCCACTCATGAAGGCTCCTAAGAACATTTGATACGTTAGATCTTTGATACTTAAACTTTCGATCACCATTTTTGCATGGTATGCTCCCACGCTGTCGCTGCCTTGTTTGATGTTTACTAAGTCCGCGATGGTGCGCTCGAATTTTTGATTCCTATAAAATCTTCCTAGGAAAATATCCGACAATTGTGCCCATGATTTAATACTTCTTTTTGGTAGGCTTTCGTACCATGTAATAGCTGGGCCAGTCAGAAAAATCGGGAAAGCCTTGCATATCAGTTGTTGTGATGCATTCCTGAAGCGCATGCTGCTCCCATACGAGTGCAAGAAATCTTTTGGATCCGTCGTGCCATCGTAAACCTTCACATGTAATGGCAGTTTGAAGTTATCTGGCATTTGCAGGTTCTGGATGTCCCAGGAGAGTGGCGAATCGTCGTTATATTCGCCTGCAACGATGTCTCTCAATTCTTCCTCGTATTGTAACGGCTCTTGGTAGTCATTCGAATGATGGGCTTTGTTTTCACTTGGTATTATTCTTCTGTTCCTGCCGCGATCGTCTTTTGTCTTTTTGAACTGTTCGTAAAGCCTTGCCTTCTGGTTTTCTAGAAACTCTTCGAACTCTTTTTGCTCTTTTTGGCGATTAGTTAAGGGTGATTCTGCTTCTTCGCCATAGTTTTCATCTGAATCTTTATCATCATAATCCCTGTCCTGGCTACTCGCCTGAGTCTCTTCTTGGCCATTTACCGGTTCGTGTCCTTGGCCATTCATCTGACTACCCTGGTTATCTCTGTCTTGGTTCAGAGCTCGATCTCTTCCTCTTCATTCGCTGACGGTCCTCGATGTGGACCTGGTATTGTGGTGAGATTCTCCCCGACCATTTCTGGTGGAAACCATTGGAGAAGAGAAAAAACGATCCCCACAGACGGCGCCACTGATGTGATTCCTTCTCTTCCACTCCACTGATAAACACTCAGAAGACAACCGGAGATAAACCTGCAAAAGATTCCCGGCTAAACTCGGGAATAAGCTCCAATGCTAAAGTTAGTTCTTCTCTTCAATGAATCTAGATTCTGAGTTTCTTATTGTCTACCTTTTTCATGATGGGCGTGTCCCTTTTTATACTACTTCTTTCCCGATTTTAGCTCTCCACGAGTACTCCACGTTGCACCATCCGTGGATGATCGTGCCGCTCTATTCTCGGTATTGTGTTGACTTGATCCTTACTCTTTGTTACCTGGGCCATTATTTAGCCTTCTCTGTCTCCTGTGAGTGTGTATATGGACCTTTTGGGCTTGTTGCGTTTTACTATGGGCCCATTGAATATAATGGTATACACCAGTATGCATGAACCTATTCAGAGATCCACATCTGATTCAAGGAATCCTGTCAAAAGAGAATGCAGAGAAGTGATGTGCTTATCACAAATCTCATGGGTACACCACGGACGGCTGCCGCACCTTGAGGAACGAAATAGAAAAGCTAATAGAGAGAGGACAGTTACGAGACTGTGTTGCTCCCGAAGCCAGGAAGGAGGGGCAGCAGCAGCATTTCGGAAAGAAGAAATGGAGAGGAGCGAACCAGTATGTCACTAACCAGTATCCGAACCACGGTCAGATACAAGGAGGGGAGCAAGCCTACGGCAACAATGGAAACCAAGCTCCAAATCAGATTGTAGCGGTAGCTCAGGACCCCGAGCCCATGCCGAATCGAATGATAAATGTTATCAGTGAGATGGTAGGAAAAAGCTGGCAATCGGTGACGGTGTTGAAAGCCCAGACTAGGTATGTGCCGCCAGGAGAAGAGCCAGGTAAACGTTTCCGACCTAGTGAAACCATCACTTTTTCCGAAGAAGATGCGGTGCCTACTCAGGCCTTGCACTCATATCTGATGGTGGTAACGGCGGAGATAGAAGGTTTTGCTATAAAAAGAGTTTTTATAGATGATGGCAGTAATTTGGAGATCATGTTCGCCACCCGCTTCGATCAGCTCGGAATAGGAAGGCAGAATCTCAGGCCGCTGATGTCACCATTGTCAGGGTTCACTGGAAAAGTTGAGATGCCCGTCGGCATAATCACCCTTAGAGTGACCATGGTGGACGACAGGGACAGAAGCCGCCGGACTTCGGTGTTGTGCAATTTTGCAGTGATAGACGCTCCTTCTCCATACAACGCAATTCTCGGTAGGGCCTGGCTGACACGGGCTCGAGTGCCCCTACTTATTGGCGATGAAATTTCCAACGGAGCAAGGAGTGGCATCTGTCCGAGGTAGCCAGACCATAACAAGAAGTTGCATGCTAACGGCCATCCTAGACGCGAGAAGGGCTGTAGGGGCAGTCCATCAAGGGTCGGCGAGCAAAGGGAATGCAAAGATTAAAGGTTCACCCTTAGAAAAGGGTAAAGCAAACAAGGGAAAATGTTCGGAGGTACTAGAAAAGGAGAAGGGTGCAAATACCTCGGACATGGATGAGGAGAGCCCAGAAAAGGAGACATCAGGCAAGGGGGTCGAGGTGATAATGGAAGAAAATTGAATCCGGTAAACCCCCCTTTAAAAAAAAAATCAGGAACTTTTTTTAAGGAGAGAAATGAGGAATTTTTGGTGTGGATACACTTAAGCCAGTAGCATGGATACGTCTGCTGGTAGGTGGCGTGGATACGTTAAAAAAGATGCAAGGTATTGGATAATGCTTTGTGGGAAAGGAAAGGGTGTGGATACGCCTTATGTCATAGATGGTCTTCCAGGGACTATCTCAAGGCTCCCAACATGTTGCCCCACGACGTATCCAGGCAACGTGTTCAGTCAGCCACTAGTGTGACCCCTCCCACTAGTATATATACCATGAGAGAGAAAGGTAAAAGGGAGTTAAAGCTGATATATCCACAGTGATATATTACTTCATCCTACACTATTCATCATCTTCTCCACCAAATAATAGCTCCATGACCCAACCTGACTTGGGCGTCGGAGCGGGCTACGGCAACCTGCCGCCCCGCCTTAAGTAATCCCAGTGCTGCTGTACAGGTACACAGGACCATCGCATCGCCACCAAACAGATCTAGATAGGAGGAAGAGCTTCCCGTCGGAGCATGACGCGTCTGTTAAGTCAGCGGCCAAATCCTGTTCTGACATTGGTGCCGTCTGTGGGGATCCGTCACTAAGGTTCCTCATGCAGCTCAGAGGTGTATCCAAGCAGGCCTTCAACAACAAAGGCCTCACGCCTCCCATTCGAGCAAATACAATCTGCTCTAGGTTGGTAAAATCTTGCAAAGATAAAGCTTTTCATTGAAATAGCTAATTAGAAAGCATGATGTTTAGATCTGTACAACTAGCTATTAAAAGAACTAAAACATATGTGAAAATACAACCTAGAATCCAAAAAGAGAGCCTTTCTTCCAACAAATGAAGAAGGTTTTACATATTTGTGTAAAAGATACATTTTTTTCATTACACAAATTCTTTTTGAGGGGAGAAGGAGTATAGCATACCTTGGCCCCAATTATTTCCTTCAATCCGTGCTTCTCACATAATAGAAGAGATCATTTTATCAAAATATAACGCCAACTCGGCCCTGCTCCCCGGTCCTGCTCCCCGTCATAGTGCAAGAAAGAACACTTTGAATGTGATGGACGTCGACACAGAGCCATCTTGCTCGGTCCGGATCCCCGGTCCTGCTCCCCGTCGTAGTGCGAGAAGGAACACTTCGAATGTGATGGACGTCACAGAGCCATCCTGCTCGGTCCGGATCCCCATCGTAGTGCGAGCAGGAACACCTCGAAGGTGATGGACGTCACTGAGTCGTCCTGTGCTACCTGTCGTACCACCCCGATCCTGCTCCCCGTCGTACCACCTCTGTCCAGCTCCCCGTTGTAGTGCGAGCAGAAACATGTTAACAGTTTCTGCTATGTACTAGGATTGACCCATTTACCCCATGGTGTTACTAGCACGATGTCGTAGATATAGTGTCCTTTTTTAAACAATGTCGACTCCGCTGTGGATACAAAGAAGTGGCATAAAAAGACGGCATTAGACAACATGTTGAGAAGCAACATGTTAAGAAACAATGTCGACATTCCCAATTACCCTTTACCAACAATGTCATCTCCGTCGTGGATACAGAGAAGCGGTAGTAAGAGAAAGAGCATTGAGAGAGGCGCATGTTGAAAAGTAACATGCTAAGGGACGACAAGTCGAGTAATAACGTGTCCGAACCCGAGCAATTTGACACGTCTTGCAAAAATGTAGCATCCTCAGTCCCGAACGAGTTGGTATAATGGTGGAAACATGCATACGTCATAGTAGACACAACCATGACACCAACCGGTATAGTGGCGTCAGAGTTTGCACGTTGGAGCCTAGAGACCAGCAACACGGCTTGTAAGCAACACAATGCCGAACATGACTAACCACGACCTGTAGGCAGGAAGCGGCAAGGTCATCCGAGAATTAGTCTCGCTCCAAAGCCTAGAGTTGTAGGTTCATACACCACGCCTTTAAGTAATTCACCCTCATACGGCATCCTGCATGCGGCGTTAGAGATTAAACAGCTCCGACCACGGCAAAAAAGAAGTTGTCATCATCGATTCACCTCAAACTGAGAGGATGTGATCACGGATGTTTAATCCTGTCACGACTACCCTGTCATGACCACCCCTCACAAAGACGGAATCAGGCACATGTCATAATAGACATAGGCACGAGAGATCATGTCGGGTCAGTATCATACGTGTTCTGAGGCATGCCCAGGAAACAAGTTTATCGCTCCACATCGGGCAGACCTCAGTACCATGTCTAAGGTTAGGCACCATTGCGAAGCCATTAAACCAAATCTGTTGATACTCGTTGAAGTCTATAGACCACGACGACGGTCCCAGCCACTGGAGCGGAACTGGATTCTGAGTAATAATTCCCGACGGCGTTCAACAATGGTCCCTATTGGCCACCGTCAATGTGGTCAGGTCAGAAACGCCACCGGATCGGTCATGTCCGAACCTCCGCCCCCGAAAAATGACAACCTCTGTCGCGAAACCCAGATGAGCCGACTAGACGACAGTTCCCGGCAAAATTAAGCGGTTTCCGAGCAGGTAGTTTTCGGTGATGGACGCAAAACCAAGCCCAGCGATAGGTACACAGGACCACCGCAGCGCCACCAAACAGATCCAGATAGGAGGAAGAGCTTCCCGCCGGAGCATGACGCGTCTGTCACGTCGACGGTCAAATCCTGCTGACACCCTAGGAAAGAAAATTACTAAGTATTTGATAGTACTTTGTAATAGGAAGTCGGGACCTCGGGGTTGCTCCCACGATGGTGCCCCGGAAAAGAAGGATTTTTTATGAAGGAATTCAGAGTTAGAGGTTTTAAGAGTTTAAGATTTTCAACTCCACGGATGGATGCCCTCATTAGAAGAGGACCATCCGATGAACGCATAAAGAAGAGAAAGGTTTTAAAATTTTCAAATCTTCGGATGGATGCCCTCGTAAGAAGAGAACCATCCGATGAAAGCATAAGGAGAAACTAGAGGTTTTAAGATTTTAAGATTTTTAAATCCTCGGATGGATGCCCTCATCAGAAGAGTACCATCTGATGAACGCATAAGGAGAAACTAAAGGTTTTAAGATTTTAAGATTTTCAAATTCTTGGATGGATGCCCTCATAAGAAGAGGACCATCCGATGAACGCACAAGACAAATTTAAGACTGGACAATTTCATATACATATGGTGGATGCAGGATTTCAGGCAGTCAGTTGACTACCCTCGCCAAAAGGAGGGAATGACTCGTTGATATAGCTGGGACAGTCAAAATTTTGGATCACGAGAGAAAGGACTTTAAAGGTATGTTTCGAAAATCGTTGAACATTCAATATTATAGTGAATTTAGAACATCGGGCAACAAGTATAGGACTTTGCACCCGATGCTCCTAGAGGGGGAGAATAAGGGGGATAGATGACAAATAAACAATACATATACATATGGTAAATAACGCAAATACATAAGATAAGATTTAGGGGAGAATAATACAAAGAAGGAAAAAGGAAAGCAGAACAAAAGTTTCTTTTGTTAGGTATTACACAGGAAAAGAGAAATTGCTAAACAAACAAGAACACAAAGGAAAGGAAGGCGCTATGGATAATTAAGAGTCAGGAAATCGGGCAGCATCGGGAAGTTGGGACCGGGGATTCTTGCAAACTGCCTTCGATTGACCATCCTGATAACCCATGCCAAATCCATATTAAAAAAGGGTGAGTGCAGTATTCGGAGTAGCTAGCCACGGGGAATAAGGGGTTCATGGAAGACCCCCTTGCAGTTCCTATCATCCTTGGGAGGAAGAGAACCAGGAGGAGATAGAGGTCTCTTCGGTATAGCCAGAGCTCGGACAGAAGAAGCTGAAAGATGAGGAGAATCAAAACATAGAGCTTCCCAAACTTTGGGGGCCAATTGATCCAAGGTCTTGTTCCTCAGGCATCGGAACTTATAATGATAACGTCGCTCAGCACCAGGATTATAGAAATTTCTTTGGTAGTCGAGCCTAGGCACCCCGGGAACCCATCCTCGCATTTGCTTATAGACCCATGTGGTTTGGTGGTTGTTTGACTCGGTCAAAACTTCTTCACAGCTTCCTCGAACTCAGGGACCGGATTGGATGAGTTCTTCTGAAAGGGCAAGGCTGTATTCACGGAGGTTTGAACCATCTCTCCAAAGTTGCGGTTCTTGTTCGAGTTCGGCCAGGCGAGACTCTAGCTCGGCCAAGCGGAGTTCTTTCTGATCCAACTCTTGAGCCAGGGCAGAGGACCGATGTTTTTCCTTGGCTAAAAGAGCAGATAGGTGACGTTGGTAGGTGGATTCAAGGAAATCTCGTAGGTAAGCCGAGCTGAGTATTTTAGAAGAAAATTCAGATACTTGAAACATTGAAGGTTAGGGATCGGTAATAAAATGCATAAAACCAAGACGCAAAAGGGAAAGGAAAATTACCGAGGGACCAGAGCTAGGAATCTGTAGTTGCGCATCCCTCGGGGGAGATGGGGACTGAAAGATTAGAGCCTCGAGCCGAGGTCTTTTTCGGCTGCAGCTCAGAGGATCTTCGGCAAGGGCGCCGACCAGGTAGGGGAAAAGAACATAGATGGAAACCACCGAACTAGTAACCATGGGCAGAGTCTCACCTGGGGGACTCAGGCCGTCTAACTCTGGCAAGACGGTAGAGCCAGGAGCTGGGTGCCGAGACGGATCATCTGGGAGAGACCGGAGCTCTAGAAAAGAGGAAAAATAAATTAACGCAATGAAAAAGGGGAATCAATCATCATAATAAAAGAAGGAGTCTTGAAGGGTAAACCTTGCTCGGGCCAGACGGCGCGATAGTAAGGAGCGGAAAAAACCTCGGGAGGGTACACCTCGTAAGGCCAAGAAAACCCCCCCGTTCTCAGAAATCCAGTATTGAGACTAGTATACTGGGCTATTCAGCAGAGTATCATGATCCGAGCGTAGCCTCTCAGGAAGCCAAGGTACCTAGTCCTCGGATGTGACATTGCGGTTCCACCAGGGAGCCGGATAGGTCAGATGATCATAAGAATAATGACCGTTCACGGTCCACTAACCATCCCTTCGGATAATTGACGAAGTCCTGGATGAAGTGGGCATTGGGAACACGAGATGCAAACCCAAAGATGCCAGGAATTCGGCTTGCGTTCCTGGAAAGGCAGAAGAAAGATCGAAATAGGTCAACCGACTCAGAGACCTCACATCGGCGGCAGTTGACTAGAAACGCCATGATGACTACAAACCCATTGGGATTAATTTGAGCAGGAGAAATTTTGTAGTGGTGAAGGAGTTCAGAGTATAAAGGAGGAAAGGGCAAGCTCAAGCCATACTGGAATAAGCGCTTCGAAATGCATGGCCCATTGGTCTGATATTCATCTGGCTGTATGGGAGTAAGTTGGGCGTCCATCGCTAAAGGGCAGAACATCCTGGAGGCAGCTTTAATGGTTTCGGCGCAGATCCAATCCTGCGCTGGGTCAACAAGGGACGACGACCCTCAGTGGCCGAATACGCAAGGATTTATTTGGGGTTTCACCAGTTCCTGTTCGAGAATCTGGATAGCGAGAGCTGGGACCCTCACCAAAAGGGACAATCTTGGGGCGAGTCATATCCCTGCAAGGAGACGAGGCGGTGGCACTATCAGAAGAATTACCAGAAGTTGGCGAAGCCAAGCGAGAGCGATTTAGAACAAGTGAACATGAATATTCAGAAAATGAGGAAGAATTGCAGGAAAGATAGTCAGCCATGCGAGTGGAATGAGGAAAAAGGGGGAGGAATTTATAGTACAAATAAAATGAGCAAGGCGGTGGAAGATAAAGGGGCAAGGACAAGCCGTACCTAGGAAGAAGACAAAATGATTAAGTCACTTAAAAGAAAGGGAAAATCGGAAACTGCGTAGCCGTCAGGCAAAAAGCGCGCTAATCGGGGCCCACTCATTAAAAGGATGTCGCTCCAGGGATAACGGAACGGCAAAGCCCACACAGCTTCTGCTAGGATAATTCGGGTTGAAAAAACATAAGGATCGGATAAAGTCAAGACAAGCGTTGCTCTTTCAGAGCTGACACTCGTCTTGGGAGGCTCGTGATAATGTAGAATGCGTCATCAACTACTAAGAGATGCGATGACTCAGCTACTTAAGGAAATTACCAAGAAGATACATGGGCACGTGAGAGGATCTCAAGCAAGATACAGAAGGTACAGCCTCACATGAGGTATACGTGAGGAGGAGGAAAAAATGATGAGTCAGCAGGGAAAAGGGGTCGAGCTAGGTGCTCCAGGACACCTATAAATAGAGGCCACAATCAGCCATTCCAGGTAAGTTCTCGAACTCTTGAATACAGTTTCTCTTCAATACAAGAAATCTCATCATCACACCAGAGTTACTACCCTTGGGTAGTGCCGAGGGCTGTTTTGCAGGCCTCAAGTCAAGCAGTTCCAATCCGAGACCAAGGAGCTCGGAAAATCGGGAGTCAGTAGCGAGCAATCTGCATACTTCATCACGCCCAGAAGCCCTCAGGCGCATCAACTATCCGAGGCACCGATTACTAGTGCAGATTTCCCCCGCATCATAGGTAGTACAAATGAAAAAATGCAAAACCAACATAAGTTGAAACAACTAGCAGTAATCATCATGATTTGAGCACCTTGCAGGAGGTAGAAGGCCTTTAAGAGTGGTGTGATGAGGAGCAACTTCTTAACGCAGGAATTACCGACAAAATCTAGGGGTAAAGCACTGTTTTGGTGCGAGCCACGAGAGCGGTACCAAATCGAGGCAAACTCTGAATACTTGATATGGCCTCAAAATAACAGGGGTCAAGGTCGACCAGTGAGATGATGGGAGATGAGCTTCATCGTCGAGAGGGAAACAGCCTGGATCATCAGCTAAGGCCCAAAATCTGACCTCCCAAACTTGTAGTTTCTAACTTATGATGACGGCAAAGTTAGTTCTCATCAAGAAGGATTGGAACACTCTCCAATTGATTAGACTACCTTGTCCTGCCTCAACCCCTTCAATCTGCTTTTAATATAGTAAGAGCAAGTCCAATGGCTCCCCTAAAATTTGCTAAAAGATAGGGGAGCTCCCCTAAAACCACATAAGAACACTGTTCAATTCTATCAACTCCACAGCTCCCCTATATTGAATCATATGATTATTTAATATATTAATAAATACATATAACTAAATATAGTCATATGTGATCTCGTTACGTTCATTGTAATGCATACTTTTATACTCTATAGTTTTCATATTTTTTTGTTATATATAATTTTAGATATTCTAATTTTAAAAGAGAAAAGTAGAAGATGGAAAGAGAGAAAGAGAGAAGTAGAGTAGACACTATTAATATTTTTATCCAATACAACCCCTATAATTTTCCTTCTCTCTACAACTTTAAGGAATTTCCTCACTCTCTATAGCACTAAGTTTAAACAACTAGCATTAATCATTATGATTTGAGCACCTTGCACTGGGAATCTTATCTTTCCTATTGCCAAATAAGTACAGTATGAAGCAAGACTTGCACTGGGGGCACCAGATTTTTTATTTATTTTTTGGTTAACTCCACTAGAATTTTATTTTGTCATAAAATTGAAAATTCTATTAGTGAAGGACATAAGTGTAGTGTCTATGTTCCATAATCTCGTCATGTCAACCAAAGTATGCAGTAACAACTGTTGGTATTTAACTTATGTTTATTGATACCTTTGCTCAACTGTTCAACTTATAAGCTAGAATTCTAGGAATGTTTTTGAAAAAGTCCCGATGCACTGGTGCACCTGCAATCAGGTAAAATGTCAAAATTTATTTCTTAATTCAAATCTATATACGATAATTTTTGTTCAATTTTGATTCAACTTAGCAGTTCAAAAACAACTAAGCTAAAATAAATAAAATTGAACCACAAAAAGTATATCTAAAATTGGGAACCTTGGAATTAAATTAAGCTAGATTAAATTAAATTTCATCAAATTTAATTTATTTTTGATAAATTGAACTTAACTCAACAACTTAACTTAACTTAATTAATTTGACAGAAATACTTGACCATTAGTGAGAACATGGCTGAAGGAACATCAACTAGAAATGAAGGGTATAAATGACAATTCTTAATAAAATACTTGTACTCTATGTTCCAACTATTTCGGCACAAAATTATGCATAAAGTCAAAATTGCTAAGTTCAATTGATAAATAAACTAGAAAATTATCGTTAGATTTATAATTTTCAAATTTTTATAACTTGCTCATAATGAAAAATGTTATTGATCAATATTTTCTTAGTCAAATGATGAAAGTCTATATGTAAAGATTGGGTTGTGACAAAAGAGAGTGGGTATTTGTAATAATTTGTTATTCCCATCATCAATAAGAAGATGGACATGCATATAGTTGTAAAACGAATCCCACTGTATCATCTTAACATACTATAATTAAACTCTCCAACTGACAGCTTCTTTGTGATGCCAAATAGCACAGCAAATTCGTGAACCATACATTGGAAGGAAAGAGAAATATACACTTTGAGCAGATAACTATACATAATGAATCGTTGATGTTCAGAGCAATTTCACGATTAATCTATGATGATCAAATCTACCAATGTAAACAAATATTGAAATCATTTCATCCCAATCAACTTTATTGACCAAAAACAGTGCAGGCAACGCAAAATGAATTATGTACTCCCTCCATTCCATTATCTTGTACCCAATTCCTTTTGGCACGATTTTAAAAAAATCTAATGTGGCACTGATTTGGGTGGTAGAGTTGGTGAAGTATGTGAGAGAATGTTAATAGTTTATATTATAATTTTGAGAAAGTCTTGGGTGAGACCGTCCTACCAGAAGCTTATGGTAGGACGAATGATAGTTCATGTGTTTAATGAAGTTGTTCATGTGTTTCACAGCTTTGTTAATTCATTTACATATTGTTACAGATTATAACAAACAAAATTGTGAAACACAAGAACAAATCTGTCAAACACATGAACTCAGCTTATAACAAACAAAACTGTGAAACACATGAACAAAACTGTGAAACACATGAACAAATCTATTAAACACATGAACTATCATTCGTCCTACCATAAGTTTATGGTAGGACGGTCTCACCCAAGACTTTGTATATAATTTTTTGCCAAAAAAAGAAATGAGTAAATCTCTTTGAGACGGACCAAAAGGGAAATTGGATAAATCTCTTTGAGACGGAGGGAGTATACATCTGCACTATCTCGGTGATACGTGCAAAGTGTTACATCTATCATATATAAGGTATAGATATATCAAACTATAAATTTTAATAAGCGACTTAATCGTAATGCCTTCAGAATATTTTCCTCATTCAAAATTAACCATCGATATACGTCAACGATTTAATTAACTCCAGGCTTGGTTCTAAATGTTGAATTATACGTGTATATAGAATCTCTTGACTCCGAGTGCATGAATGGTAAAAGCAGAGTGGAATTTTTGAGCCAAAATCAAATGAGGGTTGATTAGTCCTCATGACGTAAACTACCTCTTTGTTTTTTTATGAAAAATTCCAACTCATAGACGGGGCAAATTCTCATTTGAGACCTGTCTCAAATGAGACCAAAGATTATATGAGACTGCTATTGATTGAATTTTTCGTTGGTGAAATTTAAACCCGTCGATTTCCTTGATTGAATTTGTCGTTGGTGAAATTGACCAAGCAAATGATCAAGAAAATTGACCGAAAGATCAAGCAAATTGAACGAAAGATCAAATTAACTGAAAAATCAAGGCAAAACAAAAATACTCAAGGACATTGATTGAAAGATCAAACAAACTGACTAAAAGATCAAGCAGAAACAGTAAATGCTCATTCCCCTACTCTTGGTCTCCACAAGGACAGGTCTCACCCAAGACTTTCTCCATAGACGGTGGAGTTGTTGGCCATGCTTTGAATAAAAGACGATAAAATCAACACATGCATGTGTCTCATTATTATTATCCATTATATCCCATTCAAAACCCAATTAGTCATATACCTCATATGGTAAGTAACAGAATTGTCCACTCAAGATGAACATCCTTTCGTATAAATTCTCATTCTATACATTATCTATAGACACTAGTGACTATAGGGATATTTGTCGATCGAATTTGTTATTGAGGAGTTTCAACCTCGTCGTCACAATTAGGTTTTAGCTTACTGATGATGTCATATTTCAACCGGCTCATATGGATTGACTCGAGACTGAGTTTCGGTGTGAATTATTACAGAAGAACAGTAAAGTACCATAGACTAGGAATGATCAAGGAAACTAACTGAAAGATCAAGCAAATTGAATGAAAGGTCTAGATAAAACGGGAAATGTTCAAGCAAATTAACTAACTGATAAAGGAAACACAATAATGTTCAAGGGAACTGACTGAAAAATTAAGCAAATTGAATAAATGATTAAGAGAAAACAGTAAATGCGCATTCTTTTGGCTCTTGGTGTCCAAAGAGACTAGTCTCACAAGAGATGGAGGTTTAGATAAATTTATTTTATTGAAAAGTTAGATAATTTGAAATTGCTTGAACCGAAAATAGTAAATTATTAAAAGTCGTAATTTTTTTTAATTGTGTGTGCCTCACTATTCACGTTGACGTGAAAATTTGCATTGAGTAGGTGGCTCTATCTTTAACGGATCGGAAAATGAAATTTGACCGTATTATTAATCCATTTCTACAACAAGAAAGCAACCATGACACATATCGTTCGGCAAATGTCACTAACTAGTCCCCCTTTATTTCTTCTACGTTTGTTTATTTTATTTATTTTTCGATAGATTTAGGTCCTATTTGCCTGATCTTATTTATTGTTGAACTAAATTAAATTAAAATAAGTGAAAATTATTGTAGTGAAAACAGAGACAAAATTAACATAAATTTTATCAGGTTATATTTTCACTGAATTAAATCGAACGAAATTGTATAAGAACTTAATAGGAGGTATATTATAAGAATTTTGTGTGAAAGAGCCCAGCTTATTTGAACACGTTGATTACAAAAATCTTACTTTAAAAGCATGCAAATTAACAAAACAACAAAAGGAAGTCAAGCATCCAACCACCACTCTACCGCCCCTACAGGATTTGTTATTTTGCTTTATGTCTTTTTTTTTTTTCTTGAAATATGCTTTATGTCAAATTTAGTTTCAAGAGTCATGCATATTATTTACAATAACAATCGATAAGTAATTACACGGAATAGCTAAAAGTCTTAAAACTATACTCCCTCCTCCGTTTCCAACCAAAACTTCTTAATTGACTTCGACTCGTATCTTAAGAAAAATACATTTTATATCTTATAAGTGGAGTTTTAAGGGATATAAATGGAATATAACTTATGGTTATGGTTGTTTGTAAGAATTCATTAATGGTATATTTGTCTTTTTATAGTTATTTTTTTGCTAAAAGAGGAAATAATGAAAGTAAGAAGTTTTGGTTGAGACGGATAAAAAAGGAAAGTAAAAGTTTTTGTTTGCACAGGGGATAACAGAATTTTAAAATTGTTTGTACACGTCGCGAATCTTTATTTGACTTGCTGATCCATATGTAATTATCTGGATAATTAATTTTTAATTTCACCAGATTATAACCGATCCACTAATTAAACCATTTAACGGGTACCAAGCTGCATACAAAAAATATCTAATGACGATAATGTTTTCTCGCAATCTATTTTACTTTTACGTGTTCCAGTTCTATATGCACACTTTAAATTTTATCGGTCAGAGTTTGATCCTTAATATATTTAATTACATGTACCTGAATAGTTAATGTTTAGATTGGGTTGAGACGGAGGGAGAGGGCCGAGTACTTAATTCAGAGTACAAGTTTCATTTTTCAGATACTTGATTCAAATTAAGTTTCATTTTTCGCGATCTTCTAGAATATTGCAAGAAATTTTTTCTTATTTTTCAGGGTTCGATACTTGCAAATTGTAAATTTGGGTCATAATGGGTTGGATATAGAGCTGTCAAGCCCAAACCGAACCCGACACGACCGACTCAATCCGATTTGACACGTAACCCGATTGTAACCCGAAAATTATTAGGTTGAACCCGACCCAACCCGACCCGACGACAACCCGACAATTAATATTAACCGATAAATGTTGACACGAACGGGACCTAACCCAAACCTGAACCCGACCTAACCCAAACCTTAAGATGACCCGCCCGAACCGAACCGAACCCGACCTAACACGTAGATGAAGATTACCCAAATCCGACTTAACACGGACTTGAAGATAACCTAAATTTGAAGATGAATTGAACCAAGTTTATCGTTCATAAATAGTTAATGATTAATTTTAATTTACCCTTATTTGTTTTTAATTGTTATCAAACCAATCTATCTAATTTACTAATAAATAATAATGTTCAATTTATTGTTTTTATGAACTGTTTACTTTAAAATTTTATTCCATGAGCGATATATATTGTGTCTTTTTACAAAAATAAAAAGAAAAAAAATCTTCGAACTATGCCTAGCATTGGAATGTAACCGGGTTCTTTGGCCACTTTGAAAAATTTTAACCACCACTTTAAAAATGTTGTACAAAAATACTCACAACAAAGTGGTTTTGAACTCAAGACCTTTCTTCTTGGAGTGCAAGTGAATTACCACTACACCATTCCGCATCTTGTTTCAAGGATGGTAAGAAATATTACATGGTTACATATACAAAAAATCTTAACTTTTACAAAGGGCCATAACACTATATATGGAACTATCGGGTAACACATGTAAATATTTTTTCTACCTCTTCCGCTACATCAAAAATCCTTAAAATTATATATTCACATTTCACATGGGTTCAATTTTATTTCGGACTACTCAATTTTATAATTCAACATTTCTCAATTTCTTGGAGGGACCTAAATGAAAAAGTAAAAATTTTGTAGAAACGCCAAAATCAAAATTCGTTTGAAGGGATTTCTAACTAACATATTCACAATTAACATTATACTTATTACATCATTAAAAATTTTGTCTACATTGTATTGACAAGGTATCAATGTTAGTATGTTTAACCTTTGTAAACTCACTAATATAGTCTATCGATTTGTTCTACGTCTAGTGCTTAGGCAACTAAAAAAAATATAAAAAATTTATATGCATTACATATGCCATATTAGGAGATAATAATGAGTTATAACACCACATGACGTCGGTAACATAGCTAAATTTATTTCTAAAACACGTAAGACTCCCGGAAATTCAAAGTTACCAAATGTTTGACATTCAATTTGAGGTGTGTATTTATTAAACAAATGACATGAGATATAATGATATGTGTGAGTATTTTCAATTAGAAATCTGTTGGATCTATTTGAGTGAAAAATGTAAGAAAAATATGTAAAGGGCCGCAACATCATATGTGGAACTTTTGAGCAACACATGTGATATTTTTTCTACCTCTTCCGCTACCTCAAAAAAACAAAAAATAATAATTCCACATTCACATGACTTCAATTGGTTTCAGACCACTTAATTTTAGTAAAGTTGAATTTAGTTAGTGTTTATAACTAGTCAAAAAAGGTTTGATATTCGATTATTTAAGTTGTATGTAGTTAACTTTCTTAGAGAGTTAAATAACATTTGATATTTGATCATTTAAACAGAATATAATTATTAATAAAAGGTCAAGTAAATATTGATATTTTATTAGTTAGTATGTATAGAAATCTGAGTTGGTGTCAACTTATCATGTTCAAACTTTAGTTTTTTTATAAAGTTAATTTTTTAATCATTTATTATATATTTTAAACAAAAAAAAAGTGATAATGACTAAAATTTTAAAATAATGTGATTCATATAAACTGTATAAGACAACAATTAATCCACAAACTTGATGAAAGTAAGAGTATCAAATGAATAGTACAAATTATTCAAGTATCAAATGTATAGTATTTTTTTTTTTTTTTTTAATTTAAAAACCACATGGAGTGGTAGGAGTCTTTTATGGGATCCCAAGCCCATCTTGAATAGGTTACAAGGCCAAAAGAGGCACAATTGTTTTCAAAAAGTTAATAGCCTAAAGCTAAGAGCCTAGGTGACTAGGAAAGGAGTATAAACAAAGGCTCCGAAACAAAAGAATTGCTTCCAAAAGAATGGTAGGGAAAGCGTACACTGCTTGATCCCAATGAATAGATATATATATACTATCTACTATGAAGTGAGGTCTCCTTGCTACACAGCTGATCAAAGCAAGCTTACAAACCGAGCTTGTATGCTAATCAACCCAAGCCGAACCCAGGTTGAAAAACAAATCAGCCAAGAAAGAACTTGCAGTGATGTTGTGTGTTGAGGAGATTTCTTATAGAGCACCAAATTCATTCAGTTTCGGGTGCAGCTCATAGAAACTTAAAGCGCCACCTTTGGATTAATCCAAAGGGTCTTCCCCAACCTGCAATAAAAACAGCTGAAGCAGTATCAACGTTTACTAAATGGACTCAACTGCTAAACAGAGGAAAGCCTCACATAGGGGACCCCTATCTTATCAAGGTTTAAAAGACCTTTCACCTTTGTATAGTATACTCGAACTGACCTCACTTTGATTTGAACTCACCCGACTAACAATAATGACCCAACATCAATAGTTTATTTCACCCATATATGTTTTGTGGATTATATTTTTACTTAACCGACTCAACCTGACAAATGAGTCTAACACAACCCGACCCGAGGTAATTCTTTGTGAACCCGACCCGACCTGAAAAATGGGTCTGACACGAATGTAACTCGACACGGATGTGACCCGACTCGACCCGATAAAATATTCTGACCCGATACAACCCGACCCGCATCAACCCGGACCTATCTGACCTGAACACGAAACCCGACACGCCAACCCAAATTGACAGCTCTAGTTGGATATCTGCTACCCTACATGTTGTCGTGTGATATGCTAGACAAATATTGTTACCTTTCAAAGTAGTCTAGTTTTATGAAATTTTTCCAAAATTTTTATGACATGAATTTGGATATTATTTTTAAACCGTCTGGAAGAACATTAAAATTTTTATAGTTTATAGTCGCGGATTTCATTTTAAAAACTCAAAATGACTGCCCAATTTTAACAATGGTACCCAAAATTTGCTCTTTGCCGCCATTATAAATTGGAGTTTGATGGAGTGGAATGTAGAAAAATCAATTTGCGAATGAATTAATTTTGTAGATGTTAAAAGGGTATAAAACGCTTATAAGTGTTGGGTGTGTCAAACCCAAGTCCCACATCGGAGGAAGCGGAGAGGGCAATTCCTCAGTTTATATGGAAAAGTTCCACCATATTAGTATGAGGCCTTTTGGGAAATAAGTTCAATTGTGAAAACCGTGCAGGCTAGGCCCAAAGCGGACAGTATCATACTAATGGTGATTGTGGTGGGCTCGGCAGTCCCAACAAGTGGTATCAGAGCCATGGCTGTGCTCGGGACGGGTCTTCTTGTATGCCGATGTGGAGGAGACCCTCGGTTGTGCCCTTGGAGGCGGCAAAAGTGCCTCTTGTGTCGAAAGTCTGTCTGACCAAGGTGGTTTTCGGGTGGCGTGTTCCGCATGTTGGCGGCGGTTGCAAGATGTTCCAAGGATGAAGGATACCGGGTTGTTTGGTCCTTGGTTTGAGGGGGAGATTGTTGGGTTTGACTTTTGGGAAATAAGCCCAATTGTAAAAACTGTGCGGGCTAGGCCCAAAGCAGACAGTATCATACTAATGGTGATTGGGGTGGGCTTGGCAGTCCCAACAATAAGATCTCTTTCTGATTGAGTGTATAAATGAATTTGGACTTTTAAATGTATATTAAGTTTGAACAAGTGAATATCAAGTGTTTCAATGTTATACCAACACAGCAACGCTTTTTTTATTTTTTAATATATAGGATTTCTCTAGAACTTATAGTATAGATGTGATTGGTAATGTTAATAATAGTTTGAATGTTATATTCACTCTTTTTTTAAAAAAACTTAAACCATCTCAAACGATTAATATATTGCTCACATGATGTCTGAAGACATTTTTCAGCCTAGATCGAAAGAAAAGTGATGACCAAAATTTACGGTGTGAACTCATTTCTAATGTCGTAAAATGTCTACCACTCGAATCAATTGAAAACTAATCGAACTCTACAAGATATAGTCTGCCTTTGACCTGTACACATGACCGCGCGCCGGTATTTTAATTTTTGGCCTCGTGAACATTTTCCATCACTATAAAGAAAACTAAGGTATTAAATGTCAATCACAAAGTTAACCTAAGTAATTTCTTTGGTTAAGAGTCCCACAATCCGCAACTATTGGATTAAATCTAAGGCTGTAATTCCATTTAAACATTGCCAAAAGTCCACCTTTTATCTGGACATGATCATAACAAGATTATCATTGCTGTCCGTTGACACAATCCGTTCGACCAAACCATAACAAATTCAAAGAAATGTGACTAGTAAATGGATATATTGTTTCTAGACCGTCAAAAAAGCAAAAGTGGAAACCTTCTTGGGGAAAAAACGCGGTTGAGAGTAAGAAAAGTTTGAAAAAGGCCATGTAAACGTAAACTTTATTCCATTTCCTCTTACTTTATCCACTGCCCTGATTTCATTGTAATGATTAACTAATTACACTCTTGCATGCTTCACAGCCTATAAATATCCCTCTCTTTGTCTTGCAAATTCATAAACCAAACCAAAACAAACTGCAAAAATATCCTAAGAACCAATCAATCAATCTTTTGCAGCAATGGCAAATTTCTTCGCATATTTCTCTGCTATTCTGATAGCTTCACTTCTGATTGCTACTTGTGATGCACAGCTCTCTGCTACTTTCTACGCCAGAACTTGCCCGACTCTCCAAACCGTTGTTCGGAACGCTATGACCGCCGCGGTTAGGAAAGAGCAGAGAATCGCCGCCTCGATCATCCGTCTCCAGTTTCACGACTGCTTCGTAAATGTACGTGAAACATGCTATGAGTATGATATGGATACTTATAAGTGATTTGATTATTGTTTTTAATCGTTGTTCTGTGATTAATTAGGGCTGTGATGCGGGTTTGCTGTTGGACGACTCGTCGTCGATTCAGAGCGAAAAGAACGCGAATCCGAATAGAAACTCGGCGAGAGGGTTCGAAGTGATCGACACCATTAAAGCGAACGTTGAAGCTGCCTGTAACGCTACTGTGTCTTGTGCTGACATACTTACTCTTGCGGCTAGAGATGGAGTCGTCTTGGTATGTCAATATTTCCCTAATTAGTAATTATGTCAGCAAAACAAAGTATGCATGAATAGAAATAGAAGTTGTTGACTTTGACTTTGACACTTGTGGGATTTTGTTAAACGTCTACCTCTCTTTTTTTTCTACTTGCGTCTGACTTTTTATTTTAAATGGTACTTTTCTAACTTTGATACCCCACTATTTTTCACAAAAATAGGACAATTAATTGTTTGCATTAGATTTATAATAAAAAGGTTACTTTTTAAGCTAACAACTAATGTGTAAAGTTAAAGAAATTTGGTTACATGCATGAGCTTTTTGGTTCGTTTAAGGGTACGTAGATGCTTGTTTTAAATTATGATTGGCCAAAAATTCCCTTAAAAATAATGGTTTACGAGAGTACTATTTTATGATTCAAAACTAACCAACAAATAATTGGTTTCACGAAAATTGAAATTGTCCTCCTTTCAACTACTGATGATCGATATTGATGATAAATTTTATTTTAAAAATTGGATTTTTCTTTTTTTTGTATATATAGCTTGGAGGACCGACATGGACAGTGCCCCTAGGCAGGAGGGATGCAAGGACAGCAAGCGTAAGCAATGCAAACACCCAAATTCCGGCACCGACTTCATCTCTCTCAACCCTCATCTCCATGTTCAGTGCAAAAGGCCTAACCGCTCAGGACATGACCGCGCTCTCTGGGGCCCACACCATCGGCCAAGCTCGGTGTACCACCTTCAGAACCCACATCTACAACGAGACCAACATCAACCAGGCTTACGCCACCGCCAAAAAGGCCAACTGCCCGTTTTCCGGTGGAGACAACAACCTGGCCCCGCTTGATGTTCAGACTCCGGTGAGGTTCGAGAACAACTACTACAAGAACCTCGTGGCTCAGAAAGGGCTCCTTCATTCCGACCAGGAGCTATTCAACGGCGGTTCACAGGATGCTTTGGTGACCACTTACAGCAACAATGAGGCTACTTTTAGGAGGGATTTTGTTGCTGCCATGATCAAGATGGGAAACATTAGCCCTCTCACGGGTTCTACTGGAGAGATCAGAAAGAATTGCAGGCTCGTTAATTAAGAAGTTGATTATCGAGGTTTAATAAAATTGTGTTTTCATCTTTTTTCCCTTTGAGTATTTCTTTGGTTAAGTTAGAGGCATGCATGGCCATTCAATTGTAAGATTGATTTCATTAATGGTATGTTTCTGTTTTTTTCTACAAATTGTCAATGATTTTATATATAACAGCTATTTTGTTTTATTATTAACTCATAGTCAAATGGCTTATTATACAAATACATCCTCTAAAAGGATGGTAGGTCAGAGCCTTTGTAAACTCGTGAAAAATAAGATATTCGCTAACAAAATAGTGGAGAAAATAGATGAGTTAAAGTTGAAACATTATAATCATCTAGCTAATTATAAGAAAGAGAGGCCATATTTATCTAGTTTCCAGCATATTTTACATCAATTCAATTTCAATTAGTTCCATAATCATTTTATGTGGAAAGTAATTTGACAGGACAAACTCTAATTAATCTTTTTTTTATTATTATTAAACCACCAATGGTGGAGGGATTTATATTGGCTTCCCCATGCCTTTTAAATAACAAGACAGATTAAGTAAAGTTACAAAAAAAACCGCTTGCTACAAATCTAAACTATGAAGCGGTTATAGTAGAAGACCCAAAGAGGTACTACTTGAAGCTAAGCATAGCTTCCAAAAAGAATGAGTTAGACTAAATATTAACACTAAATCAACTCATTCTATACATCAAGAAGTCACTAGGACTCATTTTATACATCAAAAAGTTTCTAGATCAGAGGCTTTGAGAAATTTGGAGTAAAATCCACTTGCTTATTAGTGAATCAGAAGCACAAGGCAACTCAGACACAAGACAGCCTATGGATCAATTCCAAATTACAACAGAGACCTGATCATAGAGAAAAAGCACCAGGAATTAGATTGAGGTGCTGCTCAGTGATGGTTGTCTCCATTCTCCAAGATAGACCAGTGGTATGTATATGAATCTTTGTTGGTGCTGATGTGGTATAGGAGGTGATTTGAATCACCTCCTATTTTTACCTGAAAACAAAGTCAGACATTAGTAGTATCCATTCTGGATATTCGCAGGGAAGGTGTGGCCATTTGATCCAGTCTAATTAAGCCTTGGATCCTATCTGGTAAGGACCTGAATGTAAAAGATACATCATGCTTTTTTTTGAAAACACAGTTTTGCAATTGCATCAGCAGACACATTTCCTTCTCTAAGAACATGAGACAAAGTAAATTGAGAGGAGAATTGGTGAATTGCATCTGCCAAATGAAACACCTTCCATTGGGCAGTGACAGGATTAAGAATGGAAGTAATGGCATTTAAACAATCAGACTCTATGATGATTGACTCAGAACAACCAATGGCATAGTTTACTACAAGCTGTATACCCCTCATTTCTGCCTCTATTGGAGAGACAGCAGGGATGTATATATCTACCAGAGGCAGCTACAAAACCTTCTCTGCTGTCTCTAATGAGAAAACATATACCAGCAGTTAAGGTAGAAGAGGACCAAGAAGCATCAACGTTGAGTTTAAGTCCAGAAATAGGGTTAACCCATGCAATTTTAAAGATTTTCGGCTTTGGTGGTCTTTTACTGAGAGGTAGAAAACTATGTTTAGCAATTTCTGAGTCAATGGCTGAGAAGATATAGTATGGTTTTATGGAGAAACTATGGTAAATCAGGTCTTTGATTTGATTCAGAACAAAGGATGAGTTGGCTGGGATATTATCAAAGAGCCACCTGTTTCTAGTCTTCCACAAAATCCAACAAGTAACAGAAGGAGAGAGTCTGATAATCATGTTATGCAAGGCACTCAACCCATTATATGTAAGATAAAAAGAAAGTATTTCCCATATGGATGAAAAAGTCCTGTCAGATATACCCATGAAAGCATGTATCATTTTCCAGATTTGCAGTGAGAAATCACATGAATTAAAAAAATGGTCAAGTGAGTCCTCATTACAACAAAGAAAACATTTGGATGGCATATGGAAATGCAGTTTTTTAAGAATATTATCAAAGGGGAGGAAGGAGTTAATCATTTTCCACATAAAAACTGAGATTTTCTTTTGCAGTCTAGGATTCCATAAGTGATGGATGGAAGAGATATTACCCCTAGATTCCCTTAGCTTGAGATAAGATGATTTGAAGGTGAACTTTCCTTTAAGATCAGGCTTCCATATCAGTAAATCATCTCTGTGAGTGTATAGTTCAGTTTCCTGCAAAAGAGAAAGAGTATTAGAGGGGAGAAGAGAGGATAACTGTTGCATATATAGATTCTTATCATTTATAAATGATGCAACAGAGATATCCAAAGAAATATTAGTAAGAGATGCTTCACAATGGTCAATCAGTGGGCCTATATCCAACCAATTGGATGACCAGAAATTGCACTTTCCCTTTCCAATTATTACCCTGCAATTAGATTCAGCCCAAGCACTTATCTTACATATCCTTTTCCAATTTGGAGAGGATTGGTAAGATATAGGGAGAGAGGCCATAAGATGAGTCCACATAGCCTCTGCATGTTGATATTTCCACCAGAGTTTAGCTGAGCAAGTTTCTATAATGGTATGAATTGATCTAAAACCTAAACCATTTTGGGAAATAGGGAAACAAAGGTCATCCCATTTCTTCCATGATTTCTTAGGTTTAAGATCAGTTTCACCCCAAAAGAAAATACTCAACTTTCTCTCAATTTTTTTAATAATCTGTTTAGGTGGTACACACACAGACCAAATATGTTGTGGCAAAGCATAAATGCATGAGTTGATCAAAATAATTTTCCCCCCAGTTGAGAGCCAAATATTTTTCCAATTCTTAAGTTTATGATCAATAGACTCAAGTAGGGGCAGAAAGTGTGCATTGAGAGCTTTCCCTTTGAAGATAGGAACACCAAGATACTTGAAGGGAAAACTACCATTTTTCATTTCTAAAATTCTCTTTATAAAACACACAGATGTGGGAGAGGCATGCTTACTCATGAAGATATCACTTTTATTATAGTTAATCTTCTGACCAGTTACTTCCTCAAATTTTGACAGAAAGGCCTTAAATCTCATCAAACTTAATTTATTAGCATTGAGGAAAACAACTGTATCATCAGCATAACTTAAATGTGAAACTTGCAAAGCATTAGCAGGGAGATCAAAATATTGCATTTTTCCAGTTTCAAAAGCAAAGACTAAACTCCTAGTGAAAGCTTCTGAAAAAATATTAAAGAGGAAAGGAGAAAGGGGATCTCCCTGTTTTATACCTCTTGAACCTTGGAAGAAACCAACAGGCTTACCATTAATAAGAATAGAGAACCAAGCCTGGGAGAGGTTTTGCATAATGGAATAGATGAATTTTCCATGAAATCCAAATTTTTGAAGAACAGCCTGCAAAAATCTCCACTTAACCCTATCAAATGCTTTTTTTTTAAATCCAATTTAATAATACAATTAGGCTCTCTGCTTTTCCTATCTAGGAATCTAACCATTTCTTGAAGATAGATGACATTATCTGAAATATCTCTACCTTTCATGAATGCAGATTGGTGAGGAGAAATAATTTTAGACATCAGAGGCTTTAATCTCTCCATTAATAATTTAGAGCAAATTTTATTCAGCACATTAGAGAGACTAATTGGCCTATAGTCATCAAAAGAGATTGGAGTCTCTTTTTTGGGAATAACTGTAATCCAAGTGCTAGCAATGCCTCTTGGAATAACTTTCCCAGCTTGGAAATCTAACACAGCTAAGAGTAAATCAGAAGAGATAGTTTCCCATGATTTGATAAAAAAATTTGCTGTGAAGCCATCTGGACCAGGGCTACTGTTTTTATTTAAAGAAAAAACAATATCCTTTAGTTCAGGAAGAGTGACTGGGTTCAGAAGGGTCAGATTGTCCTCACTAGAGATGAGCTTTGGAATTTTGCTAAGAAAGTGGGACTGAAAATAATCACTATCCTGATCACTGTCATCAGCAAGGAGTGTTTGATAGTATTGAATGGCTTCATTCTCAATATCTACAATATCTTCTAGCCATAGACCATAAGTACTTTTGACCTTAGTGATATTGAGCCTACTTCTCCTTTCCTTAACAGAGTTATGGAAAAAATTTGTGTTATTATCACCTTCTTTAAGCCATTTTATCCTAGCTTTCTGTTTCCAAAAATGATTTTGTTCATAAACAGCTCTAGTGAGTTTGGCTTTAGCATGCTTTAGTTTAAGAAGTTCTTCAGAAGAGTTATTGAGATCATAGGAGATTTCCTGTTCCTCAAGCTCTTTTTCAGCTTTCTCAACATTAGCATGGATATTGCCAAAATGTTCTCTATTCCAGGTTTTAAGCACTTTTTCAACCTTATTAATTTAAGGAAGAAGCCCAGCATACCTAATTCATGGAGTGGAATATTTCAGTTGTTTTCAATGACTGCATGGAATTCAGCCCTTTTATACCATGTATTTAAGAACCTGAAGGGTCTAGGTGAAAAAGAAACAAGACTACCTATAGTAAGCAGGAGTGGATTATGATCAGAAGTAGCTCTGTTCATAATCTGAATGGAGGAAGAAGGAAACTTTGAATTCCACTGTGAAGTACACAGTCCCCTATCTAATCTCTGCCTAGTGGGATTTCTGAGTCTATTATTACTCCAGGTAAACAAGTTTCCTACAGTATTAATCTCATCTAATGCCACAGAATTAATAAAGTCATTAAAGTCAGCAATACTTCCCAATTTGGGAGTAGAGGGACCTTTATACTCAGATACTGATTTTGTGGCATTAAAATCACCAATCAGAAGTGAAGCATTATGATTAAAAGAAAGCAGAGAAGACCATAATTGTTTCCTACCAGCTCTGGTTCTAAGACCATATACAAAAAAAGCATCCATGTCATTATTAAGAGTCAGACTGCTAATACTAACATGTAGAAATTGCATATGATCCTGAACAAGTGAAACAGATAAACTAGAGGACCAAAACAACCAGATTTGACCTGAACAACCATACATACAATTATCAAGGTGAAATAATTGTCTATAACGATCACACTTAGAATTGTCATGCATGGGTTCAATAATGCAGATAAGATCAAGATTATGTCCATTTATAAGATTGGATAATCTATCAAGTGAAGTTTCCATACCCCTAATGTTCCAAACCAAAAATAATTTGGTGTGATTCATAAGGAAACTTCATTTGAGCTTTTTGATCTAGTCATGATCTTATTTAACTGTGTTACATAAGAATCATTTTTTGTTTTAGAAACTTTTTTGATTTTTCCTAGGCTTTGTTTGTTTAAAACCAGTGCCTAAAGAGTTATCAGTACTCTTTTGGGAAGAACTTACCTGAGGACTTACCTCCTCATTTTGTGACTGCTTATCCTTAAAGGATTCTTCAACATTTTCAGGATCATCCTCTTCAGTAGCCAACACATGGAATCTATTTTGGTATCTTTTCTGCTGAGACATAAAGAATTTTTTAGCAACAGAAAGAGTATTGAAAGGAGAGAAATGCTTACTCTGCTTAGGTTCAGAGAATTGATCATCTTTGGCTTTAGCCTTCCCTTTTCTGTTTGGATCAGTGTAAGAAGGATTTCTTCCAGGAACCTTCAAAGGAGCTGGAGTGATCTCAGGAGAAGAAGGCATAGACTGTGGTAGTTGCTGTGGAGAACCATAGATAGAGACCTCTAGTGATGAAGTCAGTGTCAAAGGCTCTACTACTGAAGTAGGTAAGGACTCCTCAGAAGTTTCCACTGTAATTTGTTGAGCATGAGGATTTTTTAAGCTATCCTGGTTATCCTCACTTACTGAGAGCTTATTGTAAAGGAATGGGAGCATTGCAGACAGGTGAGGCTGAGATGAGCTATTAACAGGCTGGATTGTCTTTGGTACGAAGACTTTCTGAGCTTTGTGAATCTTCCTGTTCTTTTGCCCCTGAGTGTTCTTTGGCTTTTCTTGACCTTGAAGAATCTGAGTTTTCTCCTGAGCATTAACACCAGAGGGACCAGAAGCATTCTGAATTATTGCCTGCTCATTACCACCAAGGTTTTGGACTTTCTGATTCACTACACCCACTGAAGTGTCAATGATATTCTCAGTTGGACGAGGACCATATCTAGGCTTTTTGAGTTCAGGATGCAGATAGATACAGTGATCCTCCATATGGCCAGTACATTGACAGTGTGAGCAGTAGTGTGGTAAATTCTCAAATTCAATAGGCAACTTGACTACCCCATATTCAATACCATCTTCTTCATTGCCCACCCTGATGTATGAAGGTAGTTTCTGTCTAATGTCCACTTCTACACAAAACTTAACAATAGAAGGCCTAGAAAGGGTAGCAGTAGCTACATCCATTTTAATGAACTTGCCAATTTGATTACCCATGGATTCTATCATAGGAATATTGTAAAAAAACACTGGAACTTTAGGAATACTCACCCACACCGGCACAATCGAAGATTCTACCTCAGGTGAGAAGTCTATGGTCCATTTCAGAACCTTCATGGGGGCTCCACTGAAAATCCAATTTCCTTTGAGCCAGAAGCGTTGGTAGTCTTCTTTCATCTGGAATCTGATCAACACATGCCTGAAATCATCGATCCAATCTGATACTTCCCTTTGAAATCCACAGATTTGAATGCCTCCTGCAGTACTTCCATAGGTGGTTTTCCTCTGGCAAACTTGCCAACCAAAGCGTTTTGGTAATGAGAGGCCAGAGTTTCCGCATCTTTCCGGTTAACAAGACAAGCTATTTCTCCCTTGTAAAGCGTTTTTGGTGTGATTTCTGGGTTTGAAGGAAGGACAGGTTGCAGCGGTGGGGGTCGATTATCTAATGCTTGTGCAAAGGTTTTATTTGGGCCATTTCCACCGCGTTGGAGCGGAGGAGCCGCCATGGGCGCGGCTGATTTGTGACCGTTATCAGACCGTTATAGGCGGAACGGTCTGATTTGGGTGAAAAGGAGGAGCGCGTGTAGTACAAATGACTGGAAAATGAATAGTTAATAAATCGCACCACTAGTGTGTGTGAATCGCACCGAACTCTAATTAATCAAAACTAGCTAGTAATGAAAGTACTTTTTGTAAGAATAAATAGAGACACATATTTTATGGAATTCTTACACCAGGACTACGTTCAGATGATTCGTATGAATAGTCGAGGACCATAGTCGCAAGTTGTGGACATCGTTTAAGTAGGCTTTCCAGGCCGAGTATATCATCTACAGAAAAACCGATGGAGAGATTTACATGTTTGAGAACTATTCAATAATGCTCTATTCTCATCATTAATTCATCAAAAGCACGACTAATATTCATTAAAAGTTTTGTGGAAAACAGAACAAATTCACTCTGTGAAACACAGTCATAAACATAATATGAAAGAAATATGGGGAAGCATTTAAATTTGTACCTAATGAAAAAGGGACCTTGCATAGTTGCGATGACTATGAATTAACCTATGAATTAACATCATGTGCCGCCGCCTCCTGAGCAGAGGAGGATCCAAAAAGGGTGGCAAAGGGTTGCAATTGCCACCCTGAAAAACAAAACAAAAAAATTTAGTAGTGCTAAATTTGAAAATTTTATAATTTTGCTCCGGATTTTTTTTTAATAAATACTACTAACCCCCAAAGGTTTGTAATTGTTTCAGAAAATCCCACTTAAAATCAAAACAAATTCCTAAATCCCAAATTAAAAACATTCAGAATCGTATTTGGATTGAAAATATATTTATTTTGGACACTTTTTTTGTTTTGTTTGTTTATTAGTACTATTTAAGTATTATTGACTCGTTACCGTGGAATGAAAGACAAAAAAAAAAATTCAGTCATAATTTTGCCCCGCTGCTCTAATAATCTTGGATCCGCCTTTGCTCCTGAGCATTGCTACTCTTAAAGACACGTCTCCACAACCGGTCTAATGATTGTGTATCTCAAAAAATTGATAACTAAAAAAAAAACTATATATAACTAAGGTTAAGTAAACCAATCAATTATGTTGTGAAATCAAATATTTTATAAAAAGTTTTATTAAACTTACCAAATATTTAATTACCTTTTTTATAAATATTATATGTCTGTCAAATAGTTGTGCGCAAAATTTGGTAATGTTAGTATGTTTCTTTACAAATTTTGGTAATACTACAAATATTATCACCGTAAATAAAATATTTAAATTTTGTATAATCATATCATATTAGGTGGATGTGTAATTTCTAAAATACCATATTTTGTATAATCATACCAAATTAGTTGGTTGTGCAATTTCTAAAATACTCTTTTATTAGTGCATGGTGTATAATGGGCTAAGTTACTATTAGTCCAATTACTATTTAGTCAACGGCCCAATAACGAAACATACGCCATCAGACTTAATGGCCCAATAAGAGACAAGATGACTCCGGTAGTGGCCTGATGTAATCGTGAAGGAGACATAGGCACACGAAAGCCACGATTGGAGAAAGAGGGCCCAAAGGAAAAGGATCAGAACATCCTCTTCCTGAGATATAAATAGGAGAAGAGAAACAAGGAAAAGGTAAGCACTCTTAATAAAGGTTTTCATAATAAGATATCCAGGGCCAAACTAACTTGAGTGTCGGAGGATTAACCCCAGATCAAATCCGGGGTCTAATGCAAGTTTATATTCGGCGACCTTGCGGGAGCATCATCGGAGAGGAGAGTTCAACCACAACAATTAGTATATGTGTATTGTTTATATTTGGAAAATTTTAATTGTATTCAACAAACAACTAAGTAAAAATTTACTAATCTACCCATTTTACACACGAAAAACTGAAACAAATTGGCTTTATATATGTACTATTAATATGATAGCATTAAACCTTAGCTTTAATTTGTTTTTGTAGTGAATCTAATCTTAACTAGCTAGCCGGATCTAGAATCCTAGTGGTTATATAGTGATTTTTAACATAGTATTTTGAATTTAATAAGTTTTGATTTTGAATTTAATAAGTTTTGATATATTTGAGTCGATTTGTAAAACTTACCAACACGGATTATCAACATAACGTACTTAAAATGAAACAGCGTATGTGTATTTGTAATTTTGTTTTGCTATATTTTATCCCTAAATGATCCATCGTTTGGGGATCTGATTCATAGGGAAGCTCTATTATCTTCCGAGAATGAAATAAGTCATCTATAATACATGGTACAATCAAACCATGCAAAACAAAAACACAATGTTCGTTCTACCCATACGAAAAATATTCAAGTGTTCCAAAAACAAATAGGATTTTTATTAAGTCTAAAACGTAGATACAAAGTACTGCATATAATCTACAAACTAAAAAGCGGTGATGAGCTAAAGGGCTAGTCTTTCTGCATCACATATTCATCTTCAACCACTTTGGTTTCTCTCTCTTTTTTAGCATCCAAGATCTTCTGATTTTCCAATTTCCTTGTTTCGCTTGCCATGTCCATTGGATAGATACTGTCAAATCAAGAACTCTGTTGTTTCCGACCCAGACCTCCTCTGCCGCCTTGCTCAACGACTTGGCAATGTTATCACGGATATAGTTCATCTTTTTGTCGCACAAGGCCGGAACTGATGGTAATTTCTCAAGGAAAACAACATGAATGATTTTTCTCAAAATTTTGAGTCTAATGACGAGGCTTTTATTCACCCCTTTGTTTTCTTGAACCTTCTTCAGAGGTGTTGTTTTCTTGACAGAGAGAGCAGTAGTAATAGAGCCCGGGAAACTCAAATGACGCTGATGAGTCTTCATCTCTCGAGCAACTGAGAAGAATGATCGAGTTGAATGGAAAAAGAAAGCTTGTTGAAAAAGAGTTGAGTTTGAGGAGGAAACAAGAAAGAGAATGAATGAGGCGGCGAGACCAAAGTTCTGAACAGAAGAAATGGGGATCTGTCCGTATTTAATGATGTCCGAAAGCCCTAAGTGTAACGGTCATATGCGATTGTGGTGTACACGCGTCATGAAAAACAAGATATTCGCTATCAAAAGAGTGAACAAAATAGATGAGTTAAAGTTGAAACATTCTAATCAACTAACTAATTATAAGTAAGAAAGGCCCATATATATCTAGTTTCTAGCAATTAAAGAACAGTTTAGCTAATCATCGAAATGAAACAATTTAATCACTTACAAACTAGACTAGCATGATTTCCCGTTTCAAAAAGTTTAGGAGGACCTCAATTTGGCTCCATGTCATGGATTCTGATTGCTTGAAGGCCTTATTAATTAGTTGTACGTGCATGTTTGATATTAACAAGTTTGACTAATACCCTAAACCCTAAACCCTAAGCATTGGATGAACCATAAAAAACACAAATCTATTTAGGCATACAAAATACAAAACTTGGTCAATTTTGGAGTTTTTGGGTTCAAATTCACTAAAATACGATTTATTAAAATTCAATTTAATTGATTATAATGTTACTAATTTTTGTACACTAAATTTTACATCAAATCAATTTCAATTAGTTCCATAATTATTTTAGAGGTGGTCTCTACCGTCTACATATGTAGACCAAGAAATTCAAAAACATGGAAAGACTAATTTGCAATTTTGGTGAATAAAAAAATCACGCGCCTGCTCACGCACTGATATATTCCCCAAACAAAGACTCAAACACGTTGAACTCCCAAACTGGTCAAACACGTTGATCACCTAGTTCCTTTATTCCTGGACCCCACTCCACTCCACCTTTATTTTATCACCTTCTTTTATGCTATGCACGGTCTTGGTAATTTTTTCAAATTAATTATCTAAAATTCCTGCAACCTTTTCCTTGCTTTTCATTTTCTGTATTTGGAAATTTAAATTTACATATTCAAAGCTTGACATGCATATGTGGGGAATTTAAACCAAAATCTGACATGGATACATTATTTTAAAAAGTGAATTTGTAACTCTAAAGATAAGGATTATAACTTAAAGAATGGAGGATTTAAAACAAAACTAGGCATGTATTTATTACCTAATAAATTGATCTTGTAATTCATAAGATAATTATTATAACATAAAACATAGAGAATTTGAACCAAAACCTAACATGCATACATTATTTAAATAAATGAACTTGTAACTCAGAAGATTTTTTATTTTATTTTTTGACTAACTCAAAAGATGATCATTATAGCATAAAACATAGGAAATTTAAACCATAACATGAAAGACATACATTACTTAAAAAACTAAACATTTAACTTAAAGTATGAGGAATTTAAACCAAAACTTGGCATATATTTTTTTATCTAATAAATTGAACTTGTAACTTATAAGATAATCATTATAACATAAAACATGAGGAATTTAAGCCAAAAATTTTAACTTAAACATGGAGCTTATAATTTAAAACATGAATTTTTTTAATTTTTTTAATTTAAAACCAGCAATGCTGGAGGGAATTATATTAGGCTCCCTGAACCATAAAAAACTCCAAAGATCTTACATATTGTCCAAGAAAAACCCCAACACAAAACAATGTGGGATGAAAAAACTTGAGGTTCAAGAAAAAACCCCACTAGTTGGGATGAAAAAACTTTGGAAAGATCCTACATCCATTTCAGTTAGCAAAATCCATAGCTATCAACTCAAACTCATCCAAGTTAGTAGTTCAGAGCCCCCAAGGTTGAACCACAAGTTTGCCAAGGTGAGGATATTCATTCAAGTTACAGCTTAGTGATTTATAATCACTGTTGATAACTTGAATGCTACAGAGTTCTGCCAACTTATAAGTAGAAACTAAGATGTAGTTGTAGCTGTAGTAGGTTTACTGGAGTTTATCAGTTGGATTGTCAAAATTCACCAGCATGGGAAGCTCCCTTCGTGCATTATTTTTGATTCGTTGTGGAGAAGGTGAGTGATTCTTGGCTCGCTTTAAAAACTTCTCGTACCACAAGGCTAAAAGCCTTGTGGTTTACCTGAATAGAAGTGAAAACAAGCCAGTGAATAGGTCTAGGTACTAGACTAGAGAAAATAATAAGGCTTTGAAAATTGTACACCTGAGCACTCCAATTCATTTCAAAGTCCAAATTGACTAGAGCTGGAAGTATTTGTTTCCTTGCCGTATTTCCTGTAAAAAACAAAACAAACCAGCAGCAGTATCTTTTGTTCCTAAATTGAGATTTAAACCATTCTAACATAAGGAAATTCCTGGCTATCTAAAGCAACTAGTCCTCTTATGTTGAGTGGGAGATTTTGATGATTAAATATCTTGGATGTTTTACTTGTACTAGCCATTTTAGCAAGGGAATCAGCCACTGAGTTTGCTTCTCTATAAGTATGTGAAAAAGATACTGGAAGCTCACTTGTTATCATCCAGATATTCCTCATCAGGTTGGTGAATTTCCAGGGGATTTTTAAATTCCCTTCTCACCATTTTCAGCAAGATCAGAGAATCCACTTCACATTCTAAGTCCTCCACTCCACATCATGTGAATATGATGTCTCCAGTCCAATAGCTAAAGCTGTGATTTCTGCTTCCAGACAGTCCATGGCCCCTAGAAATTTTGATTTTGCTATAAGAACCATCCCTTCATGATTCCTTAGGACTATTCCAGCACCAGCTAAGCCATTTTTCAGGGAAGAGCCATCTGTGTTCAGCTTTGCTTGCCTTTAAGGTAATTTCCATCTCACGTTTATGACCTGTCTGGTTGTGGTACCTGCAGATATTGGAACCAAAGACAAAAGACTTGCAGAAAGATTAGGTGTGTCAGATAATTTCCATGTTCTACCTTTTATCTTCATAATGGATTTCACAGTGCTAAAGACATGTGAAGCCAGATTAATCCAGTTTGGTGATTTAGATTCATATAGCCATGCATTCCTAGCACACCAGATTTGCCATACAACAATACAAGGTAGAATCCGAATAATAAGCTCTTGTGTTTTTATTTTTAACTCCAAATTCCAGTAGAAGAAATATCTATCCCATAGTGTGCTGAAGGTTAAGTTTTGAATATCAAACCACTGATGCAAATATGTCCAGAATATTTTCACTTGTTCACATTCATTAAAACATTGATGTATATCCTCATTAGCCTTTTTACAAAATGGACAAATAGAAGGCAAGTGGAAGTTAAAGTCCTCTAAAACATCAGGAAATGGGATAAGGTTGTTGAGTAATCTCCAACTGAAAATTGTGTATTTCAGTGGGATATATTTTGACCACAAGGATTTGAAAGATGGAATTATTTCTTTTTTATCTCTCAGCAAAGTGTAGGCTGATGAAAGTGTGAAGTATCCATTTCTTTCAGGTTTCCATATCAATCTATCGGGGTATTCTTCAAAGATAGAAATCTCTGTGGATATTAGATTTATATATTTTTTTTTGGGTAGAACCACCAATGGTGGAGGGATTTATATTGGCTTCCCCTTGCCTTTTAAATTAAACGGAATAAAGTAATAATACAAAATAACCACTTCTAGTAGTGGTTCTAGTAGAATGCCAAAATTGGATTCTACATGAAGCTAAAGAATAGCTTCCAAAAAGAATGAGTTAGCCTAAATTTCTACAGCTAATAAACTCATTCTGTACATCAAAATGATCTATGACAAAGATTTATGAAAAGAGAACTATCATCCACTTGCTTATTAGTGAATCCGAAGCACAAGGCAACTTAGACACAAGGCGGCCTATGGAGTAGTCCATAATTTCAAACTAAATCTCTATCAGAAGCTAGAAGAGCACCATGTTAGTCTACAAATTCAAAGTCTGATCTGTGGAACTCAGAGAAGGCTCTGACCATCATGAGGAAGGTTCCAGTTTGATATCAAAAGAAAGCTCATTGATGAAAACATCAATGAGCTTTATTATTTGCAGTGAGAAAACTGATGCTACCCAAATCCGCCCGTCTCCCGGGGGTAGACGCTATCCGGGTCTCCTCCTTGGCGAGCCCGCTTCAATCCTGCAAAACAGTCCCCGGGAGGTGTCCCGGGGAAGAAGCTCCGGCGTGATGATGAGATGGGGATAGCGAAGAAGGAAAACGTACGGAAGGTGCTCTCAATATAAAGTAGAGAGATATAAGTCACATACCTTGTTTACTGTTTGAGACTAGTATTTATAGCCGAGCTCTACCTGCTCTGGGGATAAGGTGCAGGACCACTTCCTTTGTCATCATATGTCCTCTTCCTTATCCGGATGTACCTTCCAGCGGGAAAGATACTGCTTTGATAGTTATGGGCCGCGGACCTTCCTGGCCCAACCGGATTCTGGGCCAGTATTATCACTAGCCCCCCAGACCAGTCATCCGGGTTTTCATGACGCGGGGAACTGGTCTTAAATGCTCCTCCTTTGGTTGCTACTCCCCTGGTAGGACCCATCCGTGCTAAAATGGGTTTCTGACGACGCCGCCTTTTCCTCTTCTGCATTGATCAGTGTCTCGTTCATCGTGTCATTATTGCTTTTCCACCTTTTGAGGTGGCGGTTCCTATTCCTCCGCCTATATAAGGGGCCTAACCTCCTTCTTACTTGTTTACTTTCTGCAAAATTTCTCCAGACGCTCTGCTCATTCGCTCCTTCGCCCTTTCAGCTAAGTAAGCCCTATCTCCTTATTCTCCTCTTCTCTTATGGGTTCCCCGCTTCACCCCAACTCCTCTCTAGATACCGAGGAGTTCCAGAGCCCGTACGAGATCCGTTTTAGGACTACCGATAGCCCTGCCTCCTCTCCGGATTCTTCCCTGGACGCTCGTTCCGCGGATTCCGATATTCCCCGGGAACGAGACGCCCCTGGCCCATTCGTCCTGGAAGGGATGAGTTTCCGCCAAAGTAGTTCTCCTGGTCATGCCCGGGAGGATTTAGGGGAGGAGGCTTTTGACGAAGGGCTCGGCGACGATGTTCCCCGGGGGCCTACTCACGGGGTGCGCCCATTAGGGCTCAAGTATTTCGGCGTTTCCGGGGACTCTCCTCCTGTAGATAGGGACGTCTTGGATCTAGCCAAGCGCTCTTTCATTCCTCTTCCCCTTAATGCCTCCTTATCCAAGCTTCCCCCGGGGGCCTCCGAGCGGGAGGCCGCGTGCATCCCGCGTATACACTTTCAATACGGGCTTAGCCTTCCCTTCCCTCCTCTCTTCCTCGAGATACTCACTTTCTATAAGATAGCCCCGGCCCAGATGCATCCTAACGGGGTGGCTCTGATCTTGGCTTTCCTTCTTAACTGCGCTAGATGCGCTATTTCTCCTACTCTTCTCCTCTTTCGCTCTTTTTACGCTCTACGGAAGGCGCACGCTTCTTTCCCGGGCGTTTTCTCCTTCAACATCCATTCGGGGATAAAGGACTTCCTCCTGAGCAAACCCCGATCAGCCAAGGGGTATCTTTCCAAAGGCTTCTTCCTGTGCGACCCCCGGGCTTATCCCATGCCCGCCTGGAATGATTCCATTCTTCCAGAGGACAAGAAGCCTCTGTCCAACCTCCCTGCGGTCGTTGCTAGTGACCACAGCTTCCTCCGTCTTTCCCCCTTGGATATGGATGCCTTCTATAAAAACGGGAACGCGGGTTATTTCTGGCCTCGCGGGATCTATCCTAGCGACCTCTTCACGCTCCCGCGCATCTCTGCGGTGTGGCCGGATGGAGGTGCCCATTAAGGCTTTTAAAACCGAACACACACATATATTACTTTTTTTTAATTTATATATACATCTCATGGTCTAATCTTTCTGTCTGCTTTGTTTCAGCTCAACCTACCTTATACGCGGACGTCATGGCTTATACTGACAAGCCTTCCGGGGACGACGTTCATGCCCGGGATACCCATCCGGATCCCCAGGCCCCTCCTCAACGAACAGCTTCCGGACCTCCTCCGACTGAGAACCCTGCCATCATTCCCCAAAAGCCCCGCGTGCCGTCGCGGCCTCGCCCACAGAGCTCCTCCGGGCCATCTTCTGAGGCCCGTACCCCTTCCAGCTCATCGCCTTCACCCGGACGCCGGTCCTTCATCCAGCACCCGGTTTATAGCGGCGGGGCAAGCTCGCGTTTCAAACGGCCACCTCCCGGGGAGCTGTCCGGGTCACCCCCTCCCTCTCGTCAAAGGACGCAGGACTTCCCTCCACCTCCTCCTGCTCGCGATACTCCTCCGCGGGCTACTACTTCCGAGACTATCCCGGAAGAGAAAGAAGAGGTAACTACTTCAGCCTCGTTCTTCTCCTTAGTATTTAATCCAAATTTTCTTAAGTTTGTGTTCTGTTTTGCAGAGTGTCGCCTTTGCCGACTCCCTCCTTTCAGACCCCCAGTTCACCGAGGCGCTTAACCGGGGCTACTCCAAATATAGGGCGAGATGACCTGGAGGTCCGGCTGGAGGCCTCCCAGAAGAAACTGGCTGACAGGGAGAAAAAACTGGCAGACAAGGAGAAGAAACTTGCCGAAGTGGAGAAGAAGTACTCTTCTCTGAAAAAAGACAAGAAGGATGCCCAGCTTGAGGCTCTTGACGCTGTGACCCAGAAGGTCCTCCGCTCGATCGACTTTGATCAAAAGCTGGAGGGCATCGCAGCCGCAGCAAGCGCGGTTGCTTGTCATGAAATGTACCGCAGCCTGCGGGGTTGGCTTCCGGGGCCCGCTCGCCTTGAAGCCCAGGCCTCCTATTACCGCCCCAAGGCCAACGACATGCTGAACCACCGCTGGAGATCCCTCCAGGAGATGGACCTGAAGAATCTGGTGCCCCAGCTGTGGGAATCCCTGAAGATGTCCTCCCGGGCTCCCTCCGCTTCAGATATCAAGAAGGCCAAGCTGCCTGCGATTGATGAGGCCACTTGCCCTGACCCCGGCCCGGAAAACTTCAACACCTATGGGGTAGTCCCGGAGACGCCTCATTGGTCGGGTGACTATTATGAGTACTGCGCGGTGCCTGACAATTTTGGGTACCGCGCAGTCCACGATCAAGAGGGCAACTGCCGGGTGGGCCTTGGCGCGGGCCAGGACGATCTGCTGTATCAGTCCCGGAAGGCCACGCGGAAGGTGGGATTTCCTGCGCGGGTTGCTGATGAACCGCCGGTGGATGCTCCTGCCTATGCTGGCCCGGAATGGAGCACCGAGGACCTCGTAGAATTGGAGAGGCGGTACGAGAGGGCTCACACTGTTCCGAGGGAAGACAACTCTGCTGAAGACAATGTATAACTCTATTCTAGTTGTACATTATTTTTCCTTTTGTAATCTTTTTTATTTTGTAATCTTCCTCCCCCGGGGAGCGTATGTAGAACTTTCGGCCTTAGTGCCAATTTTGATTAATGACAAAGTTCTACTTTTGACGAATTTACTATCTTTTGTAGTCTGAGCATTACTTAAAGGAAACTCTCCCGCAAGAGCCCACCCCTTATATTTTCCCTCATCCGAACAGTTCCTCTGGTACCTACTTCTCTCTCCCCCGCGCTGGGTGTCTCCAATGCTCTTTTCTGCAAAGGAAATTAGCCCATTGGAGGTTTGGAGGCAACCAGGCTGACCGGGCATTGGCTGAGGCGGGATTAGATTGCTTTCTCCAGGAATTTGGGACAATCCGGGTACTGGTATCTTTCCTCAAGGCAGTTGAGGCCAAGTTCGGGTCGCTAAATCAGTGCTTCGATCTTGCCTCCGATCATATGCGGGAAGCTCTAAATTCTCATCGAACCATTGCCGAGTTGCAGGCCCTTCATGATGACTCTCAGAGCCGCACCACCAAGGAACTAGGTATGGTATGGGGCGAACTAGAGCGGGCGCAAGAAAAACTTAGAACCCTGGAGACCCGCTCTGCCCAGAACCGGCTTCTCTGCGACTTCGAGAAGGAGAACCGGTCCCTTACTCACAGGAACAGGGTCCTCCAGGATGCTCTATTAGTCACCCGGCTATCATATCACCTGTTGGGTCTCAAGAATGGCCTAGTTGGGGTGTCTCCTCTCACCGACATTCCCGCCGGGGTTCGTAGGACATTGGAACGCATGGAGGCTAACCCGCAGAAGTTTGGCGAGGGAGCTCCTAATCATAAGGCATATCTGGATGTCGTTGAATGGCATAATAAGATTGCCGCGGGGGAGGCTGAGCCCTATCCCTCTAGCCTTCGCCGAGTCCCTGCCCGGGTGGAGGTGGATGTGGCGTACGAAAGGTACGAGGACATGACCGTATCCATTGATCCGGACGAGGTGGCCTGTCGGATAAGACGCGTCCGGGAGATTGCCGACTCTGGAGTCACCACAAAGGGGGTTAAAACCGCCGAGGGTACTCGTATTAGCCGGGAAGAGAAGGGTAAGAGCGCAGCAGTCATGTTTCCTAAGTACAGGTTCGTCACTTCTGCCGGGGTGAGAAGAATGCGCCTGGCGGAGCCGCTTCCAGAGGGATCTGTGGTCGTGCCTATCCCCGAACTGAATGAAGAGGACGCTGCGCAACTGGAAGAGGAGCTTGCGTGGAATCAAGCCCCGGATGCCCGTTTTGCCGAAGATCTCCTGTCCTCTCAATTCTTCGGAGGGGGTTTCCGCCCGGGCAACCCTGAGGGTGCTTCCGGGTCAGGTCCCAAGTGGGTTTAGTAGCAAATAGATAGGAATACTTGTATGTAAAATTCTATGTATTTGTTCCTTTGCAATTTGACCGCATGTTCATGCGATGTATAAATTTCTTATGTAATTTAACGATTGAATAAAATTGCTTTTCGAAAGAACCCTTCTCATTAACTCTTCCTTACAACACTACATTTCTTGGTCCCCGGGCTTCGTTCGAGTTCCGGGTCCACTCTAGCGGGGCACCCAAATGGGAGCTACCCATGGGTCCCTTTTTACAAGTCCTCTCTAAACCCGGAACGAGGCCAGACGTTGGGTTATCTCTCCGGGCATATTCATGCGTCCGGGAGAGGTATATTCATGCCTAGCATATTCATGCTTAGCGTATTCACGCTTTCTGGGGGGGCATATCCATTCCTGGCATACTCATGCCTAGCATATTCATGCTTAGCGTATTCACGCTTTCCGGGGGGCATATCCATGCCTGGCATATTCATGCCTAGCATGTTCATGCTTCAGTAGCTGTGGTACGATGCGGGGCGCTCTACTTCCCGTAAAACCTTCTCAGGTTAGCTACGTTCCACCTTCTGGGGATCTCCTTTCCCTGCTTGTCCTCCAGCACATAGCTCCCTCCCGGGTATGCTTCCTTGATCTTGTATGGCCCTTCCCAGTTGGGCGCAAGTTTGCCCTCCGAGGCTTGGTGGCTCTTATCGTTTCTCCTCATTACCCAGTCTTCCGGGGTGAAAACTTCTTTCCGCACCCTTCTGTCATGATACCTCTTTACTCGCTCCTTCACCTTGGCTTCCTGAAGTGCCGCATTCTCTCGCTTTTCTTCCAGGAGATCCAAGTCAAGGCGTCGTCCATCGTTTTCTTCTTCCGGGCGCTGGTATTGAGTTCGAGGGCTTGAGATCCCAATCTCTGCGGGTATTACTGCCTCCGACCCGTACACCAAGCCATACGGGGATTCCCCGGTAGCCGAGCTTTCCGTAGTCCTATGGGCCCAAAGAACGCTGGGTAGCTCCCAGATCCAATTTCCCCGCGCGCCTTCCAAGCGGGTTTTTAGTCCCTTGATGATGGTGCGGTTGGTGACCTCTACTTGCCCGTTCGCCTGGGGGTGGTACACCGATGTCAACTTCTGCTCTATGCCATACTTGACACACCATGATTTGAAAGGATCGTTCTCGAACTGCGCCCCGTTGTCTGTGACTATGACCTTCGGGATGCCGAATCGACAGATGATGTTCTTCCAGCAAAACTTGACGCAAGTTAGTCCCCGTATGTTGGTGAGCGGTTCTGCCTCCACCCATTTGCTGAAGTAGTCGATCGCCACAATCAAGTATTTGGCTCCTCCCGGGGCAGTCGGGAATGGTCCGACCAAGTCAATTCTCCATCTGCTGAACGGCCAAGCTCCTGTGACTCCGACTAATTCTTCCTGGGGAACGTGGATTAGCGGGGCAAATGCCTGGCATGCCAAGCACTTCTGTATATGTTCTTCCGCATCTTTGAACAACGTCGGCCAGTAATACCCCAACCTTAGGATCTTTCTGGCCACGGTGCGAGCCCCTTGGTGGCTCCCATTAGAACCTTCGTGCACCTCCCGGATGAGGTGTTGGCCTTCCAACCTTTCTACACACTTTAGTAACGGCTGGAGATACCCTCTTTTGTACAGCTCCCCTTCCTGAATCACATACTTTGGCGCCTTCACTCTTAGCTTCCGAGCCTGAGCCTTATCCTCCGGGGTAGCTCCTTCTTCTAGGTACGCCCGCATGGGCGTGATCCAGGACTCTTCCTCGTTCACCAGCATTACTTGATCGCTCTCCTGGTAGCTTCTTCTTCCCAGTACCTCCATGTACAGCTTTTGGTCGGGCTCAGGTTTTAATTCCGAAGAAGCTAACTTGCTTAAAACGTCTGCCTTGCTGTTCTGCTCCCGGGGAACTTGAACCAAGTTGAAGGCTTTAAACCCGGCTATCAGAGGTTTTACTGTTTCCAAGTACCTTTGCAGGCTCCTTTCCCGGGCTTCATACTCTCCTTTTACCTGCTGCACCACAATCTGGGAATCACTGTGTGCCGTGAGGGTTTTGATTTCCATCTCCTTTGCCAACCTTAACCCCGCGATCAAGGCTTCATACTCAGCTTCATTGTTGGTTGTTTTGAAGGCGAATTGGACTGCATAGGGATACTCCTTCCCCTCCGGGCTGACCAACAATACTCCCGCTCCACTGCCCCCGGAGTGCGCCGATCCATCCACATACAACTTCCAAGTCAGGTCTGTCCCGGCCTTCGTTGTATTCTCCGGAGATTCAGGCATCTCCCGCTCTTCACTGATCCTTGCTTCTGATTCCAACAAGAAGTCCGCTAGGGCCTGGCCCTTGATCGCCCTCCTTGGCTCATACCGGATTTCATATTCTCCCAGCTCTATGGCCCATTTCATCATTCTCCCTGATGCCTCCGGCTTGAACATAACCTGTCTTAGCGGGTAATTGGTAAGGACCACTATGGGGTGGCCCTGGAAGTAGGGTTTAAGCCTCCTTGAAGCATGCACCAGAGCCAGAACCAACTGCTCCAACTCGGTGTACCGGGTTTCTGCCCCCCGAAGTGCCCGGCTAACAAAATAGACTGGGTGCTGCCTTCCCTCCTCTTCTTTGATTAGCACGGCACTTACCGCCTCCCGGGACGCCGCTATGTACAGGAAAAGCTCCTCCCCCGGGAGTGGCTTCTTTAAAGTTGGCAACTGTTGAAGATGCTCTTTCAGACTTTGAAACGCCTTTTCACATTCCTCAGACCACTCAAACGCCTTGGCCCTCCTGAGTATGTTGAAGAAAGGCAACTGCCTATCTGCCCCCTTTGATAGGAATCGACTGAGAGCCGCGAGAGACCCTGTCAACCGCTGTACTTCTTTCACTGACCTGGGAGAGGTCATCTTAGCTATGGCCTCCACCTTCTCCGGGTTGACATCGATGCCCCGGCTTGACACCATGAACCCCAAGAACTTCCCCGCACCCACTCCAATGGTACTTTTGGAGGGGTTCAGTTTTAGATTGCTCCGCTCTAGCTTTTCGAACATCTCCTCCAGGTCATTCAAGAAAACCCCGTAAGCCTTGCTTTTGACCACCATGTCATCGACATACACCTCCATGTTTCTTCCCACTTGGTCCTTGAATAGTTTGTCCACCATTCTCTGATATGTGGCCCCCGCGTTCTTCAGCCCGAAGGGCATTTTCTTGTAGCAGAAAGTCCCAAAATCGGTGATAAAAGAAGTCTTTGCTTTGTCCGCCTCGTCCATCTGCACCTGGTGATAGCCTTTATGTGCATCAAAGAAGGCCAGCACCGAATACCCCCGCGATGGCCTCCGCCAGTCGATCCAAGTTCGGGAGAGGATAACTGTCTTTTGGGCAACATTTATTCAGATCTGTAAAGTCGATACACATGCGCCAGTTTCCATCATGCTTCTTTACTAAGACTGGGTTAGCTATCCATTCCGGGTAAATAATTTCCTCGACAACCCCGGCTCTCTCCAGCTTCTTAACTTCACTCTTTATAAATTCCGCTCTTTCCGGGGCTACAGGTCTTTTCTTCTGCCTGATTGGCTTAGTTGCCGGGCTTATGTTCAGCTTGTGTACCCCCAATTCTGGCAATACTCCTACCATATCCTCCGGGCTCCATGAGAACACTCCTTGGTACCTAGCCAAGAGTTCCTTCAGTGAGCCTTTTACTTCTTCCGGGAGATCCTTTCCCACCGTGACTGTCCCTTTGTCTGCCACCTGCAACTCCTCCAACTCTTGGCGGGGAGCTTCTCCGTGTACCGCCCCTACTGCTTTCTTTGCGTCCAAGACCGCCGTCATCATACAACTTCTTGCAACTGCTTGGCTACCCCGCACGACCGCCACACCTTGCGCAGTGGGGAACTTCATCGTCAACAGATACGGACAATTCGCTGCCCGGGCTTGGGTTAACCATGGTCTTCCTATGATTACGTTGTACGGTGAGGGTGCATCAATAACCGCAAAGTTGCATGTCACCGAAATCCTCTTGCTCCGGTCCTTCTCATCCACCATGCACACTGCGAGGGGAATAACACCTAATGGAACTTCGGGTTTACCCGTGAACCCTGACAAGGGAGACGAGGGGGGTTTCAGGTTCTGTCTCCCAATTCCCAACTGATCGAAGCAAGAAGCAAACATGATCTCCACGCTGCTTCCATCGTCCACAAACACCCTTTTGACCAAGAAGCCTTCGATCTCCGCCGTTACCACCATTGGGTCAGAATGGGGTATCTGTGGCGGGGCTGCATCCGCTTCAGAGAAGGTGAGAGCCTCATCGGGACGAAACCTTTTCCCCTGAATCTCCCCCGGGGGAACATACCGGGTGCGGGCCCGGATAGCGGAAACTGACTGGCATGCTTCTCCAACTTCTCCACTGATCACGTTGATCATCCTGTTGGGTATTGGGGCCGGTTCCACTGCTTGAACCGGTGCAGCGGCTATGGCAGGCCTCCCTGGGGCCCTGTTGCCTTGGTTGCCTTGGTTGCCTTGGTTTCTCCCGTTTCCTCTCCCCGGGTTAGGCCTCCACCTCCTGCGGGGCGGCTCCTGAGGTTGGTCCCGGGGATTCTCCTTTTTTGCCTCCGCTGCCACGCAATCTCTCAGCTGTCCCCGCTCTATCAGTTTTTCTATCTCGTTCCTCAGCATCCTACACCCCTCTGTCGCATGCCCGTAAGACTTGTGGTAGGCGCACCACTTGTCCGCGTTTTCCCTAGACGGGGTCCCATGGATAGGCAACGGATCCGGGAACAGATCCTTGTGAATAGAATGAATCTCCGTCCGGGATTTGCTGAGCGGTGTGAAACTGTCCGCCCTTGCCCGGTTTGCTGTTGCGGGAGCGGGGTCCCTTCTACTTGGGTCTGCCGCTCTCCTTCTTTCTATCTTGTCCGGGAGAAATCCCCCAGATTCTTCCTTTCTCTTTCGCGTGGCATCATTAACCGCGCAGTATAGTTGCACCGCCATTTGCAAGTTGTGAAAAGTTTCCGGGATATTTTCCATCAACTTCTGGAACAACGCCATATCCCTCAAGCCGTTTATAAACCCGCTAATCACTGCCTTCTCCTGCTGCTGCCTGTCGACAACCTTCATGCTATCGTCCATGTACCTTCGATAGTACTCCATTGACCCTTCTGCGGCCTTCTGCCGGGTAGCCAAAAGCTCAGTCAACTGCTTCCCTTCCTTCTTTAATCCAGCGTATCTGAACAGCAGGGCCTTAGAGAAATCGTAATAGTCTCTGAGACTTTCTCGAGGCAACGAATCGAACCATGAGAGACAGTTTCCTCTCAGGTAACAGCCTACCAGCTTGCATCTTAATTCCTCCGGGAAGTCCCTTGACACCATTAGGTTCTGGTACGTCCTGACAAACTCCTCCGGGTCTGTCTCTCCATTATATGTTGGGATTCCCTCCGGGGTCCGTAGGCCCGGCGGCCATGGGTACGCGAGCACTCGAGGTACCCAAGGGGAGGTAGGTTTAGCTCCATTTCTCCCCACCAGTTTGTCTAGCCGAGCCTCCAAGGAGTTGGGGTCCTGCTGTGCCACCTGATAGCCCCGCATCCTATCGTTCTCCCGGTAGTATCTCTCCGGGTAACCGAAGTTCATCCCCATTGATCCATACATGGGTCCGGAATACTGGATCGGGTTTCCCTGGGTTCCAGGGGCCTGATACCCAAACGGCTCTGTAGGCATGACTGGCAAGTCATACCCGATTTGTCCCGCCCCCCAACTGGAACGCGGGTAATAGGGTGGAGCATGTGGAACCAGATTCGATTGTTGTCCCGTAGCCGCTCCTCCTCCAACCCCAAAATTCTGAGGGAAAGAGGGTGGGACGGTGGAGGAATTTACACGCCCATGTAGTTTTGGCGGCTGAACGGCTCCATCCAAGTCAATAACCTCTCTTTGGTACCCCCTTAGAGGACCTGCCTGGTTCCTCCCGGGTTCCCTTCGCCTCAGGCTTTCCCGGGTGGAGAGTACCCACTGGCGATACAACTCCTTGTTGGCTCTCATGAATTCCAAGGCCGCCACTTCCTCCGTGCTAACTAAGGGCTGCTCTTCCTCCCGGGCTTCAGGTCCCTGGTCCCGGGTGTTGCCATCCCCGGCGAGCCCAAGCCCTTCCTGCTCATCCTGGTACTCTCCTTCCGAGTAGGCTTCGTCGGAGGCAGTTTCAACGTGGCCGTCTTGCGGTACCCCTAGCTCTCGCTGGTGTCTAGCCTCCTCCTGCAACTGCCTTAAGGTCACCTCGTCTCCTGGGGGTGGAAGAGAATCCCCCCCTGAAGGTGCCGCGTTCTTCTTAGGGCGCCCGCGCCCTCTCTTTGGCGACTCCATCCTGCGAAGGTGGAAAAGTCCCACCGGGCGTGCCAATTGATGCTACCCAAATCCGCCCGTCTCCCGGGGGTAGACGCTATCCGGGTCTCCTCCTTGGCGAGCCCGCTTCAATCCTGCAAAACAGTCCCCGGGAGGTGTCCCGGGGAAGAAGCTCCGGCGTGATGATGAGATGGGGATAGCGAAGAAGGAAAACGTACGGAAGGTGCTCTCAATATAAAGTAGAGAGATATAAGTCACATACCTTGTTTACTGTTTGAGACTAGTATTTATAGCCGAGCTCTACCTGCTCTGGGGATAAGGTGCAGGACCACTTCCTTTGTCATCATATGTCCTCTTCCTTATCCGGATGTACCTTCCAGCGGGAAAGATACTGCTTTGATAGTTATGGGCCGCGGACCTTCCTGGCCCAACCGGATTCTGGGACAGTATTATCAAAAACATCAGTTAGTAGCATCCATTCAATGAGTTTGGATATTAGATTTATATGTTCTGTGTCTAGACCACTTTGTAATTGCTGCACATAAGATTCTTGGTCATAGACAAACTCTGAGATAGTTAGGTCTGGGAAGGGTAGTTCAATATCATCCCAAACATCAATCAGAGGATACTCTTTTACCCAGTTTAAGTTCCAAAAAGAAACTGTACCCTCACCAACTAGTAGTTTTGTATTCTCAAAGGCTATTTGGTGGATATCCTTTATTCTCTTCCATGTTTTGGAATTTTTAAGATAATTTGGTAGACCCCACATAAAATCTGACTAGAGGTTATTTCCTTTTTTGCATTTTCCACCATAATTTTAGTGAGAAAATATCAATTAGTATATAGAGATCTTTAGTATTTAGACCATTTTCAAGCTCTGGTAAACATAGTTTAGTCCAAGATCTCCATACCTTTTTCTGTCCAAATTCCGATGTTCCCCAGAATTTTTTTGCAAATAGTACATGTATTTTATCTATCACACCTTTTGTAGGTCTGGTAACTGCTAGTATGTGCAGTGGTATTGATGATAAGACATGTTTTAGCAAGATTAATCTACCACCTTGATTTAACCATTTGTTTTGCCATAGAAGTATTCTTGCAGTTATTTTTTCAAAAATGGATTGGAAGTAGCTGTGTTTTGTTCTTCCAATGTAGATGGGACATCCAAGGTATTGAAATGGGAAGGTGCCTGGAGTTACTGAGGTTATGTCAGGTACCAATGATCTATGTGCTGATGATGCATGTTGGGATAAATAGAAGGAAGATTTTTGAAAATTAATTTTCTGCCCTGTGGATATTTCATATTGTTCCAGAAAATTTTTCAGATTGTTTAAACTAGTTCTATTAGCCTTTAAAAAGACCACTGTATCATCAGCAAAGCTGAGATGGTCACTTTATACACTGAATCTGGCAATTTAAAATACCCTATCTTTGTTTCTTCATACAGGGTTTGGAGATTTCTGGTAAATACCTCTGTTAGAAGGATAAAAAGATAGGGTTAGAGTGGATCTCCTTGTTTTAAACCTCTGGATGTTTTGAAGAATCCAAAGGGTTTTCCATTTACCAGAACAGAGAAGCTTGCTGCTACCATATTACCCATTATGATTTTAACAACTCTTCCATGAAATCCCAGTTTTAAAAGCAATGAATTTAGAAAACACCATGAAACTCTATCAAAGGCCTTCATCATGTCTAGCTTTATGCAAAAATTTGGGCCACCAGTTCTGTTATTGAGTAATTTTACCATTTCTTGCATAAATAGGACATTATCCGCCAGCTCTCTCTCCTGAACAAATGTTGATTGTTCAGGGGATATAAGCTGTGGCATTATGGGTTTGAGCCTCTCTGTATAGACTTTTGAAAAAAATTTGATTGATGAAATTAGAGAGACTGATTGGCCTATAGTCATTAAAACTTGCATTTATAGCCCTTTTTAGAATTAAAGCTATGAATGCAGATGCAAATACCCTAGGGACTGGTACTCCAGACAGAAACTCATTAATTGCATTTAATAAATCTTCGGAGATTATTTCCCAGCATGTTGTGTAAAATTTGCCTGGATATCCATCTGGTCCAGGAGATGAATCTCCATCCATTTTGAAAACTAATTCTTTTAAGCTTTCCATTGTTATGTGACTCAGCATAATTTCATTTATTTGTTCTGAGATGAGCTTAGGGATGTTTCTAAGCATTTGCTGAGTTGCTGAGCCATCAATATCTGTATTTTTTGAGCTTAAAAGTTTGTGATAAAAGGATACCGCCTCATTACCTATATCATCATTCTTAATCCATTGGTCATTTGAATTTTTTATCTCTGTAATGACTTGTCTAGCATGTTTTGATTTGACTGAGGCATGGAAAAATTTGGTGTTTGAATCACCTTCTACTAGCCATTTAGCTCTAACTTTTTCTTTCCAAAAAATTTCCTTTCTGTTCAAAGCCAAGATTAATTCTGCTTGGGCATGATGCAATTCCATTCTGGATTGGGTATTGTTGTTCTGCTGATGATTGAGTTCTTTTTCAAGAACTTTATCTTCAGCATTTTGAACTGCATCATTGATAATCCCAAACACTGATTTATTCCATTCTTTTAAAACTATTTTTAGCCTCCTTAGTTTGATGGAAAACTTTAGCATTCCCTGTTCCTCGCAATTTAGATTCCAGTTATCAGAAACTGTTGGAATGAAATCCAACAGTTTTGGAATCTAAATGTTTTAGGACCAGAGGAATAGTTAAGGTTTGCTATTGAAACCAGTAAAGGAGAGTGATCAGAGGGGTGTCTGGATTTGACTCTGATGCAAGTGTTAGGAAAGAGGTTTAGAAAAGGTTCATTTGAGAGTCCTCTATCTAGACTTTCCCAAACATTCCCAGTTCTCACACCACTCCAAGTGAAATGGTTGCCAGAAGTGGGGAGTTCAATAAGATCATTATTCTCTATGAAAACATTAAAATCTATCATACAGTTTAAATTAGGTGCATCATGTTCTAGATATTCACTAGGTTCTCTAATGCAGTTAAAATCCTCAATTAACATAATCGGTTCATTACAGTATTGAGAAAGGCTAGACCATAGAGGATATCTAGTTGACTAGTCATGTCTAGCATATATGAAAGCAGAAAACCATTTAAATGTTGAAGATTAGTGTTTCATCCCTAAAGGGAACTAGAATAGTTATTCGCTTCAAAATGTGTGTGGAATAAACGACGTCGTATTTGATTCAATATATTTATTTTAGGTATTTTGTTAAATTATGGTATAAAATATTTATGTATTTTCTTATGAAATTATGGTATTAAATATTGCACTCTTTTAATTAAGCCTCAATTCAATATTCTCTTCTGAGAGCTTGCGTGATTAGTTTTTTGAGGAGCTCCTCTTTTTTCCTTTTAGATGTCAACGAAATCCTTTTTGATGTATTCATAATATATATTTTCCATATTTATATTTTGCAACTTTATATATATGTTATTCGCTTCAAAATGTGTGTGGAATAAACGACGTCGTATTTGATTCAATATATTTATTTTAGGTATTTTGTTAAATTATGGTATAAAATATTTATGTATTTTCTTATGAAATTATGGTATTAAATATTGCACTCTTTTAATTAAGCCTCAATTCAATATATTATCTTCTGAGAGCTTGCATGATTAGTTTTTTGAGGAGCTCCTCTTTTTTCCTTTTAGATGTCAACGAAATCCTTTTTGATGTATTCATAATATATATTTTCCATATTTATATTTTGCAACTTTATATATATGTATTTGATCTCTAATACTCTTCAATCACAATTTTTTTCTTCTATCATGCCGTAAATCTGTGGAAGTTTGAGGTATGTTTGAAGATTTATATTGTTTTATTTTATTTTATTTCTAATATTGTGCATTTGGTGATTGTCCATTGCTTGATTTCATGTGGAGACGACTATAAACTCACAAAAATGAGTTTAAACATCATCTTTCAAAATCCGTAGGTAGAGTTTTTTTCTCAATTATGCCTAAATATTAAATTTTGATAATAGTGTATCAAAGTTTTTGATTATTATTTTGATGATTTTTGTGCTATCCTTTAATGATTAGAATGCAACATATCCCTGGTTTTTGTTAAGATTATAATATTATTTTATTTTAAATCATTTTGCTTAATGTGTACCTTTGTATACATGAATAAACAAAGATTAGAAACTGCAAACTCCAATTCTTATGCATTTATATTTATTTATAATGAGATGATTTCTTTTCATTTTTATTGTTTCTTGAGGTCAGAGAATTAGTTAGTTTTGATTTCGTTATAGATTGATCGGCATTCAATATTCATTAGTTGATATATTTATTTTATTCTTATCGTTTTGTGCAATTTTGTGTTTTGTTTTTCTTGAATGTAAAGCATGTGATCAATTTTCAATCACCGCAATGAGTACATGTAGTATTTTTAAACATCCTATTTTAGTACATTTTTATTTGATTGGACGGGTAAATTTATCCAATTTGTTATATTTGTGTCTCCTTACCCACGATAATGATCATTATAATCGATTACTTGATACACTCATGATTCTTAAAATACTAAATATTATACTCAATTTAGGTGATTTAGTTGATTCCTTACTATATTTTAGAACAAAGAGAATATTACATATCTCAGGAAAAAAAAAAGAACAAAGGAATTTATATATTTTTAGATAGGTGAAATCAAGTATTTCCTTACCTTACCTTTTACAATATAATTTATTTTGTACCTTTTATTATATTTTCGGCACATATAACATAATTGATAGACACTATAATAATATTGTTTAAATCATCGGGAAAATTGGGATTAAGGGCCGTGGAACATTAGAAATTAGTAATTACTATTAGTGTATGTTTTACATAATTTCTGAAAAAGGCAGTGAATATTAACTTATTTTTAATCAATATGATTATTAATACAAAAAAATAACAAAACCCTTATTTTTATTTTTATTTTTAAATTCCTTAAATTCAGTTATATTCAGTTTAGCTTTATTTATTTAGCTCCAATTTAAATAAAATTTATTTCTGATCAAATCATTTCAATTCAGTTCAAAAAAGTCAAATTCATATGAACTTGATGAAATTTTATTCAATTAAATACCAAGGAAGTGAACTAAATTGGATTTCAAAATTTGGAAAAATGATGGAGCTAAATTAAATTGAATTTAGGAAAATATAAATGAACTTAGTCAACCAAATTGAATTGAATTGACCTAAAAAAAAAGTAAATGTAATTTTTTAGTTGGATATGAACTGACATGTATTGAATTTTTACCAAGATTTTGATTGCTTTTAGTGAAGCGGTACTAAATTAAACTAACGAAAGGTGAACTTGAATCAAATTGAATGCGTCCAATTTTGAATGATCTGAATAAATTTATATTAAATTGAACTGAAGGAATTGGCTTGAATTCAACTAAATTTGAATGAATCAAAAAATTTGATGAAAATGAACTGAATTGCATACTACTAAAGTGAACTAAAATGAACTGAACTGAACTGAACTGAACCAAAACTACGTAAAATGACATAGGGCTAACTTGAACTAATTTTATTATAAATACATTTATTTAGAGTGAACTTATTGAAACTAAACTTAATTTAACTAAGCACAAAGATCTAAATAAAAATAATAGAAATAGAGGTATTAGTGTCTTTATATTAATAATCATATCAATTAAAATTAAGTTAATTATTCACTGTCCTTTTTAAAAATTATGTGTATCTTACACCCCACTTTCCAATTTCTAATTCCACTACCCTTAATCCCAATTTTCCCTCAATCTTTTATTAAATACTTCATTAAACTGTATTTAACCTATTAAAATACTTCATACTATAATAATATGCCTTTTTAAACTCTATTTAACCTACGTCATATCATTATCTTCACATCTTTTATCTTTTAGCCGCTAGCTAATACATATAGAATTCATAATATTTTTGATAAAAATATATCAAATATTATTTTAAATTAGGCATGTACTGATTATATTGTATAGTTAGACGTTGTTAGTATGTTATATTAGTAAATTTGTACAGATATGTTTTTATAATTATAATAGTAAATTTGTTAATATAAAATTCTACTGATTGTTAAAACATGTAATTTTGAAAAATACCTAAACCTCTCAAATAAGCTGACCTTATTTGAGACTTTGTGTTGGGATTTATTTTTTATTCAATTTTGTTGATTCAGTTCTTTTGAATATGAATATTTTGTCTATTTGGCTTGGGAGGAATGATTCATTATTACATTTAAAAGAGTTTTTAATTAATTTTTTAAATTTCGTTTCTTCAATAATATAAAACAAATACATATATTATCATATTTTCAATATTTGGTTTGATTTCACCTAATATTTCATATTACTATGTTAGTACAAATACTACAATCATTAAATTTATTATATAAATTAAAATATTTAGAATTTAAAATATACCGCACAACGTGCGGGTGAGCCCAACTAGTTTATGCTAACACAAATTGATCATGGACAGAGACTATGGATAACTGAAAAACATCATTCCAGAAAATCCAAATCTTATCTCTGGGTTCTCCATAATAATTTCTAAATCCAAGCTGAAAGGCTATAGAGGCAATTTGATCACATTGTAACATTGGTTCAATTAGAACAAAGAGGTTTATATCATGGTTTCTCTTAATGTTTCTTACTTTATTTTGAGCATTAGCATTCCTAAGACCTCTAACATTCCATACACAGATTTTAAATGATACCATTATTACTTAGCTTATGTGAGTCTGTTTGAGCCTTTGAGTTATCACTTTTTGTTGAATTCATATAGCTCCTTTTTGTGTTCCTATTTCTAGGTTCCATTAAAAAGAATATAAGATCTTCATCAGAAACATCATCCATTTGTAAGCTTCTAAAACTGTTTGGAGTTATAAAAGAAGGTTCAAGAAAAATATCTCCCTCTTTATCCTTAGTTCCTTTTCCTTTTGACCAAACCATTTTTGGATGAGGATCTAAGTTATCAATTAACATTCTATCCTCATTTGATAACTTGAGAGGAGTTTCTGGATTAGAGGACTTACCTGATTTACCCTGAATCTTACCTGAATCCTCCTGAATCATTCCAATGGTTGAATCCTCTTGTTCTGTGACTTCCTTTCCAATGGTTGAATTTGAGTTGCTGTTTCTATCTCCAGTATCTGCATTTGGTGCATTTTCTGGCATCTCATTGTATACTGTGGTCTCCATGGATGATTCTTGTTGGACCTGTTCAATTTTCCCTTCAACCTGTTTGTTTCTTATTTCTGTGTCGTGGGAGTTGGGTATCTGATTATGTTGGTGATGAGGAGTATGCAGCACCATCTGAGTTTTATTGCTTTCTTGAGTTTGATCTTGTTGCACCTGCTGCTTTTCCTTCCATGTCTTGTTTTGTTGATGTCTATATTGTTTACCTGCAAAAAAATTGCCTTTCTTTTCCAAGGGGGCTTTCTTGACAGCAAGATTAGTATGCATAACATCGGTTGGTACATTCTCTTTTTCCTTTGATGTTAAGCTAGATGATGATGAGTTTGGTTCAGCAATATTAACTTCTGGGATTTGGGGTCTCCATGGAATATTTTGCTTAGAAACATACTGACTTCTACAAGATCCCTTGGGGTGACCTATTTTAGAGCAGTTTGTACAATAATCAGGGAGCTCTTCATATTCAACTTTCTGCCAAAAACCAGTTTTTCTATGACTTATCCAAACTCTATTAACTAGGGGCTTTGTAATATCGATTTCAACACAGACTCTAGCAACATGAGGTCTAGTACGATTCAGTGTGGCTTTATCAACTTAAACAGGTTGTCATATAAGATTACCTATTGATAGCAGAGCATATTCATCAAAAAATTGATGGTTAAGGCCATATAAAGCAATCCATACCGGAACTATTGGATAGTCTATGTTTGGATCAAAATTGGGACTCCATTTGGTGATCCGGATCGAGTATGCCCCAAAGTTCTAGATTTTATGCAGCCAACACCTGTAATAATCACCAGGAAGATCAAAATGGATTAGTACCTGGTGATTATCTAGCAAGTAGATTTCTAGATGGCCAAGGAAACCTGTTGTGTGAAAATCACGTCTGAGTTTCTCCAGTTTCGGCCGGGCTCTGGAAAACTTCCCGACCAGCGTCAGTTTTAGGGGTTCCTCGAGGCGATCGCACTCTTCGTCGGAGAAGTGCAGGCCCGGTTCCCCGAGGTGGTCAATCCTCGGCTTTGGATTGAAGGGGCCTCTGGATCGAATCTGATCTAAACCTACAACAGCTTTAGCGAAGGAGATCAGTGGAGTCGTGATTGAAGGATTCGTGATCGGAGGAGTCGTGATTGAAGAATTCATGATCGGAAGAGTCGTGGGCGGTTGGGCACCGGAGACGAGCTCCGCCACCATGGCGTCGCCGTCGAACGGCAAGAAACAATTAGAGCTCTGGAAATCGCCGATCCGGTTTATTTGGAGCCGCTCTGCTCCAACTTCTCAAATGGATGCGTTTGATTTGAGAAAGGGTTAATCATATAAAAATTGGATGAGAATTAATTATCAAAAGATAAGGATTAAAACTTAAAACATGGGGAATTTGAACCAAAACTTGGCAAATAATTATTATCTGATAAACCAAATTTTTAACTCGGAAGATTATTATAAAATAAAACATTGGAATTTAAACAAAAATGTATAACTTCAAACATGGAACATATAATTTAAAACATGAAGATTTTAATATAAAACTTGAAAGATAGTTAATCATATAAAAAATGGATGAGTATAAATTATCTAAAAACCTAAAAGATGGATTTTATAACTTAAAAAATGAGTATTTCAAAACAATGTTTTAATCAAAAAATCTGAAACCATTGTTCATCGTTAATGTTCATCGTACTGTTCACTATTACTGTTCATCGCACTGTTCACGCGCGAAAAATACTGTAGTGCGTGAAATTCATAATTTTACAGAAATTACAAATTGGTCCCTCCTTGTTTTTAACCTATAACCATATTCATAATTTAGTCCGGTTTACATATGTAGATGGTCACTTCCAAGACTTTGTGATGTAGGGAGGTCCGAGAATTGAGGAAAATCTATCGTCATACAGGCTGAGCAGTTTCGGGGCAGATTAAGATATCAACGTATGAATGCTATCATATTATATCTTTTCGGAAAGGAAAACGAGTCAATAAACGTAACTCACTACTCCCTCCGATTCACTAATAATGGCCTACTTTTTTCAGCATTTTTTAAGGAGAGTTTAGCGTTAAATTACGGATAGTATATACACAATTATATCATCATGTGAGACATTTTCAGAATCTCCGTGACATGTAGATTTCAAAAGTATCTCAAGTTATGATATTATTACATATATATTATGTGTAATTTGGTGCTAAACTTTCCTTAAAAAAAGGTCAAAAAAAGTAAGCCATTATTAGAGAATCGGAGGGAGTACAAAGTAGTGAGCACTATGCTGGTTAGGCCATTTGAGATCGTTTAGAGCCTTAAACTGGCGTTTTTATATTTTTATTATTTATATTCTATTTTAGAATAAATTTATTTTTAGCATAGGATTTAAGAGTATTATTTATACTCATCTTGTAGCAGCCACGAAATTATTCAATCAATTATTATATTTTCAGAAACTTTTCTCTTCTTCCTGGTGGATTCCAGATTTCGGATGGATTTCCGACCCTAACCCTTGGATTCGCGCTGGCGAATCCTTGTTGTTTCTTATAGATTCGTGCTGGCGAATCTCACGATATTCCACCGCGTCACTTTGCCATTATTTTATGTGAAAATTAATTTGAGAGAACAAACTATAATTAATCAAAATACTATTAAACCTTAGCTTTTGTTTTTGTAGTGAATCTAACCTTAATTAGCTGGTTGGATCTAGAATCCTATTGGTTATATAGAGATTTTTAACATACTAGTATTGTATTTTTGAATTTAATAAGTTTTGATACTCGTGGATTTGTAAAATTTACCAACACAGATTCTCAACATAATGTACTTAAAATGAAATTCTCAACATAATGTGTGTGTATTTGTAATTTGTTTTGCTATATTTTATCCACTAATGATCCATCGTTTGGGGATCTGATTCATAGGCAAGCCCCCTATTATCTTTCGAGAATGAAATAAGTCATCCAAAATATATGGTACAATCAAACATACAAAACAAACCACAATGTTCGTTCTACCATATGAAAAATATTCAAGTGAAAAATTAGGATTTTTATTAAGTGAAAAACGTACATAAAAAGTACTATATTCTACAAACTAAGCAGTGTATTCATCTTCAACCACTTTGGTTTCTTTCTCTTTTTTAGCATCCAAGATCTTCTGATTTTCCAATTTCCTTGCTTCGCTTGCCATGTCCACCAGAGCTAGGCTTGAGATGTGTGAAGGGGCGAAGACACCTTTGAAATTCCCACCAATCTACCAATCTTTTATTTACTAGCTGTGTTTTAGGTTTTACTGCATAAACGATGTTGCAACATGAAAAAACCTAAATTGCAGAAAATAAAAGACACGCGAATTTGATCACGCAGTTCGGTGCAATGCACCTACATCTGCGGGGCCGTAGCCCTGTGTTGAAATCATTCCACTAAATTGTCAAAAGACAGATTACAGACTTATCTTTTACAATTTCTAAGTGGTTGCGATCCCTCGCTCCAATCGGACCACCAGTTCTCCTAGTCTTCGATGTTGCGATCCCTCGCTCCAATCGGACCATTAGTTCTCCCCAGTCTACGATCACTCCCACACCAGGAGCTTTATGGTGATTTCGAACATACCGGCTTCCACACGTCCAAATGGTTGTTGACGAACGCGGACGGCGCTTCTCTGGCCTGGCCTAAAGTAAACCCTGAATAGGATTTTTCTCTCGCAAGATCGGCAAATCAGACTCGCAGCTAATTGTCCCATTTATAGCTCAATGCCGTGTGTATTCAGTCATCTTCACGGCATGGAATCCTTTCTCCAAATAAACTGATTCAAATCTTCAAAATCCTTGGAGATAAGGAAACAAATATCTCCAACTCCTAAGATATGGTAAGATTTCCTTATATCAAATCTGGACGAATCTCTTCAAATATTCAGATAAGGAAATATCAATTATCTTCAAATATCCTTCAAATATCCTGAGTTGGAGATGAATATGGACTGTATTTATTCCACAAATAATATCTCACAGCATATATATCTATTCCATATTAAACTGTTGTACTGTTAAACAGTTGTCCGGAAACTGTCAATACTCCACAAAGCAGCCAATAAGTCTAGGGACTTTACAATCTCCCCCTTTGGCAATTTGTGGATCCATAATGATTTGGATGGTATAAACAATCAAGTATTCTTCTCAGTCAAAAATCATCGATCAAGTAAACTCCCCATGAATTCCAGAATACGAATATCTCCAAAAGCAGACCATCAAACCAGCGAAATACACAAAGAAATCCACGGACAGCTATCAAATAAGAAATACAGTCTCAAAAAATAAATATCCCAAAATAAGTATCCCACATCATCCAAATATAATCTCCCCCTGGAGCCATGAATATGCCAAAGGCAACCTAATAAGTACTCCTCCCCAAGGAGATGTTTAAACAAACGAAAATCCGGATACTTAGCTCATTTAGAGCCACATCTTCAGCTTGGCCAGAATTATGCTCTTCAAAATTATCATCATTAAAATTAAGCCATAATTCCACCAGAACTCCCCCTGAAGTATGACTTGGCAGCAATATACATATCTTTCAAACTCATCATGCCAAGATCGAACACCTCTTGTTCCAGTGCAATATAACAAATTCCCTTCGTCTCAAGTCATAGTAGTGGTATGTGACGTTAGAAGCTATCAAGAAATAACCACTTTGTATGGACAGAAATACCTCAAGAGACATTTATGATGAGGGAAGATTACTTCAAATTGGTCATGCCTGAAACTGATGTTGCAACATGGATTCCAGCAGCATTGTCAACGAAGGATTCAGTCTTCTGAGCATTAAAATTATGCTCCCCCAAATCAAAACAGCAGCAAACTCCAATATACTCGACAAACTCGAAAAACCTGAACGGAACTCAACCATGAAGATTCAGATGCAAAGATAGTACCTTTCGAGTTGTGACGGGAATCCGATGACCGAGAAGAACTTTGTACACCAAACGCAACCAAATATCTCTGGAGAAATGTTATGAGCAGCGGAAGACGATTCCAGAGAGATTGGGGGTTTAGAGGGCTGAGTTTGTGTTCCAATAGAATGTCAATAGTCAGCTGAAAAATAGTACTAGTCCCGCATATCTGTTCATCACTCGCCACTAACTATCTGCGCGCGAACTAGGGCTTCATGTTGCAACATCAAAAACAGTCTGACCAGCAAACCCGCTCTCTAGGGTTTCATGTTGCAACATCAAAAATTTTCCCAGCACTTTCAGAGTTTCTACCCAGTACCAGTACCACTCACATATCTTTGAAAATCAATCGTATAGGTGGGACTGATTGTTGCGACATGGCCAACCTCACGTCAAACTTTTTATATCAAACCATTCAGCACCTCATTAATACCAAAATCAGCTCCTCATATCTTCAAAGTCTCTGAGTTCTTAAGATCATCATAGCTCGAATTTCTAATATCAAACCATCAATACAAACGCAAAACAACACCAATTCGAGCTTGATAAAAAAGCAGTCCATAACTCAAATATACTCAGAACACGACAAGGAGCGCCAATGCACAGAGGTTTGAACAAGAATCCAAACAAAATTACAACCATGCATAACCCGCAACAATCAAATCAAACCCTACTCCCAATAAGCTACTACTATGCGCAAACAAACGTTATATGATCAAAATCCAGTGAGCAAAGTAGAAAGAGCGGAATACCTTGTAGAACAAAGATTAGGGTTAAAATCTTGAAATCCTGGTTGCTGCAATTTTTCTGTCAGATCTGGAAACCCTAACTGATGTTGCAACATCAGTTTCTTCCTCCATAAGAACAAAGATCGGACAAGCATGATGCAACTATTCGTTGACTCTAAGATTCTTGGCAGCCTTATAAACTCTCTCAAACGGCAGCCTCTTCAGATTAACATCAAATCCAAATCCACCTTGCTTCACATCCTATTGAATTCTCCCATGAGTTGTGCAAGTTGGTCTTCATCAATTCCAGCCGTTGTTGGTAGAAAGGATCTCACTCTCCCTGTTAAAGGACTCACGTAGTGACCTCGCTCTGATACCAAATGAAATTCCCACCAATCTACCAATCTTTTATTTACTAGCTGTGTTTTAGGTTTTACTGCATAAACGATGTTGCAACATGAAAAAACCTAAATTGCAGAAAATAAAAGACACGCGAATTTGATCACGCAATTCGGTGCAATGCACCTACATCTGCGGGGCCGTAGCCCTGTGTTGAAATCATTCCACTAAATTGTCAAAAGACAGATTACAGACTTATCTTTTACAATTTCTAAGTGGTTGCGATCCCTCGCTCCAATCGGACCACCAGTTCTCCTAGTCTTCGATGTTGCGATCCCTCGCTCCAATCGGACCACTAGTTCTCCCCAGTCTACGATCACTCCCACACCAGGAGCTTTATGGTGATTTCGAACACACCGGCTTCCACACGTCCAAATGGTTGTTGACGAACGCGGACGGCGCTTCTCTGGCCTGGCCTAAAGTAAACCCTGAATAGGATTTTTCTCTCGCAAGATCGGCAAATCAGACTCGCAGCTAATTGTCCCATTTATAGCTCAATGCCGTGTGTATTCAGTCATCTTCACGGCATGGAATCCTTTCTCCAAATAAACTGATTCAAATCTTCAAAATCCTTGGAGATAAGGAAACAAATATCTCCAACTCCTAAGATATGGTAAGATTTCCTTATATCAAATCTGGACGAATCTCTTCAAATATTCAGATAAGGAAATATCAATTATCTTCAAATATCCTTCAAATATCCTGAGTTGGAGATGAATATGGACTGTATTTATTCCACAAATAATATCTCACAGCATATATATCTATTCCATATTAAACTGTTGTACTGTTAAACAGTTGTCCGGAAACTGTCAATACTCCACAAAGCAGCCAATAAGTCTAGGGACTTTACAACCTTGAAGGACTTTCTTTCAGAAATCGGGGTTCTTTTCGTCCTTAAGATTGGTCAACAATGACAAGTATCTCTGCTTCTTGGGACCATTACAGGAGCCCTAAGCATTGTGGAAATGAATTTCGATAGATACAGCCAAATCAAGAACTCTATTGCTTCCGACCCCGACCTCCTCCACCGCCTCGCTAGCGACTTGGCAATGCTATCATGGATGTAGTCCCTCTTTTTGTCGTACAAGGCTGGAACTGATGGTAATTTTTCAGGGAAAACGGCATGAATGATTTTTCTCGGAATTTTGAGTCTAATGACGAGGCTTTTATTCACCCCCTTGTTTTCTTGAACCTTTTTCAGTGGCTTTGTTTTCTTGACAGAGAGAGAAGTAGTAGTAGAGCCCTGGAAACTCAAATGATGTTGGTGAGTCTTCATCTCTCGAGCACCTGAGAAGAATTATCGAGTTGAAAGGAAGAAGAAAGAATTTGAGTCTGAGGAGGAATCAAGAAAAGGAATGAAGAGGCGGCGGCTAGAGAAGATCTGAATTGGGAACATGAGAAGGAATGAAAAAGGAATTTAATTTTCTTTTATTGCTAAGGTTGTTATCAGATTACATCATCAGTCTAGTTCTCTAGGTTCAAAGTTCAAGCATATTTGGACCATCTTCTTTTTGGACAACTGGGATTATGGTCTTATTGTCCTCCCTATTACTATTTGAGTTGTTTTTGATGTAGTGTTGGTCCATGCTTAGTTGGTGTTGTGTTTTTGTAATATGAGTAGTACATGAAGTTTGCTGAATAGCATTTCTGTTTTCTGTTTCCTTTCCTAAATTTGGAGTAGTTCTCATCTTTTGTCATTCGAGGACTTTATTTTTCTAGCAGGCTCCTACCCCATCATTATGAAACTCCTTTTTCAAGGTTCCTGATTGTATAGTAGATGATATAATGTTGTTGCCTCTTCTGTTTCTGCAAATTCTGGTACTAACTATCCCTTGAAGCTTAAATGAAATTGAAATAACCTCAAGGATTCATGTTTCATCATTTGGATTGGTCCAACTCAGTGTGCAATTTTTGCTTCTTTATTTTCGTGATGAGCTGGTGAATTATTTGAACTTTCCCTTGGCCTCTACTTGTTATGATTGGCAGTGTTGGCACCAAAACTCTGCATGATTTTGAAAGTTTGGGCTTGCGGTGGTTAACAGTTTCCAAATTGAGAACTCCGACGCCCTCAAATGCTGATCAGAACACCAAGAGCCATCTGTTAGTTTGGCCTGAAGATGTTATTCGTAGTTTTAAAGGAGTTGTGGATGTGTATGGTTTATCAAAGCATTCAGGGTAACTTTGGAAGTGCTTAGAGAGATCGCATATTTTTATATCAGGGGGATGGTTTGGAATATGCAGATTTGATGGACAGCTTATGTCTTCGTTGTAAAGTCCAGATTTTGTTGGCTGCTTTGTGGAAGTTCATGTTGCAACATGACTTCAGTTGGCAGAAAAAGATAGAATATTTTCTGAGTTCCAGCGCAAGTTTTTAAAGAGGAAATGGAATATTGTGCGCGTTTAATATGGAATGGATATATTTGTTTCGAGATAATACAGTCCAAATCCATCTTCAATTCAGATTTATTCAAGGGATATTGCAGAGATTTAATTGGAAAATGATTTTCTGCATTATTTTAGGAATTGGAGATTTTCTGAATTCCTTATTCCAAAGAGTTTCTGTTTTAAACGTGGTTTAATTGGAATGGAATTCTACAGCTGTGGAGATGACTTAATTCACACAGCATTGAGCTATAAAAGGGACAATTAGCTGAGAGCCTGATTTGCCGATCTTACGAGAGAAAAAAATCCCCTTCGGGGTTTACCTTAGGCCAGGCCAGAGCAGCGTCGTCGTCCACGGTTTTCAACAAACACAAACACTAGGGACGTGTGTTAAAGCTCGGGTGGAAGAGATCTTGCCGCACCTTCGTGGAAAAGAAGGTAATCACTGTAACAGCTATCAGAAAGAAATGGTAGTGTGATAGGCTTGCTAGAGTAGCCATTAGTTTGTAATAGACCGGACATATTTATTGCAACTAGTGAAGGATCTTTACACGGGCTACGGCCCCGCAGACGTAGGTGCGATGCACTGAACTGCGTGATCAGATTGTGTGTCGTTTTATGTTTTCTGCATTTACTGTTTTCACGTTGCAATGTCACTTTTCTGCAGTAAAACTAAAACGTGTATAGAAAATAGTAAATTGGTAGAATGGTGGAACTATCATTCGTGAACAAGTTTGTTGCTGATAAAATCATGGAAATGATCTGCTCATAGAGGATGATTGAGCCTATGAATATTGTTCAACGTAATGGTGTAAAACCATGGAAACCGCACAAAAATGATCTTCAGCTCACTTGTGCAAGAGAAGGAATCTATGGAACTAATTAAGATGCTCATCATCACTGATCAGTAAAACCCTGCTATCACACAAGTTATATTTTTCTAGAAGACTACACAAATCCACGTCAATCAAAAGAGTGTTCCGTGCCGAATTTACCTAGGAGACGCCAGAATCGCCGGTTATTCGAGGAGTTTAAAAAGGGTGCGAATTAAAGAAAACAATTAAATTAAAAAATATAGAACGCTGTCGTTTCCTTAAACCCTAAAACCCTCTCTCCCCTTCTGCTCTGTTGCGTGCCCTCTGCGACTAGATAACACTTTTAACTTTTCCATATCCCTCTGCGTCTGCGAAACTCCAATTTGGCGGCAAAGCCCAAGTCCTTAAATTCACTTGCCCACAATGCTAGTCTGCGTAAGTTCCTAAAACCCGCCGGATTTTCATTGTTTCGATTGTAAATTTGGTTCGTTGGTTGCTGTTTTATGGTGATTTCCTTGCACTGCTGTTAAGGGTAATCTATGGCTTACTGTGTGAAAAGCTGTGAGAATGTTTCGTGTGGGCTGGTTTCTTCACATATTAGCCACACCAAAAAATGCTTGTCGAAATCGAGTTTATGCTTCAATCCTACCAAGTTAGCTCTGCCCCTTTTATTGAATCCTAGCAGGAGAGTGAGGGTGAGTAGTGGTGTTAGGTGTGAGCAGGGTAACAGTGGCGATGGCGATGGAAATGGCAGTGTTGTTGCCAATGGGGCTTTTGGTGGCCAGATTTTGGGGAAGAGGACAGATATCAAGAAGATTTTGATCCTTGGAGCGGGTCCGATTGTCATCGGCCAGGCTTGTGAGTTTGATTATTCGGGTACACAAGCTTGTAAGGCGCTAAGGGAGGAGGGTTATGAGGTGATTCTTATTAACTCGAACCCGGCTACCATCATGACTGATCCTGAAACGGCAAATAGGACTTACATTGAGCCTATGACTCCAGAGCTGGTTGAGCAAGTGTTGGAGAAGGAGAGGCCTGATGCTTTGCTCCCCACAATGGGAGGGCAGACTGCACTCAATCTTGCTGTGGCATTGGCTGAGAGTGGAGTGCTTGAGAAGTATGGGATTGAGTTGATTGGGGCAAAACTTGAAGCCATCAAGAAAGCAGAAGACAGAGAGTTGTTTAAGCAGGCTATGAAGAATATTGGGCTCAAGACTCCTCCATCTGGGATCGCAACTACCCTAGAAGAGTGTTTTGAGATTGCAAGCACAATAGGGGATTTCCCATTGATTATTAGGCCTGCTTTCACTTTAGGTGGGAGTGGTGGAGGTATTGCTTATAACAAGGAGGAATTTGAGGCGATCTGTAAGTCCGGGCTTGCAGCTAGCTTGACATCTCAGGTTTTAGTGGAGAAGTCACTCTTGGGATGGAAAGAGTACGAGCTTGAGGTTATGAGAGACTTGGCAGATAATGTGGTTATCATTTGTTCGATCGAGAATATTGATCCAATGGGGGTTCATACTGGTGACTCGATAACTGTTGCTCCTGCTCAGACACTAACAGACAAAGAGTACCAGCGACTTCGGGACTATTCCATTGCTATAATCAGAGAAATTGGAGTTGAATGTGGTGGTTCAAACTGTCAATTTGCTGTTAATCCCATTGATGGAGAGGTGATGGTGATTGAGATGAATCCTAGAGTTTCAAGGTCTTCAGCTCTAGCTTCAAAAGCTACTGGGTTTCCTATAGCAAAGATAGCAGCAAAACTATCTGTTGGGTACTCCTTGGATCAGATCCCCAATGATATTACAAAGAAGACACCTGCTAGTTTTGAACCTTCCATTGATTATGTTGTGACCAAGGTAAATTTCAATTCAATCCATGGTTCTTTTTCCCTATACTGTATTTGTTGAGGAGAAATTTGGTCATAGACTTCCTTGCAGTATTGTTATGATTTCTGTAAAGTATTTGTCACTCTTGGTTTAACTATTTAACGCAATGCAGATTCCTCGGTTTGCCTTTGAAAAATTCCCTGGGTCAGAGCCCATACTCACTACCCAGATGAAGTCTGTTGGTGAATCCATGGCTGTTGGTAGGACATTCCAAGAATCCTTTCAGAAGGCATTGCGATCACTTGAGACTGGCTACTCAGGATGGGGTTGTGCACAGATCAAGGAACTGGGTTGGGATTGGGACCGACTAAAATATAGCCTAAGAGTCCCTAATCCGGACCGCATTCATGCCATCTATGCAGCCTTGAAGAGGGGGATGAAGGTAGATGAAATCCATGAGATCAGTTTCGTTGACAAGTGGTTTCTTACTCAGTTGAAGGAGCTTGTAGATGTGGAACATTATCTCATATCCCAAAGTCTGTCAAATCTGACCAGGGATGACCTATTTGAAGTGAAGAAGAGAGGTTTTAGTGATAAACAGATTTCTTTTGCCACAAAATCCACAGAGGCTGAAGTCCGTTTGAAGCGGTTATCACTGGGTGTTAAACCTGCATATAAGCGAGTGGATACATGTGCTGCAGAATTTGAAGCAGATACTCCTTATATGTACTCATCCTATGATTTTGAGTGTGAATCAGCTCCTACCCTTAGGAAAAAGGTTTTGATTTTAGGTGGTGGACCAAATCGGATTGGACAAGGAATCGAGTTTGACTACTGTTGCTGCCATACTTCTTTTGCCCTCCAGGTACAATCTCTTCCTATTCAAAGTGTTTAAGTAGCCCCCATTTTCCTAGTAATTGCATCGTGTTAAGAAGTCCAATCATGCTCCTGAATCTTATATCTTTGGGTACACAGTCTATACTCAATGAATTCAATATGCAATTTCATATATGCCTATAGATTGTTGCATGATTTGGGTCATAGACTGATTATCTATAAGTTTTTGTGGTTCTAGCATCTTAGTGTAAATTTATGTAAGAAGTCCAAGCTACATTTGATTTACCCCACCATATTTTTATTATTTTAACTTGCAGATTGCGAGTTATTGTAATACCAAAGAAACCTGACTACTTTGCCAAAAATGAAAATAGAAATTGCACAATTAAATGTGATACAGCAGAAGACAGTATTGAAAATGATTATGAGAAGCCTCTGTGATATTAGAGTTGTGAATGTATGCTTTTCCTTGTTTTTTCATGTTTTGTGTTAAAACTATACTTCTGTTGTTCTAATATAGGATGCAGGCTATGAAACTATCATGATGAATTCCAACCCCGAAACTGTATCTACTGACTATGACACAAGTGATCGCCTCTACTTTGAACCTCTTACTGTTGAAGATGTTCTCAATGTTATCGACTTAGAGAGGCCTGATGGCATAATTGTGCAGTTTGGAGGTCAAACACCATTAAAATTGGCCCTTCCAATTCAGCAATACCTGGACGAGCACAAACCAAAATGTATAGACGGAGATAGATATGTTCGTATATGGGGTACATCTCCTGATTCCATTGATGCTGCAGAGGACAGAGAGAGATTCAATGCCATTATTGAGGAGCTGCAAATTGAGCAACCTAAAGGTGGCATCGCCAAGAGTGATAAAGATGCTCTAGCTATTGCAGCAGATATAGGATATCCTGTGGTTGTCAGGCCTTCTTATGTATTGGGTGGGCGAGCAATGGAGATTGTTTATAGTGATGAGAATCTTGTGAGATACCTCGAAACTGCTGTTCAGGTTGACCCAGAGCGTCCTGTTTTGATTGACAGATATTTATCCGATGCTATTGAAATCGATGTGGATTCACTTACTGACTCGCATGGTAATGTTGTAATTGGAGGAATAATGGAGCACATCGAGCAAGCTGGTGTCCATTCTGGTGATTCTGCCTGCATGATTCCCACTAAAACAGTTTCTTCGTCATGCTTGGACACAATCAGATCATGGACTACAAAATTGGCTAGGAGGTTAAAAGTTTGTGGGCTCATGAACTGTCAATATGCCATCACAGCTGCTGGGGATGTTTTCTTACTGGAGGCAAATCCACGTGCTTCCAGAACTGTTCCGTTTGTGTCCAAGGCAATCGGGCACCCACTGGCTAAATATGCTTCTCTTGTCATGTCAGGGAAGTCCCTCCACGACTTACAGTTCACTAAAGAGGTGATTCCAGCTCATGTTTCCGTTAAAGAGGCTGTCCTACCTTTTGAGAAGTTTCAAGGCTGTGATGTGCTTCTAGGTCCCGAAATGCGAAGCACTGGAGAGGTTATGGGTATTCACCAAGATTTTTCCATTGCATTTGCCAAGGCGCAAATAGCAGCTGGACAAAAGCTTCCTTCTTCTGGAACTTTATTCCTCAGTTTGAATGACATGACGAAACCACAAATACCTTCCCTTGCAAGGGCCTTTCTTGCTCTAGGGTTCAATCTCATTGCAACTTCTGGAACAGCTCATGTTCTTGAGCTTGAAGGCCTCCCAGTGGAACGAGTACTGAAGATGCACGAAGGGAGACCTCATGCTGCTGATATGATTACCAATGGCCAGATTCAGCTGATTATCATCACCAGTTCTGGTGATGACCTTGACCAGATCGATGGACGGAAGTTGAGGAGGATGGCTCTTGCTTACAAGGTCCCCACAATTACAACGGTGGCAGGTGCTTTGGCTACTGCAGAAGCAATTAAAAGCCTAAAAAGTAACAAAATTGAGATGACAGCCCTTCAGGATTACTTCTCTGTCAAGGAAAGAGCTGCAATCAATCAAAATCTACTATCTGCCTCATCTACTCTTTAGTTGAATAGGTATCTGAGATAAATTGCCAGAAATTTACTTTCTCCAGAATATTAATTATTCAGTTATCCATGCTGGAGTGAAGAAGTAGCACTACTGACTTAGTTTCTCAATGTTGTTTTGCAGGGAAGCTATATTGTTCAATATCTTATCCATTCTAAAAGCCGAATTTTGTTCGTGTTCAACACTGGCTTTGTTGGTGGATATCATTTGAAACCTGTTCTGAACTCAAAAACAGTAGCCATGCCGATTCCAGATTGTGCTGCTGGGCCCACCTGAGTTCATCAGAACAGGTATAGCCACACAATGTGTTGCACAGCTTTTATTCATTTTTTCACCTATAAGGGTGTTCTGTTTCAAATCTAGGAAGAAAATACTCGAAGCTTTTTGTCTTTTTAAGAAAGAGCATTTGTCTTTTGATTCCTTGAATGTGATGCATCAGATTTAACTTGTATGTGACATGCTTCTAGCCTTCTTCTTAGGCTTTTTAACACTTGATAGCTAGAAACATCAAACAATATAACAAGGATTAACATTTCTTATTTAAGTGTCTAGAGAGTGGTAATTTCGTAAAAAGAGAGACTTGCATCTTATAAGAGTGTGGCTAGTTGTCTCATTATGTTCCCTTTAATCTAAACTTAGTCTTTATGCTCTCAAAAGCCATTTACATTTGTCAATTTGCAGGTCCACATCAAAAAAGCATTTCAGCAACTCAACGCCTACTAACAGAGAATCAGTGGCAATTCGTATTGGATTTTATTTACTTCTGTTCCGGAACTACTCTAGGTGGATTGATGATGATGTATTATTAATACATTCTTCTGTCCCTAAGAAATCTGTGGGAAAACAATTTTTTGTTGTAAGTTTGGAAATCTTGTGTTGTTTACGGATCTCAGGTCAAGCTGAACCTAACTCAAGTGAGCATACTTAAAATTTAGTAAGACTTGAGGTGTTGCTTTTTCACGTCAGTAAATTTACTTGGGATGTAATTTTGCTGAGTTAACACCATGTTTACTTCAGTAATTTCACTTCAGAATCCTAAACAAAGAACATGTTTCTTTCCTCCAAAAACTTGTACTCTCTGAAATGTGATTATAAAATTCACAACTGATTTTCGGGACAAGAAATATATAATTGTTTGTGACTTTGTCCAAATATAAACACTTAAGTTGAAAACAAATAAACACCTTTGAAAATCGGTTGAAAATTCAAATGTCCAGTATACCTACTCCTACCTGATCTGCCATTCGTGTTATGATATGATGTTAGCAGTTTGACTTGAAATTTGTGTGTTTGACAAATATTAGTATTGTAAAATGTAATATAAAATATGAATATATTAAAATTAAAGGTCATCAACGAAATTAAAAAAACTTCTCTTCTGAGTTAATCATTTTTGGAAAAGCGGATAGCTAAATGCCTACACTTCCGTTAGTTTTAGCCAAAATGAGAAGTCATACGCTACAAACTATCTGAAAATCTATTAGTCAAACACCAATTTCACATCATCTAATTGCTAAATCCCGTTTATTACTAATTGCAAATCCATCATCTGCTGTTACCTGCTGCTGCATGTCAGTTCTTCTTAAGCACCACCTGTTCCGTATGTCTTGCCGAAATAATGCAACTGAAGCTCGTCATAACCAGCAAGCACGCAACCACCAACAACACCGCGTAAGATGTTAGTACCAGAGCCTCTAAACAGAACAAAGGGACTCTCTTTATTCACGATTTTCACGAAAGCATCCCATGAGCTGCTGTACTTGACGGCTTCACCAGACGTCATCATCATCCTTCTACGAATCGTTTCAAAAGGGTAAGAAGCAAGACCGGCACCAGTGGTGATCAGCCACCCAAGAAAAATGCTATTAAACACAGTATCCTCCACATCTCCGTCTAACAATACCGGCTTCGCTGAGTCGTACAATCCAAAGTAGAGACCGCGGTAGACAACCATACCGGCACATGAGACATTGAATCCACGGTAAAGACCGACAATACCATCAGACTTAAAGGTCTTCTTGTAGACATCTACCAAACCATTGAACTGCCTTTCACTAACCTTCTTTCCCTTCTTTCCCGTCTTTTCAGCCTTGATATCATTAGCTAGACGAGTTCGAGCATAATCCAACGAATAGAGACAGAGAAGGGATGTAGCACCAGCAGCACCACCTGATGCAAGGTTACCAGCAAACCATTTCCAGTAACCTTGATCCCTCTTGAACTTCCAAAGTGTCCGGAAGTAGTCCTTTAAGGCAAAGTTCAAGGCCTGTGAAGGGAAGTATTTGAGGACATTGACGGTGTTTCCCCTCCACAGAGATAAATACCCCTCTTCCCAAATTAACTCCTTGAAACAATGTTCCATGCCATCGTATCGATCAAGAAGGCGTCCAGACTTTATAATCTCATTTTGGCACTGAAGCAAAAGCTGCACGCGCTCAATAGGAGCAACACTGGTTTTCACCACAGCAGTCGTGACTCCACCCATGAGGACATCAACAGCCAAGGCTCCGGCACCTTTCTCAGCAGGAGAATGGACAAAAACCGAGGACAGTTCCGAAGATGCATAGCTAGTTCGCCTCATGGGAGCTTGGAATGCAGTATTGGCATAGTTTCCATGGGTGAAGCGACTCCAGGTATCTTGAGGAAGGAGGCCTATTTTCTGAGTGGCAGTGGGGAGCTGGCGTTGATGAGCCATTGCAATCTACAAGTTTAAGCTCAAAAAGAGCAGTCATATGTCAGCCTAGCTAATAGACATAAAATGAAAAATGACTAGCACAGCAGGTTATCTTACTAAATTAGCCAAACAAACGTAACATGAGAGATCATATTTAAATAGTAACAATCAACAAGAACTAAGTTAAGTAACATTAATTTATTGAACTGAACTACCATCATACAATTTGTACCTAATAAAACCCATTAACATTATAATTTTCGCCTAAAGTGCTGATTTTGAAAGTTAACAGTTATCATGAAACCAAAGTAATGAGCAATCCTCAGCTGTAAAATAGCCTTAAACCCTAAAAAACCAACTGCGGAGACAAATGTAGCTGCCATATCATATATAAATTAACCTGATAGCCACAATGAACAAAGCAGTTGTAGCTAACAACCAATCGCTGCAACTAAAAGGGCCTATAATTTATATTTTTTCTAAAATTCTTAAGTAAACTAGAAACATCAGGGATTAAACAAAAACTCACATCAGAGAGAAAACAAAGAGCACAACTTCAAGAGATTAATCGGAAAAAAAATTCGGTCGGAAAAGTTACCTTCAGGGATTTCTTCGATCGGGGCGGGCAGTACCAGTGACCGGAATATGAAAACACGCGTTTGTAGGACGCGCTAAAAAGAGGGAAACAATAAATAACGATAAATTGTAGTAGGTGTTTTTCTGCCCAAGTTACTCCAATCCAAAGTGTGTCAATAAAACCCAAAACTTTTGAAAATACTTATTCGGCCCTAATATTTTACACTTTTCTCAATCACCACAACTGTTGTCTTCAGTAATTCTATAAATATTAAATATACCCTCATTTCAAATTTATAAATCAAAATAAAACCATCCCACACCACCCTTGATGTCATTCACTAAGTATTCGCTCGTCTCGTAACGTCACCATTTTTGTTGTACTTTATCCATATTGTTCATCCAGAATGAATGAAGGTGAAAATTGAAGAAGTGATGGATCGTTACAAAAGACCTTCAACATTGTTTCAGTCATAATATTTACATATGGAGTCAAAATCAAAAGAGTGACACAGGATTCGAATCGATGATTCTCATAAATGTAAAATCCTATGATACCTTTTGAGATTGTTTGGGCTCTCAAAATAGCCATTTAGTGTTTTGGGTTTTTGTCACTTTTGAATTTTTGTTTTTACCCTTCTAGAGTTTTGTTTGAGTACAAGACTTTTTGTATAGTGTTGGAGGTTTATCTCTTACAAAAATATTTTGGGAATTATTCTCTATAGTGAATTCCAGAACCAAAATTAGAGTTCGTGCTTGCAACCCTTTATGGTTCTTCAAGGATTCGTACTTTCGATCCTTTTTCGATTATCCAATTTGTGTCAGTTGCCTATCTCCACAATGTCACAATGATAACCTCTTTCACTTACTCAAGTCCATTCCTCTTTTTGGTAAGTCCCAGTAACAATTCCTTACAAAGACGTCGTGGTTGATCTCGTTTCATTTTCACAACCATCCGTATCCATGTTTGAGAGAACCTCATTGCTCTCTGTTTCAATAAAAGATCACATGAATATGTACTATGTTGAATTCTTCAATTTTTCGGAGCTAGAAACATGTTTGCCAAGGTTCTTGTGGTTTTTATTGTGATAATGCATAAGAGGAAGGAAAATTTCCTACTTTGGGCATAACATAATATCAAATTCCTAGTTGGAATGTTAAACTTTTGAAATTCCTACTAGTATTAAACTATATTAATATATCACATTAATATTAAATTACAATTATATCCTTCAAAAATTTAACCATCGGTAAATTTGTAAATTTTATTGGTGGTGGCGGCGGTGGAGTTGTGTTGAAGAACGAGGAGGGGCAAAGATGAAGGACGATGGTGGTGAACGGGCTAAAGAGGCCTGGTATCTCCGATGATGGGCTTGGTATAAGAATTCGACCTCTTCACATGGTGGCCCCCGCTCAGCTGACTGAAAACTTCATACATGCTCTGCAAATCAGGGACTTTATCTCCCGCGCGCTCTTTCGGCGGTGGGGACTGCTCAAACTTGAATCCGGTCACGTTTTCCCGACCTGTTTCTTCCGCAGCTTCCTCGAAAACGTAATGGGCCTCGGGTTGCTGAGGATTAGGCTCGAAATATTAATGGGTTTTCGTTTCCTTCTCATGATGCGGCTGCTCCAAAATGTACTGCGTGTGAGAGGCTTTGGGGCTGATACGTCAGCTCCGAATCGAAATGGGTATCTAAATCATGATGACAATCGTATGTCATGATGACGATGATCGCGGGGAAGCGGTGCTATGGCGGCGGTGATGAGTGGACGGCAAAGGAAGCAATGAGATTTCGGGAGATGATCAAAGAGGCTAACCTTCAGGTTGCCCCGTTTAACATAGTTGATTATCTACAATTTGCGAGGTGGTTCGGGGTCAGATTAAGGTGGAAAGGTTTATGAGACGGTTGCAGGCAAGGAGAGACCGGTTTCTGCAAGATTTGACCGACGAGCGATGAAGATCTGATCATGAGGATAACGGCAACACCATGAATGATATTCTCGTCTCTTCAGAAATGAGACCCAGATGGATTGATAAGTAGTCTTAAAAAGTTCCAGTAGAGTTGCAGTAGTTTTGTAAAGTTCCAATTACGATGAGTCTGCTTTTGCCGGAGATACCAGGCCTCTTTCGCCCGTTCGAAATTAATTGAAGAATTAAATTTGAGAAGGATATAATTGTTATTTAATATTTATGTAATATTTTAATGTCCTTAGTAGGAATTTCAAAACTTTTACACCCCAATTAGGAATTTGATATTATGTTGCGTTCTTAGTAGGAATTTTCCCTTTGACAAAAAAAAAAGTAGGAATTTTTCCTAAGAGGAAGCCATAGTACGCAGTAGAAGCAGTATGTTTTGTTGTTATAAAGCTAGTAGGTTTTTGACAGTGGTTAGTTGGTAACCTCTTAGCGACAAGTAGTGATAAACAACACCAATGGTGATTAGAGTTGAGTTACGGTAAATTGAAGTTGTGCAACAGTGACTATGTAAGTCTATTGGTGGTGTGAGGTGTAGCAGAGTTGAAATCGCAACTCGGGCCTTTGAGAATGCTTGTGTTCTGATTTATGTGTAAAACATGTCATCGAGACTGATGGTCACGATGTATCATCTCTCGAAACTTGTGTCCCTCAAAATGTATGTCGTTATTATAAACTATATTCCTTGGTACCCATAACGAGCTACAAGCTTACGGCCCTAAAATAGTTAATAGAATAGGAGCATAGTTTTCCCTAGTGGTTTGGCCTCTATCCCTAGAGAAATAGTTGATGGCAACTAAAGAATTGGTATTTAACCACTTGAGCTTAAGTGGCCAAAGGCATTACCTTGGCTACAAGAGGTCCAGGATTCAAACCTCCACTCTCCCAATTTGGGCTGGATGAGATTCTCTCATAGTCTCTCAAGTCTTCATCCTCTCCATCTACAAGAGGCGTGCTCAAATGAGTGACGAGAGCTGCATCAACTGGCGTACAGAGTGCATCAGCGGATTTCAATTACCCCACTCAAATCAAGGTGAAGATAGAGAGCACTCGACATACTAGATCAATATAGTATGCTAGAGTAGGATTAGATTTGTATAAAGTAGGATCATGTATCAGATTCGATCTTTGTGTAAGGTCATGTGCCCACCTTCGAAAAAATAAATTGGTATTTATTAGGCCCCGTATGTTATCATGTCGACATCCCATCTGATGAATGACCAGGGTGTCGAGATACTAGTCACCTCGACGACATGCGTCTTTGTTGAGTCCATCTGGTAAGACATACACTATTGAATGAGGTGTTTGGTTGTTCGAGGGTCATGGACTATAAAAAATCTAGATAAGAGTGTTTATTTTGCCCGCGACCGAGTTGCATTGTGGAATACACAAAAATCTTTGTTTATTTTCATCGAGATACATTTGAGATAGGGTTTAAGTTAACTTGGTTGTTTGGATACCTTATGACATTTCATTTTTTATGTTATTTTAACTTAAACATGGTATTTTCTAAGTCATTAATATAACAATTAGGTCATGTTCTCTAGAGATTATTTGAATATTTTTTAGTTCTAGTAAAGTTTTTTTAGTTCAGATAAACATTTTTTATTTCAGATAAATGTTTTTTAGTTCAGATAAAGTTTTTTTAGTTCAGATAAATTTTTTTTAGTTCAGATAAATGTTTTTTAGTTCAGATGAGTTCATATAATCTTTTTTCAGTTCAGATGAGTTCAATTAATCTTTTTTCAGTTTAGTAAAAAATTTTAGTTTTCAGATAAGTTAAGTTCAGTAAACTTATTTGTAATTTAGTTCAGTTCAGTTTAAATCAGTTCAATCGTTTGAGCCTAATTGTTCATATCAGTTCATTTCAATTCCATTCAGTTTAGTTCAGTTTCAATATGATTTGATGAATTTAGATTAATTTAGTCATACAGATTCTTTTTTTTCAATACATTAATTTCACTTCAGTTTAGTTCAGTTTAGCTCACCAACAATATAATTTGGTGCAATTAATTAAGGTTAATTTATTCATACCTTTTATTTTCATCACACTTATTAATTTTCAATTCAGTTCAGTTCAGTTATCTATATGCTTCAGCTCAACTCAAATAAATATGTTTAGCTAGAAAACATGATCACATTTTTTAACATTAAGGCCTTGTGTGCCAGACTTTTATATATCATTTCAGTTCAATTCAATTCAATTCAGTTCAGTAAATTGAAGTGAAATGTAATTTGATGAAATTCAGGTTAATTCAGTCATGTTGATTCTTTTTTTCGGTACATTAATTTTCACTTCAATTCAATTCAATCTAGTTCAGTTCAGTTGAACCAGAAATAAATTCTATCAAACTCTAAGTTATAATCAAATTATTAAATTTCAAATGTTTTAAAAATGTCATATTTATTTCATTTCAGTTCCGTTGATCTATATATTCCAGTTCAACTTTGTTCTACATATTTTCATATTAAAATTAATAAATTTCAAATATATTGAAATTGATCATATATTTTTTAATTCAATTCAGTTCAGTTTATCTACATCAGTGTAACTCAGTTTAGTATATTTTAATATTAAATGTATTATGTTGTATTTGGATTAATGAATTTCAAATATATTGGAAATGATCATTTATTTTTTAGTTAGTTTCAATTTATTTTAATTCAATTTATCTATATATTTCAATTCAGCTCAATTTTTAAGTTCAAATAAGTTCAGCTAAAATTTTTAAGTACAAATGAGTTCAGTTCAGGTGAGTTCAGATAAAGCTTTTTAAGTTCAGATAAAATTTTTTAAGTTCAGATAAAGTTTTTTTAGTTCAGATAAAGTTTTTTAAGTTCAAATACCGTGAAGAGAACAGAACCTTAGGTCCTGTTCTCTAGAGCTTATTTGAATATTTTTTAGTTCAGATGAGTTCAGATAAACTTTTTTTAGCTCAGGTAAACTTTTTTTAGTTCAGATAAACTCTTTTATGTTCAGATAAAGTTATTTAAGTTCAGATGAGTTCAGATAAAGTTTTTTAAGTTCAGATAAAGTTTTTTAAGTTCAGATGAGTTCAGATAAAGTTTTTTAAGTTCAGATGAGTTCAGTTCATTAAACTTATTTAGTTTTCAGATTAGTTAAGTTTAGTAAACTTATTTGTATTTTAGTTCAGTTTAGTTTAAATCAGTTCAATATTTTTATACTTTTTCATGTCAATTCAGTTCAATATTGTATATTATAATAATTTAAATAATGCTAAAAATATTTTTTGATTTTACTATCATGCGTCGTAGACCCTCTTCTTTTGAGCATAATTGTTCGTATTAGTTCAGTTCAATTCCATTAAGTTTAGTTCAATTTCAATAAGATTTGATGAAATTTAGATTAATTTAGTCATACCGATTCCTTTTCTTTTCAATACATTAATTTCACTTCACTTCAGTTCAGTTCAGTTCAGTTTACCTCAACAACAATATAATTTGGTGTAATGAATTAAGGTTAATTTATTCATACCGTTTTTTTTCAACACAATAATTTTTACTTCAATTCAGTTCAATTTAGTTCAGTTCAGTTGAGTTTAGTTCTGTAAAATATTATTTGAGGAAATTAAGGTTAATTTAGTTTTACCAATTATTTTTTCAACACATTAATTTTTACTTCGATTCAGTTCAATTTAGTTTAGTTCAGTTTAGTTCTTAAAATATAGGAAATTAGGTTAATTTAGTTGTACCAAATATTTTTTTAACACATTAATTTACACTTCAGTTCAGTTCAATTCATCATAAAATAAACTTAGTCATAATGCATCATTATAATAAATTTCAAATACTATATTGGAAATGATCATATATATTTTAGCTAGTTTCAATTTAGTTCAGTTCAATTTATCTATATATTTCAATTTAGCTCAGTTATTAAGTTGAAATGAGTTCAGCTAAATTTTTTAAGAACAAATGAGTTTAGTTCAGATGAGTTCAGATAACGTTTTTTAAGTTCAGATGAGTTCAGATAAAGTTATTTAAGTTCAGATGAGTTCAGATAAAGTTTTTTAAGTTCAGATGAGTTCAGATAAAGTTTTTTAAGTTCAGATAAACTTTTTTTAGTTCAGATAAAGTTTTTTAAGTTCAGATGAGTTCAGATAAGTTCAAATACCACGAAGAGAACAGGACCTTGGTGTATGATTGTCAAAGTGTAAATTCACATAAATAATAATAATAGTTTTGAGTATCAAAGCATTAATTAAATTCACAATTGTATTACTAAACTAAATACTAGTAGTACAACTTTTAAGTTCCTCCTCTCAATCATTTGAATAAAACTCTAATTATGAGACTGGATAAGAAGTAATCCAGATTGTATTATACACCAAAATTAAGAAAGGAAGAAAGAATACCATCCCAGGCCCCCAAGAAGAATGCCTACAGAACAAACACATAAGAAAAGGGAAAAATAACCAACACACAAACTTTTTCTCATTTCGAACATTCACATGGCTTCGCTGCCATTGGGGCCTCAGCAGCAACACCAGCAGCAGCCGCCGCCGCCGCCGGACCAGCACCAATTCTTCCCAGTTGGTGATGCTGCAGCTACTGCCTTGAAGCTTGCCTCCCAATCCCGCCGCTCCGACATGGACTCTTCGGACAAGGTACCGCTTCAATCTTCCCCCGCTCTCTATTCTGCTGCTTTTCTTCCGAGATTCGTGATTTTTAAGGTGGGTTTTGCCTAGAATGGAGCTTGATCTAACTTCTGAACTCGATCTTTGCCGTTTTGGGGCTCTGCTGCCAAAAGTTCTGCCGGAGAATTTTCCGGCGATCTGAGTGCTCTCATCTTGTTGTTGAGCTTTTTTCGTTTACGTTTTGCTGAATTGTCAGCTGAACTATGTAGAGGGATGGAGAACATTAGGTTTCATTATAGGAAGTATTTTCCTGTACCTTTTCTGGTTGCTGCTTTTCTTCTTTCTTTCTGACTTGTTTTTTCATTTCTGTAGAATCTGTTTTAGATCCCTATCATTTTTGGGGGTATTAAAGGTTCAAGTCAAATTGCTTCTCTAACACATTACTTCAACCTTCATGCTTCGATGTAGCTGCTTTTCTTGATCCTTAGGTCACTTGTATCACAATATGTACTAAAGATGTTGTTTGATTGCTTCGTTGAGTTGTCTAAAAGAGTTATTCTCCTCCAAAAATACGAGTAACCTGTTTTTTCACTCACAAGCCATCTTGGTATACCTGCTTTCTTTGGAGGTGGCATTTTATAGCTATTTCTGATGTCTAGATTTGTCTGCCGTCTTGGGTCTAGAATCCTCACATGTCTTAGATACTCTGCTGATTTTAAAGTTGCCGTCTTGCTTTGGTATAAGATAAGCTTTGTGTTCACAACTTCACAATAGTTTTCCTCTTCTTGTTTAGGATATGTCTGAGCCTGTCATCGATGGGAATGATGCAGTTACTGGCCACATTATCTCAACTACAATTGGTGGCAAAAATGGGGAACCAAAAAGGGTTTGTACTTCATTATCTTCATCTTGTTTGATGCTTTAAAATCTTTGATACTGGCTAGTGTATAAAATTAAATGTTTTAAATTTGCGGGTTAAAGCTGCACTTCAAATTCATTTAGAGGCTTTGTTATCTGTCTTTTGTTTTTCCCCTTATGCACAAGACAAGCTATTGCCCTTTTCAGTTACACCCCTTTTCTGATATGTGCTGAAACCCAAGTTGTTTGCTTGTTATATTTCTATAACAGACCATCAGCTACATGGCCGAACGAGTTGTTGGAACAGGTTCATTTGGAATTGTTTTCCAGGTATGCTTTTTTTTCCATCAGACTCGACTGGATAAGTTTACCTTACAGCCTGTAATTTCTATATTAATGGTAATGCTCTACAACTCCAGGCAAAATGCTTAGAAACTGGAGAGACCGTGGCAATCAAAAAGGTTTTGCAAGACAGGAGGTACAAAAACCGTGAGCTGCAGTTATTGCGCTTAATGGATCACCCCAATGTGATATCCCTCAAGCACTGTTTCTTCTCTACAACAACTAGAGATGAACTTTTTCTAAACTTAGTGATGGAATATGTCCCCGAGACCTTATATAAGGTCTTAAAGCATTATAGCAGCTCAAATCAAAGGATGCCGCTCATATATGTCAAACTTTACACCTATCAGGTTTGTGCATATCATCTGTTCTTTCCATTCTTGCTTTGTAGAACATTTTTTAGCTTATGTTAACGACATCTGATGAGGTTGTTGAAAATGATCAGATATTCAGAGGCCTTGCTTATATCCACAGCGTTCCTGGAGTTTGTCACAGAGATGTCAAACCTCAAAATCTTCTGGTGTGTCTCAATCCCTGATTCCCTGGCTTAATGTTTAAGTAGCTCTTTCTTGAACTGACTTAATTTATATATGCAGGTTGACCCTCTTACCCACCAGGTCAAGCTTTGTGACTTTGGAAGTGCAAAAGTTTTGGTATGTTGCATTCCACTTTCTTGAATTTCTTGCAAACATTCATTCTATTACAGGCTAGAATTTAGGATTTTGTTATGGTCAGCTACAAAAGCAAAAAACAATTCCTTTTTTTATCCTTAGCTTGAGTAAATCTGTTGTGATCAGGTAAAAGGTGAAGCAAATATATCATACATATGCTCTCGGTATTATCGGGCACCAGAGCTTATATTTGGGGCTACCGAATATACAACATCAATTGATATATGGTCAGCTGGTTGTGTTCTTGCTGAACTTCTTCTGGGCCAGGTATCTTGCATCCTTTATAATTTCATTTCTTATGATTCTTCTCTGAAGGCTCTTATCTACCTTTTTCCTGATTTAGTCTGGTGAACTGAAATTTACTCTTTATTCAATTGCAGCCACTATTTCCTGGAGAAAATGCAGTTGATCAATTGGTTGAGATTATCAAGGTATGTCCTGATTTTATTATCAAAAAAGTGCTAAAGCATTTACAAGATGAAAGTTTTATTAAATCACCAATTGTTTGTAGGTGCTTGGTACGCCAACTCGAGAAGAAATTCGATGTATGAATCCCAATTACACTGACTTCAGATTTCCCCAAATTAAAGCCCATCCATGGCACAAGGTAATATATTATAGTACTTATCTGGTACAATTCATCCCTATGTAAGCTGCTAAACTGCAAAGCTGAAAATAATGAGGTTTTTGAACACAGGTTTTCCATAAGCGGATGCCTCCTGAAGCTATAGACCTTGCTTCTAGACTCCTTCAATATTCACCAAGCCTCAGATGCACTGCTGTGAGTTTATTTCCTTGTCATCTATCTTAGATAAACATGTAATGCTGGCCCATAGTTGCAAACTTCAGTGAGGCTTTAATCTGAAGTAATAACTAATAAGAGATAAGTAGAACACAAAAATGTTGGTTAAAGAAATAATTAGTATGATATGTAGCTAGCATCTTTGGAAAGTTTTTCCTGTGTTTTTCATCAGTGCTATGCTGTTGCACTTAATTTTGTCTATTTAAATAAGTTCCAAGCCTTTAGACTGCAACTAACCTCGGGTGTTTTCTTGTTAAAATGCAGTTAGAGGCATGCACACATCCTTTCTTTGATGATCTTAGAGAGCCAAATGCTCGCCTTCCAAATGGACGACCTTTCCCGCCTCTTTTCAACTTCAAACAGGAAGTATGATTCCTAATCATTCCATCTGGTTACCTCATCTATTTTTAACTTATTTTTGTATCTTATGTTTTTAAAAAGATGGATAAGTTGATATCAAGCAATCAATTTCTTAACTATGAATTGAATAGCTTGTAGAAAAAAAAGATTAGATGTGTTCAGTGTAATTTACTTTTTCAATCCTGGTAAAGAAATGCTATTAGGTTAGATTTACCAGGGTGAGAGTAGACCACAGGAAAAGGAAATATATACCTTGGTTAGGTTTAGTAATAACTAATAAGCTTTCTAGAGATGCCTGTATAAGTGATCTTGTGTAGGTTCCTTCATTCATCCTCTTGAAAATTTTGCATCGTCCCTTAATTTATTTTGATGTATGTTTTGTTTCCTACATGAAACTGAAGGGGTTTTTCTCTCTATGTAATTGCAGTTGAATGGAGCTTCACCAGGCTTGATCAATCGATTGATACCAGAGCATGTTCGACGACAGATGGGTCTCTTTCTGCAACCCACAGCGTGAGCAGTGTAATGTCAAATGACATGAAAGCCAAACAAGTTGGTTTCCGTGGTTCTATTTTGGCGGGCGTTTGGACCAGGCTCTGGTTTTTTCACGCCCGTGAAGATGTAATGCATATAGTGGATCTGCGACTTAACTCCTCCTCTTGTACATTGTTTTTTATCAAAGAATTTCAGGAATGTAGGAATCTAAGTTGGTTATGCTGTGTGTTCTGTTAGGCAGGTTCCCTTAGACGATTGTAGCTGTACTCTTCTATTTAATATCTATTCTAGTGTATTGTCATAACAAATTGAGAGTATTTCATTCCAAACTAATCTATTTGTTTCTTGTTTCCAGCATTTCGTGGTTTTAATGTGAAATGATCTCATCATAACAGTCCAAATAATGCAAAAAGTCACTCAGATCAGCTGTTTGAATGGCATTTCATACATAAACATGACCTGTTCAATCCATGCATTATTGCCAAGTGGTTGGGCGGCTTTTGCTGACTAGTTTGAGAACCTACAAGACACCTACATCTGAGTTGTGTAGACAGCGGAGCGAAAATATACAACTCCAATATGGATGCTCCATCTATTTTTAATTATCAACCACCATTGACTCAATGAAATTGGGGAAGATAGAAAACTTTTTTTTTTGTCAAAACTTTTTATTAACAAGTACTCCTCCGTTTTCTTTTGTTTGGTACACTTTTAATTTATTTTATTTGAATGTTTATGATAACATGGTAAAATCTAGGTTAATCACAATTCTCAACCACGTCATACTTTTTAATTTGTGCCACACAATTGTCACCTCAATATAATTTATGTCATAAAGTGAAGTGTCACATATACTTCCTCCATTTCTATCTCACCAAAAAGTGAAAGAGGGAAGAACTGACATTTTGGACTTTGCCTCAACATGGATTTGGTCAATTTAAACAATATTTAACCACTAAATAACTAATCTAAAAGTGCACGGTAATTTTGGTCATTTGTTAAAGGTAATATGAAGAATTTGTCGGTGAAATAGTAGAAACGAATGGAGTAGGTGAAACGGAGGGAGGTACAATTAGAAGTCAACACAAAATCTGTTTTGAATTACATCAGATTAGAGATAAAATTGGATCATAGCTATCTTGATATTTGCTGGCACATTCTGGAATTTTTTTTGGTATTTTTCTGCATGTTGAGTGTTTTTTCCAACCGACCTAGTGTCTATAGACAATGGTTTGGCATCGAGGTTGCAACCAATAGTGATGTATGGGTCACCAATTGTGATTGCCGGCAACGAGGTTGCTATTTGAAGTAGTGTATTTGTTCATGAGTGTTTTGCCTTATACTTATGCCAATAAATCATGAACTAATTCAAACTATCCAAATAAAATCGCCGAAACTTATTGACTCTCATAATTGAATGATTTTTCTTTGAGAAAATCTCCGGTGAGACCTGTCTTTGTGGAGACCAAGGGCCAAAGGCATCCTACAAAACTAGCAACATAAAAACGGGGGTCAAGATGTAATTACAAAAAACTCGGTGCCATTTCATAATTAAACAGAGCTCAGGGACATGCTCTGCAAATTCAAGATCAAGCAGCATAAAATATCATGCAAAAACATAGAAGAATCAGGCAACATAAAAAATCATGCAAAGAATATAAAAACTCAGGCAAAACACAAACAAAATCAGGCAACATAAAAATTATGCAAATATCATAAAAACCCAGGAAAAACACACAAAAAGATCAGGCAAAATAACAGATCATGCAAAGAACATAACAACTCAAGCAAACACATATATGAATCAAGCAGCATAAAAAATTATGCAACATTATCAAAAAAAAATCAGGCAACCTAAAACATCATGCAAAGATCATAAAATCTCAGGCAAACACAAAAAAAAAATAAAAAATCAGGCAACATAAAACATTATCCAAAGATCATAACTCAGGCAAAAAACAAAAAAAATCAGGCATACATAAAACATCATGCAAAGATTATAAAAACTCAGGCAAAATAACATATCATGCAAAGAACATAAAAACTCAAGAAAACACATATACGAATCAAGCAGCATAAACAAATCATGCAACAACATGAAAAGATCAGGCAACAGAATCAAAAAGCTTTTCATAAGCATAAATAATCAAGTAACATATAGAAATACCATGATATCAACCTCGGTTCCACACAAAATAAAACACCCTAATTTCTTCAACACCTAAAGTAACACCCTAGTAATAAAATGAATCCAGTAGACACAATCGATCACCATGAAAAGTAGCGTTGAATCATCATAATCAAGAACTTCCAATTAAACCCCAACCAACTCCCGTAAACGAGCCGGAAAACAGTGCCGGAGCTCGGAATGGACGAATCACGTCTACTGGAAGCTCTGGAAATAATCCAAACTTGAAAGTCAGCAAAAGCGGCCGTCGGAGATGATTATAATTCCATTTACGGCATCCGTACAGTGGCGGATTATATGGCAAGGGTGGCCTTGATCTGAGCGACAACTTCGACGCTTTATTTCTGATTTGGGACGCTTTATTTCTGATTTGGGACCGGGTTATTGAATTAAAACAATTATTACATTCTAGTCCCTAGACTTTCACCTAATATTAGCAGAAACCTCATGCACCTTAAATAAGTTTTATAGTCCCTGGTCTCAATGAAGACAAGTCTCAATTGAGAATTTGTATTTTTCTTTTTGAAACTTAGTTGAATTGTTGAATTGACAAGAGACTTCACTTCACACTGTATGGGCGGAGACAGGGAACATAGTAGATGAGACTGTCAAATTTGTTAAATGTGAAGGGACCAAATGTCATGAATGAAACATTCTTTCAAAAATACAAACAGAGAACAGAGCAGATGAGGAGGGCCTGCTTTTAATAATTCAGTTTCAGACAGTTGGCCAAATGACAACTCTAATCTCAAATCCACAAGAGTCAAGAATAGTAGCTTATTAAACCAGTACAATACTCATGAACCAGCTGCTTTTCATGATAAGTGATGCCATCTAACTTAAACCTAGTGTATGTCTCATGTTCAATCATGCAAAGTCTCCTCCTTGGTTATTGACGAAGTACTGGATCCGTTAAGCGGACTTTGTAACATCATGAATTGCTTTCGCTAAGTAACCAACATTTCCCGTGGTCACTCCAGCCATACTGTGTATATTTCCCACAAGTTAGCAACTCAGTAGAAAGATTATTTCAAGTCACAAGGAAATAACTAGAGAAATTGGTGCTTTACCTGATGCGACCATTTCGAGTCATGTAAATATGATACTCACTCGTCATACGATCAACTTGTTCAGGAGTCAGCCCACTATAGCAAAACATGCCGATCTGCATTTGCATCATAATGGAAATCAATTAGTAACATTTCAGCGTTCAACATCTTGCAGAAGGCAAAAGTTCTAGGTGAATTAGCTACCTGTTTTGTAATGTGCTCCCAGGAAAGTGACGATCCCAGTGATTCAAGATTTTCTCTTAAAGCAGTTCTCATTCCAATAATACGATCTGCCATACCCTAGTGTGCAAATTTTGATGAAATAACACAGATATAGCCCGAATAAAACAGACACATTGAATGATAACAATCACATGAGCTAGTTACAAAGCCAGCCCACAAGGGTTATATTGCCCATCGAAAAGGCTATGATAAAAGATTTTCCATCTAAAATTTGGGCTAAAACTACAACTAAACCTTTTGATCAAATTAGATGATCATTACCTTTACTTCCTTCAGCCACAGCTTCTTCAAGTCTGGATCACCAAGAATTGTAGAAACAACAAGAGCTCCGTGAACAGGTGGATTACTGTACATGGGTCTTGCCAGTTGCTGCAGCTGGCTCTTCACAGCTACAGCTTCCTTTTCATCCCCGCATACAACACTGCAATAAGAAGAAATACACGTATTCAAAACTCGAATATGGAAATACCTATGATGATTTCTGTACCGTGCAAGTATAATTGACTCTTACACCACAACTTATGTTAATAGAAAATGACTTCAAATGTTCCAAAATATCAAGAATTTTTGAATGGGCAATTTTGTTTAAACCCCCCCTTTTATTTCAGAAAATAAAGTTACTGTAAACTTCTAAGTGATGTTCCCTATCGTAGAAAGCTCCATAAGACGATTAAGTGCAACAATAAGCCTCTGAACTAACAAAGTAAGAGAAAATAAAAGGACTATAATATAATTGGCAACTGGGATTAAACTTCTAATTCACCTCAGGCAGCCAACTCTCTGACCATAAAGTCCCATATTCTTTGCATAGGATTGAGCACAGCCAATCAGATGTCCATCTTCAAGGAAGATCCTGATAGATTTAGCATCTTTCTCTGGATCGCCGCTCGCAAATCCTTGATAGGCCATGTCGAATAAGGCCAAATGCCCTTTCATCTGTATACAATACATCACTTTTCAACAAACAAATGCAAACAACTACAAAAATGATGAGCTGTCAAGATTTTGACCTTAAACTGGTACGAAATTTCTCTCCATTGCTCTTCTGAAGGATCGACTCCAGTAGGATTATGAGCACAAGCATGAAGTAGGAAAACAGATTCATTGGGTGCATTCTGTGAACATCAGAACAAATGGAAGTATGTAAGGTGAATTTGGACGGACAACACCCTCCAATAACGAATTTTATATCCATAAAGATAAACAACTTAAATGAGTCACTCACAGTGGTTCATTGTTACCTTAATATCGTCGATCATTGAAGCAAAATCCAACCCCTTAGTGTCTGGATGGTAATAATGGAAAGTCCTTTGAGGGACTTGAGCATCCCTCCAAATGTTATGATGACTGCCAAAGTCAAACAATATAAGCTAGAAAAAGGCCTGAAGTGGAGCAGAAAATTTCTAATAACAACTGAAATTCTGTTATTATGTAGACATAAATAACCAATGAGAACCCTCATCAACAATTTTCTGGGGTAAGAAGGCTCCACTTACTTGGACCAAGTTGGTACAGGGATATAAATCTGTGAATCAGGGCTAAATCGCCTCTGGAAATCTGCGAATATACGGCATGCACCAGTGCCAGACAGAGCTTGAATAGCTGCAATGCGCTTATCTTTGATTAATTCAGAATTTTCCCCATAAGCCAATTTTAGAGTCTCTTCGATCATTTTCACACTGCCTCCCATAGGAAGATACTCCCTGACAAACAAGATCAGTCAGTTTCCCTATGAATGAACCCAAAATAGAAAGTTTCAAATGAGTGCAACATGGTTCTCTTGCAAATTTTTCAACCACTGTGCCATCATACACAAGAAAAATAGTACTCGTAATCAGTTTTCATCAAGTGCACAAGTTTTACATGGTGAGGACTGAGGGCTAGGCCTTCACATATCAAATTAATGGGAGAATTTCATGCTGATAGCTGATTCTTATGGCTGGTATATAACAGAGCATACAAAAGTTTAATAATAATAATTTTTTTTTTAAGTATAGCATGTGGAAGATCATAACTTCCAACTTTATTCAGATGCAAGGTTGCAACATTTCCCTTGCTTGGGTAACTGACCGATGTGTTTTGCTCAGTCATTGAACCTTAAACCAGAAGAGTCATGGTCTGGGACCTCCTTAGCCTACTTGAATCAGTAAAAAAAACATCCTGTATCCATTTTTGTTGAACATGTCTCAATGAACCTTTAACATTTTTCTGATCATAAATGAGTCCAACTTAACTACCACAGCTAGTTTAAAAACCTTTTCGGTCCAAATTTCAGGGCTATCTCAATGTGACAATTATTTATGGTAGTAGAAAAATCCAAGCTGTCATCATGAAGTTGGAGTGCAGATGTTCGAAAGCATAAGCATGATAAGGCGCATAAAACTCTAAGTGGGTTCAAAAAGGGAAATTAAAGTTCACAAGATAATTGGACCCCCTCAAACAGAAGCACCACAAATGCAACTTTTGTTAAAATTCTACCAAATTGTCAATTCAATGTATAAGACCCTGTTAATCTCGACCAAATTGAACTTCACTCTGTATTACTACTAACAATTAAAAGAACAGTACCTAAAAGAATGTCCTAAAAGAACAGTACCTAAACCAGCATATATGCAAGAGGAAAAGCTTTATTTTTCCTAACGAGAATTACTCTAAAAAGGAACAAATTTGATTCCAAACTTCCTAAACGGTCTATCTCGAAAATTCCGCCCGATTCTATGAAACAGTACAAATATGATTATGTGACTCACATGTTCGCTGAACCGGCAATTCTTCGTTCAGCTTCCCGGACACACTCAAGTACCACCGGCTTTCCATGATCATCCCGATAAGCTCCCTTCAAAGTTCAAACCGAAAACAAAAAAAAATCAATAAAATGAGACAAAAATTGAGCCCAGTAAACAGAAATGGAGCATGTTTTCAGGCGGCAGAAACTCACGACTCCAACATTGACTTTGTCGGGGCTGGGATCAGCCAGAAACGCCTCGGTAACTCCGAGGATCGGGTCCTTGGGAGCCGGCTCCACGTGCCTCCACCACGACGTGATGGATCGCGCCCCCGGAGCTGCTCCGGCGCGGACTGCTCGACCCGATATCATCGTCCGGAGCGCCATGAGTGAGAATTCAGAACACGCAGTGAAGGTGGCGTAGGTGAAAATTAAGAGATGGTGAAGAAATTTATAAGTAGTAGTAGAAGAAGAAGCATCTCGGAAAAGTAAAAACTAGACGCAGGTGTCTTGAAAAGTGTGGCAAGTGTATTTAAAGCATGACGTGGAGCAGGAAGTTTTGTCGATAAGCCAGATTTTAACAGCACTGTCAATAACTCAATATTAATACTCCCTCGTTTCTTATTCATACTTTTCTTATTACCTTGGTACCTCCGCCCAAATATAAATCACTTCATCTTTTTTTAATGTAATTATTAATATTTTAATCCACTAAAAAACAATGCACATGACATGAATGTTAAAAATAATTGTAAATGTGTGGAACTATAAATTGAGTGGAAATGATCAAATTTGAATGGTTGAAATATTTCTTTTTTGGAACAAAGTGCATATGTATTCATAATTTTGTGATAATATAATTACCGTTTTTAGAAATTGCGATTATGACTTTGATTAGAACTCTGGATTTGTTGGCCAACGAATTTGAGGGAGATTATAGAAAAGCTTCTTCAACCGTGGTGAACTGGTGGTGGTGCAATTTGTAAGATGATCATTGTGAAGGGTTCGACAAATTCGAAAAAATAAACCCAGTAATTTGGTTGGAAAAGAAAGATGCAAAGGGAGATAAGGTGCCACAGAAAAATTATTATTATTATTATTTTGAAACAAACAAACCTTCATTAAAAATACGAAAGAAAACTATTACAAAGCGTACAGCCTAAGCCTAACGCCATATCATGTTCCTTATATACCACAGTTCTACTAACTTTATTAATACTTAAAAAGGAGAAAGAACTCTTCATATTATTGCAGAGTTCATATTATTGCATGCCGAGGTGTTTGATGAAGAACGGTTTGGACCCAAATTAGCTGATTGAGACCAGTTAATTGTTTGACAAACTCAAAAAGATAATTTAGGTGTTTGATAAGGAGCTGTTTGAAATAACTTTTGTCTCAAAAAGTTATTTGGGCAAAATGATTATATAACCCCCAGTTCTTTGTTATGTGCTAATATAACCATCAATTTTAAGAAAGTGCAATTATAACCCTTGGCCAGCTAAATTTGTGTAAATATAACCCTACATGCATTGACTGGCTTTGACCAATTTAATTCAGGCATATAATCGACTTGGAAAGACATAAATACCCTGTGGGGTTTGACACACCAAAATTCGTCCTTATCCGAAATTTCCTGCCACACCTCCACCACTCCTTCTTCCCCAAATTTACCACAGCTACTTTACCAAGTTGCGAATTTACCACTGCTACCTTATCAATTTACCGTCGTAGTACCATCGATAGTCGAAAAATGGGCTGCGCCGTCGCAATTGTGGTGGTTGTGGGTGTGGACGGGATGGAGTGGGGAAGAATTAAAGAACCCAATTTCCCCGGTGAAACAAGACCGGTTGTGGTATTGAAACTGGGTTTCTAGGCATGACCGACGGCGATACTCACTTTTTTTTTAAGCTAAAACCATCATAGATGGAAAGATTATTTATGGCTCCTCAACCGAAATAAAAAACAGAACATAATACACATAAGACCAAATAAGGGCCGTAGTGGCTACAAGTTGCCCGAAGGCTGTTCTCCACAAGTGGAGGCAATTTGTAGATAACAGGAAAATTTCTGAAACGTGAAGCAAATCTAATCTTCCTTGTATCTAAATGTGATGTGACCCGAAGGCCATTTCCTAGGCTTTCGCCTGGAAGTAAGGTGGCGCCCGAAGTCTGCAGTGCCCAAAGGTTTACATAAAAAAGGGGATACATCGTAAAAATCTACGGTCTAATACTCAAGAGTATCGAACTACCTGACAAGCGTAGTACCTTAACTCGCATTCTAAACTATCTAATCGAAGTCTACTAGTCTATAGGCACAAAAGTTGCCTAATCCAGAAGCCCATGGGGTTTACCCTCTCGCCAATTAAGGGTTAAGAGGGATATAACAAACAAATGGGAAAGGATACTCCCCAAGTCTGTCAGGACAATTCCGCAAAAAAAGACCAGTTCCAAATCATATCCCCTACAATAAGGTAAATACTATGGGCAAATTCCAACAAATCCGGGTCTAACTAGCTAGCAAATACCACATAATATAGAAATTTGAACAAATATATTATTTAACAGAGAGAAGTTAAAGTAACTTCTATTGTCTACAAATCTAGTTTATTTTGGGACAGTATCGCCAGAAGTACGTATAATTACTACTCCGACTCTGATTTCTCCTAACCAACCATCCATAAAAAAGAGTTGAAGTCAACCAAAGTTTCTGAAACAGAAACGTACCCGTCCATAAACTAAGGTTGACAAATAATAACCTGTTCAAATATTTCGACCTTATTCATAAAAACTATCACAGTAAAAAAAGAAATAAAAAACCACTTCATCCTCTAGTTGGGCCAGAACCAAGAGTCCATGTACACCGAACCCGAACCGGTTTGAACTAACCCGAGCCAGTTGTGTCTGTCGTCGGAAGCTGACCGCACGGTGGCGGTGTTCGAGCGGCGGTTCGGCTGGGAGCTGAACTACCCGACCCACCGGAGGTGGCTTGTGCCGCCTGTTTGTAGATCTGTCTGCAAATCTTGGAGGTCGTCGTGGGGCGTGAGGCGCTCATTGATGTGGCGGTCCGGCTGGGCGATCGGCCTTTCGATCCCCGGCCCATCGGCGGTGGCTTGGGCTGCCCTTCTGTCCATCTGCAGATCTTCTTCTTCGTCGTTGTGGGGAGGCTGTGGAGGCGCCCGTTGCTGCGGCGGTCCGACGAGACTGGCATGGGCTTGTCTGACGACAATACTCACATTCCAAGGTCAGTATGTAGAAATAGTAAATAGGAATTAGTCCCACATTGGAAAGTTAGAAGAAAAATGTCTAGTTTATAAGCTCTTGACTCACACCACACATTGCAAATTGGTTTTGTGATGGGTATGTGAGTTCAAGTGGCCCAATAAACTAGACCCATAAAAATTAGATGTTTAAAAATTTATTAGAGTAAATCTCAGTTAAATCTACTTCATCCACATCGGGTGGAGCACCGCCCCTCGCCACTTTCTACGACGGCAGCAACACCTTCTGAACAATGGGTCTATTCAAGTGTACGTGTGTGTTTTGTTTTCCTTTTGGAACTGGCTTTTGATTTTGGCCAAGGTGAAACTTGTGTATATGGGAATCAAGCAGAGTTTTTAAGATTTAGTTAGTGTTTTCCAGGCAGAAAAGTTTTTGTACAAGAATGGGCAAGATAAATGGTTTATGCATAATTGAGTAACAATTCCTGGAAAAGAAGAATGTTGAATTGTACAAAAAGGCAGCAGAAGTGGTTTATGCATAACTGCACACATATGTTCAGGGTTCTTCAGATTTCCCTTCATAGGTTTTTCTAATTTATTTTAAACCAAGGTCAATTTCGTCTTCTCATGTATAACCGGACTTCTCCAATAAAAAACTCACTGGAAGTTTAATTCATGGTTATAATAGCATTTTTAAAGAACTCAAGGTTATGTTTGCACAAATCTAAAACTGGGGGTCATATGTGCACTTTTCTCAAGTTATTTTCTGAACGCTGGAAAAATGAGCGTTTTCAAAGAGTTGATTCTACTTTCCATATAAAAATACTCTCTTACCCTCTATTTTTATTTTTCCTACGTGCTACACACCTCTTATCGTGCATTTCTTTTAATCACAAATCACCATGGGTGGAGAATTTATTTGGCTCCCTAAACAATAAATACCTCAAAACCTTTCCACCACAACTTAGCTAGGAAAGCAATGAAGTGAGTTTACGGAGGCATTGCATTTAGGTATTTCCATCACAACTTGACGGAGCATGCATGTATGATGGTCGAGATTGATCTAGAATCTAATCCATTTTGGTTAATGGGATAGCATAGATCGCCCACTTTTTCCCAAGATTTGTTAGGTTTAACCTGAGTCTCTCGCCAGAAAAAAAAAATCCTCAATTTCTTTTAAATTTGCTTAATGATATGTTTTGGTGGCTTGATAACTGCCCAAGTATGTTTAGAGAAAAAAAAATACAAGATTGAATAAGAGTACTCTTACCACCTGTTGAAAGCCACATATTTTTCCTACTATTAAGTTTTTTGTCAATTTGCTCTTATAGGAGCTGAAAATAGATATTTTGTGTAATTCCTTTATATATACGAAACCCTAAAGATTTTAAAGGAAAATTTCCAATTTTCATTCCTGAGGTGCTCTTAATATAATTATACTTGGATGCATAAGCATGCTTACCGATGAATATATCACTTTTATCATAGTTTATTTTTTGTCTAGTAGTATCTTCAAATTTAGCTAGGAAAGCTTTAAATCTAGTAAGTGTGAGTCTATTTGACTTGAGGAAACTATAGTATCATCAACATAGCTCAAATGAGACGGTTTCATGGCAGTTGCAGGTAGATCAAAGTAAGAAAGTTTACCATTTTCAAACACAAAAGCCAGACATCTTGCAAACGCCTCAGTGAATATATTAAGGGTGTTGCTAATCGTAATCTAGTATTTTGCTCTTGTAACCCAAAATACTGGGTAAAAGACATGAATATCCATTGTTTTTATATTTTTTTGAAAAAACTAGCATACTTACGGGGGCAACATAGTCATTTGCAGGGCTATATGAGTAAAAAGTTGAGCTACAATTAGCAATTCAGTATATTAAAGAGGGAGAAAGGGAGAGTGAATATAATGCTTTGAGGCTGTAAAAGCAACATGGTAAATCTCTTACTGCCTCCGAGGATAGATGCAAATAATGTTCAATGAGATGACCCAGGAAGTGATTGCAAAATTAGAGTATTAGACTGATATTTTCCAGATTGTTAACCTGCTGGATTGACTCAATCTAGTAGTTGTTATTACCTCTAGTTTCACCCTCTATCTACTATAATCATATTATATAGTTTACATCGAGAAGGCATATGCTTGTGTTATTGATACATGAGGATGTATTGCAAATTTGCATAATTATTATAAAATTCTTTGTAATCTTACCAACCGCCTCCTATCAGGAGTATTGAGTTTTACAAAGTAAAAAAAAAGGAGAGAGTGGATCACCTAGCTATATACCTCCTGGTTGGTTGAAAAAATAACTGACTTACCATTTATAAGGACATAAAACCATGAACTTGACAAGTTATTCGTTGATAGTATATACAAAATGACTTGAAAGTCAAATTTCAAAACAATACAATTTATCAAATTTCTCGTATCTCATTATGAGATTGTCTCAAACAAGATTTTGTCCAGTTTTAATCCCCATATTAGATATTTCGATCATATATTTAAATTGCACTGTAGTGGCATGTAAACTAGAAGCATCAAATCCGTAATTTGATTTAAAATCATGCACATTTCTGATATTTTCTCACTTTTCTTTACAGTCCACTAACCAAACTCCGATTTTCAAATGGCCCAGGAAGAAAATTTCCAAATTGCAAGAAAATTTCTTTAGACCCCATAGAGAGGCTCAAGGTTTCTATTCTTCCGCTTTCACTACAAATTACAGAGATGGCTTTCAAATGCTCTTCCATTACAGAAATCAGTGACATTGATAACCGTCATTGCCCATTGGAAAACGGCCTAACAACTCAGGAGGCGAAATCCGTTTGTGAGCGGTTAGAGTAGGATGCAGTAAACGGGTTTTCCCCTCTCCCTATATAATCACCCAGCAGTCGAGAAAACCGTTTCAGAACCACGAAAATTCCACTGCGTGCTGCGCGTCTCACTGTGTGTGTGCGAGAGACAGTTTCTGCGAGCAATGGAGAAAAAGGGAGCGATTACGGACGAGCAGGTGCTTCTTGACGGCCTTATGCTCGACTATGTGCAGGTCATTGAAGCAACTCGTCGGGTACGTACGCCGTGCGCTTTTCTCTTCAATTCCGGTCAATTTTTCACTGATCGTCTGTTTCTCCGTTTAATTTTCGGTTCGGTGAATCAATGCAGGGTTTGGAACGCATACCGAAGGAAGTACTGCCGAGAGTTGGGTGGGATCAGGTTGTCAACATGGCGGAGAAGTTCGCTGCGGAGGCCACCTCCGGTACGTTTCTTCTACCGGATTATTGCGTTTTCCCATGGTTCTTCGTTGATGATATGCTTGTTTTTGTGATCGTGTAGAGCAATATTTTGTTCATTTGATTACCGTCAGTCGTGCATGTGTGATAGTTCTCGTGATGATATGATATTTCGGAACCTCTGGTACTTTTCCGGTGATATCTTGAGAGTTGAGACCGTTACGACATTCTTTGGTTCTGTGGAGCAATCTTTCAGTAATTACAATGACGGTGATGTTTCAGGACCTAGGGTATGCTTTTCTGATTATGTGAGAATATTTGCGGTTTCGATTGTTCTCCGTTGACGATATAATCGATAGTTCTTGTGATGGTAGAGAAAATTCTTTCATCAGTTCGATACAGTTAAGCGTGCATGTGATATATGACGTACGATTTAGCCTTTGTTTTTGGAGCTGGATTAAGTCCTTAAGTCTGCAGCTTGTGTTATATTTAGAATGTGATGACGCTAGATGAGAACTTGAATTTTGACATGTATAGCTTGTAGTTGAAATCATAGAGCGTATGAAGTATTCACACATCAAACATATATAACGTGCCACTTTTAGTTGATTGAACAGTGTCCTGATTCTGGCAGATTAAGAGGGAAAGAAATAGCTAAAAATATCAGTTGTTGTCACTTTATAGTCATTGGCATGGCTACAATTGGTGCATTTACCATTTGTTGGAAGTGGTGTATATTTTCGTTGCTGTCTGTTAATATTCATGATCTGTATTGCAGTGGGAATCGTTTGGCGTGGAGACGTGTCGGATACAAATGCCCTTACTGATAGTATGAATGAATTCTTCGGATTACTTCAGAGGGTGCTCATTCTGGGTCATGGAGCAACTCGTGATGCAGGGATTACCCTTGCTGCTTGCATGCGAAATGCTGTGGAGACCCTCTTTGATGCTAGTATGAATCTGATGAAAGAGGCTGTTTTCTCTTATGGTATATTATCCACCTCTTTAGTTAATTTTGTTTATGAGATTGCAATATTTGTGCTTATATATGCATCATTACTGTGTTGGCTGTTGCTTTTACAACTTATAGATTATCTATCTTGGCTGCTTAAGTTGTGGATTAGAATTATCCCTGGTTGTACATAAGCTTTAATGCTTGAAATATTGATCTAATGGTTTGTGTAAATAACATTCAGACTGTGAAAAGGAGAGAAATGGAGATACAATTCCCAAGTTGATAGGTTTACTTTGGGACACTTGGATTGCTCTGGAGAAGATCCCAACAGACAATGTCACTGCAGTTGGAGAGGCATTGGCACAGGTTGCTGGCTCAGTCAATGAAAAACTTCGTAAAATGGAAGAGCTGAAGGCCTCCGCTGAAGCAAAGGATGCGGTTTCTGGTGATGCAGGGAGTAACATAAAACAGCAGAAGGAAGGTTCAGGTGATACAGCTGAAGAAATCAATGATGAAGGGAAGGGCTCAAAAGAGCAGAAAGAAGCTGCATCTGTTCCCTCTGATGATACTGGCCTTTCATCTGAAGAGAAGACCATTGCTCGGTTGACAACTGATGCTGTCTCTGAAATTCTTGAACTGATGAACCAGCATGGTCCAGAAGTGATTGGCTTGATAAATAAGGAAAGGGAAACTACAACTGCTGATTTTGTTGACTCTCTTGGACACATAGTGGAGAAAATGCTGAAGATGGCGTTGAAGGAAGCTCCACGTGTTCCCTCTGAAGAATCCCAAGATAAGCCTTCTGGTGAAGCTGAAAGCAGCAGCATAGAGCCGGAGAAAACTGAAAAAGAGCCCCTTGAAGATGCTGAAGCTAAGCCTCCTGTTGGAGGTGTGAGCCTCATCTGCAAGACTAGAGTTTCTGATCTATCACCCGAAGATCAGATGTCCATTGATCAGTTGACCACTGATGCTGTCTCGGGAATTGCTGAGCTGTTGAACCAACTTGGTCTGGCGATGATGACCTTGCAGGATAAGGAAAGAATTAGAGCTGTGGAGAATTTTGTTGATTGCATCGAAAGCATCCTGAGGACCAGTAAAGAAGACATTGAGTGTCAGATTGAAGCCCTTTTTGACCCTGAGGATTTCATTGCCAGGAGGATTGCTTTTAGCAAAGTTTCCAGGGCTCTGCGTGAACTGGCTGTGATGATGCACCAACAACTCAAGGGAGACCGTTATTCGAAGGAGTTTGGCAATGCATGGACCAAATGTGTTAAGCTGATGAGGCAGCTGGCAGCTGAATTCAGTAAACACAATCCTGTGGAGAGGCAGCAGCCTTAATTCTGTTCTACAGTGGGACTCTTGGTTCAGCAAACAGTTACATCCTCTGAAAATACTTGTGCCATATATAGCTTATATCCATAACCGGCTTTAGATGTTCATATACCTTTCAGTGCTATCATGCAAGGTCTTGTAGTGATACTGATACATTAGGCTTTAACTCAAGCTTCCAACTTTACATGCATTGTAGCTTAAACTGTTTGTAGTAGCTAGAGTGCTGTGATCTTTCATTCTACATGATGAGTAGTGAGTGGTGATATTTCTCCCACAAGGCTCAGAAGCACATTTGATTCTACTGTTTTAATGAAAGTGATTTTCTTTAGTATCTCTGCAATTTTTTTCGCATTTTCCTGTCTAGTTTTTGCTATGATCAAGCTAGCTGAGCCGCTCAACCCGCTTTTGTCGAAGCATTTAAGTGAGAGGATAGTATGAGTGATCAGTACTGCAGTAGCAAACCTTTCATGTTCAATTTGAAATGCAGAAGTGGAAATGCACGCAAGCAGGAAATGAGATTGATATCATCTTTCCAGTCATTGTGAATTTGAAATTCTTCTTTTGTTGAAATACAGATTTTAGTCCTTGATTAAAGAAAATGAAAAGAATCTTAGTCCAAAAGTCAGCTTCTCACGTTTCCTTAGCGTACCAACTTCCAACACATCAAAAACTAGATTCCAAGTAAAGTATGTTATGCTGTTTATTGCATCATCACAAAGAAATCAGTAGATTCTGCCTGCCAAATTCCTTTCCACAAAGATCTTGGTTACCATTAATTTCTTAGATTACTTTAATTCCATATCAACACCGAAACCAACAGATCATCATCCCAGATGAGCGAACAGGATGTAGATTCGAAAACACAGCCTCAAAACATCAGCATTCATCAAGATGAACCCTGCTGCTCGAGAGAAGAACACGTAGTTAACATTGATGCAGCATTAGAGGCCGATCAAAAAGTTTGCAGAATATGCCATTTGAGTGATGAAGAAGAATCCTCCAAAGGCAGCCAAGAAGTACTCATACAGCTCGGCTGCCATTGCAGAGAAGATCTCGGGCTCTCACATCCCCATTGCGCCGAGACATGGTTCAAGCAGAAAGGAAATAGGTTGGTAACACACTACTTCGTATGCACTACATCCCTCATGAAACTAAAATCAGTAATTGCCTGCAGAATCTGTGAAATCTGCAACAAGGCGGCGAAGAACGTGAGGTTTGTCAAGGATCCGAGAACGGGATTTGTGATGGAAATAGACGAAATGAGACCTGCTGGAGTGAGCAGCAGTAGTGGTGTTGGTTCCAGCAGCATTGCTTCGTTTGAGTTTGAGTTTGCAAGAGAGGGTTCATCGCGTCGGTGTAAACAGTCTTGTAATTTCGTTCTGGCCTGTTTGGTGCTGGCCTTTCTTAGCTCAACATTCTTTAGAATCAAGTTGTTCTGAATGTACATATTTCATCTTAATTCATTGTATTGGTAGATTTAGGAACGAAAGAAAGAGCCCTAATTCAAATTTTCCAAGCTGGATTCATGTACTTGTTTCTGCAGGTCGAGATGCAAGAATCCAAATGGATGATTTTACAACAAATAATTATCTCATTGCACCATCGCATTTACCATTTCTATCTATTTGTCCTCTCCGTGTTTTTTGATTGTGATCATCTTCATCCATTACTTACGGTGATGTTGTTGTTCTTTAATGGAATTTTACAATCAAATAGGATTGACTCTAAAAATAATCAAACTAAAACACCGAGCAAGTAAAACAAGTCCAAACAATTTTCTAACCTTTTTTGAAAATAGAGTGAAAATTTAAAATTTTCATTTTTTCCCAACTCTACCAAATATCTGATACCCGGTCCCGTTCATCTTATTTTTACCCTGCACACTAAATTCAACGGTATTAAGATAAAATAAACTATATTTAGCTGATTTAAATTTAACTACTTTAAATTTAATTTGTTTCAATTTATTTTAGTAATTATGTTCAACTTAGTTTAATTAAAGGGAAAATTGGGATTTAAGGTAGTGGAAGAACATTAAAAATTGGAAAGTGGGTGTAAATTTCACATAATTTCTGAAAATGGCAGTGAATAATTAAATTCATTTTAATTAATAAATAATTATTAATATAAAGACAAAAATACCTTTATTTCTATTATTTTTATTTAGACTGGTTGTGCTTAGTTAAATTTAGTTTAGTTTCAGTAAGTTTACTCCAATATCTAAATAAATGTATTTATATTCAAATTAGTCCAATTTAGCCCTATGCATTTTATGTAGTTTTGGTTGAATTCAATTTAGATCACTGTAGTAGTATTCGATTCAGTTTCATTTCATTAAATTATATGAATTCACTCAAATTTAGTTGAATTCAGTTCAATTTCTTTCCCTTTTGCTTAGTTCAATTTAATTTAACTTTATTCAGATAATTCAAAATTGGACAAATTCAATTCAATTTAACTTCACATTTTTTTTAGTTTAATTCAGTCCAGCTTCATTAAATTTAATCAAATTTTGGTTAAAATTAAATCCAAGTCAATTCATATCCATCTAAAAAATAATATTTACTTTCATTTAGTTCAATTCAATTCTATTTGGTTTACTAAATTCATGCTAAATTCAAGTTAATTAAACTCCATCATTTTTTTCAAATTCATTAATCCAATTTAGTTCACTTCCTTGAAATTTAATTCAATTAAGTTTCATCAATTTCATAATTGGATTGCTTTGAGATGAATTGAAAAGATTTGATTACAAATAAATTTTATTTAAATTGGAGTAAAATAAATATAGCTAAGCTGAATTAAACTATATATAAGAGATCTAAACAAAAAATAAGGGTATTGTTGTCTTTATATTAATAATCATATTAATTGAAATTAAGTTGATTATTCACTGCCATTTTCAAAAATTATGTGAAACTTACACTCCACTTTCCAATTTCTAATATTCCACTGCCCTTAATCCCAATTTTTCCTTAATTAAACTACTTTTTGAAATGAATTGAATTGAATTGATAAGTTCAAAAGAACATTACCTATCATGTTGGTAACTTTAGTTCTATTATAAATATTTTTAAAATTTTCTTCAGTTCAGTGTACAAATGTTTTTCAATTCAGATAAATATATTTATTTAGTTTAGTTCAATAATTGTTTTTATTAAATATTACTTCTTTATTACTATATCGATAAATTTTAAAATTAGCTTAATTCAGTTAAATATATTTAAATTGAAATTTAACATATATCAATTATATCATTGTAATCTATATATTTACATGAAATGAACTGAACTGAACTGAGAATAACATGAATATAATTAACTGAACTAAATTGAACTAATCTACAGAAAAAACTCTATCGAATATAGCCTTAATTGAGTCAAAATGATTTTGGTGAACTGAATTGGGAATAAATATTCATAGCACATGAGTGGGCTGGTTTTTATTTTTATGAGCAGGCCTGTTCAAAAAGCTTCAGTAGCCTTTGGCCCAATTTGTGGAACAATTGAAAAGAAATCCAGCCCGCAACTCAAAACCCTAGGGTTCTCCTCCAGTACCACTATATATTTAAGGTTCTCTATCAACAACTTCTCGTTTACCCTCCAAGCTTAACTCCCCTGAGCCGCCGCAGTTTCAATGGTCGGTTCCCTAAACCCTTCCGCCGCTACTTCACTGCTGATATCACTGAGATTCATGAGATCTAATTGTTGTGTTTGTGTGATTGTTTGTTGTTGAATCAGGCGTCCGACAAGAAGCAGAGGAATGTGATGCGCGAGATCAAGGTTCAGAAGCTGGTTCTCAACATCTCCGTTGGAGAGTCTGGAGATCGCCTCACCCGTGCTGCTAAGGTGCGAAAATCGATTAGATTTGCGGCTTGTTTTCATCATATTCATGTTTACTGAGCTATGTGGTTTGTGTAGGTCTTGGAACAGCTTAGCGGACAAGTCCCTGTTTTCTCCAAGGGTAAGTTCCTTACTCCACTTTGTTTATTTGTGTCTGTTGATATTTGTGATTTGCTTTGGTTTCCCCCAACTTTTGTCGTCCCATTTGTTTATACTGTTAAGGATTAATTCAATGGGACTTTTTAATTACTTACATATTGTATGTTTCATGTAAAAATTGAGTGTCTTGGATCTTGTTGTGGTGGATGCCCTGTTGTGCGGAGTTCTTTGTAATGGGTTGTGATTTTTTTTGGGTATCTATTGCCTTTTTGTTTTGTGTAAAGCATGTGTTCCTGGCTGATGTTATGTTTTATCTTAGTGTAGTTCTCACAGATTGTTTATTAAGCCATTATGTGTTACAGTATTGCACCAAGTTAAATTTAGGGGTTTTGATTTATTGTTATTATAGCTCACTATTTGTCTTCTGATTAATTTGTTTGATGTTGCTAAGGCAAATTATAGGACACTCTTTTGTCCATCTTAATCATCTGACATTTTGTGTGTTGTGCATTTGCATTGCTTATACTCACATGATTTGATTGTCATTGACAGCTAGGTACACTGTTCGTTCTTTCGGAATTAGGAGGAATGAGAAGATTGCTTGCTATGTCACTGTTAGAGGTGACAAGGCTACACAGCTTCTGGAGAGTGGCCTGAAGGTCAAGGAGTATGAATTGCTGAGGAGGAACTTTTCTGACACTGGATGCTTTGGGTTTGGTATTCAAGAGCACATTGACCTGGGTATCAAGTAAGTTGCTCTTGTTGTTTCCAACTAAGAATCAATACCTTCAACCAGTCTTGTCACTGAGCATTTTACTGTGTTTTTTAGGTATGACCCATCCACTGGTATCTATGGAATGGACTTCTTTGTTGTCCTTGAGCGTGCTGGATACAGGGTTGCCAGGCGCCGTAGGTGCAAGGCCCGTGTCGGAATTCAACACAGGGTTACAAAGGAGGATGCCCAGAAGTGGTTCCAGCAGAAGTACGAGGGAGTCATCCTGAACAAGGCCCAGAACCTTCCTTCATAGATTCTGTTGTCTTTTGACCTATCTAGAGTTCTTTTAATGTCGAAATATTTTCAGGGGGTCAAAGATTCTGGACAGAAGGATATCACTATGTTCTGTTATGTTTGATCTGATATTTAAGTTGTTTGTTGGATTGAATTTAGATAATTTTGGGCTTATGGATTTGTATTCTGATGTTTTATGTCTTCTATGATCTCTATTGCTATTTGATTTTGCCTTCTTGCTTTCTGAAAAACCTAAATCATGCATGTCACAATTTGTTGAATTCAATGGTTTTATATCAACTGATCTGGAATTAGGGTTAGTGACAGAAGACAAGCCATGTGTATAATCTCCTTTGTCTTCTGTAAAACAAATGCATTATGAAATTAGCGGTGTAGGCCAGGTAACAGCGTTGTATGTTGAACAAGAAGTGCATATGTATTTACGATAATTGGAATCAGCAATTTTGGTTGTAGACTCTAGTTTAAGGGGATTTTATCTACTACAACTCAAAATCTGAGCTCAATATTTATTGAAGAAGAATCATGGAAATAGTTTCAATATCTGAGCTCAATTTTTATTGAAGAAGAATCATGGAAATAGTTTGGATTCTAAAGTATATAACAAGACAGCTGAATTTGATTTGATGTATCTTTGAAATTCCAGAAAAATGAACAAATTTACTATTACAAAGTTGGTTTTTACAACATTCTTTGGGTTTGATATCCAAGTGTACATTTAGATATCCAAGTGTACATTTAGATATCCAAGTGTACATTTATCCAGTTAAAGAGCATCATTTTCATCATCTCCAAGGGTGCAGATGAAAGGATGCCAAAGCAGCGATTTCGCGGTAGCTCTGTTCTTCACCACTCTCCTAAAACACAGGTTGAGAAAGCTCTTGGCCTGCGGTGACAAATCATCTGGAATGTTTGGGTGGGAAGAACTCTTATAGTAGAGCTTCCGGAGCAACGGCTCAATCTTATCGCCGGAATATTTGTCCATACCCCACGGACATCGTCCGGTTAACATCTCCAGCACAGTAATTCCGAGCGACCAAATGTCTGCCGGAGGTTCTTGCAGCCCTGTCCTCACCGACTCCGGCGCTAGGTACTTCGGCGTTCCATTGCAGAATCGCCGCAGATTCTCCTTTTGCCTGTCTTCTTTTAAAGTTTTCGCTTCCCCGAAATCACAGATTTTCGCGATGAATCTCTCCTGATCACCATTGTTATGATGGTTTTCTGAGACGAGCAGAATATTCTCCGGCTTCAAATCACAGTGCACGTAACCGGTTTGATGAATCTTGACCAGCCCTTTCAGGAGGGAGCCGGCGTACCCCCTGACTTCTGATTCCGGCAATCCCCAGCCTCTGGTTGACCTTATCCGGTCGCGTAATGATCCTCCGCCGGCGTGTTCGAGCAGGAGATTGTAAACCGGCGACCCGTCTCTCCGGTGGGTGATTTCCGACCCGTAGCACTGGATCACGTTGGGGCAACCGGCTAAAGAACGCAGGATTCTCTTCTCGTGTTTCAGCGATTTGGAATTCAGAATGTCTGCAGATTTTACAGCCATTACGATTGGGCGAAGACATTCTGACCATGGAAGTTTTGAGGTGGCCAGAAAAACAGCTCCGAAGCTTCCTTCCCCGAGGAACTGACCTCTGGCCCATGATTGCCCGTCTCCATAGCTGGCGAGAATCACATCGACGCCATCGTATTCGTCGTCCATGTTCATGTTCTCCATTTTAAAATGAAGGTGATGATCGCAGGCGCAGTCGTAACGAAATGATCGAAAGAAGAATGAAGAAATCATGGCCTTTATAAGTACAGAAGTTCGTCCGATTCCTTTCCGGAGAAGGATTTTGAAATGGCTTTTTTCCCGTTTCCAAATTGGGATTCCTTTTCTTTTAGTTAACTCCCATTTCCACATTTTATTTATTTTATAGTCTCTTTAAATTACCCATTTCTACCGAATTTAAAAATTTGACATTATAATTACATATTTTTGTTTTTGTAAAGGGATGTAAACTCGCGATCAATTTTCAGTGACTCGGTCAAAATTGAATTTTAAGTTTGAGTTGACCAATTCATATACTGAATCAAATCTGAACTTCATCAGTAATTTTTTAAAGTAAAAATTCATTTATTTCAAACTCACAAAAAACTTTTAAAATCGTTTGACATAAAAGACAATGGAAATTACCACATAAGTGTCAGAAGTACCACACTTAGCAAACTTGCCAACAAGTAAGCAATATAATTTTTATCCCTAACCACTCAATAAATCCAAGGAGAACGGCACCGTAAAAAAGTGGTGGTGTTAAGTGCATCCCCTATAAGCACAACATCATGAAGATTTAGCTGATTAGCCAAAATCCACGCTTCCTCCAAAGTAGGGCTCTAAACGAGTCGAGTCGAGCTCGAACAGACCTGTGTTCGTGTTTGAGTTCGAGTTCGTATTATATGTTTGTGATCGAGTTCGAGCTCGTACGAGTTGAGATATTTTAGCTCGAGCTCGGTTCGTCTGAATTTTAAAAGGTTCGAGCTCGACTCGTGAGCTCGATAAAAAATCGAGTTCGAACTCGAACTCGAGCTAGTTCGAGCTCGAACTCGAGCTAGTTCGAGCTTGTTAAAGCATTAATGAATAAAATTTAATTTATTTATATAAAAATTCTATATAAAATTATATTCAAGCTGCTCGACGAGCCTATCGAGCTAGCTCTTATGAGCTCGAGTTCGAGCTCGTATATAAATGAACGAGCTCGAGTTCAAGTTCGAACTGGTCAAACCGAGTTCGAAAACGAACTTTGACCGAGTTGTTCACGAACGGTTCACTTCATTTACACCCCTACTCCAAAGCCAAAGCCTCGGCTAGTGAAGGATCAAACACATTCGAAATCTTCTTTGCCACAGCTTGTGTAAAATCCCCCCTGTAATTTGGTCATAAGCAACAATCCCCAAGCTTGTATGATCCGTCGGTAAACCGGCATCACAGTATAATCCTGGAACACCGTCCAGCGGCCTGAGTAAGCATCCGGGAAGCAGCGCAGACGAGGGAGAATGAAGTCTACCGTGCGACGATTTAAAAGCTGAAAATGGAGTGATCACAGAAGCCGGCAAACCATGGATTAAACCATAGTCTGAAATACAAACCATCAAATGATTTTGCAAGTTGGAGCCGAAATGTTTGAATTTAGTGGTTTTAGCCCTTATTTTAATTCTGAATAATTGTAATATTTGGCTATATAAAGCCTTAGCCCAGAACCTTTCTTTGCAAGCCTATTATATCAATCAACAAAGATGAAATTTCAACTTGTGCTCTTCGATTTTCTTACTCCATATATCATGAAAAAGTTTAGCGAGTTTGAAAAAAACCTTACACCGTCTTTTTTAACATTCAAATTTATATAGAAAATGTCATGCACCTCCCTAACGGAATCTTCCATATCATATTAATAACAGAAAATACACAATTTTAATATATATCAGTTTCATGTTTATCCTGCAACCAACATATATATAGATTCCAATTCAAATTCGAGCATCTGTATACCTGAAATAAAATTAAGAAACACACAATTTTCCATCGTCTTTGCTCCAGCTCCTCTTCTTTTCTGGCTTTTACCTCAGCGACTTCAACTTTCATCCCATCAATCATCCGATCCTTAGTAGCTACGATCCACTTTAGAGATGCGATTTCCTTCTCAACTAGGGGCAAGCAGTAATAGCTCGAGAAGTAGGAAATGTGCATATCTTCAGAGGCGGTTCAAAGCCTGACTCTGCTTTTTCAGATTTTTTCAGTTGCATATCCAAGGTCACGTCGATGCACTTCCGTTTATGAGCTACAGCGGGATGGCTCAAAGAAGAAACATAACATACACTGACTGGTACATATTCGGGGGGGAATTCGCAATAAAACTCAAGCCAGTCTGTAGTTGGAACGACAATGCAAGAAGCTCCCTTGAATTTAGCGAGGATGGGAAGATGGAGCATGCGGTCAAGATCTTGTGCATCTGCAGCCATCATTACGATGTCTACATGCTTCACACTACTACAGAGAGCTTGGGTGACCTCCTTGATTCCCATCTTGAGAGAGCCGGTAATGAAGGCAATATCAATCAGCTGTGCTGCCACCGAGTGGGACACACGTACTCCCATCTTGACTGGCAACTCAGACTTGAGTATAAAAAACAACCAAATCAGCAGCGAAATTCTAAGGCCCTGTTTACCAGAGCTTATCTGTAGATCAGTTCAGTTCAGTTCAATTCAATTAAGTGAAAATGCAATTTGATGAAATTCAGGTTAATTCAGTCGTGCTGATTCCATTTTTCAATACATCAATTTTCACTTCAGCTCAGTTCAATTCAGTTCAGTAAGACATAAGCTCTAGTAAACAGGGCCTAAATACATGTTGTGTGTTCCATGTTTGAAACTAGTTTTAATGTTACGAACCATTGATTGAAAACCAGCAAAGTCAGGAGTGTCTCCCACTGCAAACACGTACAATAACCATTTAAATTATATACAGGTAAATATCCAGTATAAGTTGTGGCATACATAAATAAAAGAGAATGTTACAAACCAGTTTCTTCATAAGAGTCACGTCTTCTTTTCAAACCAGAAAAGTCGGGATTCTCTTCAAAGGCTATCTTGTATCCAGCCTAATGACCAACATGAAATCATTACAGACTCACCCCCATTAAAAACAAAACAAAAATAAGGACTGATTTCTGATTACAAGCACTTATTAACAAATACTCCAGTCAAGAGAATCCCAAGAATAAGGACTGATTTCTGATTACAAGCACTTTTATTTATGAACCTACAGGCAATAGAGCATTAAATATCACCAAAAGACGCATATGAACCTACACAGGACTACAAATTCATAAGCACAGAAAGAAGGGCACAGAGAATGAGAATCCCAAATAAACAAGTCAATTTCAAATAAGGAGGTGATTGTGTGGAATACCGTGGTCCCACATAGTTGCCTAAGCCGCTCCTGCACACAGCTTCCTTTGATAAAACAAGCTACTGAGGTAGATTTTTGGGAAATATAAAGATGTTCGGTGAAAGGGACGAAAAAGTAAGCAACTTTCCTGGTGAGTGAGAGGATGGGGAGATGAGCAAAGGAATCAAAATCTCGGGCATCCTAGCCATCACTACCAGATCCGCCTTCCCGTTGCAGACGTCCATGGTGATCTCATCGACGTCGGTCTTGAGCTTCCCATAGCCATCAGCTTCCTGGAGTAGAGACAGCAAGTCGGCGGCATAATCGGGAGGGAGAATCGGCAGCGGCAATACGACTTTGCCTATCTTCTCGTCTAGTGATTTCCTAGCGGCAATAGACTCATGATCCATCTCATCAATCACTTCCATCTCACCTCACCGATCCTTTGAGATGGCTTTTATGTTTCACTAATTAAAAAGTTGTGTTGAGATTTTTTCCTTATCATAAACAACATCGGTTATTATTTTTTCCAAGAATATCTCTCTTTCAGACAATATGAAGGAATTGGAATTTGAGGATGCTTGGCTTTGAAGAGAATTATATGTAATCAAATTTTCATTTAAATTGATTTCTGAATTTAATCACATCATTAAGGAAAAGTCTTGGGAGTTACCGTCACTATATAGTGACCGGACTAAATTATAAATAGTGCAATAAAGAAAATCAAGGAGGGACCAATTTGCAATTTTTAAAAATTAAAACAAAATCACACGCTACAGTGTTTCCGCGAGTGTACAGTGTTTTTCTACAGTGCGCTACAGTGTTTGCTACAGTGTACTTCAATGTTTCAAGTTAAAATGTCCATGTTTTATGTTTCAAGTTAAAGTGTTCATGTTTCACGTTAAAACGTCCATGTTTTATGTTTTAAGTTAAAATGTTTATGTTTTATATTTCAAGTTAAAATGTTCATGTTTCAAGTTAAAGTGTTCATGTTTCACGTTAAAACGTCCATGTTTTATGTTTTAAGTTAAAATATTTATGTTTTATGCTTCAAGTTAAAATGTTCATGTTTCAAGTTCAAATATTCATGTTTTATATTTCAAGTTAAAGTGTTCATGTTTCACGTTAAAACGTCCATGTTTTATGTTTTAAGTTAAAATATTTATGTTTTAATGTTTCAAGTTAAAATGTTCATGTTTTATGTTTCAAGTTAAAGTGTCCATGTTTCAAGTTAAAACGTCCATGTTTTATGTTTTAAGTTAAAATATTTATGTTTTATGTTTCAAGTTAAAGTGTTCATGTTTCACGTTAAAACGTCTATGTTTTATGTTTTAAATTAATATTTATGTTTTATGTTTCAAGTTAAAATGTTTATGTTTTATGTTTCAAGTTAAAGTGTCCATGTTTCACGTTAAAACGTCCATGTTTTATGTATTAAGTTAAAATATTTATGTTTTATGTTTCAATTTAAAGTGTTCATGTTTCACTTTAAAACGTCCATGTTTTATGTTTAAGTTAAAATATTTATGTTTTATGTTTCAAGTTAAAGTGTTCATGTTTCACGTTAAAACGTCCATGTTTATGTTTTAAGTTAAAATATTTATGTTTTATGTTTCAAGTTAAAATGTTCATGTAAATGTTTTAAGTCAAAATGTTCATGTTTTAAGTTAAACTGTTCAAGTTTTATATTTTACTGTAGCAACTCGACACTGTAGCAAATCGGTACTGTAGCGGCTCGGCACTGTAGCGCGTGGCTTGACACTGTAGCGCGTGGCTTGACACTGTAGCGCGTGGTTTTTTAAAAATTTCTGAAATTGCAAATTGGTCCCTCCGTGTTTTTTAAACTTATATCTTATTTGCAATTTAATCTTTTTTTTTTTTTTTTTTTTTTTTTAAAAAAATTTGCAATTTAATCTGGTCACTATATAGTTACGGTCGCCCAAGAGACCAACTCCATCATTAATGTCCATATATATTGAAATTGTTGAATTTAAATAAGGAAACTGATTTTTCTGCAAGATCAGCAATCGCATCTATACTTTAATTAGATAGATCAATATATTGAAAGCAATTGAGATGTAAAGTTATATCGGTTTTTCCTATAACAATAACAAGATTATCAAACTTGGAAATTGCAGTATCAATCAAGTATACCACACACGTTTAACTACACGTAAATATAAATGTAGTGATATGTCATAATTACAAATAAACAGTAATGTATATTTATTAATAGTAAATGTGCTCTATTTCATACTGCACATATCAGAATTTTGAATATAATATTATAAATATTTTATAATTTATTACATTTTATAATTATAAACTTTTGGAATGTGAAAAATTAAAAAAACAAGACAAATTCTTGGGTGAGGCAGCCTCACCCAAGAGGCAGGACCAAATAAACCCTTTTTTTAGTGAGGTTTGATGAACTAGTAGCGAGGTTTTGATGATGTGACATGTTTGATGAACTGACATCGATGTTTGATGAGGTGGCGTCGAGTTTTGATGAGGTGGTAGTGAGGTATGATAAAGTGGCAGCAATGAAATAAGGAAATTTGGCCTTGCCTCATGGCCTCATGGGTGAGGCTGCCTCACAGGAGAATTACTCAAAAAACAATTACGAAAATGTATGTTACAAACAAGTTAATTAATGACGAAACAATGATATAGTTTAATTTATAAAATAATTACTATTATTCATTATTTAATACTTTTTATATTAAATAATCAGTATCCATTACATGGATGAGAACAAAATCAAGTATTTTACTAGTGAAATTAAATAGAGCACATTTTACCAATAATAAAGATACATCACTACATTTACCCGTAAAAAGTGGAGCGTACTCCTATTTTTATATGTAATTATAACTCATATTTAATATATTTATGTGTAATTAAGTGTGTTATAATTAATTACTACTACAATTTTCCTAGATTGATAATACATTTATCGATGGAATCTTATTATTGTTATCGAGTGCCCTCGTTAGAAAAACGAAGTTATATAATATGGACAAGGTTGAGGAACTTTCTACATACCAAACACACACAGAAATCCTCAATACTTTGAGGAGCCAGAAGACTTATCATGCATACCAAACAAATTCGGTTGAGGGACTATCGAGGAAAGACAATTCTCAAAAGAGACGCGTCTCACGAGAGACCAAGGGCAAAAATGCCTTTTTCTTAACTCTTGTCTATTTACAAGAACAACCCACATAGTTTGTAATAATTACATATTAACCTACAAACTTTGTAATGAGCAATATTACCAACTCAAATTCGATTTATATAAAAGGAAAATTAAAATTTTCTGGATATAAACAAATTGAATTACATTGCTATGTAGACACCGGAGCAAGCATGTGTGTTGCTAGCAAAAATGTAATACCTAAAGAACATTGGGTAAATGTAGAAAGACCAATAAGAGTAAAAATTGGAAATGGATCACATATCATACTCTCTAAGGTCTGTAAAAATCTTAATATAATGATAGCAGGTGAAATATTTCATATTCCAACTGTATATCAACAAGAATCTGGAATAGATTTTATTATTGGGAATAATTTCTGTCTGTTGTATCATCCATTTGTCCAATACACAGATAGGATAATTTTCACTCTAAATAATAATCCTGTACATATAGGAAAAATAAGAAAAGCTCTTAAAGTAGGAGTTCCAGGTTATTTAGAATACATGAAAAAGAAATCTAAATTACCGAAACCAGAGGCGCTAAATATTAGCCCTAATAAAATTGCTTCTCTTTTAAGGAGGGGGGGTATGTATACTAAAGAACAACAAATTTTTGTGCTTCAAAGTACAAAACTTTGTAAAATAGAAACACTTTTAGATTCTGTGTGTTCAGAAAATCCAATAGATCCTAACAAATCAAAATATTGGATGACAGCAACCATAAAACTAATCAATCCTAAGACAGTTGTAAAGGTTAAACCAATGCAATATAGTCCTAAGGATAGAGAAGAGTTTGGAAAACAAATTAAGGAATTACTAGAATTAAAAGTAATTAAACCTAGCAAATCACCTCACATGTCTCCAGCTTTCTTGGTAGAAAATGAAGCTGAAAAACGCAGAGGAAAAAAGAGAATGGTTGTCAACTATAAAGCTATAAATACAGCTACAATAGGAGACAGTCATAACCTTCCTAATAAAGATGAGTTATTAACTCTAATAAGAGGAAAGAAGATATTCAGTAGTTTTGATTGTAAATCAGGATTCTGGCAAGTATTGCTTGATGAAGAATCACAATTATTAACTGCTTTCACATGTCCACAAGGTCATTACCAGTGGAATGTTGTACCCTTTGGGTTAAAACAGGCTCCAGCCATATTTCAAAGACATATGCAGAATGCATTTAGGACCTTTGAAAAATTCTGTTGTGTTTATATTGATGACATCTTAGTCTTCAGTAATAATGAGACAGAACATCTGTGGCAAGTAGCAGCAGTACTTAAAAAATGTGCTTCTCTGGGAATAATACTCTCAAAAAAGAAAACACAGCTTTTTAAAACTAAAATCAGTTTTCTAGGACTAGAAATTGAAGAAGGATCTCATCGACCTCAAGATCATATCTTGGAACATATTCAAAAATTCCCAGATATCCTTGAAAACAAAAAACAGTTGCAGAGATTCTTAGGAATCCTCACTTATGCTTCTGATTATATTCCTAAGCTTGCCCAGGTCAGAGCACCATTACAAGCAAAGCTTAAGGAAGATATTCCATGGGAATGGAAAGATTCAGATACCATCTATATGGTAAAAGTAAAGAAAAGTTTAAAAAACTTTCCCAAGCTTTATCACCCACAACCTGAGGATAAACTAATCATAGAAACTGATGCATCAGATTTATTCTGGGGAGGAATTCTTAAAGCAGAAAATAATGGTAAAGAATACATTTGCCGATACACTTCAGGAAGCTTTAAAGCTGCTGAAAAGAATTATCATAGTAACGAGAAAGAATATCTTTCTGTTATTAGAGTAATTAAAAAATTCTCTGTTTATCTAACCCCTTGCAGATTTCTAGTAAGAACAGATAATAAGAATTTTACTTATTTCCTAAAGATAAATTTAAAAGGAGATAATAAACAAGGTCGTCTAGTTAGATGGCAAATGTGGTTATCTAGATATGATTTTGATGTTATTCATATTGCAGGTACCAAGAATTATTTTGCAGATTTTCTTACCAGAGAATTTCAGCAAGATTATAAAGAATAATACAAATGTTTCTAATGTTTGTTTCTTTGTGAAGCATCCAGCATGGATGAAATGGAGCAGCTAAAGCTGCAAGAAGGACTTTTAGTCCAGGAACTGGAGCTGGTCCGAGCCAAGCTCAAGTATCTTAACCTGATCAAATTGGGTAAAGAAAAAGAGCAAGCTTCTGAAAATGAAGTAAAAAAGGTTATCTTGTCACCTTCTCCCTCAAAAGAGAAAGACAAGACTATTCCAACGCAAACGGCAGTTGGTAAAGAATCAACAAATCCGTTGAAGGCTGTGGATTTGCCAAAAATCCAGAAGGAAGTACAAACTTCCATCAAACTGGTTAGCCCAGTAGATTTTTGCTTAAGGCCAAATCAGGGAATTCCAATCCCACAGACTAAAGTTACACCTTTAGCATCGGAGAAATCCGAAGAGGGAATTCAAATCCCAAAAAGATCTAAAACATATTATGTGGTCTATAATGGCCCTAATGCCGGGATCTATGAAGATTGGAGCTTCGCCAAAAAAGCAACTGAAGGAGTCTCCAACATTGCACACAAGAAGTTCAAATCTTTCCAAGAAGCAAGAACTTCAGCAGACCTATATACTGGGTCATCTTTACTAGCACCTCTGGAGCTAGTTACCAATGGAGAGATGATGAAGCCTAACACCTTCAGTGCAGCTCTATTGTCCAAAAAGAAGTCATTAACCTCACTAGGAAGACTTCCCAGCAAACCAAGGGAAGACATGGCAAAATCTACAAAAGTAGATTACTCCGATGAAATAACGGAAGCAGGCTTCGAATACTGCTATCGATATGCAAGATCTGCCAATGAAGAAAAGTTTTTGGAGGAAAAGTTCTTCACTACAGACTCCAAAAACTTAAGTTACTACAATTTCACCAAGAATGCTAATCCCGAACAGGTCTATGAGGCATTCCAATATGGTTTGGTAAAAACCATATATCCAAGTCCTAATTTATTAGAAATTAGCCATTTTCCTAAGGCTATTATTGATACAATTAAGACTTTCAGAAAAAAATGCACCAAACCAGGGCAAGAAGTTTTTCTGAAAATTAATAGTTCCGGTCCATACTGGAATCAATTAGGATTATTGGTATATCATCCTCAGCATTTAGTCCAGATTGGCATTTGCAAAGGAGATCATTATCATCCATCTCAGCCCATGGAGTGCAAACTTGAGGCTAGCGATTTGCTACCCTTAGCAATAAAAAGATTGGAAGGTTTTGTTCAAAAACTTTTCAGTTTCAGTTCAGATGATGGACTGTTTGTCAACTATCAAGATGCCACCATCTTGATATACAGCAAGTCACCCAAGAAGATCAGCGAAGCCGATGAGGGCAAATTTGTCAAATTCCAAAATACTTTGGTTAATCCATTTATTTTGGGAGAACATACTCCAGACCTTTGTAAAAGGTTGAAGAATTACCGCAACAATTATCTATGTGGTAGATGCTCAGAAGAAAGTGGATCTCCCACTAAAGAAGATAGTGACATCTCCACCATCAGCAGGGCTGCCGACAGTCCCGTGGACCCCTCCACTTCAAGTGATAGCAGGTAGTGGGATAATAATGCATCTGCTCTAAGTGGGTGCAATAATGCAGTAGTGCGTCTACTTTAAGTAGAGGCAATAATGTAAGTGCGTTTGTACGTAAGGGATGACGCACCCCTCTTCAATAATACAGACCCTTCCTTCCCTATAAAAGGAAGTTCATTTCTTGTAATATGGGAGCGCCCCTCACTTCTGTGCCTCCTTGTCTTTTAAATTCAACCTCTGTAATCCCCTGGAGACGAACCTCGTCCAGGATTCTGTCTGATCTTCGGATCTACTATGTGTGAATAAAAAGCCCTTTAGGGCCCTCTTGTAATTACATGTAAGTTTCTATAACCTATATCTTCTTTCTTATTATTGATTGTTGTATACATGTTTATCTGTTATAATGAAACCTGGAGTCCATAGAATAGGGAGTACCGCTTAGGCAGGTGGCCGTTTAGGGAAACAAGATTCGCAGGATTGGTTAAGTTATAAACAGATAACATGATAACCATACACTCTTAATAATATAGAAAGAAAGATATAAGAAGATTGCATGTATTACTTAGGGTTCTAAAGTATTAAATTCATAAATTACATCAAATAGAATATCGAAGCTTGAATGAGCAAAAATATTTGTAAATCTATTCTCAACAGAGAGATATCAAAAGAAGATAAAAATTTATCTGAATTCCATAGAAATAATGACAATAGTCAATCCAGATACAGTTTTTGTACTAAGTTTTGTAAAAAACATCAAACCCAAATTTATGTACAATTTATGAATACTTTTAAAGTATGCATAAAATGTATAAAAGAATCTCAAGATTCTGTAAAAAGGATGAACTCTTAAAAGTCATTCAAATGGATAAAAACGTTTGTAAATCAATTCTTGACAGAGAATTAACTAAAGAAGATAAGAAATTATCTAAATTCCGTAGAGTTGGCCCTTATAGTCAATCTAGGTATAGTTTTGGAACAAGATTTTGTGAAAAACATCAAACTCTTGTGCATTATATGAACATCTATAAAGGATGTTTAAAATGTATAAAAGAAAATTAAAAATTCCGCAGATCTCTCGTAGATCACCAGATCTCTCGTAGATCACCAAAAACCTGGTATCAGAGACATGTTTAAAATGACAACTTTTATCTAAAAAATTCGTTAAAATGAATCATTTAGATAATATAGAAGAAACAATTGATGAAAATCAAGATGTTTCTAGCGTTCAAACCTTTGAATCTAATGAAGGATTCATCGGAAGCTTCTTGATCAAACAAGAATTACTCTCAAAAATTAGGTCTTCTAAACTTAATCTAAGAAAAGAAAATATCTTTAATATACTTTTTTTAGAAAAATTAAAAAGGAAAAATAGCATCTACTATTTTGTAGGTACTAAAGAGATGCATGTAGATATCAAAGATACTACAGGAGAAGTATATTTACCTTTAATTACTCTAAAGGAAATTAAAGAAAATTTAGACAAAATAGATAGTAAAATCAGAGATACTATCACAATGGTACACTTTGGTGCCGTCAAAATCCTATTGAAATCAGAATTTCAAGAGGGAATAGATTCCCCAGTCAAAATGGTCTTGATAGACAACAGAATAAATGATAGGCAAGATTGCATTTTAGGTGCAGCTAGAGGAAATTTAGCTTACCAAAAATTCATGTTTACAGTCTATCCTAAATTTGGTATTAGTTTAGATACAGCAAATCTAGACAAAACATTATCCTTCATTCATAAATTTGAAAGAGAAAATTTAATGAATAAAGGAGATAAAGTATTCAGCTTAACCTATCTGGTTGCTTATGCTTTAACAAATAGTCATCACAGTATTGACTATAGAAAGAAAGAATACATTGAACTAGAAGATGTATTTTCTCAAATAGGAACTGTTCAAGATAAACAGTTTTCTGAAATCTCCCCTGTGGATAATAAATGGGCTATTGATATAGCTAAAGACAAAAAAACCCATGGGAGAACGTTATAAATCAAGAATTGAAAGGAATAAACTTATTATTGGAGAACCTTCTAGAAGAAGTATTTCCAAAGAACCCAGCGAGAGAGATCTCTTGATGGGAATGTCAAAACGAATAGAGGACATGAAAATTCAGCTTGAAGAAATGTCCTAATGAGTTTTACAGAAATAAAAGAAGAGATAAACCTTTTAAAAACAAAATTAGAAGAAATTCTAAATATTCTAACTAAAGAAGATAATAAGTTGGAAGCTGCAGCAGCAAAAATTATCATTGAATTAACAACAATAATTCAAGAAAACCAGAAAGTGATCTTAGAACAAAAAGATTTAAAGATAACTCCTTTGGGGGATGAGGAAAGACCAAAACCTATAAGTTTAGGAAAATATTCCTACCCCAATCACGGAGTAGGAAATGCAGAATTAGGATCCTCTGGAAATCCTAAAGCATTAACTTGGCCATTTGGTAAAAATGACAAACAACCAATATGACCAATTATATACCAAAGATTGAAAAAATCTTCTGGGATCATCTAGAAGGTGATGAATTACAGGTAAACGAAGAAAACTTCGATTTACTTGACCACGCTCTTAGGTTGCTAGAATTAGAGAACGATGAACTAGCAAACCTAGAAATAGAAAACAGCCCCAAACTAAAGCAATTGTTTGGATTTGAAGACTTAAAAGTCTTAAATAATGAAGAATCAGCTAGTGAATCTGAAATAAGCGAACAAGTAATTAGCAATTACGATTCAGATGACGTACCTAAAAACTTTAACATAAATGTTAAAAGAGAAAAAGGAGAAAGCTCATATATGGGCTCTAAAAGAAGAAGAGCTAATCAACCATGGTATTTTCCAGAAAGTGCAAAATCCAAGGTTAATAGTTCAAAAGGATCAGATGATAATTTCCTAAATATTGACTGTCAAAATAATAGGAAAGAAATCATTGATAAATGGGCAGCAGAATTAAGTTTAGTGATTCAAACTAATCCTGATGCCTATACAGAATCAAGAACTATATTGTTATTAATAGAACATAAGAGTCTAGGAATAGCAAAAGAGTTTATAAAAAACACCATTTGGACAGATGATAACAACAACATTCCATATAATATTCTAGATATAGTTCTAGATGGATTATATACTATGTTCCTAGGAATTGATTTTACTGGTGATAAAATACATGAAAAACAACTAGTACAAGAAAAAGCTAGGAAACGTTTAGCAGAACTACAACTCTATGATATATGTTACTTAGAAGAATTCAATTGTGACTATGAAGTAAATCTTTACAAACTAGAACAAATTGAATTTCCAGAAATGATACTTCAATATCTTAGAAAAATACCTTTGGTAGGAGAAAAAGCATTAGAAAGGTTTAAAATTGAAACTTTCAATAGAAGAACTTCTAGTTACAGCCTAGGGTATGCTATAAGAATAGTAAAAGATGAACTGTCAAAATTCTGTGAACTAATAAGAACTCAGAAAAAACTTAAAAAGTTTAATAGAAACTGCTGTGCAATATCAGGAGAAAATCCTGTAGAATACGGCTGTAGAACAGAATATAAAAAGAAGAAAAAATTCTTTTCTAAGAAAAATTCCTCTAAATATAAATTTATTAAAAAGAAGAAGAAATTCCGACCAGGAAAATTCTTTAAGAAGAAATCTGATACAAAATCAGAAAAACAAAAATTCTGTCCAAAAGGAAAGAAAAATTGTAGATGTTGGATATGCAACATCGAAGGACACTATGCAAATGAATGTCCTAATAGGCAAGATTCTAATAAAATTAAATTATTAGAGTTTGCATATAATATGGGATATGAACCCATAGAAGAAAAATATGATGATATAGAAATTGTATACATCATAGAAGAATCAGAAATAGACTACGATAGTAGCGAAGAAAAATCAGAATCTGAAGAGTCTACTTCGTAATATGTGAAACATAAAATAATTATGTTAAGACCCCTAACACATAAAAGGACAATTTTGTCCCTAAGTCTCAATTGAGACAAGTCTCACAAGAGACCTTCTCATCGAGGAAAACATAGGGTTCTTTCTTTGAACTACAGTGACCCTAATCACCACAGTGTAGAAACAATAAACTACAACAATTGTGGATATTTTAATGCAGCAATTCTAAGTCTTAAATAATGACAAGACAACAAGACAGAGAATAATAATAACAATAATTGTAAGATAGTTAAACCATAAAGACAATTTCACCTCTTCAAACTCATTCTCATCATCAGACTTCCATGAGCATATCTTCTCTGGTCACAGGTTTGAATTCTTTCACTTCCTTTCCATTGACCTTCGCCGCAGCCTCTTTCTTCTTCTTCTTCTTCTCTTCCAACACCACAATCTATAGTGGGCTGACACCGGATAGTAGCGGAACTTGCGCTGGATGGTCAGACTGCCTAGTCCAGCGGCAGCGCATAATGGCAGGTTTCTCGGTTTCCGGAAGCCGCTGCAGGTGGTGGTGGCGCGGCTGGAGCCGGCCTTTGACGGCGGCAATGGGAATGCTGGGAGAAAACCCACCCCCTCTTCCACTTGCGAACCGAGCCTTTGAAAGACGGGCCCAACACGGAGGCGTACTGATGAGATGGTGCAAGAAGTCGAGAACTCCATTGCCGAGTTTAGAAGCATAAACAGGAATACGACGAGGACCGTGTTAAGGAACAGGTTAGAACCTAGCTAGTGCCTAGTAGTATATATGTCCATATTCAAATGTGTCTTTCAGTTTGGTTTCAGAAAATCTTGGAACAAATACACTACCAAATGAAGAAGGATCTTCTGATCTTCATCAAAGTAAAGATTAGCACAGAAACATTTTTTGTGGATTTTAGTCTACATAATTCAAAAATGTTAGGGTTTTTTGTGTCGTTTTTGAACTTTGAAATAAGTTTTTGGAAATTTGAATGTGTGAATGCTGAAGTAAACAAGTTGTAGTAGTTAAAGTGTGGAAAATTACCTATGACAATAATAGCATTACAATTGAAATTAAAATTGGGAAAGCATTATTTTGAAATTTATTTTAATTAAAATATTATTTTGAAAGTTAATTTTAGAATTTATTTTATTTTAGCAAACACCTATAAAGTCTTGCATCATTTTCGTTTACCAAACCATGCCACTGACTAAGAGCAAGGGTAATGACCTCACTACTCCTACTCACTCAATTCCCACTTTTTCTATCAAATTGATATATTTCATCTTTCCACATCATCACTAACCACTACCCAATCACCACTCTATTATTCTCTCTACAATAATACTCACCACTATATCAACTATTCAATACTATTCATTTGACCCCACTTCATTTTTTTTCCTACTTATCAATTCTACAAATAATTTTTTTAAAATAAATTAAATACTATTAGATATAAATATGATATTATTGGCCTAAATGAAATTTTTTTTTAAAAAAACTTCAGTACGTTAAGGACGCGTGTCCTCACCTGGTAGTGACACACGTCTAGTTATGAAAAAAAAAAACCCATAATTGATGACGGCCCCTACCGTGTCCACACCTGTCCCTCCCTTTTCTGGTTAGCTTCAAGACTACATACACTCCCCTTTTTCTCTCATCCTACCCGTCCACTATCCCCTCCTAACCATCATTGTGAGTTTTTTTTCTCCCATCGGAAATTATTTATTTACTTTTCAACCGAATATTTATGAAAACAATTTATATGCCCATAAGTTTATGTGGTTGCATTTGTCACTTGATAAGAATTTAACCCAAACATGATATCTAATTAAATTAGTCTAGAATTCATGATGGTAATTGTAATCTCACCCAATATGAAAAAAAAATGTAGATAGACAATTGATAGCAGTTATTTTTTGAAATTATTTCCCAATTTCATAATTTTCTCGTCCGAAAATGAAAAAAACATTTTAAATTATTTTTTATGCAAAATCTATCCCCTTCTTTGCACCGTTGTTCTCTGTCTAATTGCCTCACTCAACACCGTTCTTCAGACTTCACTAAAACACTAGAACACACATTAAAATCACACCAAATACATGCACAAAACCCGACCCTCATATCTGCAGCCGGTGGCCAGATTATATGCGAATCTCCAGTACTCTCAAGTAAGCGTTTGTACATTTCGTCTCCTTACAACTTCGTTTCAGTTTGCATAAACACGCGCAGATTTCTCCTGTGATCGCTAGGTTCGGAAATGTGTTTCGATGGAGTAAACTAGGGTTTATAGTTGAGATCAATGTGATTTGAAGTGAATGTGGAGTGTATTAGGACTTAATTTGAGTTTACTGCGCATATTTGGGCAGGGATGTCACTTAATTTGTTCGTTTTTGCTGATAGTTGTGGGTTTTGTTTAGTTGTTGTGGTTTCATAAGCTCGATTTTTGTGTGGAAGTTTCTTCTTTGTTTTCGTTTGTTGTCTAAAATGTGGGCAATTCTGAACTAGTAGCATTTATTAGTTTTTAGTGGTGTGGATGTTACTTGTTCTCTCCGTGAATGTTCTGCCACTGTATTGCTTGCTATGTGAATAAACATGCCTTTTAGAGTAGAGTTGTTGATTCTTCCATACTCATATGCCTTAGCTTTGGCGTCATTGATAGAATTGTTATTGGAATTTCGGTTGCACATGTTGAAATTTGTTTTTAGTAGTGTGTGATGTAACTTGTTATTTATGTGGGTCATCTGCCACTATATTATCTGTTGTGAGAATAAGGGTGTTGGTAGGTTGCTTCAATTATCTAGCCTCTTAGAGTTTTCGCTTTTTTTGAAAAATTCATTCATGGTTCTGGAAAAACGTCCAATAGCGATTAAAAGTGGAATCAACATCTAATCTAACTAGATTTTTTGTATCTTAATTAGGGTTTAAGTTTTGGTTCTCATATGTATTTTCGACATGGCCGTTTTTGGTTCTTAAATGTATTTTGGTTCCGTACAAGTTTTGCATTGCATCTAAGGTAGGATGTCAGGGACTGAAAGAACGGAAAAGGTTAATGTTATTATTGGTAAAATCACATGAAAGACGGTTATTGATCTCAGCGAGCTAGATCCGTATAATCCTAATACTAGTCATGGTGACTTGGTGAGTAAGATCAAAGTTGGTTTGGAGAGCTTATCAAAGTTTCGCAACCAGGGGTGTAACGATTTATGTTCCCCGTGCTAACCCAAAAGACAGTGATCTTGAAGATGCTTGAGAAAACTGATAAACTCCCATACACATGCCCACATTCCCCTGCTGGTTCTGATTTGGCGAAGCATGATGATTGGACACTGATTGGTGTTAAGGGTTATTCACCTTTTGATAAGGATGATCCGCGATCCTTGCTATCCTCTATCACACTTTTGGTTAGGAGATACAGTGTTTATGCTCAAGCCTTCATAAGAGGAATACTTGTCGATGGTGAGAAGGCTGATGAGATTGATGGGAATAACCGGGATAGACTTAGAAGATAGTGAAGGATTTTGAATAATTCTAAAATCTTAGCCATTTATAATGATTCTGATTCTGAAGTGAGCTGCTCTGAGAGGTATTCAATGAAAATGGCATATTTGGACACCTTAAACATTAAGAGTGAAAGCTCTGATAAATTTATCTTTGCATGCCTACAGGAGGTTATGGTTTCCATCTTCGATTTGAATGATTATCATAAGGAACATCCTATTGCGTTATCTGAGAAAGTAGCACGTAAGAAGCATGTACTACTCATGATTGTGTTCTTTTTGGTTGGGGAGGCCACAAGAAATCCCCTATGTCGGAACAATTTACTAATGCTATGACTCTAGGAGGCTATTGGGATTGTGTAAGATTGGCTCAATGCGTTTTGGAATTGATTACTATATGGGATAAGATCAGTGTCAAAGCAAAGGAACAAGATAGAGCTTATTTGGATGATTCGGAAAAATTTCCAACATCAGGAAAATATCAAAGATTTGTGGATGTGATATCTATTGGAAAGAGTAAAGGGGCAAAGAAAGAGATAGAGACAGAGACAGGAAAGGATAGTAAGGGAGGAAAAGGGGGAAGGGGAGGAAAGCAAAGGAGAGGATAAGATCAGTGAGCTCCCTTGTGAAATTTTAGGATTTATCCTCTCTTTGTGTACAGTTAGAGATGCTGCTAAGACAAGCCGCTGGAAGGATGTTTGAAAGTTGCTTGTTCGGCTTGATTTTGATGATTCAAAGGGTTTGGACAAGATTGTAGCAACCTCTTTGTGTACAGTTAGAGATGCTGCTAAGACAAGCCGCTGGAAGGATGTTTGGAAGTTGCTTGTTCGGCTTGATTTTGATGATACAAAGGATTTTGACGACATTGTTATAAAATGTTTTAAATACGTGACACAATTTGGAATTTGTTGCAAATTTATGGTACAATTGTGTCATTATTTTGTAGTGATGCATTACTTGCTGCATATATGCAATATTGTCTCAAAATTCCAACATAATATTTACAACACATAAATAACACGTCTTAAATACACCACACAATTAATATTTTGTTGTAAATTTGTGGCACAATTGTGTCACTTTTTCATTGTGTCACTATCTTGTGACACGTATGCGGCACTTTTACATTATGTCCCGAGATTACAACAATAATTTTACTACATATCCATTAAATGTCTCAAAATTTTACTAATCTCTCCGTCCTAAAGATATTTATCCAATTTCCCTTTTGGTTCGTGCCAAAGAGATTTACCCATTTCCTATTTTGACGAAAAATATAATATAAACTATTAATCCTCTCTCACATACTTCACCAACTCTACCATCCACACCAGCGCCACATCAACTTTCTTAAAAAGCGTGTAAAAAGTAATTGGATACAACTTAGTGAGACAGAGGGAGTATTTTATTCACTTTTTAACTAAGTTGAGGAAAAATTATTAGTATATTTTGTGATTACATGCTTAGAATATTTTACATAATGTTTGAAAAAGGGGAAATCATGTCAGAATATGTTGGTGAAAGAGACAATGAGGCTGCACCCTGTTGACAAAAACCGAGCTTGACGGTTACGAAATCCAACCGAAAACCCTGGTTTATGTGAACGCTTGGAGCATTCCAACAGATCAATGTTGGATGGAGGCTATGAAAAGGTTTGGGTCATTGTGAATGTTTGTAGGTTCCTGGTGCTGAGTAAATCTTGTAGGAGCACATAACATAAAAGTACAAGGATAATTTGTGACACAATACAAACGTCCTTTTCTTTCTCTTTATTTATAAAGGTAAAAACCATTACGAAACCTGAAAACATAAATCATTTTCTAACCTAAAATCTTAAATAAAATTTCCTTATATAAACTTTTCCTAAACTTCCTAAATTAATATGGAAACCTCTAGAAACAACTAGGTTAATTTATCACTCATGTCCCCTATTACTTTGATTATAGGAACCCTAATTACTCTGATCCGATCCAGTACGTCGAACCTCCGGTAGTCATGTTCTTTATTACTTTGGTAGTCATGATCAGCTGGGTCTTGCCCAGATCAAGAAGTATCCACTAGAATACATGCAATATAGTACAAAAGTTCTCGCGAACTCCTACCGATCACTGTCTCTATTCTATTACTGTGGATGTGCATGCACCCGGTGCATGGTACTAGTTCAACTATACTCTTCACGCTTGTCTCGCCACCAACTACACTCATCAGTCATCACGCCTGCTGTAATGATGTAGATCACCACACTGCAAAACTTTCTCTTCGCAAGGTTCAACGGTAAATGTCCTTGACCTGGCTTCCCTTCTATCAACACAAAACCTATCTCTTGTTTTAAAGGCACAAACAAAGACAAAAAAATGTGTGACGACTCCAACTACCTTTAAGCTGCTTGCTCGAAGACTTCTCCTAGAGAATCGCAATCCCCCTCTTCCTAAACGCCTTTATTTATACACGAGTGCACTTTGTGTATTTCTTTTCCAACTCTAACTCTACCATAATAAACTAACTAGAAAATGTACAAGAATATAATCTCCATTTCTCTGTACTAACTCTAAGGTAAAGCTAACTTAGAGATGAAAGAATTATATTACTAGCTATATTCTATTAAGGAATGATCCTTTATGATTTGAACATCACTTTAATTACAACCCATATACCACGTAAAGAGATATATACTCGAATATAGTAAATTATCGATTGCAACACACATGTTAATTCTTAAATAAGCCAGCAATTCGATTCCATTTTGGTTTCTAATTTCTTCCGTCCCTCCGATATCTTAGAGTTATAACTCATAATGAGCTAAGCGTTGTTCTATCTGAACTAGACATGCTGGGAATGAGGTTATAACTTCCAAAAAACCAGCCAACACTCATGATGCTTTCAATTTTATTACATAATAATGAGCTAATATTAGTTATATTATATATCGATCTAATACGTTCACGATCATATACAATCTTCAGCAACATGTTCATTCATTGATCACAATCAAAGTTAAAATCTTCTTCGTGTTCGTATATAAATTATTATAATCGAATTTTGATTGAACTAATTCTAATCTTGTTGATGGATGTTAATGTTCGTTCACACCCTAAATTTTTTGTACCAATAAAGAAAAAAAAATGTTAAACAAAATATCGAGAACAATTTATCAACTTTTGATGGAACGTCGTCTCACAAAGAATTTGTAGCTCGAGCTATAACCTAAAAAGGCTGTTCGTTGAAGCGTGCAAGCAACATACTCCACGAGCTGACACGTGCCACCCTCCGCCACTCAACGTCCCTTCCTCGGCACTCGGCAGCCTAGATTCATCTCAATTTCTTCAACTTGATTCTTTCCCAAACAAATGGCTCACAGTTTGCCAGCTCAGCATTTGCAATTTCCACTCCAATTTCTTTCCTCCTCATAAATTCAAACATTCCCAAGTATTAATAAACAATCTTTAGACTCTGATCCTTCTGTAACTTCTGTTTACATTTGTTGTCTATAAAATCTGTTCAGTTCTTGTTGCACTAAAAAGGCAATAAATTGCTTGCATGGCTCAGTTACTATCTCCGGTATGTACAGACAGTCTAAAATTTCAAAATCCCAGATGGGACTTTTGTTCAAGGAATCAATGGCCTCTGATGGGGAAGAGAAGTAGTATCAACTGGGGGAGCATGGGCCATGGTGCCAGAACAAAAATGTGTAAAAGAGCCAGGGTTGCCACTGGAGAACCTTCTTTGGCTGAAGATTTTGCCGATGATTATTATGCTGTTCTTGGACTGGTAATTGTGAATAAAGATCATATTTTTGGCTCACTATTTTGATGTTTGTGTTATGATTATGAATTATGATGGGATATGTTTGGATTCCTTTTTTCCATTTCACTGTTCATGTTTTGGTCTTCTACTGTTATGTTTTGAATAATTGAAACCAAGGCTTTGTAGCATCAGGAATTTCAGATTAACAACCTAGCATATTTTGAGTGGATTGGCTGATAGAGTTAATTCTGTATCTTGTGAATGTTCCTGGATCTTTTATATCTGCTTGGTGATAGAATTAGGGTCTAGGGATCGGTGGATTGGCTTTTTTGATAAGTTCTTGTGGCTCCCTTGAAGATCAGATAAATGCTATTTTATGTAACTCAAATGAATATAAGTAGTAGCTGTGGGAGTTTTAGCAAATAATAAGTTTAATGTTTCGATCGTTGGTGATTTTTGTCTAGAATGATTAGATGATCACAATGTTGCATGTCTCCCTTAGAACAAGAGAAAAAATACCCAGGATGGAAAAGAGGGATATGTTTGTCTGTGACTATAGCTTTTCCAATAGAATCTTGACAAGTCAATACAAGCTGCTTTTTACCTCGATAGAAGGCCAGGAGACTGGTATTTCTGTTAGCAGTCTTCATTCTATGTAGTAGGAGCTGTAAATTTGAATAGACCTGGCCCTGAATCCAAGTTCTTGGTTCATTTTCTGATTAAAAAAAGATACGGGTATATCTTACATGAAATACTGATTACTTCTTAACCTTTGTTTAATTTCAAGTAATCAAAAATATATAAATTGTTAGGAGAACATGGCAGTGTTATATATTACCAGGGCACCATGATATGTTCCCTAATTAGTAAACATTATTAGCTTCCAGATGCTACACCAGAGCAAATCAAGAAAGCTTACTATAATTGCATGAAGTCTTGCCATCCAGATTTGAGTGGCAACAATCCGGAAACCACAAACTTTTGCATGTTCATCAATGATGTCTATTCGGTAGGTGAAATCTCGAGCTTATCAGTAATGTTAGGTCAAATTTATGCGCATAATGGTGAAAATCCTTTTGTTTTTTAGGTTCTCAGTGACCCCGTGCAGAGGTTGGTGTATGATCAAATTCATGGATATGCTTTGACCGCAATTAATCCTTTTTTTGATGATTCCACATCCAAAGATCATGTATTTGTTGATGAGTTCAGCTGCATAGGTAAATTCTTGATATTTTCTATTGTGCTTTGAAAATAAAGAAGTCTACGGCAGAGAATATTCTGAGTTGTTACACTTTATTGACAAGTTGCCCACATTTTTCCAAACAGGATGCAAAAACTGCACTAATGTTTGTGGAGATGTATTCACAATTGAGGAGGATTTTGGAAGAGCAAGAGCATATTGTCAGTCTGGAAGTACTGATTCAGTTCAACAGGCTATTGATAGCTGGTAAACCTTTGGAAGTACTTTTGCTTTATTGATATTGTCTTAGCATAATAAAAGGGACAGATGATAAAATCAACCTCTTGGGTACTAGTTTCTTTGATGACACGAGGGTGTAGTTAACTTTAGATAGCAGGCTGGTTTTGTTTGTTCCAGATTACAGCAATTAAATGTATCTTCTACTTTCTTATGTTATTCTTGGACATCGAATGATCATTCTAGGCATCTGTGTGACACCTAACAAGTACTCCACTGCTGTGTTTCAGCCCAGTTGATTGCATATACTGGACTTCTGCTCAGCAGTTGTCTCTGCTAGAAGATGAAATGCGCAGAATAGAAAGAGTAAATGTGAGTCATTTTCTCAGGAAGCAAATGAAATAGTGTTCAATTATGACTTCATCCAGAGAAATTTGGCGTTTAATGTGGTTTTGAAACATATATACTTTGGTATGGTTTGATGTTTCCCTAAACAAGGATCTTCCTGAATGAATTTTAGTTTGTGCACTTAAATGATGGTTAATAGATTATAGTAAGTACATTATTATCAGTACTAGTAATAATTAAAAAGTAAAATGCAAACAGTTTCAACCTTTGAATTACTTCTTTTTTTTGCATGTTCTTTCTTTTGACTACCGAACGTATATTTTCTCTGAATTGGTGGATGTTCCATAGACAACACCTACTACAGGGCTCCATCTGTGAATAAGCTACTCGCTGCAAAGCTCATGGATTAACTTTTGTTGCTTGTGTATCCTTAGGTAGCATTCATGCTTTCAGGAATGGGCTCTGCTTCCGTGGATGTTTTCAGAATGGTAAGACATTTTTCTGTTTCTTACAGGATTTGTTGCTCTATGATGTTAAGACTGCCTGTGTGAATCTGTAATTTGATCATTTACAGTTTGATAGTGGTCGTACTTCAATCATGTTCTAGTTAAATTAATTGAGAAGCAATGCCGGTCCAGCCATACATCATTTTTCAACTGAAATTAAACCGTTCCTTGTAATTCCATTGAAGTAAATAGCAGTAACTGTAAAACATGTCTTGACCCAAAGCTCCTAAACATTTTAAAATCTCAATGTTGTCTGAAGTACATCATAAAGCTTAGTAAGTGTTTGTTTGAATTACATTATTACTTGTCTCGTATTGTTATTGCTTTATGAGTTTCAAATATGTGAGCCGGACTGGTTTTTCCCTAAGGCTTTTCTGCTGATTTCTATTTTGTAAACTTGTAATCTCAGGCAAGGTCTCGATGGGAAAAGAGGCAAAGTAAAATCTTGGTAAGCATAACCTACAGATATTAAAGCATATCCTTCACATTCTTTTCAAGTACACGGTTATGTTTGAAAGGCAGAACAAAATAAAGAAGTCAAATGCTCTGCACGATGGATTCAGTTGTTTGTTTGTAGTAATGTCTGTACAGATTCTTACTCTTTTCCTCCCAGTATATATCCAATCATTTCCTAATGTAGATGCTTATCATTTTGTTTCAGGAGCAAGCTAGGATGAGGATGATGTATCAGAAAGAATCTGGTGAAGAGGAAATCATGTGGAACAACCTATGGGGGAAGCACGGAGAACAAACCAGTACAGGTACAAAGATTGAGTTTTGGAAAATGGCATTTTCATATCCTTGATATATATCTTGCCAGCATTATAAACTCAAATTTTGTCAGTAGTAATATGTCGGCTGTTTTTGTGTAATGAAGAAGTGATAGAGCAGAATCGATATTAAGATGAACATTTTGATGAAGATTACCCTTTTATATTAAACATGACAAGAGTTTTTGATAAAATGCAACAGAGGAAGAAGTCAATGAGAGGGCAAGGCGAGCGGCAGCAGCTGCTCGAAGATGGAGGGAATACTCAAGAAGGGGAGTTGACAAATACAAGCCTGCCGCCACCATGAAACTCCCCGAGGCAGTCTCCGACTCAGAAAACTGAGCTATACACAGAACTGTTAGACGATAGTCATATTATTCATACAGTATAGATGTATATGTAAGAGCTATGTGACAGATCCACCTTTCTGAACAACCTAATGCTGTATATATTATTTATGCACTAGTGTAAATAAATTGAACAAAACCGTCCCAGAATAACCACTATATATTCTAATTATGCATTATATTTTAAGTAAAATTGAACAATGTATTTGTTAAAAGTATTGACCTGGTCACATTAATGATCAGAATGAAATAGTAGTATCCAAAAAGACTGTGACACTTGGGAAATTTGTATTATTAACCCACTCTGGACATGGGTGGCGGAATTTCTTAGTATTTTAGAAGTAATCAACTGTTTGGTAGCAAAATCTTATCATTGAATTGGTCTGAAAATTCAACAAAAATTGTTCTGTGCCACTACTTTCTTGTAATGCTATCAAGCAAAAACCAGATAGTTCTTAGTCATCTGGGATGATTACTTCTCATAATTAATTGTTTTCAAGAAAAGTAATCTCATTTTACACTAGTTTAATACAAAATGGACTTTTGTCAAATGTCACATCCTTAATGATCTGTTGGCAAAATGTTGATTCATGCTTGAGTGTGCACACAAGATTAAGAATCTCTTCTTCCAACTTGGAAATTTGGTTGGTTCCAAGGCATTCCACTAGAAATTTGGTCACTTTTATTGTCCATTTTCACCAATCTTGTCATTTTATGCTTGGTAAATGGAACTAATATGTGGAAAGCTTCCACCCCTTTGTCACTTGAAGACCAAAAAGATGGTCCATGTCTTATTCTCTACAACAACTCTAAACTAATACCATGCCCGCCAGTTCTACATGAAGAGTCGTGTTTCTGTACACTACAACAACACGACTCTTCATGAAGAATGAAGAAAGTTCTTCCAATTGTCGAGGAAAGTGAAGCAAAATGTGCATTCATCATTTGTACAAATCTTTTGATCTGGTCACTATTGACAATTACACTGTTTCCAGATTGGACCATATCAAAATCTCAAACAAACCTGAACACAAGAAACCATGGCAAACTGAGACAATATTAACAGGATGAAGAGTTTGCACTACTCTATTCTAACTGATGATGCAACAATATGTGCCCAAGCCTTGAGATGGAGTTTCATGATGCTTTCATTGCAAGTAGGAGGAAACCTCCAGTTGACGATCATCGGTTTTTTCGCCTTCTTTCTGCTACCATCCCATGCTTCAGAAAGATAAGGCCTCGAAACACCGTTTTTCGCAGTGTTAATCGGCTGATCATGATCATGATCATCATCATTAGCCTTGTCTTGGCTCCATTTCTGCAATCCAGGAAGTATGGAAACCAAGTCTGAAGCCTTATCTTCCTCGGAGAAAACAAATCCCATATCCATGAACCCTTTCAGCTCCTCATACTCAAGCTCTGAAAAGCTTCTGCCGATGACCCCTTTCTTCCTCCTCATGCTCCTCTTCCTCATCCTGTTCTTGCTTCCCTTTTTCGTGCCATCTTCGATCCCCTGCGAAGGAATCACCGACTTGGGAGAATGATCAAGAAGAGACTGATCAGCTGCATCAGGGCTGAAACCTATGCTGCATCTCAAGCATCTGTCACTAAGAGAGCGGATTCGAAAGAGCTTCACTTCAGGAACCTCTGGCTTTTCCTGTTCCTGCTCCTGATCCTCAGGATGATGATCTTGAAGCTGTTCTTCATCGGCTTCTCGAATCGGCTCAGAAGATGGAAAACATGGCTTGCTGCTGAAAATTTCATGGTGGAACCAATAGGAATCTAGGAGGTTTAGGAGTTCTTCTTCAGCAGCCATTGATGCGTTTGTTTATGTTGAGAAGGTTGAATATGCTGAGGGAATAGTTGGTTAGTACAACTTCCAGGCTGTGAAATGTGCATATTATATGGACTGATTTGATGCATTATAATAATTAAAAAAGGAATATTACAAGAATCTCATTATAGTGGCCGAATTATTAAACAAACCCGTCTGGCTTATCAGCATTGCTAAAATATTAATATGTGGGATTTGTTCTAGAGCATTTCCTAATCATTGGAGTATTAGTTGAGAAGTGAAAGTCACCATTAGAATATACTAGAACTTATGCTACTTAATTATGCCAACTTAATTGACATCACAATACATGAGCCAAGATGAAAATTTCAATATATTTCAGTCGAATTCGAAAACAAAAACAAAAGAAAAATGGAAGAGAGAGTTTATATGTGGTATAATTTTTTCTACAATATTCTTTGAAAATCTCTTTAGTTTTATTTTTCTTCTTGTTTAATTTGTTTTTGTGGTTTTTTGTTTATACAAAATAGTTTGCATGACATTCAATATAGTTTCCTACGCATGTCCAAACCATCTTGTCTAAATGTGTGGCATATGTATTTTGTTTCAAATAATTAAATTCATCAATAATATGTCCACAATCTCACCCCAATTCTTTCATTTTTTTTACTACCCTTATTTCTTGAATGATTAGTAATATTTTTCATTATGTGAGTACCTTATACAATTAGGAATCATAAATGTTTAGCGCGAATATAACTATATCATACCCAAACGTTTGGTAACATTTTAATTAAACTGCTGAATAGTATTTCGATTTCAAATAAATATTGCACAAATTATTATGTAACATCAATATAAAATATAAAACATACTTATTAGCTCTCTAACACATGCCACTCAATTCAAAATCTTTCCCTCCAAGCAATCATACTCGATCCATTACAATAAATTTCAATGTTTGATCAAAGAATATGTACGTGGTTGCTATTGCTTTTCCGGCCGTTTGTACATGGACTAACTAACAATTAATTTGAATTTGACTTAAATCTCGTGGAAAAGATGGAATTAACAGCAATATGAACCATAATATATCGTGAATTGACCATTTTTGCATCAGAGAAAGCTACGTTGTAACCCTCAACATTCTAATGGTATTTGATTTTCTTTGTTTTTAGCCGTTGCGAGGAGTGGGAGGTGAAAGGCGGTGGGATGGCTGCCTTGCCAGCATGATTCTAGACTTGGACTTGAGATGTGTGGCTGTAGTGGTGGCTGTAGTGGTGGCTGTACAAATTTTAATTGTCAACTTTCAAGAGATATTGGCAACCCCATTTCTTAGCTTGATCTTCCAATATTATATAAAAATGGTTAAAATATGATGAACAAATGATTGGAAAATGAGGAGTTACATGTGTAGGTGTTGAATGAATTAGCCCTGTTTACTTTGGAGCTTATTTTTTGCCGTACTGAAGTGAACTGAACTGAAATAAATTTAAATTTATTGAACTGAAATAAATTTAAATTTATTGAACTGAACTGAAATAAATTTAAATTTATTGAACTGAACTGAAATAAATTTAAATTTAAATTTACTGAACTGAATTGAAATAATTTTAAATTTACTGAATTGAAATAATTTTAAATTTACTGAACTGAACTGAACTGAAATAATTTTAAATATATTGAACTGAACTGAAATAAATATAAATACATTTTTATATTATTTAAATATAAAAACACGTTGAGGTGATATAATTTGAACTGAATTGAGTTAAATATCATCAAATTATAATGCAGATGATATGAACTTATCTAAACTGAACTGAATTGTTCTGAATTAAACTAATCTAAACTGAACTAATTCCAAATTGTCATGTAATGAAGACATATTACATTTGGTTGAATCGATTTAAATGAATCACGATTCAAATAATTATATTGGATGTATAAAAAGTAAAGGTTATGGTATATTAAAGAAATATATTGAGTTGAATATCATAGCCATGTATTTTTCAGGGGATATGAGTCATTGAGTTGTATATCATAATATTATTATATTAAAGAGAATATGAGTCATTGAGTTGTATATCATAAAATTATATTTAAGAGGATATGAACTGAACTGAACTGAACTGAAACGAACTGAACTGAACTAATTCCAAATTGTCATTTAATGAAGACATATTATATTTGGTTGAGTCGATTTAAATGAATCACGATTCAAATAATTATATTGGATGTATAAAAAGTAAAGGTTATGGTATATTAAAGAAATATATTAAGTTGAATATCATAGTCATGTATTTTTCAGGGGATCTAAGTCATTGACTTGTATATCATAATATTATTATATTAAAGAGAATATGAGTCATTGAGTTGTATATCATAAAATTATATTTAAGAGGATATGAACTGAACTGAACTGAAACAAACTGAACTGAACTGAACTAATTCCAAATTGTCATATAATGAAGACATATTTGATAATACTGGCCCAAAATCCGGCTGGGCCAGGAAGGTCCGCGGCCCATAACTATCAAAGCAGTACCTTTCCCGCTGGAAGGTACATCCGGATAAGGAAGAGGACATATGATGACAAAGGAAGTGGTCCTGCACCTTATCCCCAAAGCAGGTAGAGCTCGGCTATAAATACTAGTCTCAAACAGTAAACAAGGTATGTGACATATATCTCTCTACTTTATATTGAGAGCACCTTCCGTACGTTTTCTTTCTCCGCTATCCCCATCTCATCATCACACCGGAGCTTCTTCCCCGGGACACCTCCCGGGGATTGTTTTGCAGGACTAAAGCAGGCTGATCTAGGAGGAGACCCGGATAGCATCCACCCCCGGGAGACGGACGGAAATTGGTAGCATCAATTGGCACGCCCAGTGGGACCTTTCCACCTTCGCAGGATGGAGTCGCCAAAGAGAGGGCGCGGGCGCCCTAAGAAGAACGCGGCACCTTCAGGGGGGATTCTCTTCCACCCCCAGGAGACGAGGTGACCTTAAGGCAGTTGCAGGAGGAGGCTAGACACCAGCGAGAGCTAGGGGTACCGCAAGACGGCCACGTTGAAACCGCCTCCGACGAAGCCTACTCGGAAGGAGAGTACCAGGATGAGCGAGAAGGGCTTGGGCTCGCCGGGGATGGCAACACCCGGGACCAGGGACCTGAAGCCCGGGAGGAAGAGCAGCCCTTAGAGGAAGTGGCGGCATTGGAATTCATGAGAGCCAACAAGGAGTTGTATCGCCAGTGGGTACTCTCCACCCGGGAAAGCCTGAGGCGAAGGGAACCCGGGAGGAACCAGGCAGGTCCTCTAGGGGGGTACCAAAGAGAGGTTATTGACTTGGACGGAGCCGTTCAGCCGCCAAAGCTACAAGGGCGTGTAAATTCCTCCACCGTCCCACCCTCTTTCCCTCAGAATTTCGGGGTTGGAGGAGGAGCGGCTACGGGACAACAATCGAATCTGGTTCCACATGCTCCACCCTATTACCCGCGTTCCAGTTGGGGGGCGGGACAAATCGGGTATGACTTGCCAGTCATGCCTACAGAGCCGTTTGGGTATCAGGCCCCTGGAACCCAGGGAAACCCGATCCAGTATTCCAGACCCATGTATGGATCAATGGGGATGAACTTCGGTTACCCGGAGAGATACTATCGGGAGGACGATAGGATGCGGGGCTATCAGGCGGCACAGCAGGACCCCAACTCCTTGGAGGCTCGGCTAGACAAACTGGTGGGGAGAAATGGAGCTAAACCTACCTCCCCTTGGGTACCTCGAGTGCTCGCGTACCCATGGCCGCCGGGCCTACGGACCCCGGAGGGAATCCCGACATATAATGGAGAGACAGACCCGGAGGAGTTTGTCAGGACGTACCAGAACCTAATGGTGTCAAGGGACTTCCCGGAGGAATTAAGATGCAAGCTGGTAGGCTGTTACCTGAGAGGAAACTGTCTCTCATGGTTCGATTCGTTGCCTCGAGAAAGCCTCAGAGACTATTACGATTTCTCTAAGGCCCTGCTGTTTAGATACGCCGGATTAAAGAAGGAAGGAAAGCAGTTGACTGAGCTTTTGGCTACCCGGCAGAAGGCTGCAGAAGGGTCAATGGAATACTATCGAAGGTACATGGACGATAGCATGAAGGTTGTCGACAGGCAGCAGCAGGAGAAGGCAGTGATTAGCGGATTCATAAATGGCTTGAGGGATATGGTGCTGTTCCAGAAATTGATGGAAAATATCCCGGAAACCTTTCACAACTTGCAAATGGCGGTACAACTATACTGCGCAATTAATGATGCCACACGGAAGAGAAAGGAAGAATCTGGGGAATTCCTCCCGGATAAGATAGAAAGAAGGAGAGTGGCAGACCCAAGTAGAAGGAACCCCGCTCCCGCACTGATAAACCGTGCCAGGGCGGACAGTTTCACCCCGCTCAGCAAGTCCCGAGCGGAGATTCATGCTATCCACAAGGACCTGCTCCCGGATCCATTGCCCATCCACGGGATCCCGTCTAGGGAAAACGCGGACAAATGGTGTGCCTACCACAAGTCTTACGGGCATGCGACAGAGGGGTGTAGGATGCCGAGGAACGAGATAGAAAGACTGATAGAACGGGGACAGTTGAGAGATTGCGTGGCAGCGGAGGTAAAGAAGGAGAACCCCCGGGACCAGCCTCAAGAGCAGTCCCGCAGGAGGTGGAGACCTAACCCGGGGAGAGGAAACGGAAGAGTCCAAGGCAACCAAGGTAACAGGGCCCCGGGGAGGCCCGCCATAGCCGCCGCGCCGGTCCAAGCAGTGGAGCCGGTCCCAATACCCAACAGGATGATCAACGTGATCAGTGGAGAAGTCGGAGAAGCATGTCAGTCAGTCTCCGCTATCCGGGCCCGGACCCGGTATGTTCCCCCGGGGGAGGTTCAGGGGAAAAGGTTTCGCCCCGATGAAGCTCTCACTTTCTCTGAAGCGGATGCAGCCCCGCCACAGATACCCCATTCTGACCCGATGGTGGTAACGGCGGAGATTGAAGGCTTCTTGGTCAAAAGGGTGTTTGTGGACGATGGAAGCAGCGTGGAGATCATGTTCGCTTCTTGTTTCGATCAGTTGGGAATTGGGAGACAGAACCTTAAACCTCCCGCATCTCCCCTGTCAGGGTTCACGGGCAAACCCGAAGTTCCACTAGGTGTTATTCCTCTCGCAGTGTGTATGGTGGATGAGAAGGACCGGAGCAAGAGGGTCTCGGTGACATGCAACTTCGCGGTTATTGATGCACCCTCGCCGTACAACGTGATCATAGGAAGGCCATGGCTAACTCAAGCCCGGGCAGCGAGTTGTCCGTATCTGTTGACGATGAAGTTTCCCACTGCGCAAGGTGTGGCGGTCGTGCGGGGTAGTCAAGCAGTCGCAAGAAGTTGCATGATGACGGCGGTGCTGGACGCAAAGAAAGCAGTAGGGGTGGTACACGGGGAAGTTCCCCGCCAGGAGTTGTAGGAGATGCAGGTGGCGGATAAAGGGACGGTCACGGTGGGAAAAGACCTCCCGGAGGAAGTAAAAGGCGCACTGAAGGAACTTTTGGCCAAATATCAGGGAGTATTCTCGTGGAGCCCGGAGGACATGGTGGGGGTGTTACCAGAGTTGGGGGTACACAAGTTGAACATAAGCCCTGCAACTAAACCCATCAGGCAGAAGAAAAGGCCTGTAGCACCGGAAAGAGCAGAATTTATAAAGAATGAAGTAAAGAAGCTGGAGAGAGCCGGGGTGGTCGAGGAAATCATCTACCCGGAATGGATAGCTAACCCGGTCTTAGTAAAGAAGCACGATGGAAGCTGGCGCATGTGTATTGACTTTACGGATTTGAATAAGTGCTGCCCCAAAGACAGCTATCCTCTCCCAAATCTGGACCGGCTGGCAGAGGCTATTGCGGGATATTCGGTGCTGGCCTTCTTCGACGCACATAAAGGGTATCACTAAGTGCAGATGGATGAGGCAGACAAGGCGAAAACCTCATTCATCACCGATTTTGGAACCTTTTGCTACAAGAAGATGCCCTTCGGGCTAAAGAACGCGGGGGCTACGTACCAGAGAATGGTGGACAAACTCTTCAAGGATCAAGTGGGAAGAAACATGGAGGTGTACGTTGACGACATGGTGGTTAAAAGCAGGGCTTACGGGGCCTTCTTGAATGACCTGGAGGAGATGTTCGAAAAGCTGGAACGGAGCAATCTAAAGCTGAACCCCTCCAAAAGTACCATTGGAGTGGGTGCAGGGAAATTCTTGGGTTTTATGGTGTCAAGCCGGGGCATCGACGTCAACCCGGAGAAGGTGGAAGCCTTAGCTAAAATGACCTCCCCTAGGTCGGTGAAAGAAGTACAGCGGTTAACAGGGTCCCTCGCGGCCCTCAGTCGGTTCCTGTCAAAGGGAGCAGACAGGCAGTTGCCTTTCTTCAACATTCTCAGGAAGGCCAAGGCGTTTGAGTGGTCTGGAGAATGTGAGAAGGCATTCCAAAATCTGAAAGAGCACCTCCAACAGTTGCCAACTTTAAAGAAACCCCTCCCGGGGGAGGAGCTCTTTCTGTACATAGCGGCGTCCCGGGAGGCGGTAAGTGCCGTACTAATCAAAGAAGAGGATGGAAAGCAGCACCCAAACTATTTTGTTAGCCGGGCACTTCGGGGGGCAGAAACCCGGTATACTGAGTTGGAGCAGTTGGTTCTGGCGCTGGTGCATGCTTCAAGGAGGCTTAAGCCCTACTTCCAGGGCCATCCCATAGTGGTCCTTACCAATTACCCGCTAAGACAGGTTATGTTCAAGCCGGAGGCATCAGGGAGAATGATGAAATGGGCCATAGAGCTGGGAGAATACGAAATCCGGTATGAGCCAAGGAGGGCGATCAAGGGCCAGGCCCTAGCGGACTTCTTGTTGGAATCAGAAGCAAGGATCAGTGAAGAACGGGAGATGCCTGAATCTCCGGAGAATACAACGAAGGCCGGGACAGACCTGACTTGGAAGTTGTATGTGGATGGATCGGCGCACTCCGGGGGCAGTGGAGCGGGAGTATTGTTGGTCAGCCCGGAGGGGAAGGAGTATCCCTATGCAGTCCAATTCGCTTTCAAAACAACCAACAATGAAGCTGAGTATGAAGCCTTGATCGCGGGGTTAAGGTTGGCAAAGGAGATGGAAATCAAAACCCTCACGGCACACAGTGATTCCCAGATTGTGGTGCAGCAAGTAAAAGGAGAGTATGAAGCCCGGGAAAGGAGCCTGCAAAGGTACTTGGAAACAGTAAAACCTCTGATAGCCGGGTTTAAAGCCTTCAACTTGGTTCAAGTTCCCCGGGAGCAGAACAGTAAGGCGGACGTTTTAAGCAAGTTAGCTTCTTCGGAATTAAAGCATGAGCCCGACCAAAAGCTGTACGTGGAGGTACTGGGAAGAAGAAGCTACCAGGAGAGCGATCAAGTAATGCTGGTGAACGAGGAAGAGTCCTGGATCACGCCTATGCGGGCGTACCTAGAAGAAGGAACTACCCCGGAGGATAAGGCTCAGGCTCGGAAGGTAAGAGTGAAGGCGCCTAAGTATGTGATTCAGGAAGGGGAGCTGTACAAAAGAGGGTATCTCCAGCCGTTGCTAAAGTGTGTAGAAAGGTTGGAAGGCCAACGCCTCATCCGGGAGGTGCACGAAGGATCTAATGGGAGCCACCAAGGGGCTCGCACCGTGGCCAGAAAGATCCTAAGGCTGGGGTATTACTGGCCGACGTTGTTCAAAGATGCGGAAGAACATATACAGAAGTGCTTGGCATGCCAGGCATTTGCCCCGCTAATCCACGTTCCCCGGGAAGAATTAGTCGGAGTCACAGGAGCTTGGCCATTCAGCAGATGGGGAATCGACTTGGTCGGACCATTCCCGACTGCCCCGGGAGGAGCCAAATACTTGATTGTGGCGATCGACTACTTCAGCAAATGGGTGGAGGCAGAACCACTCACCAACATACGAGGACTGACTTGCGTCAAGTTTTGCTGGAAGAACATCATCTGTCGATTCGGCATCCCGAAGGTCATAGTCACAGATAACGGGGCGCAGTTCGAGAACGACCCTTTCAAATCATGGTGTGTCAAGTATGGCATAGAGCAGAAGTTGACGTCGGTGTACCACCCCCAGGCGAACGGGCAAGTAGAGGTCACCAACCGCACCATCATCAAGGGACTAAAAACCCGCTTGGAAGGTGCGCGGGGAAATTGGATCTGGGAGCTACCCAGCGTTCTTTGGGCCCATAGGACTACAGAAAGCTCGGCTACCGGGGAATCCCCGTATGGCTTGGTGTACGGGTCAGAGGCAGTAATACCTGCGGAGATTGGGATCCCAAGCCCTCGAACTCAATACCAGCGCCCGGAAGAAGAAAACGATGGACGACGCCTTGACTTGGATCTCCTGGAAGAGAAGCGAGAGAATGCGGCACTTCAGGAAGCCAAGGTGAAGGAGCGAGTAAAAAGGTATCATGACAGAAGAGTGCGGAAAGAAGTTTTCATCCCAGGAGACTGGGTAATGAGGAGAAACGATAAGAGCCACCAAGCCCCGGAGGGCAAACTTGCGCCCAACTGGGAAGGGCCATACAAGATCAAGGAAGCATACCCGGGAGGGAGCTATGTGCTGGAGGACAAGCAGGGAAAGGAGATCCCCAGAAGGTGGAACGTAGCTAACCTGAGAAGGTTTTACGGGAAGTAGAGCGCCCCGCATCGTACCACAGTTACTGAAGCATGAAAATGCTAGGCATGAATATGCCAGGCATGGATATGCCCCCCGGGAAGCGTGAATACGCTAAGCATGAAAATGCTAGGCATGAATATGCCAGGCATGGATATGCCCCCCGGGAAGCGTGAATACGCTAAGCATGAAAATGCTAGGCATGAATATGCCAGGCATGGATATGCCCCCCGGGAAGCGTGAATACGCTAAGCATGAATATGCTAGGCATGAATATGCCAGGTATGGATATACCCCTCCCGGAAGCATGAATATGCCCGGAGAGAGAGAGAGAACCCGACGCTTGGCCTCGTTCCGGGTTTAGAGAAAAATTTGCTTAAAAAGGACCCATGGGTAGCTCCCATTTGGGTGCCCCGCTAGAATGGACCCGGAGCTTTGATGAAGCCCGGGGATCAAAGAATGTAATGATTACAGGAAAAAGTTAATGAAAAGGGTCTTTCAGAGAAACAATTTTTATTCAATCCTCTTTAAATTACAAATCGCATGAATACGTGGTCATAGTCATGGTAGGACAATTACATAAGCATTTTACATACAAGTATTCCTATCTATTTACTACTAGACCCACTTGGGACCTGACCCGGAAGCACCCTCAGGGTTACCCGGGCGGAAACCCCCTCCGAAGAACTGAGAGGACAGGAGATCTTCGGCAAAATGGGCATCCGGGGCTTGATTCCACGCAAGCTCCTCTTCCAGTTGCGCAGCGTCCTCTTCGTTCAGTTCAGGGATAGGCACAACCACAGATCCCTCGGGAAGTGGCTCCGCCAGGCGCATTCTTCTCACCCCGGCAGAAGTAACAAACCTGTACTTAGGAAACATGACTGCTGCACTTTTACCCTTCTCTTCCCGGCTAATACGAGTACCCTCGGCGGTCTTTATCCCCTTCGTGGTGACTCCAGAGTCGGCAATTTCCCGGATGCGTCTTATCCGGCGGGCCACCTCTTCCGGGTCAATGGATACAGTCATGTCCTCATACCTTTCGTATGCCACGTCCACCTCCACCCGGGCAGGAACTCGGCGAAGGCTAGAGGGATAGGGCTCAACTCCTCCCGCGGCTATCTTATTATGCCATTCAACGACATCCAGATAAGCCTTATGATGAGGAGCTCCCTCACCAAACCTCTTCGGGTTAGCCTCCATACGTTCTATCGTCCTGCGAACCCCGGCTGGAATATCGGTAAGAGGAGATACCCCAACTAAGCCATTCTTGAGACCCAACAGGTGGTAGGATAATCGGGTGATTAATAGAGCATCCTGGAGGACCCTATTCCTATGAGTAAGGGACCGATTCTCCTTCTCAAAGTCACAGAGAAGCTTGTTCTGAGCGGAGCGGGTCTCCAATGTCCTCAGTTTCTCCTGCGCCCGCTCTAGTTCACCCCACACCATGCCTAACTCCTTGGTAGTACGATGCTGGGAGTCATCGTGAAGGGCTTGCAGCTCAGCTATGGTCCTATGAGAGTTCAGGGCCTCCCGCATATGGTCAGAAGCAAGGTCGAAGCACTGGTTCAACGACCCGAACTTGGCATCAACTGCCTTAAGAAACGCCACCAACACCCGGATCGACCCAAACTCTTGAAGGAAGCATTCCAACCCCGCCTCAGCTAATGCCCGGTTAGCCTGGTCGCCTCCAAACCGCCAATGGGCTAGCTTCCTTTGAAGAAAAGAGCATTGGAGGCACCCAGCGCGGGGGAGAGAGAAGTAGGTGCCGGAAGAACTACTAGGATGAGGAAAAACATAAGGCATGGGCCCGCACGGGAGAATCTCCTCTAAGGGACGCTCAGACTACAAAAAAAAAACGGTCATATCATTAAAAGGCAGAACTTGTCATTAATCAAAATAGGCACCAAGGCCAAAGTTCTACATGCGCTTCCCCGGGGGGAAGGAAAGCTACAAAATGCTTAAAAAAGGAAGATTACAAGGGAAAAGGCAGGCTAAAGTCTAGAGTTATACATGGTCTTCAGTAGAGTGCCCCTCTCCTGGAATAGCGTGAGCTCTTTCAAACCTCCTCTCCAGCTCCACCAGATCCTCGGTGGTCCACTCGGGGCCGGCATAAGCGGGGGCGTCCACGGCGGGCTCATCAGCGGACCGTTCAGGGTACCCCACCTTCCGCGTAGCCTTCCGGGTTTGGTAAAGAAGGTCGTCTTGACCCGCAGCAAGGCCAACCCGGTAGTCCCCCCCTTGGACTTGAACTGCTTGGTACCCGAAATTGTCAGGCACCGCGCAGTATTCGAGATAATTCTCTGCCCAGTGGGGTGTCTCTGGGACGACCCCATAAACGTTGAAGTCCTCGGAGCCAGGGTCGGGGCAGGAGGCCTCACCGATCGCAGGGAGCTTCATCTTCCTGATGTCCGAAGCAGAAGAAGCCCGGGAGGACATCTCCAGTGATCGCCACAGCTGGGGCACCAAACTTTCCAGACTCGCTTCCTGAAGATCCCGGAAGCGATGGTTTAATAGGTCATTGGCCTTGGGCCGATAGTAGGACGCCTGGGCATCAAGACGCGCGGGCCCGGGCAACCAACCCCGCAAACTCCGATACATTTCATGACAGGCGTCCGCGCTGGCCGCAGCGGCAATCCCCTCCAGCTTCTTCTCGAACGCCTCAGAGCGAAGGAGCTTCTGTGTGACGGCATTGAAGGCCTCGAGCTGAGAACTCTTCTTGTCCTTCTTCAGGGCGGAGTACTTCTTTTCCACCTCCGCCAACTTTTTCTCTTTGTCAGCAAGCCGCTTCTCCTTATCAGCCAGCTTCCTTTTGGCCTCTTCTAGCTGAGTCGCGAGGCCATCTTGCCCGGCTAGCTTCTCCCTGGTCTCGCGGAGTTCCTTCTCCATCTTGGCAAACAGCCCCGCGCTGTATTTGGAGTAGGTCCGATTCAATGCCTCGGCAAACTGAGAGTCCGCCAGGATGGCGTCGACAAAGGCAATGCTCTGCACAACAAAGAAGCAAGTAAGGAAAACGGAGGGATTACCTTAGACAAAAGACAGATCTAGAATAGCGGTTACCTCTTCTTTTTCTTCCGGGATAGCTTCGGAAGCAGTGGCCCGCGAAGGAGGAGGAGGAGGAAGGAAGTCCTGGGTCCTCTGACGAGAGGGAGGGGGCGACCCGGATAGCTCGCTAGGAGGCGGCCGTTTGAACCGCGAGCTTGCCCCACCGCTGTAAGTAGGGTGTTGGATGAAAGATCGACGCCCGGGGGTAGGCGCCGAGCCGGGGGTAGCACGGACCTCAGAAGAAGGCCCGGAGGGTGTCTGCTGGCGAGACTTGGGAGGCGCACGAGGCCTCTGAGGGACAAGAGCAGGGTTCTCGGGGGGAGGTGGCCCAGGTTGGGAAGCTACTGGCGGTGTTGAAGGAGTCTGTCGATCTGGGTGAGCGTCCCCCGCTAGAGCATCACCTCCGGAAGACTTGTCGGTGAGGGCCATGACGTCTGCGTACAAAGAAGGTTGTACTGAGGCCAAAGAAAACAAGAAAGTTAGCAAGCAAAAAAAAAAAAGAAAAAAAAGAGTTCATAAAAACAAGATAAGAAATAAAATCTTAACGGGCACCTCCATCCGGCCACACCGCAGAGATACGTGGGAGCGTGAAGAGGTCGCTGGGGTAAATCCCGCGAGGCCAGAAATAACCCGCGTTCCCACTCTTGTAAAAAACCTCCATATCTAAGGGGGAAAGACGGAGGAAGCTGTGGTCACTAGCAACGACCGCAGGGAGGTTGGACAGAGGCTTCTTGTCCTCTGGAAGAATGGAATCATTCCAGGCAGGCATGGGATAAGCCAGGGAGTCGCACAGGAAGAAGCCCTTGGAAAGATACCCCTTGGCTGATCGGGGTTTGCTCAGGAGGAAGTCCTTTATCCCCGAACGGATGTTGAAGGAGAAGACGCCCGGGAAAGAAGCGTGCGCCTTCCGAAGAGCGTAAAAAGAGCGAAAGAGGAGAAGAGTAGGGGAAATGGCGCATCTAGCACAGTTGAGAAGGAAAGCCAAGATCAGAGCCACCCCGTTAGGATGCATCTGGGCCGGGGCTATCTTATAGAAAGTGAGTATCTCGAGGAAGAGAGGAGGGAAGGGAAGGCTAAGCCCGTATTGAAAGTGTATACGCGGGATGCACGCGGCCTCTCGCTCGGAGGCCCCCGGGGGAAGCTTGGATAAGGAGGCATTAAGGGGAAGAGGAATGAAGGAGCGCTTGGCTAGATCCAAGACGTCCCTATCTACGGGAGGAGAGTCCACGGAAACATCGAAATACTTAAGCCCTAATGGGCGCACCCCGTGAGTAGGCCCCCGGGGAACATCGTCGCCGAGCCCTTCGTCAAAAGCCTCCTCCCCCAAATCCTCCCGGGCATGACCAGGAGAACTACCCTGGCGGGAACTCATTTCTTCCAGGGCGAATGGGCCAGGGGCGTCTCGTTCCAGGGGAATATCGGAATCCTCGGAACGAGCGTCCAGGGAAGGATTCGGAGAGGAGACAGGGCTATCGGCAGTCCTAAAATGGATCTCGTACGGGCTCTGGAACTCTTCGGTATCTAGAGAGGAGTTGGAGTGAAGAGGGGAACCCATAGAAAAGAAGAGAATAAGGAGATAGGGCTTACTTGGCTGAAAGGGCGAGGGAGCGAATGAGCAGAGCGTCTGAAGAAATTTTGCAGAAAGTAAACTAGTGAGAAAGAGGTTAGGCCCCTTATATAGACGGAGGAATAAGAACCGCCACCTCAAAAGGTGGAAAAGCAATAATGACACGATGAACGAGACACTGATCAATGCAGAAGAGGAAAAGACGGCGTCGTCAGAAACCCATTGTAGCACGAATGGGTCCTACCAGGAGAGAGGCAGCCAAAAAGGGAGCGTTTAAGACCAGTTCCCCGCGTCATGAAAACCCGGATGACTGGTCTGGGGGGCTAGTGATAATACTGGCCCAAAATCCGGCTGGGCCAGGAAGGTCCGCGGCCCATAACTATCAAAGCAGTACCTTTCCCGCTGGAAGGTACATCCGGATAAGGAAGAGGACATATGATGACAAAGGAAGTGGTCCTGCACCTTATCCCCAAAGCAGGTAGAGCTCGGCTATAAATACTAGTCTCAAACAGTAAACAAGGTATGTGACATATATCTCTCTACTTTATATTGAGAGCACCTTCCGTACGTTTTCTTTCTCCGCTATCCCCATCTCATCATCACACCGGAGCTTCTTCCCCGGGACACCTCCCGAGGATTGTTTTGCAGGACTAAAGCAGGCTGATCTAGGAGGAGACCCGGATAGCATCCACCCCCGGGAGACGGACGGAAATTGGTAGCATCAATGTTATATTTGGTTGAGTCACAATTCAAATAATTATATTGGATGTATAAAAGGTAAATGTTATGGTATATTAAAGAAATATATTGAGTTGAATATCATAGCCATGTATTTTTCAGAGGATTTGAGTCGTTGAGTTGTATATCATAATATTATTATATTAAAGAGGATATGAGTCATTGAGTTGCATATCATAAAATTTTATTTAAGAGGACATGAACCGAACTGAATTGTTCTGAACTGAAATGAACTGAATTGAACTGAAACGTACTGAACTGAACTAATTCCAAATTGTCATATAATGAAGACATATTATATATGGTTGAGTCGATTTAAATAAATCAAGATTCAAATAATTATATTGGATGTATAAAAAGTAAATGTTATGATATATTAAAGAAATATATTGAATTGAATATCATAGCCATGTATTTTTCATGAGATCTGAACTAAATTGGACTGAACTGATATGAATTGAACTAAAATAAAAATAATATATTTTCATTTGTTATTAATGAATGCTCATCATCATATAAAAGGAAATTTGATGAACTGAACTGATCTGAAAAAAATTTAAATTTACTGAACTGAACTGAACTGAAAAAAATTTAAATTTACTGAATTGAACTGAACTGAACTGAACTGAACTGATCTACAGATAAGCTCTGGTAAACAGGGCCTTACTTGTTGCAATAGTGTACTTCGATTAATGTGAATGATACTAAATAGTTGGAGGATTAATCACTGAAATAATTCCTTTATTACAAAGCCTTGAGTGAGACCGTTTTATTATAAATTTATGGTATGATGAATGATAGTTAATGTGTTTAATAGATTTGTTCGTGTGTTTACAAGTTTTGTTTTGTTTGTTCGTGTGTTTACACATGAAACTAGCTTATAGCAATCAAAACTTGTAAACATACGAACAAATATATTAAACACATGAACTATCATTCGTCCTACCATAACCTTATGGTAGGAATCTCACCCAAGACCTTCTCTTAATTTATTTAAGTGATCAGAATGTTTAGAGGAAACCACTTTTGATCGGCTAACATTAATTGTATTGAGTTTGCAGTTTATCACGACTAAACCTATAAGGTCACACTAAGCATGAAATTGGAGACTTGAGTCAATTTTTCGGCCTTTATTTTGCCCAAAAGATAGTTTTCGATCTTTACAAAAAATCGTTCAATTCCGTTAACCATATTTTTTTAAACATTCTTTTTTTCGGCCTCTTGACAGAACTATTCGGTCAACCGTCTATCAACACAACTTGGCAGGGGTGAATTTATATTTTAACATATTCACGGAATGGGTTAAGCTCTAATTGAACACCCACTTTACCGAAGCCACCGTTATTGTCTTGAATTTTTCCAGACAGATTGAATATAGCAACTAGATTAAAAAGGAGTTGATTGGGCATTGATGGTAATGACGAAAATGCCCTTCAAAATTAGGGCTGAATTTGCAAATATATAAAATTATAAATTTGCCCATGTTATGCTGTTTTGACTTACAGTTGACTTATTGGTGTTGTTTAAAAGGTCAAAATAGAATGATTTTTTTAAAAGTAGGGTCAATGGAACCAAACTATTTTTCGTAAATACCGAATTACTATCATTTGGACAAAGTAAAGGCCAAATATTTAAATTAAGTCAAAAACAATTATCTATAAGGTTGGGAGTCTAATGGTAATTAATTTCTTATTGAGCTAAACCCATAATGACTAAAATTATAGTTTATGGGGATTATTCAGAGACGGTTTTTATATAGAAACGGTCTCCTCAGAGACTATCTCTTCTGGTTATTTAGTATAAATAAACTTTTGAATGAATTACCTAAATGGTCCCATAAAAGTTTAAGAGAAGGTCTTGGGTGAGATAGAACGAATGATAGTTCATGTGTTTCACAACTTTGCTTGTGTGTTTCACACCTTTGTTTGTCTATCTAAATTTAGTAGTTCATTTACACGTTAACACATCTTATGGCTAACAAAGATTTTCTCTTCGGCTTATGGCAAACAAAGTTTAAACCCGTCTCCACCTCATCACCCATAACAGATACAAAATTTAAAACCACCCCTTCTCAAGACATGTGACTAATCCCCGTCCCACCTCTTATGAATACTTAAAATACATTTGTTTATATAACTTTTATCAAACAAAATAGTAATCATATTGAGAATACAAATTCTCAGTTGAGACATGTCTCTATAGAGATCAAGTATTATAAGAAACCGTTATCGGTTGAAGTTGTCATTGGCGAACATCAACCCCGTCGTTGCTGTTATATTTTAGGATGTTGGTGTCACTAGAGCTCAACCGGCTCACATGGATTGACTCGAGACTGAGATTTGGTATGAATTTGTACGGAATAACAATAGTGTACCAAAGATTATGAATGATCAAGGAAATTGACTGAAAGATCAAGAAAATTGAATGAAAGATCAAATGAACTGAAAGATCAAGGCAAAACAAGAATGTTCAAGGCTGAAAGATCAAGCAAACTAACTAAAAGATCAAGCAAAAATGATAAATGTTCAATCCCTTGTCCCTTGGTCTCCACAAGGACAGGTATTATCCAAGACTCTCTATTGAGAAAGTTCAAATCTTTAAAAAGACACCAAATTTCAAACCCAATGAGTTATGTAAAACACAAAAATCTCGTCCAAATTTTAAAAAAGTGTAAATATAATCTCACTCAAAATTTGAAGAAAACAAGAAATTTGTAATTATAAAAAGATTGCCAACTAAACAATATTCCAAAAACATTATTCGTGTCCTTAACTTTCTTCTAATTTTATCTTCCCCTTCTTCTCTTCCTTTACTATTTCAATGCAATTTTCTGAATTGCACAATAAACATAAACAATTAAAATAAAAAATTAATCAGACACTCAACATAAACTAATGGTTCGTTGGGAGGATGAGGATGGGGCGGTTGGGCCAGGTAATATATAAAATCCACGCCAACCCCATAACCCGTACGGGTTGTGAACTCGTCTCCATCCCCGATGCATTCCCCATCAACCTTTCCTCATCATCGCCCTGTTCCGGTGCAAATGGGGTGGGCTCCACCCGAACCAGCCTAGTACCATCCCTAGTCATAGCAAATTCGACAAAGTTTACATAATAAGATTCATGTTAATGGTCGACTATAACTAAATTTTAAATAAATGATATATATCAACATAAACAATTGATGTGATTTGTGACTAATTAAGATTTTAAAAATGGAATGGCATCATTGCCATGATTAATTGTTGTGAGTATGATCATATTAATCCTGATAAAGTGCGGAAAGCTAAATCAAATTTAAATTATTTTGTGAAGATTAAGTGCTGCTCATTTTTTGCCATTACAAGTGAAACATACTTAATTGGTTAATTGGTTTTACCAATCTAAAAGAACTAGTAAAGAAGGTGAAAGTTCCACCAATCTACCAATTCACTATGTTTTCTATACGTGTTTTAGTTTACTGCAGAAAAACAACGTTGCAACGTGAAAATAGTAAATGCAGAAAATATAAAACAACACAGAAATTGATCACGCGGTTCAGTGCAAAGCATTTACGTCTGTGGGGCCGTAGCACGGTGTAAAAATCATTCACTATATGTTAAAGACACAATGCAAACTTATCTTCACAATCTAGTGGCGATTCCTTGCTGCCTATCATACTTTATGTCCTAACAGTTGCTACTATGATCACCTCCAGTCCAAGGAGATTGCGGCTGACTTTCTATACCCGAGTTTCACACACGTCCAAGTGTTTGTTGAAGAACGCGGACGACGTTGCTCTGGCCTGCTCTGGTCCATGCGAGCCTCATATTCACAACTTGACACGTGTACTTTTATAGAAAACTATAAAAAGCTATATATAGATAATACTATATATAGAAACTTAGGCAGAGTCAAGAAGTATAGAGTATTAGAGTAGATTAGTGGAGGCCAAAATGGAAAGCAAAGAGCAAGTTGATGAGAAATTCGGGAAAAATGAAGAGCAACAAAGAAGGATCTGGGGATTTCTTGAAGAAAACAGTTGAAGCTGGTATCGTAGATGCAAATGATGGCGATGATGAAGTCAAAGGGATAAAAAAAAGAGGTTGATGATTTATTAGTTTTTGCTAAAGTTGTTCATCACACTGATTTCTCTCTTGATCAATAATATTTTTTCTATCTCTAGCTTTCAAATAAATTTGTGTGTTTCATGTAATTTTTTTAAATCATTAAGTTCAAGAGAAGTTATTTCTTAGGATATCCAAGGCTGTCAAGTAGACGAACCCTTTCAAATTATGAGGACATAATGATATAAGTCCTGAACATTTTTTACTATAAAATTTACCGAATGATGTGACTTTTTGTGATAAAATTTATGAACAATGGCGAGTTGATCCCATTAGTAACTTTTTGTGTGGCATGAGGTTTGATTCGTAGACATCCGCATTGAGGTTGATGATGTGGCAGCACATTGGGATTTGGGATTTAAAATTTCCAATGTGAGAATTTTAATTTCCAATTGCTGATGCTGAGTCATTGGCATTAATGTTCACTGGCTTTGAAGTTTAGGTCGCCGATGGTAGAATTTGGGTCATTGAATGAAAAATCTCATTTGATCTTGATAAATAGGTGAATTGCATTTTCCGATTTTTGTTGTTCTGGTGTTATTATGTTGTTGAAGGAAGGGTTTTGCTTGTTTCTAAATTGTTGCGTGAATTATTATCTTTGAGACTTGAGCACACATCCATTTTATAATTAAAGTTAACATCGTATTTTTAAGGCGAACATTTTTTACCAGCATCCCGACACTTTTTCTTAAAATCAATTAAATAAATGTACTCAAGAAGACTCAATCTTTTTTATTCTTTTAATAGCTCCATTGTCAATCTCTAACTAAATATGCAGTGTTCTTCGATTTAAGTATGTTGGAGGATGATTGGCCACATATGAAAGGCGTGCGAGGAGGACGAGGATGTCGAGATTATCATCGTTTCTTTCTTATACTGCTCATATTCCTGGTGAGAATGATGTTTTAGTTCACAAAATATACATCTTATTTACAAACTGAAAAATATCTACAAAATAAATCTCAAGTATTTAGGTTGAAGATCTACTATGTAAAGACCTGAATCAAAATGTAGCATGTGCAACATGTTTTCTTAATTCATTATAGAAAGGAAAATCATTTTACTACATTTCTATCTTTGTAGAACTATATGAGGGGCATCTTTCACCCTCTCTCCATGACACCCCTTTGTCCGATAAATTGATTTATCTAATTCTTATATGCAGGTCCATTTTTCTATGCCAGTCTATGTTGTTATTTTTAAAAATAAAATCTTATACTTTGGTTGGTATAAATTTATTTATTACATCCTGTTAAGGCACCTGAAAGTGATTCATCTATGATATTCTCTGTTGTTACTATTCAACATAAATTTTATATTTTGGTTGTTGTAAATTTATTCAGTAAATCAAATAGTTAAGGTACTTGATTATTAATAGTTTTAAGAGCACATATTAGAAATTGGAAGATTTCTGACTCTTCTTGAGTTCAAAATGCGGTTTGATAAGTTTGATTACCTAGAAATTCAAATGAACGTGTTCCTTGTCAGGTGTTCAAGGAGTTTGTTTTTGAAAAGTATACATGTTTTTATCAGACAAGTATTATACACATCGTAGTTAGAGTTGTACTAGGTTCTTGTGATATTGATTACTCTCTATAAGTCTTATGAGATAATTGTATATGATATTTCCTGTAGGATTCGTAAAGTCTATTGATGATATCTGTGAATCACTGAAGTGCACTACTTCTCAACATATAAATTGGAACACGACGTCCTTTATTATCTTCTTGATCAAATATCAACCACTGTTTTGAAGATGTAGATATTTAAAATGTGAGCATCTTTATCCAAAAGTAACTTACCCACACTTTCAGCTCTTAGCTTATCATATCCACCAAATGCTTATCTCTATCTGTTGTTTTTCTTCAGGCCATATTGAGATTGTCTGGCTTGGAAGAAACAAAAGTTACTGATTGTATCACGGTTAACATCGATGCAAGGGCTTGATGGAAGGCAGAGTAAGTTGTGTTGAGCATTGCTTACGTGTTTCAGAAATATTTCTTTATTTTCATTCTTATTTGTGTTTGTTTTGATATCTTTTGTAAAAGTGGGATTAACATGTAACTGTCTATATATTTTATCATTCCTCTGAAAGAAAGATATTGTTAACACACTAAGGATGATATCCATTTATGTTTGTGTTTCATATGCTTAAAAAAAACCAGATTCAACAATTTAATCCATTTACTATTCGAGTATATATCTCTAATTATTTAAATTTTGTATTATACTATAACTTCAACTATTCAACCATTCATGTTTACAATGTTGAGAACCTTGTTGGATTGCTCCCTCACATGTCCTCTTCAAGTGGATGAAATTTCATTTGGATACAAGAAAATCTTCAAATTCACTATACCTTTGGTTAATAAAAAGGGAAATAAGGAAACAATGGAAAAAAGTGATTTAAACACCAAATTTCGCACAACATTCGAATACGTGGAAAAATTAGATTTACTAAATTCTCTTTATTAGTAAAATATAAACGTAAACTAGCATTACCTAATTTGTTATAAACATAGCAGGTACACCAATATAGACAATCACAAAGACTTTTTATTTTTCTCTAAGCAACCCGTCCTCATATTCTGTACTAGAACCCCCTCTCATCCAACGTTTCTCTCCGTCTCTCACACACATGGGCAACAAAAAGGGCAAAAATCTAGGGAAGAGAATGAGGCTCGAAGAAGTTGTTGGGGTCGGTGCCAAACCCTTGGGTGAACCGATCGGGATCGGAAGAGGGAGATGGGCATGGAATCATTACAGTTCATTCGAGTTCAATGGATGTCGATATGATTTGGTTAGTGAAAATTTTCTCCTTGCATTTTATTTGTGAATGTGTGATTGAGATTTTGTTTGTCAAAAATCTGTTGAAGATTTTAATTGTTGGTGGTCGTGATGACATTTTGGGCGTTTTACCGTACATGATTTGATTTTCAATTTCGAAAAAAATGTGAAACTGCATGCACTCAATTGAATAAACATAATTACTTTTGTTTGTTTTGCTAAGGTCTTGGATATATATGAGATTTTGTAGGTTGTGAGTTAGAATTTAGAACAACGTGATTGGAATCAAACTGATTTCTAGCATTAGCTTTTATTGGACCCCTTAACCCTAAAAATGCCGTAAAGGTTATCTGAAAGACTCAAGATACACAGAATTGGCTATTAACACACTTCATCCATATCCCTAATAGCAATACCAACCCCTGCAAAACTTCATAGTCCTACTAATGAACCATCAGTATTTACTTTGAGGGTTCCTCTTGGTAGCTTCCAATGTACCTGCAAAGTTGTTCTCTGCAAAAACAAAGGGGGGGGGGGGGGGGGGGACTTCATTTCATGGTATTAACGTGTGGAATTTTCTTATCATACAGATAGACATTCCTAGTGCACCAGATAATCCAATTCACAATACATGGCATTAATCTCACACAAGTTCTCAATCTATCAGATTTTATATCTATGTTCCAGAAATAAAAACATCTATTCCATTGTATATTGAAAAACCCATGCTTAATGTCACATAGAACATATGCATAACACCAAAGTTGTTCGATAACATGGCAATTATGAAAAACATTATGCAGATACTCGGAATCTGATTTACAAAAGCAACATATAGAATTCATGTTAAAAACTTTGCTCTTATAAAATTTCTGCTAGAGGTAACAACCTGTTCATAAGTCTCCAATTAAATACAGAGAGTTTCTTAGGTAAATACTTAGAACATAGAATTTTAAAATTGAGTTAAGCGTTAACTTTTTTGGTCAAAGTATCTGATAAGCAAGTGTCAATTACTGAATATACCACTTAGCTCTGGCTTCAAAATGAGTTCATCTCCATAAACTGGAAACAAAGAGTATTCCTTTTTGATAGTGCGATGAATATTATCACTAAAACCTACACTCAAGATATTAGCTAGCCAGATTCACCTGATCATCATGAAATTCTTTTACAGTAAGATCTGAATCAGGTATATCTATGTTTTCATTCCAAACATCAATTAAGTGGACCTGTCCCAAGCCAATTAGCATTCAAGAAAGAAACCTCTCCATTTCCAATTTTAAAATAACTGTTATTATAGGCTATTTCCTGAATATACATTATTCTTTAACATGTTTTTGATAATTTCTTATTGTCTGGTAAAGACCAAAGACCACATGATTTCCCGGGGGGGGGGGGGGGGGTAGGACTTCGTTTCATGGTATTGACGTGTGGAATTTTCTTATCATAGAGATAGACATTCCTAGTGCACCAAATAATCCAATTCACAATACATGGCATTAATCTCACACAAATTCTCAATCAACCAGATTTTATATCAATGTTCCAGAAATAAAAACATCTATTCCATTATGTATTGAAAAACCCATGCTTAATGTCACATAGAACATATGCATAACACCAAATTTGTTCGATAACATGGCAATTATGAAAAAAATTATGCAGATACTCAGAATCTGATTTTCAAAAGCAACATATAGAATTCATGTTAAAAACTTTGCTCTTATAAAAATTTCTACTGGAGGTAACAACCTGTTCATAAGTCTCCAATTAAATACGGAGAGTTTCTTAGGTAAATCAGTGTTAACTTTTTTGGTCAAAGTATCTGATAAGCAGATGTCAATTACTGAATATACCATTTGGCTCTGGCTTCAAAATGAGTTCATCTCCATAAACTGGAAACAAAGAGTATTCCTTTTTGATAGTACGATGAATATTATCACTGAAACCTACACTCAAGATATTAGCTAGCCAGATTCACCTGATCACCATGTAATATTGTCAAATAGTGGCTGAAAGTATAAATGTAGAGTTCTTCCACTATAGACATTCCTAAATACTACAATGGAAAAGTTTATGGGGTTTTCTGAGTACAATTTTCAACCATTCTCTTATAGCTCACATGAGCATACTTAGCAAGTAAAATGATGACTTTTCCAGATTAATCTTTTGACCAGTAGCCTTTTCATTGAATTTTTAGAAAACTCATAAAGGTTTGCATGCTTGAATCATTAGTTTTTTTTAGAAAAGCCACATTATCATCCTCAAAAATTAAGTGAGTTATCAGTTTGTTACAATTTGGCACCCTATAATAATTAACGCTAGTTTTTGGATAACAGACCAGTTTCTAGAAAAGGCCTCAGTGTGAATATTAAACTAAAATGGTGACAAATGGATCACCTTGTTTAATACCTCTTGAGGTTTTTTAAAAAACCATAAGGTTTGTCATTAACTAGTACTGAAAAATAAGATGCAATATGTTACCCATTACATTTCTATCAAATGACCCTTAATTGAAATCTCATTTTTAAAATAAAACTGTTTCAAAAAGATATTTCTGACAAATGACCCAGGATAATCTATCAAATGCCTTTATCATGTCTGATTTGAAAACAAACATTATACCCTCTTGATTTATTATTCAAAAAATCGACTAGTTCAGCCATTAGCCATACATTGTCTGAACAAAGGGCTGATTGTTTAGGGGAGATGAGAACGGGAATAATTGGCTTCATTCTTTCAGTAAAAACCTTTGAAAAGATCTTATTCAGAAAATTAGAAAGGCTTATTGGTCGAAAATATGAAAAAGTTGAGTTAACTTGTCTTTTGGTATCAGTGTAATTAATAAAAGAGGATGCTATTGATCTAGGTATGGGATTCCAGACACAAATTTTTTCATCGCCATCAGTAAATCCGTTACCATTATATCCCAACAATGACAATAAAATGTACCTGTAAACCCATCAAGTCCTAGAGCTGACTCCTTGTCCATTTGGAATACTATGTTCTTGAACTCTTCCTCTGTGACAGGCTTCAGTAGATCATCATTCATTTCTTTAGTCACTAGAGTGGATATGTTAGCCAACATTGATGCTGAAACTTCACCTGATATGTCCAAATTTTCACCTGTAAGAAAATCTTGAAAGAAATTCACTCCTTCCATTGATGATTAGAATTACGAATTGTAGAATTTTTTTTTGCTTTGAATGTTTTACTCTAACTGAAGCATGAAGTTTTTTGGAATTCTGATCCTCATGCTTTAATCATTTAATGTTGGATGCCTGTTTCCAAAAAATCTCTACCCTTTTTAAAGTCGGAACCAGTTCAACTTGTGCTTTGAATAACTTAGTTCTACTAACTACATCATTCATAACTTGATGATTATGTTCCATGACTTCTACCCTTTCTTCCGCCACTTTTACATTATCATGTATATTACCAAAAATCATTTTGTTCCATTCCTTGAGCTTATTTTTAAGCCTCCTAAGTTTTACAGAAAAATTCAACATACCTACACAATCTGTTATTTCTTCCCAACTAATCCTAACTATATCATTAAAATCAGGGTGTGTGAGCCAAGCATGCTGAAACCTAAAAGATTTGGGTCCTGAGCTAAATACATGGTTATGAATTTTAACTACCACATGAAAATGATCTGAGCACCATCTAGATTTAACTTTAATGCTAGCGTTAGGAAAAACTTGGTTAAAAGATACTATTGCAGTCCCTTATCCAACCTTTTCCACATATTACCTCTTATTCCATTACTGGTTCTAACTCCTGACCATGTAAAATGGTTACTAGAAGGTGTGATTTCAGTAAGATGATAATTATCTATAAAATCATTGAAATCCATCATGCTATTGATATTAATTAGGTGTAGATTGACCTAAATACTTAGAAGAATATCTAATTGCATGAAATTCCCTAATAAGTATAACTGGTTTATCATTTAAGTTCCCTAATTCTGACCATAATACATTACTTTTAGTTACCGTGTTCCTAGCATATACAAAAATTGCATTCCAAGTTGAAGGAAAGGAAACATGTTTCATTTCAGCAAAAATAAAATGATCACGCACATTTATAATAGAGACTATAAATTCATTACTCCAATATAACCATATTTTATCCCTAGGTTCAACATAAAAATTATTGCATCCCAATCTAAAGGCTATATCTCTAATCTTGTTTGCTTCAATAAATGGATCAATTATGACAAACAAAAATATACCATGTTTTCTCTTAAATGTGATTAACTGTAGTTTGAGTTCTATAATTTTTAATCCCCCTGACATTCCAGACACATAGATTTACAAATGTCATTAATTGAACTAGGGAGCTTGATTCCATTTGTCTAGTCCTAATTGATTTAACAGCACATGTGTAACCTTTTTTAGTGGCTCTTGAATCTACTTGGGTGTCATTAATCTCTATAACTTCCTCACTAATTAGCATATCAAATATGTTCTGTTCAGATACATTAGGTTGGAAAATAATGTCTCCAATTTTAAATTTTCTTGTGTTTTCTTGCTCATCTGAAATTTTTGTAGTTGTCTTATCTTTTGATTTTTTTTTGTATAGGAGGATTCTGTGCTCTTTGATTCCGAGGGAACGGGGAAGAAGCCTTTTGTGGCCATAATCAAGGTATGTGTATTCTATTACTATATGTTGATGAAGCATAGATGAAGTCTTATGTGAATTTCATTACTTCCTTATTTACGCATTGTAGTATGTCGCTTACTGTAAACATTTTTTCACCATTTCTTTCTATTAATTCTTATCGTTGTATTTTTCTTTTCTTTTCTGTATGTAGAAAAATATTAAAATGTGCAATGTGTATGTCAGTTCTTCAATTTATGCATACTTCTTTTATGTAATGTGCAATATGCATACCATATTTTCAAATTGTGCATATTAACTCTTCAAACTATGTAATGCGTTATTAATGTTGGATGTGCATTCTAAAAAAACTAGAGAATTTTTAATGACCATCATATCCATTATATTGTGCATACCATGTCTTTTACTTGTGCAATCCATTAATGATAAAAGTCTATTGTGAAAAGAAAGAGATTCACTAGTGCAAAGCAGGGGATTTAAGGCGGTTCCAACGTACCAGAGAAGGCACAAAGGAACCGCCTTCTCTGGCTGTGCCTTAAAATTTCCAATTTTTTAAGGCGGTTCATGAACCGCCTTAAAATTTTGACATCTTTCGATATCGAAAACTACACATTTAATGTTACGAATTCGAAAGTGTCATATACTATAACCGCCTTAAACGTAAAAATCTTACGAATTCGTAATTTTTTTTTAACCCAGCAGAAATGTTTTTCTCATTCGAAAAACCTTGTAACCCGGCAGAATGGTCTTTCTCATTCGAAAAACCTTGTAACCCAGCAGAATGGTCTTTCTCATTCGAAAAAGGTTACAGATCATCCAAAAAAAACCCACTCGCAATAGTGCCTACGAGTTCGTAAGCACTATCACGAGTGGGTGAAAACATTTAATGGAGAACTCGAAATTAATATAAACCAATCACATTAGCTTTATACATTATAGTTGTATCATACTAAAATACATCAATCTTTTAAGGCTTCAAGCAAAGGAACATCCATTCTGCGCCATCATTGAGATGAGAGTAACACAAGTTGCCACCCACAAAGCCTGATCACCGTAGTTCTGCAAAAATACACGAGAACTCACAAATTCACAATTTAGCTTAAACACACAAAATATCACAGAATCATATACTATTCCAAACTGCAGTCACTTTGTAACCATCTTTTCTTACTGAATTCTTACCCAAATAGGTTCATTCTGAATTTTGAAGCATATTTTGGAGTTCTAACGGTACTACGGTAAAGGAATTATCCTAATAGGAGTTAGGATTATTAAGATATGAATTTTTTTAAGTAGCAATCAGCTGGCTGCCCAGAACAGCATCCGTCCAGTCACAGCAGACTTACAACTCAATTATCTCCATCATTACTGATGCGAATTCAAACATTTCAGGTTCTATAACCTAGAGAATCTTACAAGGATTTCACAGGTACAAGAATCAACAAAATCAGAGTTGGGGTTAAATAGATATGGGTTTGTAAAGTGAGGGCTGTGCTGTAAACTTGAATGAACAAGGGCAGAACTTCAAAATACTTTTTCTCCCTCGTTTCTAAACTAAATTGGACGATTCTTGGTCCAAAACTGTACTTCTAAAACTCAAGTTTTCAAATTTATCAACATTCCTCTAAAATCAATTTCAGATTTTAAAGATACAGTATTTTAAATCCCAGGACTCCAATTAAACCAAAACTTCTCAGATTTCAGTGTTTTCCTAACCTACTTTCTTTCCCAATCAAATCTCTCATTACTCGATATCCTAAGATTATGTCTAATGCATGTATGTATTAACCAAATCACAGCTACGAGTAAAAAGTTATGATCATTAGAAGTGGATCAGAAACTAACATTGAAAATATGTATAGCAAACCAGGTTTCATGTAAATTTGCCTTAAAACGAATTCACATGCAAGGATTGAACATAAATAAGAACTAAATCGCACACCACCTAAAGTTCATGGCAACCCTATTTTCTCTAAGGGTACCAACACACTAGTTAATAAAACAAATATTCTCTCCTTGGCATTTCCTCAAACACCTTTGAGGCACAATGTATCATATGAGCTGTTTACCTAGATATTGCCCTAATTCCCAACATCTAGTGCATACGAACTAAGATTATAAGAGCTATAGACTTCAACATATTCACATGATCATCTAACCTCTTGCTTTGAATAAAGAGATTAATACTAATTCGGAAATAAGATTAGTCACTTTAAACCCCCAAGAAAATAAGGACAAAGAGAACCTGGAGTACGGATGTGAAAGGAATGATAATCATCTGGAGAAGAGATATGGTCGTCGTATATCGATTCCTGAAGCTCCGTTCGATTTCAAATCGAACCGACCACGGAAGTCGAGAAGCACGGCGGTGGCAGCGACGATTCAGGACTGCGCACCAAGTCGAAACGGCGGCACCGACGAAGAAGGACGGCGGTGATTAAGGGCGAAGATGCACGGCGGCAGGGCCAATTCAGCGGGGGAGAACGGAGCCGATCGCCATTTGGGGTTTCACTTTGGGCAGATTGCGATAGGCGATTTGGGGTTTTCTAATTTGGGGTTTTCTTATAAGTGAATACTAAAAAATCTTTTCATGTCAATAACTTAATTAGCTTACTTTTTCAAAATTTAAGTAATTATTTATTTGTTTACATGAACATAATAATAATAATAAATGTATACATAATTCGTTGTTTATGGAAAATCAAGTAAAGCAAATTACAATCATTGTCAATATTTATAAAAAACTTAGAGACTCATCCTTGTTAGTTAAACTTAACTATATTTAGTGTTTATATAAAATGTCAAGTAAAAAATTGACCTTTAGTCGGTCAAAAATTGACCAGAGTTTCGGTGTGAATTTGTACGAAATAATAGTAACGTACCAAAGACTAGAAGTGATCAAGGAAATTGACTAAAATATCAAGCAAAATGAATGAAAAATCAAATTAACTTAAAGATCAATGAAAAAAATGAATGCTTAAGGGAATTAACTAAAAGATCAATCAAACTGACTAAAAGATCAAGCAAAAACAGTAAATGATCATTCTCTTAGCCATTTGTCTCCATAAGACAGGTCTCACCGGACCCAAGACTCTCTCGTTAATATTTCATTAGTTAACTTTAATAAATTAAACTAAAATTAGTTATTATTGGTATATATGTTTAGGTAATGACTTAATGTATAAGTAATGAATACTCATTGAAATATCAGTGTTCTTACTTTTGAATCAATATAGTTGTTGTCATTAGAAGGTCAATTAAACTTTTCCACTTGGCTAGTTCAAATCAATTTAGTTATAGTGTCTAGAGAAAGCTGAGTAAGATTTAACTTTAGATGACTTGAATTTAGTTAAGTTACCATTGAATCTATAAAGTCAATCAAGGTTGACATTTGTTTAGTTAAACTCAATATAGTTAGAGTTTATATAAAGTCAAGTAAAAGCAATCTTTCATTTGTTAAACTCAATTTAGTTAGTAGTGTTTATTAAAAGTCATAAGATTTGACTTTCCATTAGTTTAAGTAAATTTAGTTACTAGTGTTTATAAAAGGTTAAGCAAGTTTTGACCTTTTATTACTCTAATTTAATAATTTTGTGAAGAGTCAATTGCTTCTTAGGTAAGATTAATCATTAAATATAAAGAATCTGACTATTGATTACAAATTATCGAAAGTTTAGTGATGGTTGACCTTAAATTAGTTTAACCCAACTTAATTAGTCTCTAACACTCTATAAAATGTAAAGTAAGTGTTGGTCTATAAGTGAACTCAGTTAAATTAGCGTTTGTAAAAAATCAAGTAATGTGTGACCTTTCATTAGTTAGCCTTATTTTAATTAATGTACACAAAAAATCAAATAAGAACTAATTTTTGATTATTAAACACAATTTAATGTGTGCTAGGATTTTAGTGGTTTAGAATTTATAGTTTAGTGGGTTTAGGGTTTATTGGGTTAAAAGTCAAGATAAGTCAACGGAACCATTTTTCTCATTCGAAAAACAACATGAAACCTCTTTCTCATTCGAAAAACAAAAAAAGGCAGCGGAACTCTTTTTCTCATTCGAAAAACAATGAGTTTTAAGGCACTTTTTTTTAAAACCGCCTTAAAAATACACATGAACCGCCTTAAATTATTTCCGAGGAAGCTTGCGCAAATAGACCGAGCGAAAGGGTCTTTCGAGTTCGAAAAATCCTAAATTTTAAGGCGGTTCCGCGGATTTTGAAAAACCGCCTTAATTCTTGTGCCTTAAATTCCCTGCTTTTCACTAGTGATTTTTACTATTAAATTAACAATTTTATTATTTTTTTTGGTAATTGAAGTGCATACTAATTGCAGAATTTGTGCATTAAGTAAATCACAGAAGTGCATCTAAAGAAGAGTTATACTACATGTTTTCTTCTACTTAATTTACAGTCGTGTACCTTTGTATTGTGTAGTTAATTAATAGTAATTATGAATAGTTATAAAAGTAAAATATTATTTTACCTAAATAAACAATGATGTGCGAATATTGGGGGAACGCGCGTAAAACTAACTTATTGCTTTTGTTTTTTTTCCGCTTGGTGGACAAGATATATTTAAGTGTACTTTTGGCTGTTAATTGAATTAAACTATGTTCAATGTATAACATGAACAACATATTAAATTTTGCAAGCAATTTGAGATTTTATTCAATGTGTTAAAAGGTTCACTGATAGATGAAAGTATGTTGCAGGGCATTTCTCAGAAGAAGGGCGAAGGGGTTATGGTAAATGCGCAGTGGTTTTACTGCCCGGAAGATGTGCAGAAGAAGACTGTAGATACAAGAGAGCTATTCTACAGCTTCCACAAGGACGAGGTGTTTGCAGAATCAGTGATGCACAAAGTCGGGATTCACTTCCTCCCCATCGACAAGGACCTCCCAAAAAGGAAGGAGAATCCAGGTTTCATTGTCCAGTATGTGTATGACACGGAGCAGGAAATCCTCCACAAGCTTGCACACAATGGATTTGATGATGATGTGCAGAAGGAGATTGGCCTTCTTCTTCGGAACACTACATCCCGCCTCAGCTCTTGTTCGAAGTGATATTCTGTGTGGATGATTTGTCTCTTTTGATGAATTCTCATGATATATTGTTATAGGTTAACAATTATAGAAGGCTGTATTTTTTTAAATTTTTGAAGAATGTTTGTTTGTTGTTTGTTTGTTTAAGGCATTATATAATACATACATTTGAATGTTGTGACAAATTCGTTCAAGCAAACATGAATTATCGAATTTTTATTTATAGTAGGTGCAAAACTTTCAAATTATCATAGTTTCGCACGTTTTTTTTTGCACGAACATCATTGAATTTTATAATGATAATTAATAAATGATAATGTACTCATCAAAACCTCTTGCGGTGATTTTATCTCAATTATATATTTGTTCCATGGGATGAGATCATTTAACACCTTTATTTTTACACAAGTTTTAACACATTACCTCAACCATTCCTTTTTTTTTTTTTTTTTTTTGGAGATAATCACCGTTGGTGGGGGGAGTTATATTGGCTTCCCCTTGCCTTTTAAATCGCAAAAAAAGGAAAAGGATTACAATAATGCTGCAAACAGGTAAGGCCATAGGCACAGTGCAGCATACATAGCAACCTAAAGTAAGGAAAAACTATAGTGTAGAAGTTATCATAGATCAGAGACTACACAAGGCCTTCAAAAAGAAAGAGCTAAAAAAAAACTAACTCATTCTAGTTCACAGAAAGATAAGGAAAACTATAAAGAGGAAGAAATACTCTGTCCACTTGCTTTTCAGTAATTCAGTGAAAAAACACAGAATCGCTAGTCAGCCTATGGAGGAGATTCCTTCATTTTGTTTTTCTTAGTTGTTGAGAATGTTTTGTCACCACCAATCCCATTTTTCATTTGGGTGCAACTCAGACATGATAAAGCTAGGGTAACATGGAGAGCTCCTGATGGGCAGCAGCTTCTTTCAGTCAAACAGCTGGAGATTCTTGGCCTAACCATCTGCAATCAAAACAGCCAAAATCAGCAGTATCTAGTTCTGTATGCGCATGGATGGAATCTCTAGTTCATCAAGAACTAGAGCCCTCCTTGCTTTGACAGGAAGACTTTAAAAATTGCATTCAGTATTAAGATGGAATTTTAAAGCATGTTTTGCAAGTAAATCAGCCACACAGTTCCCTTGTCTAAAGGTATGTCCTAAATGAGCAGGGAAAAGGCAGTCAACTATGGATTCTACTAGAGTAAGCAATTTCAAAGGAACTTTGCTAAAGTCCTTGATCATATTAACTGCACACAATGGATTTGATGATGATGTGCAGAAGGAGATTAACCTTCTTCTTCAGAACACTGCATCCTGCCTCAGCTCTTGTACAAAGTGATATTCTGTGTGAATTATTTTTCTCTTTTGTTGAATTCTCATGATATATTGTTATAGGCTAACAATTATATATGCTTGTATTTTTTAATTTTTTTAAGAATGTTTGTATGTTTGTTTGTTTGTTTAAGGCATTATGTACATACATTTGAATGTTGTGACAAATTCGTGCAAGCAACCATGAATTATCGAATTTTTATTTATAGTAGGTGCAAAACATTCAAATTATCATAGTTTTGCACGTTTTTTGCACGAACATCAATGAATGTAATAATGAAAATAAATGATAATGTACTCATCAAAATCTCTTATTTATCTCAATTATATATTTGTTCCATGGGATGTGATCATTTAACACCATTGAGCCTAGGTGGCAGCTTGTGATTGGCCATCCGAATATTCCCAAAATCAGATGACACCGGATGAATAGTTTTCTCTATTTTTACACAAGTTTTAACACATATGTTTTAAGATACTTTTACTTTTTGTTTGTTAACCTTCTCTGATTTTTGCATATGTTTCTTCCTCTTATTTTCTCTTGAAGCTGTTGTTTTCGATTTGTAGTCTCGTAGAACCTGTATTGACTGTTTTACCTTTTGAATCCATTGACAAGAGATCAACCAACTGTAATGCTTCACATTGACAAGAAATTAACCAGTTGTAGCTCATGAGCTGGTTTTTGAGGGAAAAAATGCTCATGTTTCAGGTCTAATCATAGAAAACCACAAAAGTTAGTTTGAGCTTAAAACATAAGTTTTTCAGTACAGTGTCTTGGTCTAAGATCTTTTGTACATTGACTTTTTAAATAGAAAAAAATAGATTCTCGGAGTGAAAGGTTTTCTAGGGATCCCAGCCCTAATCTCATGGAGAATAAACGAACCACGTGTTAAGATATCCCACATCAATTGGTTGTATCAACAGTTTTACATACTAGATTTGTAGTAGTCTAGAGTTTGGGTATACTAAAGTTGTTTTCCTTTCTATTCTGTGATGCTAGCATTTTTTGCCTTTTCAGTCGGTTGCCTGCAGTTTGTTATTTGTTCCGCTTCTCTATCTGGTAGTCATATACAAAAGCTCATGAGTTGAGTTGTTAAGGGGCAAACAGCTCATGACTCAAGCTAGTTGTCGAAAACTTCAATAGCTTGGGTTTATCACAAATGTTTCATGGCTAAACTTTGAACTGAACCTTTTGTAGACACGGTCTTCTTTAAAAAAAATGAAATCACTCCTTGGGGAGTGAAGGGTTTTTAGGGTTCCCACTGAAATAAGCACTTCTTTCTATTTGTTTGTGTTGCAGTTTTACATGATAGACAAATAGTAGTCTTTCTCTGACTTGCTTTCAGTATTATTCCTTACTTTAAGAGGCATGCGTAATTTTTTTCGATTGAATTTGCCATGGACTTTGCATCCGTGTCAAATACGAACTAGTGATTCAAAAGGTCTTACTCATTTTCTTTCTTCTGCAGGTGCGAATCTATCCTTCGGCCTGGTTCTAATTGCACAATCCTGGTTCTATTGGAGTTAGAATTGTGATTATAGGAAAATATAGGGGCTTAGTTGTATTTATATATTTTTCATTATTTGTACGTGGATAAATCCCACTATTGGGCAACTGATTAATAACAGAAAAGATTTCCCCAAAATATCTTGTCCTGTTCTTCTTCATGGTATCAGAGCCGACATCCTGATTCTTTCATCTTTCTCACTTCGGAACTTTCATCGGCGGCCGGACGTTTCAGATATGTTTTTCCCATAACAAAAATGAGTGATTCAGATGATAATATCATCAATCAAACCTCAGTTCTAAATAACCCACCTTTATCCCATCCCATCGATCATTCATCTCCGTTCTATCTTCATCCTTCCAACCATCCAAACTTGTGTATTTGTCCTGTGATTTTGAAGGGGGAGAAGTATCAGGAATGGATGAAATCTATGCGGAATGCTCTTAAGGCCAAACGCAAACTCGGTTTCATCGATGGTCGACTCACTTAAGCTGCATTTGCTCTGGTCGATCTTGACGATTGGTACAGTGTTAATTCGATGCTAATTGGGTGGATTGTTCAAGCTATTGAGCCTTCTCTCAGGTCCTCGATTAGTTATCCCGACAGTTTTTGAGCTTTGGGAGAATCTTCGACAACGATTCTCTGTTGGCAATGGCCCTTTTATTCTTCAATTACGATCGGACTTGGCAATCTAGCTTTGCCTGGTTAGGTTTGTCGTCTTCATAAATCCCTCTATGGTCTTCGGCAAGCTCCGCGTAATTGGTTCTCCAAATTAGCTCAAGCCTTGCGTCAATATGGTTTCTGCCCAAGTTATATTGGCTATTCTCTTTTCAGTCTTACTTGAAACGGTCACATTCTTCATGTTTTGATCTATGTTGACGATTTGATCATTGCTGGTAATAATGCTTCCGCTATCTCTGTCTTTAAGCAATATTTGAGCTCATGTTTCCATATGAAGGATCCTGGCATTTTTTAAGTATTTTTTGGGACTTGAAGTTGCTCGTCGCCCTTCCGGGATCTTCATTTCTCAACGTAAGTATGCCTTGGAAATTGTGGCTAAATCTGGTCCCCTTGGTTCCAAACCAATTCACTCTCCAATGGATCCAAACCATAATCTTGCAAAGGCTACAGGTCCTGCCTTCTCCCAGCCTGAGCAGTATCATCGTCGCATCGGTAGGCTCATCTATCTTTCTATCACTAGGCCAGAGCTTAGTTTTGCCATTCACACACTCTCTCAGTTCATGCAACATCCCAAGGTTGATCACTGGACAACTGCTCTACGTGTCCTTTATTATATCAAAAGTAGCCCAGGTCAAGGCCTATTTTTATCCAGTGATAGTAGCATGTCTCTTACAGCTTATTGTGATTCGGATTGGCCTACATGCCCTATTACACGACGTTCTGTTACTGGCTACTTTATCACATTGGGTAATTCTCCAATTTCGTGGAAGACTAAGAAACAACCAACTGTTTCTCGTTCGTCGGCTGAGGCTGAATATAGTGCTATGGCAAATGCTTGTTGTAAGGTACTTTGGCTTCGTTCTCTTCTTCGTAGCCTTGGTATTGACCTTTCTGCTCTAGTTAGCCTATACTGTGACAATCAAGCAGCCCTTCACATTGCTGCCAACCTAGTCTTTCATGAGCGAACCAAACACATGGAGATTGATTGCCATCTCGTTCGTGACTTGGTTGTTTCTCGCATCATT